>JAWHQI010000268.1:1200000-1899372 GCA_033032865.1 Dactylorhiza incarnata | reverse complement strand
TTTTAATCTAAAAATTAATTTACCCAAAAAGCATAAAATCAACAGCAAAGAATGACATAGCAAGAGAATTTCAAATGGAAGATTGTATCACAAAAAGGTAACATAAATTATTACATGGCGAAAGGCATGGAAGGTTGAAAATGAGAGTGGAGAAGTCAGAGAGTTCAAAGCCCCCCTTCACGCTGCTTGATTAATTAAGCAAATTTAATCATTAATTATTAGCTTAATTAATTCTTCGGTTCTACCATCACGTGTCAATCTCCCTCCTATATAAGCTTCCATCCCTTTTCATTGTTCAGTCAAGCCCGATCCGGATTCCATCCAATCCACTCTCTCTCCCTCTCTCTCTCTCTCTCTCTCTCTCTCTCTCTCTCTCTCCCTCTCTCTCTCTCTCTCTCTCTAGCTCTCTCTGCTTAGTCTGCTATGGGAATGGAAGTTCATGCAGAGGAGGAGATGGACTTGAGAAGAGGGCCATGGACAGTGGAAGAAGATCTTCTTCTCATGAACTACATAGCCAATCACGGAGAGGGACGCTGGAACTCGCTCGCTCTCTGCGCAGGTAATTATCAATTCAAAAACTGCTTTTTTGGCAGACATGCTTCTTCTTAGTCGACGCCCATTTGAAAATTGCATCCATAATTCAATTCCGGCGGGAGCCAACCGACATAAAAAGATCATAAAGTCGAAGACTTTATTGCCAATAGCCATGTTTAATTTCTCTGCTCAAATGATGAACAGGGCTTAAAAGAACGGGGAAAAGCTGCCGGCTGCGGTGGCTGAATTACCTCCGGCCGGACATCAGGCGGGGCAACATCACGCCGGAGGAGCAGCTCCTCATCCTGGAGCTCCACTCCCGCTGGGGAAACAGGTAAATTTGCAATACAGGATTCCTCCCATTGCGTCATCTCGATCCCCTGCGCTGATTTTTTCTTATTGATTTGCTAAAATTACACAGATGGTCGAAGATTGCGCAGCACCTCCCCGGAAGAACAGACAACGAAATAAAGAATTACTGGAGAACCAGAGTGCAGAAGCACGCTAAACAGCTCCGGTGCGACGTTAACAGCAAGCAGTTCAAGGACACCATGCGCTATCTGTGGATGCCGCGCCTCATGGAGCGCATTCGCGCCGCCTCCGTCAAGCCACCGGCGCCGGAGTACGGGATTCCCGAAACAGGCGATAAGGCCTTCAGCGGCGGGCAATTCCGGCCCGGCCCTGAGTGTTCCGGTTACGCCGGTTCGTCTTCGGATTCAGTGAGCTCAATGGCCACTGCGACAAGTGAACCGGCAGGTGTCGTGATCCAAGCTAGCCTGGAGACACAATTTGGCGGCGGGTGGTGGCCGGAGGCGGCTCCGCCGACCCCAGAAGGGTATGCTTACCAGCAGGAGTTACCGGAACTGGAGCAGTATTGGGGAGGAGAGCCGTGTGAGAATTTGTGGAGTATGGAGGATATTTGGCAGCTGGTACAATGACTGGATTATTTGGAAAATTAAATAATCTCAAAAAGGGGAAAAAATGTAGATAAAGTGTTAAAAAAGATTTAGTGGTAATTAGGATTTATATTTTATTTATGATATGTTCAAATGTGTGAAGAAAAAAAGAGGGGGAAAATGAAAATTTTGAGCTTTTCTCCATGTTCTTCCTCCACTGATCTATTCCTTAATAAATTATTAGTCGATGCTTATGAATATTTCTTATTTTTTTAATATTTTTCCCATCTTTGATAAGTTGTACAATATTAGCCATTCCAAAGACTGAAAATTTGTACAAAAAATAGTATCTTTGGCCTTATTTCGCCGGTCTGTGACGGTTATGAATGCGCTGACAGAGAAACTGTGATGCAGCCAGTGGCGGAACTAAGTTTTATGTGTAACCCGGGCACTAATTAAAAGTTAATTAAAAATGATATTTTTTTTCATTAAAGAAATCAAAATTAAATGAATGAATGTTTGTACAATGATCCTATAAATTAGGTCCCGGGACCTATATTTATGAGTCATCAGCCATACCCTTAAGCATGAACGAAAAATTAAAGGAGAAAGAATGCAAATAGGGGCGTAAGAGCGTTATTCGTTTACTGGCTTGCTGCAACTTAGTAGCGAAAAAAATCTTAGCACTGGGTCGCTGGCACGCCCCTTCCCATTGGAGAACAGAGTCGGAACTCGGCGGGAGAAAGAAGACCGCTAAGAGGGGAAAGGAAATCGCGTAGGTAGGGCACTCTTGTTGCTCGCGAAAAAGGAAATCAAGGAATTTCGACACCACGTCTGTAGGAGGCGTCGTGGATGGTCAGGAAATAAACTAATTAGGTCACACACGCTTGATATCGCGAGTCGCGAACCACACCCCATTTTGGGGGAGTTTAGGCAGTCAATTTGATGTCTACACATGTAAAAATTAAAGGACAAACATTAATAATGAACCTAACATACTTTATATATTGTTTTTTTCCCGAAAAATTGAACCCGGGCACGTGCCCGGGTATGCCTCTACATAGATCCGCCCCTGGATGCAGCGTTGGAAATTTGTCATCACAAATGAAAAATACTTTTATACGTGTAGCATTCCATGCTCTAGGCGCGGGATTGTATTTTCTCAATTAGCTACAGTTGTATCAAAAATACAGTTCCAAGAAACTGTGTTTTTAGCAAAAAATACAATTGTATTTAACATTAACAAAAATATTTTTTCTACAGTAATATTTTTACAATCTTTATCTAAAATATATGCATATGAGATATTTGGAGGAATTGTATTTTAGTGTAATCCTAAACTGAGAAGCAGTTTTATCCGTTTAGGTGCAGAGCGATTTACATCATAATAACAAAATTATTTGCATCAAGTGTTTGAAAATTTATAATTCTATATATTCATTTGGCAGTTAAATATTTACAATAATCATAATCCTTTTAACAATAAAAATGAAATTTTAATCTAGAGCAATCACAATCTCATACCAGATATCAGGAAAAAAAATTAGGCATGCACAAGATTGGGAGAAAAGAAGAATGGGGATTAATACAAAATAGCAAATGTAGGGAATCAGAGGCTCAACTTGTCATCCTCATAGTAGCCCCGGTCTTTGTCGGAGAAAAAGAGTTCGATGCGCACTTGTCAGACGCTAACAGGACCCATAGGATGCGGGTCACAGAAGCCGCTCGTCATAGGAGGAGTGGGGCTGATCGTTCCTCTAGTAGAAGCGTCGGAGGAGTCTCCCGGTGAAGGTTAGTATCAGGATATACTAAAAAAAACGCGAAAGTTAGCAGTCTGGTGGTCACATGCTCAGCACCAAACATAAATTTAATTGCAAAAAAAATGACACCAACCAAAAAACTCCAAAAAGATTTTCTTAGAGCCGGTCAGCGATGATCTCGATTCTCGCATGGTGGCAAACGGCGATCTCCCGCTCTTTTCGGGCTCCACGCGCAAAATGTATTGCTCAAGGTCCCTCATGATTACCCGGACGAACTTATCGGAAAGGCGCTCGGACAGAAAGACTCCCCCTTCAAAACAGAACTTTGCCCATTCCTTCAAGAGAACTTTGTTGAGGAAGCCAATTAAGTTTGTTAACATGGACCACATTGATTGGTTTAATTGTAGCTCCTCGAAAATATCGCTGACATGCCTAATTAAAGCCTTCCTCGAAAAGGCCGTTGTCACGCCTAATGACTAGAGGTGTAACCGAGTTTAGCTCAAGTCGAGCTTAACAAAATTTCCCTGCTCGAGCTTGAGCTCAACGAGCTCATTTTGATTGGCTCGTTCTCGAGCTCCAGGCCTACTTATTCATGAGCTCGAGCTTCGAGATCGCGAGCTCAAGCTGCTCACGAGCTTTCAGCTCATGAGTCTTATTTTCTTTATGTTTTTATATTTTCTTAAAAAATGAAAAATAAAAAGCTCGCGAGCTTATGAACAACAACAAGTGAGCTCGATCTCGGCTCGTCGAACTCGAGCTTGACCTCAACAGACTCGAGCTCGAGTCCAACTTTTTTCGAGTTGACTCATTGAGCTTTTGAGCCGATTCACCCTACTAATGACAACCTACCATAGTAGGTGTATACTGAAAACTTCTTAAATTACACACACACACACACACACACACACACACACACGCGCGCGCGCGCGCGCGCGCGTACACACACAGTATTAAAAGGAAAATTGTGTTAAAAGGAAAATTGTGTTTTTGGTGAAAAATTCAAAATTGTCAAATATAGGTGTTGATACCAAGTTTGACACCAACTTTCACACTCAGCGAATTGAACAATGAGTAGCGAGGGAATCAGGAACCGTAAACAATTGGTTACTAGCTCACAGAGACCGAGCTAACAGAGCACAAAAAAGGCAAGTTATCGCTGGCAGCGGCGGACACCAGACTTACCCACGGCGACGAATATCACTTATTGTGGGCAATGATATTCTACAAAGAGCTATTACAAGACACAAGATCTAAAGGCAACCACCAATTGAATGAACCTGTAACCGCACTTACTACGGGGATAGATTCTGGCTCAGGTTCTGTGTCCCCCTAGGCACCCCTGATACCCTAGTTATACTCGAGGGTGGGCTGCACAGATGGTCAAAGGCAATTAATGCCGCATTAAATGCTAAACTACCCAAGGTACATGAGAAGTCGGGTATGGAGGATAAAAGAAGTGGTTGTGCGGTTACAACAGACTGTAACCACACAAGCCTTTGCTAGCTAAAGAGAGAGAGGGGAGGAAGCTCAAGCGGACTCCAATGGTATTCGTTCTGACTCCTTCGGGCTATATAGCTGCTGCTATGGGTGAGCGGATACTCGGTACGTAACCGCCCCTACTCCGAGGTTGAGGAAGGTGCGACTACCAGATGGGTAACCGCCTGTACCATTGGGTGCCCGAAGATTGTTCTAGCTCTGAACTAGACTGGCTTTGGCTGCGGTCGCAAAAATTTCGAGTTAATGTACAATAACATTATTATTTTAATATAATGACTTAATCAATATTATAATCTAATTTAAAAAAAATAATGTCCTAAATTAAAAATATGAATAAAATGACAAAGTTAACTCCACCAAGCACTACTCAGCCTCCTAATAAGTCTTAATGAGCATTGTGAGGTTGAGCATCTTAGAAAGAATTGTAAAATGTCTTGTACAAAGGCATCTTTGCTATCACTTCTATTTGTACACCGGATCACCCGAAATAAAAATAAATATAAAAATGCTTATGTGATCCCTCAAGCAATACTCCGCTCTCTGATAAGTCTTAATGAGCATTATGTGGGCGAAACACCTTGGTAGTTGTACTATTTTTCTGTGCTTTGAAATAAACTTTCTATAATTGGTGTGTGTAAGTAATTCTAAAATTTCATTCTTAATATAGTTTTACTGCTACTTCATTACATATGTCATGTGTTTTGATTATATCACTTGTATACTCTCATCAAAATATTATTTGCACGCATCATTATCTTCCGGTGTACAATAGAAGAGATAAAAAGATGTGTTTGCACGAGACACTTTACAATTCTTTTCAAGGTTCTCAACCTCACAATGCTCAGTAAGACTTATTAGGAGGTTGAGTAGTGTTTGGTGGAGTAATCTTTATCATTTAATTCATATTTTTAATTTAGGACAAAGGCCCTGAGCCCACCAACATGGTCGTCGGGGGTTGTCCGGCGGGGCTCTGGCAAGGCCACCACCAGCGGTGACTCTGTCGGAGCCCCATCGGACAACCCCCGACGGGTTTATCGGGGTCCGGTGACCCTACTGGTGGGCTCAGGGCAGGCCGCCGCCGGCGATAACCCAAATGGGGGGGGGGGGGGGGGGGGGGGGGGGGGGGTCTCGGGAATTTTGGTTGAGGGAGGGAAGAGAGTATTCTTCAAATGGCTATTTGCAGTCCATATTGATGATTCGATTTTGAGATCAAACGGTGGAGAATTACTCGATGTCTTCTTTAGCTTGCCTAATTACCTAGCCACCATATTTCTTTTTAAGTAGTAATTGATATGTATACACACACACACACACACACACACACGAGAGCATCGAGCTGTCCGCACGGACTTCACCCGCGCTTGCTCTCTCTTAGCGGACTTCACTCGCATTGGAGTGGGATAGATGCGCCCGCATTCGAGCAGGATGTGAACGCCTATGAGCGGGTCGGGGTACTGTACTTTTCTGTAACAATGCATTTGTATCCGAAAATACAACTTTTATTATTTTCATATCAATTTCAAAAAAAAATTTTATAATGCAATTGTATTTTTACAACTTTTAATATTCAAAACATATAAATGAGTACTTAAAATGACCGTAAAAAATAAGAATAATAATTTTTTATTTTGTAAGAAAATGTACATTTTTTATCTATAAAATCAATTTCTCTCTCTCACGCGCGCTCGCTCTCCCTCTCGTTTCTCCCTCTCCCCCCCCCCCCCCCCCCCCCCCCCCCCCCCCCCCCCCCCCCCCCCCCCCCCCCCCCCCCCCCCCTCTCTCCCTCTCTCATGTAGGGATAGGACTATAAAGATTCCCTCCCCCCTCTCTCCTCACTTTTTCTCTCTCTCACCATTTAAAGGCTGAGATTAAAAGTTGGCACATATTGGATGTCTAAGATTAACTCCACTACACCAAACTACTTCTTTAATATATATATATACAAGTGGCAGTACACGGGGAGCCCCCCCGTGCCCTGCGCGAGGGTACCACGGCCATTACGATACCTTAGACGGTGTTCATGCCGATTGCAATCCTTTGAGCGCACGGTACTACGCTCGTTGCCTCATTTTGTCGTGCGCTCGAGGAAATGCGAGCAGCGTGAGTGTCGTTGAATCGAGATACTCCCGTCTGTGCTCATCTGCTCCCGCGTGCGAGGATCGCACAATAACACTCATCACGTGCATAACATTAATTTATTAAACATTAATTTAATAAATATTTTGATAAATCGACGTTTTATATCGATTTTAACAAACATTTTATACTATATTTAATAAATTTTTATCAATTTTTAGTTATATATATCTAAATAATAACTCAAATGTTGATGATACCCACCTCCACCTCTCTCCTTCTTTCTCTTTCTCTCTCCATTTTCCAAGAAAGTTTGTTGCGCTCTCTCCCCTACCAATCTCTCTCTTAATTGTGGGTATCACTCCCTCTCTCGTTCTCTCTCCTTATCGAGCGGTGGTTATACCAGGTCGGCGACAGTACCCGGCCGACGACGACGGTCTTCTCCTGTCCCCGGAGCGATGCTGTCGGGCGGCCTTCAGCCGCATCCAGGCGAGCTTCTCCCGCCTCCGCACAAGCTTTGCCCTTGCTCGATGCGTCTATGGGCTGCGCCCGCAATATATACATATGAGTACTCGAAATGACCGTAAAAAAATATACATCAATATTATAATATTTATTTGGTAAAAAAATATACGTATATGCTTAAAAAGATTTTTTTTCTCTCTCTCTCTCCCTCCCTCTCCACCGCACTCTGGCCTACTCTCTCTCTCTCTCTCTCTCTCTCTCTCTCTCTCTCTCTCTCTCTCTCTCTCTCTCTCTCTCTCTCTCTCTCTCTCTCCCCGGTTTTAGTCAGGGGGCCGATCGGGATTTTGGGGGGATGGAGGAAGAAGGATTTAGTCTAAATGGATATTCGCATGCCATTTTGGTGGGTTTATTTGAGATCAAACGATGAAGATTGTCTCAATGTCCCCATTATGTAGTCTATTTACCTTGTCATGACCAAAATTGATACTTCTTTATAATACATTATAGACATATACAGAGGTTGCTGAATATACACGCCATGTGTATATAACCCATATACGCTCTTTTTGAGAATACATCTTGTAGGTGCATTTTTACTTTCATGTTGAACATTTTTCCTGAAAATGCACCAATAAGGCGTATTTTGGGCCTGAAAATAAATTGGGCGTAACTATTGAGAATTCGCAATAGTTACGCACAGTTTCACGCAAATTGAAAATACACATAAATCGTGCATTTTTAGGAAAAGTGTTCAACACGAAAGTTATAGATCTCGTCTACGTATTAAAAACGCGCAGTGTGTATACACATTAAATGATATACACATTAAACTGTTTATTTATATATATATATCTTTACCATATATAAAGAAATATCAAACCCATGAATTTTAAAGTCCTTGAAATGATTACGGCCGTTGAATCTGGCATGATATTTTATCAACCGTCGGATCAAACCGCTCCATCTCTCTCCACTTTTTCATAGGTCTCCTAAACCTACTAGGGGGTGACCTAAAACTATGAAAGTGTAGAGTACAATACAACATGAAATTACGATTTCACCCCTAAATTTATTGAAAAATGAGTGTCATATGAGCAGGGGCGGATCCAGAGGGGGGCCCGAGGGACACGTGCACCCCCATTATTTTTCAAAATTGTTAGTGGATTTGGATTCCTCTCGTCGAGACAACGAATTTTGACTACTTATATGTCAAAAACGGTGGCCAAATGAGGAAGAAACGGCTCCGATAAGATGGAAGCGTTCTCACATCACGTAACTAGTTTGTTTTGGGACAAATATTGGCTATTCGCGGACCAAAGTTGGCTATTTGCAGACCAAAGTTGTCTATTCGCAGATCAAATTTGGCTATTCGCAGACCAAGTTCAGCTATGTGCACCCCCAAAATTAATTTTCAACATGTGACTCACGACCCTCCTACTCACCCCGCTAGCATTTGTGTTTTTAAATTTTTTGTGCACCCCCATTTATAATTTTCTGGATCCGCCACTGCATATAAGTTACTTTATAATCTCACAAAATTTGTCAATGATAAGTGTTGAAACCAATAACTTGGTCTCTGTGGAATTACGATTTCACCCCAAAATTTATTGAAAAATGAGTGTCATATGAGTTACTTTTTAATCTCACAAAATTTGTCAATGATAAGTGTTAAAACCAATAACTTGGTCTTTGTGGAGTTCGGGCCCTCAACAAGTTGGGGGGTGACCTCACACTTACTTCTCCCAAGGGAGAGCTCTATGCTAAGAGGCTAAGGAATTAAGAACAAGACCAAGGGCTTGGCGAGGAGGTCCCACCACATACCCGAAAGATCTTAGAGCGCTTCCCCTCCCAAGCCAATGTCAGGCTTGAGCACCTTTGGAGGCTCTCCTCACACACTAAAGAAACTCGGGGAGAGAGAGGCCAAAAGAGAGAGGTCCCTCCAAATGGTGCCCCTTGGTCCTATTTATAGTTTTTTGGACTTGGTCTACCGATAGCCACATTCTGGCCTGCGAGATTACAAAAATACCCCCGGATTTGGCCTGTCAACAGCCAAATTCCGCCATTCGGAGGCGCTAAACGCAGACCGCGAGGTCGACCACCTTCGGCTCGCCCCCCGGCTGGGGCGGGGGCGAGAGGGGGGCTGGTCGCCCCTCCTCCTCTCGCCCCCATGCTGGGGCGGGGGCGAGAGGGGGCTGGCCGCCCCTCCTCCTCTCGCCCCCCCCCCCCCCCCCCCCCCCTTGATGGTTGGGCGAGCGGGAGGCTCCCGCCTCCACAGCTCGCCTCCTACATGAGCTGGGCGAGCGGGAGGCCTCTGCCTCCACTGCTCGCCCCCCTCTCTTACTGCCCTGGACCGTGCTAGAAAATAATGTCTTAAAAGACCCCTTGGGTCTCGGGAGCCCACTCGGCGAATACAGGGTTGTACACAATCCCCGCTCTTTTCGAGTAGGGTACACGCTCGGAAAGAAAAGTCCAACCTTGCATATTCGGCGAGTGGCGCTAAGTGAAATTGAGAAGACCCCACATCGTCCCAGTGAAAATTTACTCAAGCATCCCTGAGAGTCCATCCTACCCTGCCGGGTAGTGAGAGCCCGGCTAGTGGAGCCACCTCGGGGGAAAAAATACTTAGCCACCCTGGGAGGTCAACCTGCCCTGCCGGTTAGAGAGAGCCCGGTCAGCGAAACCATCCGAGGGGAAAATACTTAGCCTCCCCGGGAGGTCAACTTGCCCTGCCGGCTAGAGAGAGCCCGATCAGCGGAACCATCCGAGGGGAAAAATACTTGGCCTCCCTGGGAGGTCAACCTGCTCTGCCGGCTAGAGAGAGCCCGTTCAGCGGAACCATCCGAGGGGAAAAATAATTAGCCTCCCTGGGAGGTCAACCTGCCCTGCCGGCTAGAGATAGCCGGATCAGCGGAACCATCCGAGGGGAAAAATATTTATCCTCCCTAGGAGGTCAACCTGCCCTGCCGGCTACAGAGAGCCCGGTCAGCGGAACCATCCGAGGGGAAAAATACTTGGCCTCCCTGGGAGGTCAACCTGCCCTGCGGGCTAGAGAGAGCCCGGTCAGCGGAACCATTCGAGGGGAAAAATACTTCGCCTCCCTGGGAGATCAACCTGCCATGCCGTCTAGAGAGAGCCCGGTCAGCGGAACCATCTGAGGGGAAAAATACTTGGCCTCCCTGGGAGGTCAACCTGCCCTGCCGGCTAGAGAGAGCCCGGTCAGCGGAACCATCCGAGGTGAAAAATACGTGGCCTCCCTGGGAGGTCAACCTGCCCTGCCGGTTTGAGAGAGCCCGATCAGCGGAACCATCCGAGGGGAAAAAAACTTAGCCTCCCTGGGAGGTCAACCTGCCCTGCCGGCTAGAGAGAGCCCGGTCAGCAGAACCATCCGAGGGGAAAAAAACTTAGCCTCCCTGGGAGGTCCACCTGCCCTACCGGCTAGAGAGACCCGGTCAGCGGAACCATCCGAGGGGAAAAATACTTAGCCTCCCTGGGAGGTCAACCTGCCCTGCTTGCTAGAGAGAGCCCGGTCAGCGAAACCAACCGAGGGGAAAATTACTTAACCTCCCTGGGAGGTCAACCTACCCTGCCAGCTAGAGAGAGCCCGGTCAGCGGAACCATCCGAGGGGAAAAATACTTAGTGTTGAAACCAGAGAGTCGGCCTCGACGTTCGCAAGGGGGATGCAACTAACCCTTACTTGACCTAAGCGAGACCCCTGACCAGTCACTAAGAACCAAAGAACCTTGCCCTTAGAGAACTCCTAAGTCCACAAAAGAACCCCTTAAGCTACAGCGTGGAGGTCCCACCACATACCCGGAAGCTCACATGGAACTTCCCCTCCCAAGCCAATGCTGAGCCTGAGCACCTTGGAGGGCACTAAAGATCACCTCACCGTCCACCTTCAATGACAGGGGAAGGGGAGGGGTAGTGCTTGCTCACACGTGAGGGAGGGGGGGGGGGGGGGGGGGGAACCAACATCCCTTCCCAAGGTGCCCATGGGGGTCTATTTATAGACTTCCCAAAAAATGGTCTGCGGATAGCCAAAATGGTCTGCAAATAGCCTAGTTCCGCTATTTGAAAATACTACCCGCACCCCAATGAACCGAGGTCACCCTGCCCGGGCAAGTGGACATCGGTCCACTCGCAAACTTGGCCGGACGGGTAGGTGCCCAAGGGGCGGGCGAGTGGGGGAATCCCCCACTCGCCCAAGGGGCGGGCGAGTGGGGGTTTCCCCCACTCGCCCAGGGGCGGGCGAGTGGGGGTTTGCCCCACACGCCCAAGGGCGGGCGAGTGGGGGAATCCCCCACTCGCCCAAGGGGCGGGCGAGTGGGGGAATGAGAGTCCCCCACTCGCCCAAGGGCGGGTGAGTGGAAAGACTCCACCCCCTCTTGCCCCGCTAATCCCTTCTTCCCTTCTCCAGCCTCGACCGGCTCTGGTCGCCTCTGAGCGATTGATCTACTTGCCTCGGCCACCTTTACTATCTCGACCTCATCCGCGTCGGGTTACACCGACTCGGAAAATATTAGGGTTGTACACTTAGCCTCCCTGGGAGGTCAACCTGCCCTGCCGGCTAGAGATAGCCCGGTCAGCGAAACCATCCGAGAGAAAAAAATACTTAGCCTCCCTGGGAGGTCAACCTTCCCTACCGGCTAGAGAGAGCCCGGTCAGCGGAACCATCCGAGGGGAAAAATACTTAGCCTCCCTGGGATGTCAACCTGCCCTGTCGGCTAGAGAGAGCCCGGTCAGCGGAACCATCAGAGGGGAAAAGTACTTAGCCTCCCTGGGAGGTCAACCTGCCCTGCCGGCTAGAGAGAGCCCGGTCAGCGGAACCACCCAAGGGAAAAATATTTAGCCTCCCTGGGAGTTTAACCTGCCCTGCCGGCTTGAGAGAGCCCGATCAGCGGAACCATCCGAGGGGAAAAATCACTTAGCACAAAAAATTCTGGCGTAATCAGTCGGGGATAAAATTAATTTTAACTAAGAACTTGCCGATAGAAGGTTCACTCAGAATGCTCACTCTTGGAGATTGTTCTATTCATGTCGCTGCCATTGTTGACCTTCGGCCCTCATCTCCAGAAACTCTGGGCAGGTGGACATCGCGTGACCTTCCTCATGATGGAAGTCACAGTAAGGTAACTCCACTCGGACGCCCCCTCTTCCTCCCGTACGATTTCTTCTTCTTCTTTGTCCGATCGTCATGGTTAGCTGAGGCGGTGGAGGGGGTGCCCTCGGTCCTAGCCTCCACCTTGGGGGGTCGGGTCTTTGCCTTTGAAAGTCCCCCTCTCCTTGGTCAAACTCTCCTTCGAGGTCACTCATGCACCCTCCATGCTGCCTCGCCTCCGACTCACTCAGCTTGGCCAACCTTTTTGTGAACTCCAGGTTGGCCTCCTCCCCCTCAAATTCTTTCGCCGCCCTTTCCATCAATTCCTCGAAGGATAGGGGGCCTTCCTCTTTAAGCTCATCTTGAAGAACCCCTCCCGCAGCCCCACTATGAAGGCGAGCTGGAGGGTGAACCCTGGCACCTCCTGGGTGAGGAGGACCTCCTCCTGGAACTTGTCGACGTAGCAAGCCAACGACTCTCTCGGCTCTTGCTTAATCTTGAAGAGTGCTTCAACATCCTTATTTCTCTTCCTCGACGTCGAGAAGCGCAATAGAAAACCTCGACGCAGATCCCCGAAGGCCCAGATAGACCCCACGGGGAGCTGGTGGAACCAATCCCTTGCCTTCTCCTTCAAGGTGGTGGCAAAGAGTTGACAATGGAAGACATCCGACATAGGCCTGATATAGACCATGTCCTCGTACCACTGCAGGTGCAAGACTGGGTCGTCCTTGCCGGAGTAATAAGACATCTCCGCTCCCTTGAACCCCTCTGGAACCGGGTCCGAGAGGATCAACTCACAAAAGGGACTCTCTCCCCCCCCCCCGGGCTCGCTTACCCGCATCTGTTCGAACCCTTTTTGGGCGGGGCGAGGGGGCCGAATGCCTCCCCGCTCGCCCCCCTTAGGGCTGGGCGAGTGGGGGCATGACACCTCCCCACTCTCCCTCTTGGGGCTGGGCGAGTGGGGGCATGACACCTCCCCACTCGCCCCTCCTGGTACCTCCTTCCTGGATTGTTGTCCGAGAGTGTACTCGCCCACCTCCTGGGGTGTGCAGAACCTCCTGCTTGAAGTTTTCCAACATCTCCCACGTCACTCCAGCCACCGGGGGCTGCGAGTGGCCTGGGTCGGATCCTCCTCCACCTCCAGCCATGGAGCTCAGCTTGAGTTTTTCTTGTGTTGGTCACTCTCAACACTCACCGCACCATAATGTTGAAACCAATAACTTGGTCTCTGTGGAGTTCGGGCCCTCGAAAGGTTGGGGGGTGACCTCACACTTACTTCTCCCAAGGGAGAGCTCTAGGCTAGGAGGCTAAGGAACTAAGAACAAGACCAAGGGCTTGGCGAGGAGGTCCCACCACATACCCGGAAGATCTTAGAGCGCTTCCCCTCCCAAGCCAATGCCGGGCTTGGGCACCTTTGGAGGCTCTCCTCACCCACTAAAGAGACTTGGGGAGAGAGAGGCCAAAAGAGAGAGGTCCCTCCAAATGGTTCCCCCTTAGTCCTATTTATAGTTTTTTGGATTTGGTCTACCGATAGCCACATTCTGGCCTGCGAGACTACGAAAATACCCCCGGATTTGGCCTGTCAACAGCGAAATCCCGCCATTCCCAGACGCTAAACGCAGACCGCCCCCTCTCGTCGGGGCTGGGAGAGACCGCGAGGTCGGCCACCTCCGACTCGCACCCCTGCTGGGGCGGGGACGAGAGGGGGGCTGGCCGCCCCTCCTCCTCTCGCCCCCCTTGCTGGGGCGGGGCCGAGAGGGGGGATGGCCGCCCCTCCTCCTCTCACCTCCTGCTGGGTCGGGGGAGAGAGGGGGGCTGGCCGCCCCTCCTCCTCTCTCCCCCCTTGCTGGTTTGGCGAGCCGGAGGCTCCCGCCTCCACTGCTCGCCTCCTACACGAGCTGGGCGAGCGGGAGGCCTCCACCGCTCGCCCCCGTCTCTTACTGCTCTGGACCGTGCTAGAAAATATGTCTTAAAAGACTCATTAGGTCCCGGGAGCCCACTCGGCGAATACAGAGTTGTACAATAAGAATTGAACTCAGGTCTCCACTATGTCAACCAAAGATGACAACCATCACACCATATGATTTTTGTTGAACAAAATTAAATTAAATTTTATATATACTGATATAAATATAGATCGCCCCCGCAGAAAGTCATCGCCCCTGCCGAATGTCACCCCCGCCGAATATTGCCGCCCCTGTTGGATCTAACGACGCCCTTAGAGGGGGGGGGGGGGTGAATAAGGGAATAAAAAATCTTTGATAATTTTTACTAAATTTGTTTAGAGTGAATTAAAATGAAATAATCAATTTATCTTAATGAAGGAAAACAATTGTAATTTGCAATTCAAAAAATTACGCCAAATGATAGAAATCAAGTAAACACAAAAGAGATATGATTATATTATATGAGAAAAAGTGTTTACATAAATTTGATTTCTATATCGCTAGAAATCAGAGGCGTACAAATGTAAATTTCTTTTCCTTTTCTATACCGACTTGTATCCCCACAAACCGGTTGGCTTTAGTCTATCCTTCCCCGGATAAGTCCTCAAGCCGCTCTAGCCAATCCTTCCCCGGATATGATCTCGAGCCCCCTAGATCTAATCACCTAGAACTAGTCGCCAACACAAGGCGAATTTCCCTCTAAGTCCTACCCAGACCTAGTCGCCAACACAAGGCGAATTAACTACACGATTACAATAGAATATGGAATGAAAATAAAATTAACAATAATGAAACTCCCTATATGAGATCTCTGAAGTTGAGGATGAAGGATCGTTGTAGCATAAGCGAGGTTGAAGCGATCGTTCTTCGGATGCAGCGTGGTGGCTTCCTTCTCCAGAAATCCTCTTTGAATTTGAGTGGGAGATGAACTTTCGGCAGAGTAGCAGCTCTGGAAATATGGCACATGTAATCTCTCTAGAAGCACTAAACAAAACGAGAGAGAGCCCACTATTTTATACAACTTGGAGATAGCGCCTGCGGTAGCTCCTAGCGCCTGCGGTAGCGTTCGTGTGGAGCAGTTGCGAACCTATCGGCGGCGTGGCGCTGTGCACGAATTTGAGATAGCGCCAGGCGGTAGTGCTAGCGCTGGCGGTAGCGAAAACTGTCGGTGGCGTGGCAGAACGAACTTTCGTCGATCGGAGCTTCAAGTTCGTCGAACGGAAATTTTGTCGAACGGAGCCAACTTCGTCGAACGAAATTTCGTCGAACGCAATTTTCGTCGAACGCAATTTTCGTCGACCTAAATTTTCATCGAACACAGCTTCACTTTCGTCGGACGGCTAGCGCCTGGCGGTAGCATTAGCGCCGGCGGTAGTGCATTCTTCAAGATTTTTAATTATGCTGCCTTCTACCTGTGGAGTATTGCACATATAGTTTCTGCACACTATAAACACACAAAATACAAGATCAAATACAATTTGGGATTTGTTATTCTCAAACAAAGGGATGTGACACACATGTCCAACAATCTCCCCCTTTTGATAATAACAAATCCTCTAAGCAAGAAATCAACAATAGTGTTTATAGTATATGATAAGCAAGATGATAGTGCAACAATAGCATATGATAAGCATGATGATATGCATACTCCCCCTATCTTAATGCTCCTCCTACATAAATGCAATTTATGTTTTACTCCCCTAAATGATAGTACATGAATTATTCTCCCCTTAATATTCTATATTTCTCCTATATAGATTTCTTCAATTAATCTCCCCCTTTTGGTATTATCAAAAGAAGGCGGGGTGAGGGTAGTAAGGAGGCATTTCTTATAAATGATAAATCATGATCGAGCTTTTTAATATAGATAATGATAAAGATTTTAAGCATAGTATATAAGAGATTTCAAATAAAAAGATAAGAGTTGTAAGCAAGCGGATGATTATAAGAAACATCGTTTTGTAAGCATGAAAAATCATAAGTAAAAATATGAGTTATAGTTCAAAATTGAAAAATGTTTTAACCTTTTTGAAATCTCAAAGTTTTTCATAAAGATACCAAGCATGAAATGAACAAATCAAAAAGAGATTATACTACAATGTTACTTAATTTTAAGTTCAAGAGATACCAAAACATTGTAGAGATCATGCTAGGTTATCTAGTGCATTTATTATATAAAGAGTAGTATATGTTGAAACCTGCAACAGACCTCTTGAGTTCGGACCCACTGGGGGTGCAGCCGATGCTTACTTCTCCCTCACTAGACTCTCTTGATGGTGGATGTGAGAATAAGAAAAGACCTATGGCTGAAGCGAGGAGGTCCCGCCACACAACCGGAAGATCTTAGAGAGCTTCCCCTCCCAAACCAGAGCTCAACCGGGCACCTTGGAGGGCACTAGCAGCCGACCAAAAACTAGCCTGGAGGAGAGGATTCTCTAAAATCGGATCTCCTCCAAGGTGCCCTTAAGGGTCTATTTATAGTTTTTCCTAGGCTGGTATGCAAATAGCCTGAATCCGCCTTTTAACTTTACTAATCGCACCCCAAATTGGTCTGCTGATAGCCTAACTCCGCTGTTCTGAAGGGCTATTTGCAACCCACCAGGGGTATTATGGTCTTTTTCCCCTCAAAACCTTTGGGGCAAGTGGTCTGTGAGGGCACCACTCACCGATCTCCCGCTCTGCTGGGCGAGTGCCCATGCTACTGAGCAAGTGGTCCGTGAGGGCGCCACTCGCCGAACTTCTTCTCGCCTGCAGCGTACCCCCACTAATCCGGGGATCTCTTCACCTTCCTTAGCCTGGGCGAATGATCTGGCTGACCCAGGTCTCGCCAGTTGGCTTGAGGGACCCACTCGGCGAATACGGGTTGTACACAATCCCCGCTCTTTGCGAGCGGTTCCTACGCTCGGAAAGAACAGTCCAACCCTGTATTCGGTGAGTGCTTGCTGACTGGACCCATAAGACTCTGTGGGTCCCACCGTCATCCTATATATACCTCCTCATGTCAGACTTTTCTAGACCATTTTTATATCTCGGCCCGGAGTTTTCTCTCCTTGGACCTTTCGCCACTTCCAATGCATTTCCACAAGCCTTCCACGAGACCCCTCTCGCAAGAAATGATCGAACGCCTGACTGCGGCCCAGACTGCAACCGCCCCCAAAACTGCCAGATTTGCTCCCTGGCTTACATCCAAGCGAGACTCGAGCGCCCCATATGTCTCGCGGCGAGCCAAAGCGATTCGGATGAATTGCCAAAAAGGCGAGACCGCCTCGGACTCTCCGACGAATACTCCTCCAGACCCCGGGACTCAGGTATGAAGATTCCTCCTGCCTTTCTTTTTAGTTTCTGCCTCCTTATTCTGCAATCGCTCCGACCATTCGCAGGGGATTTCGGTGCCTGAGGACGGCCACGGGGCCGTTTTGAGCAGTGTCGTGGTGCCACCTCTCGCGGACGAGACACCTCCTCCAGATCTGGACCTTGCTCCTCCACCCCCTCCGGGCGAGACCATACTTCAATCCAGTAAGTTGTGAACCCTCTCGATTTTCCTTTCATGTTGCTTGTTACTGACCATTACCTTTTCGCAGCCCTCAACACTGACGTCCCGCTGCGGGACTCCATTCCTCCAAGTTCCCCTTCCCAGCAGAACCCCTCTGTTACCGCGAATGAACCGAGGGTCTCCCCTGAGCGGGAACTGGGTCAGCACCTCCGTGCTGATGACCGTACGAATGCTCCGGCTCCTCCTCCTCCCCTTTACCGCCCCGGGAAAGGGAAGGTTCTACCACCTTCCGCAGGCTTGTCTGGGGTCCTCCCTCATTCGTCTCGCCCTTCAGGTCATAGGGAACCCGTCCCAGGTCAGTTTACTCACCTGCCCCTATCGTACTCGCTTATTTTACCACAACTGACCTAGTTGTGATTTCACAGGTTATCGGGAAGCCTCCCCCCTTGAGTCCTACAACGAGAGGGAAGAGGGGATGCTCTCGCCTCTCCCCTCCCCTGGGGATCTCGCTGACTTCCTGGGAGACTCCTCAGATCACACGACCCTGAAGGAGCGGATCACGGAGGTCTTGGGGAAGCTCATCCACATCCAGCGGAACGTCGCCGGCCAGGTGGATGATGTGCGGCTGGGAGTCGCGCGTGAGTTAAAGGACCTTCAGCGGGACTACTCGTGCCTTCTCGCGACGGTGGAGCGCCTGGGGGGTGAAGGAGGGGAGTTGTCTCCCGGAAGACATGTCGCGCGAGCCCGGGACCAACTCCAACTGGCTTCCCATGAGATCACCAATATGCTCGCGTACTACCGCCCGCGAATGCCCCTGGAAGCTGGGTCGCGAAGGCGAGGTCGGTGGGTCTGGGAGGAGTTCTGATCTAGTTGACATTCACCCCTCCTATTATTTCTTTCCTCGTTTTCTGTGTTGCGGATGCTGGACTTTTATATTTGTCTGTAATAATTTTATACTCTACGCTTTGCGAATGCTCTATTTCTCGTTTTTCGTTTTTCTCGTAGCTTGCCTGGGTATTGCCGAATGATATGCTATTGCCGAATGTTTTCTTAGCTCTTTCTGAAGTATCTAGTTGCCTACCTAAATCACCTAGAGGGGGGTGAATAGGTGATCTCTACGTCTTTTGCGGAATTAAAAATTAAACGTAAAGCACAGCACACAAAATTAATCACAGCCACAGATAACACCAGGAATTTATAGTGGTTCCCCGTACTTGGGTACTCCACTGCCGGCCTCGCCAATCTAGCACCACAGCTAGACTTGACTGCTCACAAAATCTCGGATCAGAAAGATCCTACAGTCTCGGAGTCAAACTCCTACAAACTCAGAGAGAACCTCTCTTACAACTCGGAGAAAAATTTCTCCTACAACTCGGAGAACAACCTCTCCTACAACTCAGAGATAACAACTCCTACAACAGATTGAAAAGGGGTTTGAACAAAACTAAACCAGATCTGAATAACAGAGGCGTTTTCTTCCTTCTTCTTGAGTGGCTTTTGAGAACGATGAGGAAGAACAACGATCCTTCAAATCTGTCTTTGGCAATCCGAAACGATCCAATAGAGATTGTAGAACCTGAGTATGGATCAATCGAACCCTTCTTGATAGAAATCGCCAACTTCAATGAGAAGAACGATCTCCAATCGTAGACGACGGCGAGCGGCGTTTTTCACGTTCCTTTTTTATCAGGAGAGAGATTAGGGTTTTTTAAACGATTCGTAAAAACTTCTTCTTAAATAACCCATGAGCAACTCTATATATGGAGAGGAGCGATTAAGGGTTAACACGATCTTAAAAGCATCAAAATAGCCGTTAGAAACGAAGAGGGGCGATCACGATCCGTCAGAACAGAGAAAACGAAATTAGAAAATTTCGGACAGATGTCTCGAGACATGAGGGATCTCTCGAGACATAAGGGATCTCTCGAGACATGAAATGGAGAAAGCAGGAAAGGGATGTCTCGAGAACTCGATGATCTCTCGAGACATTACAAAAAAAATTTCAGACTTAAGATCTCTCGAGACAAACACGATCTCTCGAGACATGTCTGATCTCTCGAGACATATCCTTAGGAAAAAATTTTTTTCACAAAAATTTCTTTTCTTCTCTTGAACACATGCAGCAGCCGCACTCCAAAGTCTTCAATAGTCTTGAAAAAGAAGTGTACCCCAATAGTGAGATCACACATGAGTCATCACCATGTTTCATATAATGAGGGATTACATTTTATGAAACTGTGTTTGCAGACCCATTGTGACCTGACATTGGCTTACACTTAGCCATGATAATCTGCAAGACAATACTAGAAAAGCATATCAAATACAAAAGCAATTCAATCTTAGTTTAAGGGTGACTTCTCACAAATCAAGGTAATTGTGAATGCAATTTCCAACAATCTCCCCCTATTTGTAGAAGTCAGAACCCTGTACACTAAGTTGAATTACAGCAGTTAAAGAATAAATATGCTATACTACACAAAGATATAGAAATGAAAAAGTAAAGAACATCAAAACATCAAATATATATATATATCTAAATTTGAATTGTTCAGAAGACTTGATGTTCACTAAATCATAATTAAAACAAAATATGTCTTGTCAGCATCATCATCATCATCCTTCAAGATCTCCTTTTCCTCTTTTCTTCTTGTCTGGAGAAAAAGGCATGAGGCTTGGGATGGTAAAACGGAGGAGGTTCCGGAGCATCAGCATTATTATAACCAAACGCTCTGAAATGAATCCTTCGCTTCCTTTGAGCTGTCTCATGTTTTTCCCATTCTTGAGAGCTGTAGCATTCAGATCTGTTCATCTTACCTTCATGAACTAACTTGTAGGTTTCAAGAATAATGTCTTTTGAGACGGGGCTCCAGATTTCTGGATAACTTTTCTCAGCCTTAGCTTTGCACTGACCTGTAGAGCTAGAACTAGGAACTGATCGACTGGCAGAAGAACCTTCACCAAATTTTCTTTTTCCTTTGGTCCCAGCCCTATCTGATTGATCTTCAACTATAGGAGCCTTCCCAAGTAGTTCTTCTGGCCTGGGAGAAAACTGAGGAACAGGAATATCTGGATCAATTGCCAACTCAGGAAAAATCTGATTATGAAGCCACGTTGCTGTTTTGAATGAATAAGCATTAATATCAGCAACTTGCTTCAACATCCTGGAAGAGAACTGCTCAAACTGAGAATTCCATGAGCTTTGAAGAGCAGAAACGGAGCTTTCAATCAAATCTGTCATTTTAGCTACTATATTTTCCTCCCCCTTTCTGACTTCTACAGAGAGGGTTTGGAGAGTATCATCTTTGAACTTTCCGACTTCATCAACAATTCTGAACGTATTGGCTTCAGCCTTGTCAGACACTGATTCTTGAAGCTTTGTCAGTATAACAGTCTGAGTCAACACTGTGCCTACACCTTCAGTTGCATGATCAATTTGCTTGCTCCCTAGGCTCATCAAATCAGAGAGATTTTCATAATTAGATTTTATCTTAGCTAACTCTCTGCCTAGTTCACTTTCAACTGAGGCAATTTTCCTGTGAACAGTTGTCAAAGAATTTTCAAACTGTGCACTCTGCTTCTTGAGCAGTGCTTCAATCTTTCCTAGAAGAGAATCTTCTGCACAACCTAGCTCATCTGGAGCATTCTTGGTTGTGTCAAACTCTGACTCCCCCTCAACATGTACTAGGGGAGGTGACAATTCATGAACTGACATGACATCATCATCATCTATGTTAAAAACAAAATCAGCACCAGACCCTGCCTGTTGGCCACTGGGACTGTGCTCTTCAGATACTGGAAGGGATTCTGTTGGAGCTGATGAGGATTTACCTTTGGCTTTTGAACGGATTGGCAGCTTGGCACGACCTGAAGCTTTAGAGCGAGTTCGAGAGGAAAGTGGCAATGATGGTACGAAGGGTGCTTGATCTTCAGAAGAAGGAGCTGGAGTTTCTGCTTCTCTTGCAACTGCAGATTTAAGAGTCTCCCCCTCAGAAGGAGCACCAGCCATTTCCGGCTTCTTGATACGAATGTCCCATCTCTGCAAGGAGCTGACATCGATCTTCTTAAGGTGATGGATAACTGTACATTTGGACATGTTGAAAATAGCAGGGTTAAACTGATTTAGAAACAGTGAGATGATCCGGGCAAAGTTAGGAGTGTTTATGCAAGCTTTGATATTTGAGAATAAGATTGAGGCCCAATCTCTCTTCTTTCCAGTAACAATGCCAATCATCAACAGAAACATCTCTTCAGACACATGTCCTTGAGAGCCTGTCTTGCAGAAAAGTGCCTTTGAGATAATGTCCAGCAGGAGCTTCCCTACAGCATTCAATTTATTCCTCTTAACTGTAGAAAAATCTGAATCTAGACCACAGAACCTTGTTGTAGTCAACCAATCAGTGTCAACTAGCTCGTCTTCAGCTTCCACTTCAGACAACTGCAAATATTTAGCGAGAGTCTCTGGAGAGACTTTGATTTTTATACCATTAACGAAGGAGATCAACATACTTCCTTCCTTGATTGGCTTCACATTGATGAAGAATTCTTCAACCTCTTCAAACAGTATCCGGCAAGGATGCTCGAGAACGAAGGTGAGACCGGCGGCATCAAGCATACAAAACAGAGTATGGAACTCATCGGATAAACTTGCAAGACCTAACCGAATTACCTCGTTGCCGACTCCGATTTTCGGATGAGGAGAGGGAGCCATTGCAGCAAGATGGAGGGAGGAATGTTGAACGAAGAATGTTGAACGAAGAATCACCGAGAACCACCGCAGCACTGAGACCGGTCGCAGACGATCGTCGCTCGAGAGGGAGATGAAAGGTCGAGGAGGTCTCGGGAGATGACTCGCGTGAACATCAAGTTTTCCGATTTCGTATATATATATATATTTTTGATTTTACGGAAATTCGAAAATTATAAAAGGGAAATAGCGCGTACCTGACGGTTGGATTCCAAAAAAAAAATAACCTATGTCACGAGACATCGGTTATGTCTCGAGAACTCAGGAGTTATTTTCTTCATTGATGTCTCGAGAGATACACCGTGTCTCGAGACATCACCTTATCTCGAAATTTTCTTCTTGTCTCGAGAAATCCTGCCAGGTCCCGAGACATGACTTGTCATTAGAAAACTTCCTGTCGCCAAGGTTTGATTGACTTGACCATTACTCCATGTTGAGCATTCCAAGTTCCGTCTTGAAGAAAGAGAACTTAGTCTCATCCAGTGGCTTCGTGAAGATGTCTGCAACTTGCTTATCCGTGGGGACATAACTCAGATTTATGTCACCCTTCTCCACATGCTCCCGGATAAAGTGATATCGTAGCTCGATGTGCTTTGTCCGACTGTGAGAGACTGGATTATTTGCGATAGCAATTGCACTGGAAGAGTCGCAAAACATAGGAATGTCTTTGAGCTTCATGTTGTAGTCTTGAAGTTGATTTCTTATCCAGAGAAGTTGTGCGCAACAACTGCCAGCAGAAATGTATTCCGACTCGGCGGTTGAAATTGCAACACAATTCTGCTTCTTGCTACTCCAGGAAATAAGTCTCCTTCCGAGGAATTGACACGTCCCAGAAGTGCTTTTCCTGTCGTCTTTGCTACCTGCAAAGTCTGCATCTGAAAAACCAATTAGTTCACTATCATTACTTCTTGGGTACCATAAGCCAAGATTTGGTGTGCCTTTAAGATATCTCAAAATTCGCTTTGCAGCAGTGTAGTGAGATTCCTTAGAGTTCACCTGATATCTAGCACATACACATGTAGAGAACATTATATCAGGTCTACTGGCAGTAAGGTAGAGCAATGAGCCAATTATGCTTCTGTACTTGGTTTCATCAAAAGGTTTCCCTTTCTCATCCTTGTCCAGAGACGTAGCTGAGCTCATTGGAGTCCTCATAGAGGTTGCACTCTCCATTCCAAATTTCTTAATCAACTCCTTAGTGAACTTTGTCTGAGAAATGAAGATTCCATCTTCAGACTGTTTCACTTGAAGTCCTAAGAAATATTTCAGCTCACCCATACTGCTCATTTCAAATTTCCCTTGCATAAGTTTAGAAAACTTTTTGCAGAGGTTATCATCCGTAGAGCCAAATATGATGTCATCGACATAGATTTGCACTAGCAAAATCTTGCCTTTTACTTCCCTAAGAAATAATGTCTTGTCTATCTTTCCTCTTGTGAACTTGTTTTCAAGAAGAAAGTTAGACAGCGTCTCATACCAAGCTCGAGGAGCTTGTTTCAAACCATATAAAGCTTTCTGTAATAAATAAACATGATTGGGAAGATCAGGATTAACAAAACCTGGGGGTTGTTCAACGTATACTTCCTCTTTAATGTCTCCGTTTAGGAACGCGGATTTGACATCCATTTGATATACGGTGAAACCCTTGAAAGCAGCATAAGCAAGGAAGAGTCTGATCGCTTCGAGCCTTGCTACTGGAGCGTACGTCTGATCGAAGTCGATGCCTTCCTCTTGTCTGTACCCTTTAGCTACAAGTCTGGCTTTG
The DNA here is from genome assembly GCA_033032865.1 of Dactylorhiza incarnata. NCBI lineage: Eukaryota > Viridiplantae > Streptophyta > Magnoliopsida > Asparagales > Orchidaceae > Dactylorhiza > Dactylorhiza incarnata. The sequence goes on along the minus strand of JAWHQI010000268.1, from coordinate 1,875,097 downwards.
TTCTTTATGATTGTTCCTTCTTCATCCAGCTTGTTTCTATACACCCACTTTGTTCCAATGACATTTTTGTCTTTGGGTTTTGGAACAAGTGTCCATACTTTACATCGTTTGAACTGATTTAATTCTTCTTCCATAGCAATTATCCAGGATGGATCTTCATTTGCCTCTTGGAATTTCTTTGGTTCGACCTGCGAAAGAAAACTTAAATGCATATTTTCGTTAATAGTACCTCGTCTTGTTCTTACTCCTTCATGAGGATCTCCTATGATCTGATCAACTGGATGATCCCTCATGTGTCGTAGCCCGAGGTTCCTTGCATGAATTGAACCAATAGGAGTTTCTTCTGCTGTTAGAGTATCTTCCTCCACTTGGATTGGCTCTTCATCAGGATGATCTTCTTCATAGGTAGTTATTGGGGGAATCTTGATGAAGTGTTGAGAATTTTCTTCAACTGGCTGATCCAAGCTTAAGTCCTGCAGCTTTGAACCTGTGTCTACAGAAGAAATGCTAGAGGAGCTGCTTTGAAGCATGCTCGTCTCATCAAATACAACATTAATAGATTCTTCTACCACCAGGGTTTTCTTATTAAAAATACGATAAGCTTTACTATGGCTACTATAGCCTACGAAAATCCCTTCAAAACTCTTTTCACTAAACTTAGTTTTGTAATGCTTTCCATTGTTTAGCACAAAGCATTTACTACCAAAGATTCGAAAATAAGAAATGGTCGGTTTCTTGCCTTTTAGAAGTTCATAAGGAGTCTTTTCATGGTTTTTGTTTATGAGTGCTCTGTTTTGCACATGACATGCAGTATTGACAGCTTCAGCCCAGAAATATTCAGGTAGTGAAGAGTCACTCAACATGGTTCTGCAAGCCTCAATAAGTGTTCTATTCTTTCTCTCAGCTACTCCATTTTGTTGTGGAGTTCGAGGAGAGGAAAACTCATGAAAGATACCGAGGCTTTCACAGAATTCTGTCATGGCTCCAGATTCAAATTCTGTACCATGGTCACTTCTGATTTTGACCACCGAACAGTTAAATTCATTCTGGACCTGCCTGACAAAACTAGTGAAAGTGTCAAAGGTATCTGACCTATGTTTCAGAAAGAATACCCAGGCAAAACGAGAGTAGTCATCTACAATAACCAATGTGTAGGATTTTCCTCCTAAACTTCTAATTTGCAAAGGACCAAACAAATCCATATGAAGTAGGTATAAACACCTGGTTGAATCTTTGCCAATAATGCTCTTAAAGGTAGCTCTTGTTTGCTTGCTTTTTACACATGCATGACAAGGTCTATCTTTAATGCACTTAACATCTGGTGCATCTCGCACTAAGTTTTGAGAAAACAATTTATTAATAGTTTTGAGATTTATATGTGCTAATCTCTTGTGCCATTGGTCAACAAGAGATGCACTATCTTTTGCCAAAAGACATACTGGTGTAGAAGATGATATGCAAAGAAAATTTAAACAAAATATGTTTCTACAGCGAATGCCTGATAAAATCGTTTCATGATGTTCAGCCGACTTTATCAAACACTTATCTTTATGAAAATCAACAATGTATCCTTTATCACAGAGTTGACTTATGCTTATCAGATTATGTTGTAATCCTTCCACATAAGCTACATCGGAGAAAGATACATTTCCATTAGAAATCATACCATAGCCTTTAGTTATTCCTCTGTCTGAACCGCCAAAAATAACTTTTGGACCGTTCGCAACTGGAATGTAGTTTTGCAAAAGGCTTCTTGTCCCGGTCATATGCCGAGAGCATCCACTGTCCAAGTACCAGATTGGATTTTTATTGGCCTTTGGACATACCTGCAAAAAATAAATCATTTCGCCTTAGGAGCCCAAACAGATTTGGGTCCTTGGTCCCGTGTCAGTTGAGCACCACGATAAATGTTAACATTGCGAGTGGTCTGCCTTGCAACGTTCACTTGTGGTCTCCTAGTATACGTTGTATTAAACCAATAATCAACGGCAAAGTGACCAATTTTACCGCAGCACCAACAGTCGAATCTGTTGTACCTTCTCTTTACACTCTCCTGCTTAACTTTTTGAACGTTAGCTCTTGCAGGAGCAGCCCTTTTTGATGAGGATGCCTCATGGGGGCAACACACACAAGGTGGTACTGTCCTCTTCGGCTTTGGTGCAACAGCATTCACTTTTGGAGCTTTCTTAGCGCTCGGACCATGAACAAATGGACCGTACCCTTTCCGATTAATCTCTTGATAGGGTGCTTGAAAAGCACTATCACCAAAGTTTCGGGGAGGAGCCCATTCCTTATGATCATTCACAGGTGAAAAAGGAATTGGTCGTGTGAAATGACCATAGGAACTCTCCAAATCATAAGCATTCGTAGGGAATATGACTTTCTTGAATGCTACAGGCTCTTGATGAGCTTTCCCTTTTTCTTTGGTAGTAGCTTTCTTAGCAACCAGACCATTCTTCTTAGCAATTGTATTTTTTGAAGAATTGCTAGTACTAGCTTCATGTCCTATACCGCTTCCTTTTGCCTTAGTGGTAAAAGTACCAATTATTGGCAGAACAGTTTTAGGTTGAGAGAATGCTTCAACCAACATCTTCTCAGCCGCAAGCTGTTCCTCCAAGACTTTTATCGAATTATCTCTCAAGGCAAGAGTCTCTTCCGAGCTTTTGATCTTGTCTTTCAAGGCTTGGACTTCCTCTTTGAGAGAAGAAAGTTCTTCAACTTCTTTTCTCAAGTTAGATTCCACCTCCTTGAGAGCCATGATCTCCTTACCCTGAGTTTTGACAACCTTTCGGCACTTGTCAAAGCTTTGGAGCATTTTGGTATATTGAGACATGAGCTCAGATTCATCGTCTGAGAGGTTATCCTTTTGTTCAGCCGAAGCATAATCAGAATCAGATAGGATAGTGTGATCATTTACCTTTCCGGTGTACGGGGGTGCTTCTTCATCATCAGACATAGCCATCAGACCGAAGTAAGCTTCTTCTTCATCACTCGACTCATCGGAGTCACTGTCGCTCAGAGTTTTGGCTTTCTTAGCGACGAAGCTTCTATCTGATTTCTTCTTTCCATGAGTGGATTTCTTGTCTTCTTTTCTTCCACCTTCTTTCTTCTTATAGGGAAACTCAGCAATCATGTGCCCTGGCTTATTACAACAGTAGCAAATAATGTCAGAAGAAATATGTTTGTTCTGTTTGGATTTATACCTGTCATTATTGCTTGAGCCCTTCCTGTGATATTCGTCATCACAACGAGAATATTTATGATCCGAGGAAGACGGCTTGTTGTTCATGTGCCTCCGCTTGTTCAGCAGTTTCTTAAACTGACGGGAGATTAAAGAGAACTCCCCATCAGACAGTTCGGAACAGGAGGAGCTGGCTTCCGATTCTTCTTCAATATCAGATTCCTTTTCTCTGATCGGTATCACTGCTTTGCTCTTCTTTGAATTCTCTGCCTTCAAAGCTAAGGTTCTTTCTTTGCTTGAAGCTCGATTTACATCCTCTTCAGACTTTCGGATGTTCATTTGTAATTCATGAGACAACAGCTTCCCGAACAGATTTTGAGGTTCTAGACTTGGCAGTTTTCCAAACTCTCTTATGGCAACAATTTTGCTATCCCAGTCTTTCGTTAGGGAACGCAAGAATTTGTCATTTAGTTCACCGTTTGTGAACTCCCTGTCGTAGTTCCTCAAACCATTGACTATCTTGAAGAATCTTTCGTACGCATCAGCAATGCACTCCTTCTTATTCTGCTTGAACGCCTCGTACTCTTGATTAAGTAGAGACCTTCTATCTTCTCTTACCTCGTCAGTACCTTCCATTAGAACAATTAAGGATGTCCACATCTCTTTGGCTGATTTGCAGTGGATTAAGTTTTGCAACATGGAATCGTCCACTGCACTTGCAATTATGTTTTTAGCCTTCTTGTCAAGAGCAACAAGAGCTATCTCATCCTTAGTCAAATCCATCATTTTCTTAGGTATCTGAACAGTAGGATTTGTTGACGAAGCAGTCATTGGCACATGGGGACCTTCTTCCACAACTTGGAAGATTCTGGGATCTGCAGCTTCCATATAAAAACGGACTCTTTCCTTCCACATAGGAAAGTTGGCCTTAGTGCAGATGGGCAGTTTCAGAGAGGATTCCTTGACTCTATCCATGGCTTGCTAGCAACTAGAAGGATGGATCCTGTTCAAGGTGTTAACCTAGCAACGAACAGCGACCCTCTGATACCAATTGAAGTATCTAGTTGCCTACCTAAATCACCTAGAGGGGGGTGAATAGGTGATCTCTACGTCTTTTGCGGAATTAAAAATTAAACGTAAAGCACAACACACAAAATTAATCACAGCCACAGATAACACCAGGAATTTATAGTGGTTCCCCGTACTTGGGTACTCCACTGCCGGCCTCGCCAATCTAGCACCACAGCTAGACTTGACTACTCACAAAATCTCGGATCAGAAAGATCCTACAGTCTCGGAGTCAAACTCCTACAAACTCAGAGAGAACCTCTCTTACAACTCGGAGAAAAATTTCTCCTACAACTCGGAGAACAACCTCTCCTACAACTCAGAGATAACAACTCCTACAACAGATTGAAAAGGGGTTTGAACAAAACTAAACCAGATCTGAATAACATAGGCGTTTTCTTCCTTCTTCTTGAGTGGCTTTTGAGAACGATGAGGAAGAACAACGATCCTTCAAATCTGTCTTTGGCAATCCGAAACGATCCAATAGAGATTGTAGAACCTGAGTATGGATCAATCGAACCCTTCTTGATAGAAATCGCCAACTTCAATGAGAAGAACGATCTCCAATCGTAGACGACGGCGAGCGGCGTTTTTCACGTTCCTTTTTTATCGGGAGAGAGATTAGGGTTTTTTAAACGATTCGTAAAAACTTCTTCTTAAATAACCCATGAGCAACACTATATATGGAGAGGAGCGATTAAGGGTTAACACGATCTTAAAAGCATCAAAATAGCCGTTAGAAACGAAGAGGGGCGATCACGATCCGTCAGAACAGAGAAAACGAAATTAGAAAATTTCGGACAGATGTCTCGAGACATGAGGGATCTCTCGAGACATAAGGGATCTCTCGAGACATGAAATGGAGAAAGCAGGAAAGGGATGTCTCGAGAACTCGATGATCTCTCGAGACATTACAAAAAAAATTTCAGACTTAAGATCTCTCGAGACAAACACGATCTCTCGAGACATGTCTGATCTCTCGAGACATATCCTTAGGAAAAAAAAATTTTCACAAAAAATTCTTTTTTTCTCTTGAACACATGCAGCAGCCGCACTCCAAAGTCTTCAATAGTCTTGAAAAAGAAGTGTACCCCAATAGTGAGATCACACATGAGTCATCACCATGTTTCATATAATGAGGGATTACATTTTATGAAACTGTGTTTGCAGACCCATTGTGACCTGACATTGGCTTACACTTAGCCATGATAATCTGCAAGACAATACTAGAAAAACATATCAAATACAAAAGCAATTCAATCTTAGTTTAAGGGTGACTTCTCACAAATCAAGGTAATTGTGAATGCAATTTCCAACACTTTCGCATAGCCGTCGAGCGAATAGCCACAGGTCATTCGCCATTAATGGGCGAGAGGGATCGACCCGGGTTTCGAGGCGTCGGGAAGGCGCGATTGCTATCCGCACACCCGTTACCTCGAAAGCCCAAACGTCGTTTAGTCCTTCTATAAATAGGCCTTTCAACCACCGTATTAAATACCTTACCATCCGCTCCCCCTCTTTCCTCGCGCTAGCACTCGCGCTTCTCCCTTCTCTGCTGCTCCCTTATCCTTCGGCATTCGCGAAATGGGTGGTGATGCGGAAGGTAGGGTCAGGTGCGCCAGCGCATTCGTCAACCACACTTTCGACTCCCGCGACCTCTCCGAAGAGGCTTACTTGACTGCTGTCGCGGATTACATTCCGCCGAGGTTCGAGGCGCGAAAGCCCAGGCCGGAAGAGCGCCTAAACTCCATCTCGCCCTGTGCTCTCGCGATTCCGCTAGAGCACTTCGAGGTGGGGTTTCGCCTTCCCATCTGGCCGGAACTCCGCCAGAACTTCAGGTACTACGGGGTCGTGCCCGGCCAGCTCAACCCCAACTCCATCGCCATGCTGGTCGGGTACGCGAGCTATCTGCGAGAAGAGGGGATCGAGTTCTCGCTGCCCGTCTTCCGCAAACTCTACACCTTCCGCTGCACCAACGACATCTCCTTCTTCTCGGGTCTAAACCCACTCAAGCACTACGGGCTCCCGAACAAAAACCACGACTGGGTTCGCCGCTTCATCTTCGTCAGCGGGAGCCTGGGAAACACCCTTCTCGCCCCGGTGCAGGAGGAGGAGTCAACCTTCCGCCCCCCGACCCTAGGGGGGCACGAGGCCAAACTCCACCAATATATTCTGGAGCACGGGATGGACCTCGTCTATCTCCGGCGAAACGTCAACTCGCTCCTGCTCATTCCGCAAGGCGAGGGTAAGTTTTCGAGACTTCCTTCATTCGTTTTGGCTTTGTGATTCTTACACCATTCGCTAAAACCATTCGCAATATTATGTAGGCGTGCGTAGCCTCCCCCTTCATCCACCGCGGCCTCCTGGGTTTTGCGTGCCTCTCATGCAAGCTGCCGCGGATGCCTGCCGGGAGGGGCCTTCCTCCTCCAAGACCAGCAGCCGAAAGAGAAAACCCGCGGCGACTCCTTCCTCTCCCCCCAGCAAGTCGCGATGCCCTCCTTCCATCAAAGGGAAGGGGGTTGTGGGCGAGACCTCTGGAGCGAATGCTCCAACCCAAACCCTAGGGACGGAGGTCCCGGCCCAAACCCTGGGGACCGAAGTGCCTGCCTCAACCTTGGGGTCGGGTGTGCCAGATGGGACGATGGTCCAGGCGAGATCATCGCTGCCGCCGCCTCCGCTGCCCAGGGACCACCGTAACTTCCCGAACGGCGAGAGGTACGTGGATCCCTCGGGGGCTCCCCTGGTCAAGTGGGACAGAAATACGAACAGGGTCTCACTCTCCACCCTCCATCCAACCTGGATAGAGAGCAACGTCGCCAGCGGCGAGGCGTACGCCATTGTGTATGCCCTCTATGGCCGTGAGGATGCCGAGGTCTTCGATGCCGAGAAGACGCAAGTTCTCGCCCACGAGGCCGCTCGAGCCATGCTGCGGGCCCTTGAGCTCTCGCACATGTCTTCTCGCCGGAGCATCAACTTGGCGCGGAATCTGGCCAGGGTCGAGGAGGCCAGGGCTCTCATCTCTAGGGAGGCGACTGAGCTCAGGGTGAAGCTGGAAGCCGCGGAAGCGCTTCTCGCCAGCCGCCCGGTTGCAGAGGTATACTTTCTCTCACCCCTGCGGATGACCATTGCTGATTGCCGCACTTTTATCTCAGGTTTTATTTCATTTCTTCAGGATGCTACAAGCGCCGGGATGCTTCGCGCGCAGGTGGTCGACCTTGAAGAGGAAGTCCGCCTGGCCAAAGCCGAAGTCCAACGGTTGCGAGAAGCCGGCGCGTCGGCACTCGACCCGGGAAGTGGGGGGCACTTTTACCCCCATCACGAGCTAGAGCAACTGATGCAGGAGAATGCGCAAAGCGCCGTTAAGCATGCGCTGCAGGTGCTGCGGCGGGCTGGATATCTGAAGGCGGAGGCCGAATGCCTTTCCGCTCGCCAAGTCGTTCCCGAGCTCTACATTCTGATCCCCTTCCCGGAGGACGATAACGGCGAGCCGCGGGAAGACGCCCTCATCCCGGATTCGGGCGAGAGCGAAGGATCACCAGGCGAGAAGCCTGCCGACCCTTGAGAAGGGCCCTTTGTATTTTTTACTCTTTTTTGTTCTTACCATTTTGAATGTAATCATGAACTGGGCGAGTGCCCTTAAAAGATATATATATTGACTACAATTTTTGTGCTATCTCAACTTTTCTCTCATTCGCCGCTATATCTCGCTAGGCTCATTAGGACGCTAGGTCGTAGTGTGATTGTCCTGGCCACCCAGCGAATGCTCGAAGATGACTTAGGTGTGCTGCCCCTTCTCGACTTCCCGCTTCCTGCCCCACTCGTACCTCCTTACCATTCGCCCAGACCGGGGTTTTGCTTAGGTAGTCAGGAAGAGAGGTGAGATTATCTTACTGGCGCGTGGTCCCTATGAGTGCTCTCAAGATCCACCCTTGAGAACTTAGAACCTGCCACCGAGTGAGCCTTCTGACCTGCCAGCTAGATGAGAGCCCGGACAGCAGGTCTGCTCGGGGCCATTTCCTTCACCACCTTAGAACTCGCCACCGAGTGAGCCTTCGGACCTGCCAGCTAGATGGGAGCCTGGACAGCGGGTCTGCTCGGGGCCATTTTCTTCATCACCTCAGAACCTGCCACCGAGTGAGCCTTCAGACCTGCCAGCTAGATGAGAGCCTGGACAGCGGGTCTGCTCGGGGACATTTCTCAACACCTTAGAACCTGCCACCGAGTGAGCCTTCGGACCTGCCAGCTAGATGAGAGCCTGGACAGCGGGTCTGCTCGGAGCCATTTTCTTCATCACCTTAGAACCTGCCACCGAGTGAGCCTTCGGACCTGCCAGCTAGATGAGAGCCTGGACAGCGGGTCTGCTCGGGGCCATTTTCTTCATCACCTCAGAACCTGCCACCGAGTGAGCCTTCGGACCTGCCAGCTAGATGAGAGCCTGGACAGTGGGTCTGCTCGGGGCCATCTCTCAACACCTTGGAACCTGCCACCGAGTGAGCCTTCGGACCCGCCAGCTAGATGAGAGCCTGGACAGCGGGTCTGCTCGGGGCCATTTTCTTCATCACCTTAGAACCTGCCACCGAGTGAGCCTTCGGACCTGCCAGCTAGATGAGAGCCTGGACAGCGGGTCTGCTCGGAGCCATTTTCTTCATCACCTCAGAACCTGCCATCGAGTGAGCCTTCGGACCTGCCAGCTAGATGAGAGCCTGGACAGCGGGTCTGCTCGGGGCCATTTTCTCAACACCTTGGAACCTGCCACCGAGTGAGCCTTCGGACCTGCCAGCTAGATGAGAGCCTGGACAGCGGGTCTGCTCGGGGCCATTTTCTCAACACCTTGGAACCTGCCACCGAGTGAGCCTTCGGACCTGCCAGCTAGATGAGAGCCTGGACAGCGGGTCTGCTCGGGGCCATTTTCTCAACACCTTGGAACCTGCCACCGAGTGAGCCTTCGGACCTGCCAGCTAGATGAGAGCCTGGACAGCGGGTCTGCTCGAGGCCATTTTCTCAACACCTTGGAACCTGCCACCGAGTGAGCCTTCGGACCTGCCAGCTAGATGAGAGCCTGGACAGCGGGTCTGCTCGGGGCCATTTTCTCAACACCTTGGAACCTGCCACCGAGTGAGCCTTCGGACCTGCCAGCTAGATGAGAGCCTGGACAGCGGGTCTGCTCGGGGCCATTTTCTCAACACCTTGGAACCTGCCACCGAGTGAGCCTTCGGACCTGCCAGCTAGATGAGAGCCTGGACAGCGGGTCTGCTCGGGGCCATTTCTGGAGCTTTCAGAGTCTTTCCTACAAGCTGCAGCATCACTCTCATACACATATTTTAAACAAAATATTCTTATTCAAAAACACTGTTACTACATACTGTTAGGGATAGAAGCGTTTAAGGTCGTCACCACTCCATGTGTGGCTGAGAGGTTGGCCCTCCACATTCTGAAGACGATACCCCCCAGACTTTAGTGCCTCTTCCACGACATAGGGGCCTTCCCAGTTGGGGTTAAGTTTTCCCACCGCGGCGGACCTCCCAGCCGCGTCGACCTTCTTGAGCACCAGATCTCCCTTCTCGAACTGCTTGACCCTGACGTGCTTGTCTAAGTACTTGGCCATCCGCCGCTTGACCTCTTCTTGGCGAATGGCTGCTAGGTCCCGAGCTTCTTCGATGAGGTCGAGGGAGAGCCGCAACTCCTCCTCGTTCTCGGCTCTCCAATCTTCCTCTCCACTTGCGGCGGCCTTTACCCGTGGTGTCATAACCTCGAACTCTATGGGGATGACGGCCTCGCAGCTGTGAGAGAGCTTGAAAGGGGTCTCTCCTGTGGCGGTGCTGGGGGTAGTTCTTAGGGCCCACAGGACCGATGGAAGCTGTTCCACCCAATTGCCCTTCAGATTTTCCACCTTCTTCTTGAGCAGGTTCACGATGACCTTGTTTGCCGCCTCCACCTGCCCGTTGCTCCTGGGATGGTGAACGAACGCAAACCTGAGGTCTATCCCCAGCTGGCCATAGAAGCTGATGAATTCCTCGCTTGCGAACTGCGGACCATTATCCGTGACTATGGCCTGTGGAAGCCCATGTCGACAAATGATCTCCCCCCATACGAAGTTGCGGATTACCTGGGAGGTGACCTTAGCCAACGCCTTGACCTCCAACCACTTTGAGAAGTAGTCAATCATGACTAGGAGAAACCTCCTCTGCCCACTAGCCTGGGGGAAGGGTCCTACCAGGTCCATCCCCCATATGGCGAATGGCCAGGGCGCCGTGAAACTCTTTAGCCTCTGAGCTGGCATGTGTTGAAGAGGGGCGAACATTTGGCACTTCTGGCACCTCTTGGCGAAGGCTGCCGCGTCTTTACTTAGGGTTGGCCAGAAGTACCCCTGCCTCATTATTCTTGCCTCCAACATCCTGCTCCCCGAGTGGCTGCCGCACTCGCCGGAGTGAACATCTTCCAAGATCCTTGGGACCTCCTCCTCTGAAATGCATCGGGCCAGGAGGCCCGAGAGGGTCTTCCGATACAAGTCCCCCTCATGGAGCACGTAGTAGGCGGACTTATATCGGAAGCGCCTCTGGTCCGGAACCTCCTCCGGAAACTTTCCCGTTGCAAGGAAGGTAACGAAGGGATCCTTCCAGGAGGGCCGCTGCTCTACTTCCATGAGTTCTCCCTCCTCGATCGAAGGGCGGAATAGGTATGTCAGGGTCCCCCCGGCTCGAGGACCGGATTTGGCCAACCGATCCGTCGGGGTGCTCTCCTCCCGAGGGACGTGCCGGATGGAGAAAGTTTTGAACGTTCCCACGAGACCTCTCACTTTGGCCAAGTACCTTATGAGCGCAGGTTCCCTCGTCTCGAACTCTCCCCTGATCTGAGAGGCTATTACCATCGAGTCGGTGAGGACCTCCACGTCATGGACTCCGAGCTCCTGGGCCAGCCGTAGACCGGCGATCACCGCCTCATACTCCGCCTGGTTGTTGGTGATTGGGAAGTGTATCACTAGTGTCTGCTAGATCTTTACTCCGTGGGGACTCTCCAGCACCACCCCTCCTCCGAGAGAATTCTTGCCCGAAGCCCCGTCCACCAGCAGCTTCCACGGAACGTGACAAGGGGCTCCATCTTCCTCCATCTCGGCCACATAATCTGCCATGAAATCAGCCACCACATGCGCCTTCATGGATAGTCGAGGGACGAAGGTAATGTTGAATTCACTTAGCTCTATCGACCACTTTACGAGCCTTCCCGAGTGCTCCACTCCTTCGAAGATCTGGCGGAGATGGTGGTCCGTCACTACTTGAATTGAATGGGCCTGGAAGTATGGCCTGAGCTTCCTTGCTGCGACGACCAGAGCAAAGGCCAACTTCTCCAAAATCGGGTATCTGAGCTCCGCTTCCCTCAGGACCCTGCTCACGTAGTAGACGGGCAGCTGCTTCTTGCCTTCCTCCCGAACCAGGACGGAGCTTACGGCCTCTGCCTCGACCCCGAGATATAGATATAGATCCTCCCCCTCTTTGGGACCTTGGAGTAGCGGAGCCTTGGTGAGTTGGCTCTTCAAGGCCTGGAAGGCCTCCTCGCATTCTTTTGTCCACTCAAACTTCTGGTTACCTCGTAATGTTTTGAAGAAGGGGGAGCATTTCTCCCCGGCTCGGGAGAGAAACCTGCTCAGCCCTGCGAGTCTTCCGGTCAAGCGCTGAACTTCCTTGGCGTTCCGCGGCGACCCCAGCTCCATTATGGCCTTAACCTTGTCCGGGTTAGGTTCTACCCCCCAAGGGGTGAGAAGGTGCCCCAGGAATTTCCCCTTACTGGCCCCGAACACACACTTCACGGGGTTCAAGTGCATCTTGTACTTGCGTAGGGTGGCGAAGGTTTCCTCGAGGTCCTGGATGTGAGAGTTCACGCACTTACTCTTCACCATAAGGTCATCCACGTAGACCTCCAGGTTCCTTCCCCTTTCTCCCTAAATACCCGGTCCATCATCTTCTGGTAGGTTGCTCCTGCATTTTTCAGCCCGAAGGGCATCATCTTATAGCAGTAGCATCCCTCCCTGGTGATGAACGAGACGTCTTTGACGTCCGGGGGGTGCATCCTGATCTGGTGATAACCTGAAAAAGCATCCAAAAAACTCATCACAGAAAAACCGACGGCTGAGTCAACCAGCGCGTCGATCCGAGGCAGGGGATAACAATCCTTAGGGCAGGCCTTGTTTAACAATGAAAAATCCACACACATACGCCAGCGGCCATCGGCCTTTTTTACCATTACGACGTTGGAGACCCAGCCTGGGTACTGGATCTCCGATACAAAACCTGCTTCAAGGAGCTTGGCCACCTCCCCGCGGATTGGTTCTTCGAGCTTGCTGGCGAAGGTCCTTCTCTTCTGCCGGATGGGGCGGGCTCCTGGATCGAGGTTGAGACGATGGCAAGCCACGTCCGCCTCGATGCCTGGCATATCAGCTGCGCTCCATGTGAAGACATCCACGTTCTTCTGGATGCACTCCAGCATCTTCACCCTGTCCTCCGGGCCGAGACCCCCGCTGATCCGCACCTCTTTCACTCTTCCCTCCTGGGTGATGACCTCCATCTCTACCACCTCTTCTGCCGCCTCGAGCCGGGTGGGCTCTTCCCATTGGCCCTTTGCTTCTCGCCCCTCCTCCCGGGCTTCTTCCTCTGCGGCTCCTTCCGCCTCCATCGGCTCGATCTCCTGCTCCTCCTGAGCGACCTCCATATTCTCCTCTCGGGCACCGCCCTCTTCCTTTACTCCTCTCTTCTCCACTTCTTCTCCTGGCCCCTCCGGCCTCGTCATCTCCTTATCCATCCTCTCAGCCTCCGCCATCCAAGAGATGGTGTTGACGACAGTCACATAGCACTGCCTCGCCACCTTAGCATCTCCTCGGATCCGGACCTGGACTCCTCCACTATGGAACTTCAGGCACTGGTGGTACGATGAGGGCACGCACCGGAAAGCACTAATGAGAGGGCGTCCGAAGATAGCATTGTAGCTGCTCGGAGCGTCAACGATGACGAACCGGCAGTTCCTTGGGACCCCTCCTAACGTCACTTGGAGACCCACGCCTCCCTCGACCTCCTTTCGCTCCCCTGAGAAACCAAACAGTGGTCCGTCGGAGTCCTGCACCCTCTTCTTCTCCACCTCCATTGCGTCGAAGGCCTTCTTGAAGATCACATTCACTGAGCTCCCGTTATCCACCAGGATCCGGGAGACCGTGAAATTTTCAATCGCCATCTGGATCACCAGGGCGTCGCAGAATGGATCCTCATAATCTGGCATGTCTTCCGAGGAGAAGGTGAGCTTCTCCAAGGGGGGTGGGGTTTGGGAAGTCGACGCGACGTCCCTTCGGAACATCGCCTGGAAGCTCCTCTTGCAAGAGGCCTCTATCCCAACCCCACCATGAATCACCCCGATTCCCCCCTTGTTCCTACATCAGCCCGGTCTTCACACCTATCCTCTTCCCCTTCCGGGAACACCTCCTCAATCCTGATCGGCTGCTGCCGTGGCTGCCCTCTCTCTCTCATCTCCAGGAACTCGGGGCAGGTGTTCGTTGCGTGACCCTCTTCCTGATGAAAGTCACAATAGGGCAACACCACCCTACCCCCTCTTCCCGCTTTTCCTCTTCCTCCTCTAGCTCCTCTAGCTCCTCTTCCTCGGCCTACCGCCATGGCTTGCTCCCGCCAAGGAGGAGGGGGTCGGGGGTCCTGCCTCCACCCCGGGTTGACTCCCCCCATCTCCCTTCCTTGGTATCCTCCTTCCTGACCTCTCGCTGGTCCCTCCTGATTCCTCCACCCCAACCTGTTGTGGGGCTCCTGATACCTCCAATTCTGAGGTGGCCTCTCGAACCCCTGACCTCTGGGTTCCTCTCTCCTTCTTCCCTCTTGTTGCCTCACCTCAGGCTCGCTCATCTTCGCCAACCTTTTGTAGAACTCCGGGTTGGCCGCCTCCCCTTCTATCTCCTCCGCCGCTCGCTCCATCAACTCCTCAAAGGAGACCGGAGCCCTCCTCTTCAGGTCCATCTTGAAGAACCCGTCTCTCAATCCCACAATGAACGCCATTTTGAGGGCGAACCCTGGCACCTCCTGCACAAGGTGTATCTCTTCCTGAAACCTGTCCACGTAATGTGTCAGGGACTCCCCCTCCCTCTGCCTGATCTTGAAGAGAGCCTCCGCATCCTTCTTCCTCTTTTTTGACGTCGAGAATCGCAGCCGGAAGCTCCGACGCAGATCGTCGAATGCGTAGATGGAACTTACGGGAAGCTGGTGGAACCAATCCCTTGCCTTCTCCTTCAGGGTGGTTGCGAAGAGCCGGCATTGGAATGCATCCGACATGGGAAGAATTGAGGTCATGTCCTCAAACCACTGCAGGTGCACGACCGGGTCCTCCTTTCCGGTGTAGTAGGACATCTCCGGCCCCCGGAACCCCTCTGGCACTGGAGCCGAGAGGATCATCTCGCAAAAGGGGCTCCCTTCCCCTGCTCGGCGAATGGTCCTCTCGCGCAGAGCCAACTCGCACACCTCAGCACTCGCCGGACTGCTGAACAGCTGCCGCCCCGGGAGATCTCGCGCACTTCCTTCTGCTGGCACCTCATTTCCCAGCCGCTGCCCTGGAGCGTTCTCGCCGACCTGCTGGGGTGGAATGATGGGAACAGCTGGCATCTCACATTCGCCCCTTGCCGCGAGAACTGTCTGCAGGACTTCTCTCTTGAATTTCTCGAACATCTCCAGCCACTCCCCTGTCGTTGGTGGTTGCGAGTGGCCTGAGTCAGAACCATTCCCTCCATCTCCTGTCATCGAGCCTAGCCTGGGATTTTCCTTCACTGGCTACGGTCCACGCTCACCGCACCAAAAATGTTGAAACCTGCAACAGGCCTCTTGAGTTCGGACCCACTGGGGGTGCAGCCGATGCTTACTTCTCCCTCACTAGACTCTCTTGACGGTGGATGTGAGAATAAGAAAAGACCCAAGGCTGAAGCGAGGAGGTCCCGCCACACACCCGGAAGATCTTAGAGAGCTTCCCCTCCCAAACCAGAGCTCAACCGGGCACCTTGGAGGACACTAGCAGCCGGCCAAAAACTAGCCTGGAGGAGAGGATTCTCTAAAATCGGATCTCCTCCAAGGTGCCCTTAAGGGTCTATTTATAGTTTTTCCTAGGCTGGTCTGCAAATAGCCTGAATCCGCCTTTTAACTTTACTAATCGCACCCCAAATTGGTCTGCTGATAGCCTAACTCCGCTGTTCTGAAGGGCTATTTGCAACCAACCAGGGGTATTATGGTCTTTTTTCCCTCAAAACCTTTGGGGCGAGTGGTCCGTGAGGGCACCACTCGCCGATCTCCCGCTCAGCTGGGCGAGTGCCCATGCTACTGAGCGAGTGGTCCGTGAGGGCGCCACTCGCCGAACTTCTTCTCGCCTGCAGCGTACCCCCACTAATCCGGGGATCTCTCCACCTTCCTTAGCCTGGGCGAATGATCTGGCTGACCCAGGTCTCGCCAGTTGGCTTGAGGGACCCACTCGGCGAATACAGGTTGTACAGTATAGATAAAGCAATAGAATCCAATACTCATGAGAAGAAGTGTTATGAAAGATAATGATGTGCACATAAGCGTATTTTGGGCAATGTTAACAATTGATTTAAATCAACAAAATACAAGACATATGTAAAGTAAAGTGCACAATAAAACACAAGTATATTACTTTCACACACTTTAATGCACACTATTTTTATAAAAAGTGGAGTATTAATCAAGGGTTGCACAAGATACTTTACTATTCTTTCCAAGGTGCTCAACCTCACAATGCTTATGAAGACTTATCAGGAGATTCAAGTAGTGCTTGGTGGAGTTATAGTTGTCTATATATATAATTTTTTGTTCACATTTGTGAGACAACATTCTCCGAATACACTTATTTTGCAAATCCAAATATTTAACTTAACCACTTTTCTAAATTTCATAAGTACAATTCAAATGTAGTGTAGGCAAATAAACTTATGCAAGTTTTAATTCATTGTACAAATACAATACACAAGCAAGCATTTTGAGATTTAAACACACATGTTGATTACCAAAATAAGTGAGCGAAAGGTATCATTATCAATCATAATACATTTACTCATACTTAGAGGCATGCTAAGCTTGGTTCTACACATATTTTTCAATACAATTGATGCACTTTAAATAGATATATCAAAGCATGATAAGCAAAATAATGTTCATAGTAATTTTAAGAAATAAATTTTAACATTGTTAATAATTCTAAATAATAGAATTCATGCTTGATATTAGCAATAAAGATCATACAGTTTTTTTGTTGTTTTGAAAAAAAAATTAATGAAATAAAAACAGAAAAATCACACAAACATATTTTTGTATTTTTGTATTTTAAATTTTTGTAGTTGATTTTTCATAATGCAAATAAAACAAAAATAAAATAGACAGAAACAAAAAAATAAATTAGTACATATAAACTAACATATTTTTCTTGATTTTTAGAAATTTTAAAAAACAGAAAAATCACAAACCCACGCTAGCGCCGGCGCTAGTGATAGCGCGACAAACAGTGCACGGTTTTTTAAGAATTTTAAATTTTTGATTTTTGATATTGATTAGGGGTCTTAATAGTAGTCTTATGCAGAAATTGTGTAATATTCAGAGATGTTTTGATTGCTCGAATTGCATAAAACATTAGCGTTTTACATGTTATTCATCCTAAGATATCTAAGACTCCTAATTCCAACCTTAACATTTGAAACCTTGCACCGGGAAGAGGTTTAGTAAATATATCAGCAAGTTGAGAGTCCGTGCCAATAAAACTAATCCTTACATTTTCCTTTTTAATGTGATCCCTTATGAAATGATGACGCACATCTATATGTTTGGATCTAGAGTGGTGTACCTGATTATTTGTGAGATCAATGACACTTTTGTTGTCGCATTTTAATTCAATAAGTTTTAGATGAAAACCAAAGTCCTCTAAAGTTTGGCTCATCCATAGTGCTTGTGCACAAAAACTTCCTAATGCAATGTATTCGGCCTCCGTGGTGGAGAGTGCAACCGAATGTTGGTTTCTACTAGACCATGCAACTAATGAAGGTCCTAGAAAATGACAAGTACCACTAGTGCTTTTTCTATCAAGTGAAAAACCGGCATAGTCTGAATCGGAGTAGCCGTGAAGTGTGAATGAATTATTGTGCGGGTACCATAATCCTAATCTAGATGACCCAATGAGATATCTAAAAATTCGTTTTACCGCTTTTAAATGAGATTCTTTTGGATTGGCTTGAAATCGAGCACATAAGCATACGGCAAACATAATATCGGGTCTAGTTGCACTTAGATAAAGTAGAGATCCTATCATACCTCTATATAAATTTTGATCTATAGAAATTCCTGATTCATCTTTTCCTAATTTTAGTGATGCACTCATTGGTGTAGAAGCATGTTTAAGGTTTTCAAATCCAAAACGTTTAAGCATATCATGGACATATTTAGTTTGACAAACAAAGATACCATCAATTCTTTGTGATATTTGAAAACCAAGAAAATAAGAAAGTTCTCCTACAAGGCTCATTTCAAATTCATTTTTCATCACTAAAATAACTTCTTTACACATCTCTTCATTAGTAGATCCAAAAATAATATCATCAACATATATTTGTAAAATAATTATATCATCATTGTTGTGCTTAATAAAGAGAGTATTATCCGCACTTCCCATAATATAACCGTGCTTTAATAAAAATGATGTAAGTCTTTCATACCATGCACAGGGCGCTTGTTTTAAACCATAAAGCGCTTTCTCTAGTTTATAAACATGATTTGGAAATTTTTCACTAATAAAACCGGGGGGTTGTTCGACATAAACTTCTTCTTTTACAAACCCGTTTAGAAAAGCACTTTTCATATCCATTTGAAATAGTTTTATTCTTTTAAAGCTTGCAAATGCTAGAAAAATTCTTATAGACTCTAATCTAGCAACGGGTGCAAAAGATTAATCAAAATCTATCCCCTCGATTTGAGAATATCCATGTGCTACTAATCGTGCTTTATTTCTAGATATTCTAGACTCACCATTTAATTTATTTTTGAAAATCCATTTTACACCTACAACCGGGTAATTAGATGGTCTTTCTACTAATTTCCAAACATTATGTCGCTCAAATTGTTATAACTCTTCATTCATAGCCATAAACCAAAATTCATCGTTTAAAGCAGTTGTAACATTTGTTGGTTCAATTTCGGAAACAAAGCAAACATTTGAATAAGATTCATGAAGAGAAGAGCGAGTTCTTACCCTGATGGATGGTTCACCAATTATAAGTTCCCGTGGATGATCCTTTGTGAATTTTAAGACGCTTTGAGGTACATATTCATCTTTCTTGGCCTCCTCTTCTTCTTCTTTGGAAGGTTCTTCATCACCATGCTCCAAAGGAGGTAATAGATCATCCTCTTTGCCTGCGGAAAGTCTTTCTATACAAGGAACAAGCTCATCAAATTTCACATTAATTGACTCTTCAACTTTTCTAGTTCTTTTATTAAAAACTCTATAAGCTTTACTAGTTGAAGAGTATCCAAGAAATGTTCCTTCATCACATTTTTCATCAAACTTTCCCAAGCTATCTTTTGTATTTAAAATAAAGCATTTACAACCAAAAACTTTGAAGTAAGATACATTAGGCTTCTTTTGAAAATAAAGTTTATATGGTGTGAGATTCAAAGATGGGCGAAGCATGATTCTATTTATAACATAACATGATGTGTTTACGGCTTCGGCCCAAAAGGACTTAGGTAATTTATATTCACATAACATAGTGCGTGCTAGCTCTTGAAGTGTCCTATTCTTTCTTTCTACAACACCATTTTGTTGCGGTGTGCGTGGTGCGGAGAACTCATGTTTTATGCCTAACAAATCACAATAAAAATGTAAAATTTTCATTTTCAAATTCTCCTTCATGATCCGAGCGAATGCATTTAATTTTTAAATCACTTTCATTTTTAATACGAGTACATAATTTTGAAAATTCACAAAACGCTTCGGATTTGGATGAGGGAAATATTGTCCAACAATATCTAGAAAAATCATCTATTAAAACATATGTATATAATCTACCACCAAGACTTGCGGTGCTAACGGGACCAAAAAGATCCATATGAATTAATTGCAAAAGTGTTGTAGTAGAAATAACATTTTTACTTTTGAAAGAGAATCTAGTAATTTTACCTTTTTGACATGGTGAACAAAGTGAAGGTAAATTTCCATTTAATCTAGGCAATCCTCTAATTAAATCTCTTTTGGCAAGTTTTACAATATGCTTTGTGCTAGCATGTCCTAGCCTTCTATGCCAAAGTTCAAGTTCATCATTTTTGGTAATAAAATATTTTAAAGATGATTTTGAAAGATCATGAAATGAAACTATATAAATATTGTGTATTCTTGGTGCAGTTAGTAAAATATTGTTTGTAATAGGATTAGATATTTTGCATAGATTAGTGGAAGATTCAAATAAAACATCTAATCCTTTATCACATAATTGGCTAATAGAAATTAAATTGTGTTTTAATCCTTTCACATAAAGAACATTAGATATAGTAAAGGATTTGTTACCAACTGTACCAATTCCCATGACCCTTCCTTTTTCGTTATCACCAAACGTCACGATCCCTCCCTTCTTCTTTTCTAGGCTAAGGAACTTTGCTTTATTTCCCGTCATGTGCTTGGAGCATCCTGAATCCAAGTACCACACGTCTTCATTGTCCTTAGCCTGCCTGCACATCTAGAAAGAAGATGAGAGTAAAGATATGGATACCCAAGTGGTACCACCCATAGAATAAGTGGAAGCCTTAGGTACCCAGATTTGTTTTAAAGCATTTTGTTTTATTCTCCTGCAAGAACTAGATGTGTGACCTAACCTATAACAGTTTGCACACGAAATAAAGGAGGTTGAGACCCTTTTCTGGAATATGTTCTTGCTGGAATAAGTTGGATTTACAGAAGAAAAACATTTTGAAAAAGAAAATTCAGGTTTCTGGTATGAGGTGCTAGCGTCGACGTTAGTGGCTAGCGCCGGGCGGTAGCCCTCACCTCGATATCCGAGCCCAAATTTTCCAGAACCATGGCACTGGTTCCCTAAAATCATTTCCAGAGATTTTTGGCCTATTCCAAATTTTTTAATGGCTTTGGTGAGATCATGAACTTGTGCTTTAAGTGAAGAGTTTTCTTTCACAAGCATGACACACCTATTTTCAAAACTTTTTTTATTATTTTTTATTTGCAAAAGAGAGGCTTCTAATTTCCTTTCTAATTCCCCCTTCTCTTTTGTAAGAGTTTTGGCATGAGAGAGGACTTTAGAAAGTGACTCTTCAATATCTTTTGTCAATTTAGTGGAGTGATCACACTCTTGGCAAGAAACCTTTCTCTTTTCTAAAACAATTATCTTTTTTGGAAAGCTTTTGATTTTCTTTAATAAGAGATTCATTTTCACGATTTAATAAAATACCATCTTTCATATTTTTATCAAAAGCTTTGCAAGTTTCAAGGAATTCATTAAAGAGTTCATCATAAGTGGGAGGATTTACCTCAGTGTCACTAGGAACACTGGTGTCGTCGCCGTCGTTTCCATGTCCCATGAGGCACATGTTTGCTTCCTCATCTTCGCTTAATGAAGACCCGCTTGATTCTTCGGAGGAGGAGGAAGAGGAGTCATCCCATGTCTTTGCCTTTAGCACATTCCTCTTTTCTTTCCCTTTATGTCGTTTCTCCTTTTTCTCCTTCAAGAATTTTGGGCATTGGGTCCTTATGTGCCCCGTCTTCCTACAATGATAGCATTCCGGTGGAGGTCTCTCTTCTTCATTGTCGCTCTCTTTTTCCTTCTTTGAAGATGACCCTTTCCATCTTTCACTCTTTTGGAAATATTTACGAAAGGTGTTTCTCCTTTCCGGTTTGCGCATGAATTTTCGGAAGTTCTTCACCAAAAGGCTTTCTTCATCTTCATCCTCATCCTCTTGGCACTCTTTCTTTGATTTTAGTGCCAACGCCTTCTTCTTTGGCTCCTTGTTGTATTCATCAAATTGGATTTTGAGTTCTACCTCATGGGTTTTGAGATTCCCAATGAGGCTCTCAACTTGGATCGTCCTTAGATTATGGGATTCTAAAATGGTCGTCACCTTCGGGTTGAATTTTGGAGGAAGGGAACGAAGGATCTTTCGGACCAAGTCGCCATTTGAGAAGGTCTTTCCAAGAGCTTTTGAGGCATTGACGATCTTGGTGAAGCGCGTGTACATACCATCAACATCCTCGCTTTCATCCATTCACTAGTTCCGCTATTTGAAAATACTACCCGCACCCCAATGAACCGAGGTCACCCTGCCCGGGCGAGTGGACATCGGTCCACTCGCTAACTTGGCCGGACGGGTAGGTGCCAAAGGGGCGGGCGAGTGGGGGAATCCACCATTCGCCCAAGGGCGGGTGAGTGGAAAGACTCCGCCTCTTTCTTTGATTTTAGTGCCAACGCCTTCTTCTTTGGCTCCTTGTTTCCCCCACTCGCCCAAGGGCAGGCGAGTGGGGGTTTTCCCCACACGCCCAAGGGCGGGCGAGTGGGGGAATCCCCCACTCGCCCAAGGGGAGGGCGAGTGGGGGATTCCCCCACTCGCCCAAGGGGAGGGCGAGTGGGGGATTCCCCCACTCGCCCAAGGGCGGGTGAGTGGAAAGACTCCGCCCCCCTCTTGCCCCGCTAATCCCTTCTTCCCTTCTCCAGCCTCGACCGGCTCTGGTCGCCGCTGAGCGATTGATCTACTTGCCTCAGCCACCTTTACTATCTCGACCTCATCCGCGTCGGGTTACACCGACTCGGAAAATATGAGGGTTGTACACTTAGCCTCCCTGGGAGGTCAACCTGCCCTGCCGGCTAGAGAGAGCCCGGTCAGCGAAACCATCCGAGGGAAAAAATACTTAGCCTCCCTGGGAGGTCAACCTTCCCTGCCGGCTAGAGAGATCCCGGTCAGCGGAACCATCCGAGGGGAAAAATACTTAGCCTCCCTGGGAGGTCAACCTGCCCTGTCGGCTAGAGAGAGCCAGGTCAGTGGAACCATCCGAGGGGAAAAGTACTTAGCCTCCATGGAGGTCAACCTGCCCTGCCGGCTAGAGAGAGCCCGGTCAGCGGAACCACCCGGGGGAAAAATATTTAGCCTCCCTTGGAGGTCAACCTGCCCTGCCGGCTTGAGAGAGCCCGATCAGCGAAACCATCCGAGGGGAAAAATCACTTAGCACAATAAATTCTGGCGTAATCAGTCGGGGATAAAATTAATTTTAACTAAGAACTTGCCGATAGAAGGTTCACTCAGAATGCTCACTCTTGGAGAATGTTCTATTCCTGTCGCTGCCATTGTTGACCTTTGGCCCTCATCTCCAGAAACTCTGGGCAGGTGGACATCGCGTGACCTTCCTCCTGATGGAAGTCATAGTAAGGTAACTCCACTCGGACGCCCCCTCTTCCTCCCGTACGATTTCTTCTTCTTCTTTGGCCGATCGTCATGGTTTGCTGAGGCGGTGGAGGGGGTGACCTCGGTCCTAGCCTCCACCTTGGGGGGTCGGGTCTTTGCCTTTGAAAGTTCCCATCTCCTTGGTCAAACTCTCCTTCGGGGTCTCTCATGCCCCCTCCATGCTGCCTCGCCTCCGGCTCACTCAGCTTGGCCAACCTTTTTGTGAACTCCAGGTTGGCATCCTCCCCCTCAATTCTTCCGTCGCCCTTTCCATCAATTCCTCGAAGGATAGGGGGCCTTCTGCTTTAAGCTCATCTTGAAGAAACCCTCCCGCAGCCCCATTATGAAGGCGAGCTGGAGGGTGAACACTGCCACCTCCTGGGTGAGGAGGACCTCCTCCTGGAACTTGTCGACGTAGCTAGCCAACGACTCTCTCGGCTCTTGCTTAATCTTGAAGAGTGCTTCAACATCCTTCTTTCTCTTCCTCGACGTCGAGAAGCACAATAGAAAACCTCGACGCAGAACCCCGAAGGCCCAGATAGACCCCACGGGGAGCTGGTGGAACCAATCCCTTGCCTTCTCCTTCAAGGTGGTGGCAAAGAGTCGACACTGGAAGACATCCAACATAGGCCTGATAGAGACCATGTCCTCGAACCACTGCAGGTGCAAGACTGGGTCGTCCTTGCTGGAGTAATAAGACATCTCCGCTCCCTTGAACCCCTCTGGAGCCGGGTCCGAGAGGATCAAGTCACAAAAGGGACTCCCCCCCCCCCCACTCCCTAGCTCGCCTACCCGCATCTGCTCGACCCCCTTTTGGGCGGGGCGAGGGGGGGTCGAATGCCTCCCCGCTCACCCCCCTTAGGGTTGGGCGAGTGGGGGCATGACACCTCCCCACTCGCCCTCTAGGGGCTGGGCGAGTGGGGGCATGGCACCTCCCCACTCGCCCCTCCTGGTACCTCCTTCCTGGATTGCTGTCCGAGAGTGTACTCGCCCACCTCCTGGGACGGGACCTCCGGACCTCCTCCTCTCCTGTATTCACCTATTGCGGCGAAAGTCACCTGCAAGGTGTGCAGAACCTCCTGCTTGAAGTTTTCCAACATCTCCCACATCACTCCAGCCACCGGGGGATGCGAGTGGCCTGGGTCGGATCCTCCTCCACCTCCAGCCATGGAGCTCAGCTTGAGTTTTTCTTATGTTGGTCACTCTCTAAACTCACCGCACCATAATGTTGAAACCAATAACTTGGTCTCTGTGGAGTTTGGGCCCTCAAAATGTTGGAGGGTGACCTCACACTTACTTCTCCCAAGGGAGAGCTCTAGGCTAAGAGGCTAAGGAACTAAGAACAAGACCAAGGGCTCGGCGAGGAGGTCCCACCACATACCCGGAAGATCTTAGAGCGCTTCCCCTCCCAAGCCAATGCCGGGCTTGGGCACCTTTGGAGGCTCTCCTCACCCACTAAAGAGACTTGGGGAGAGAGAGGTCAAAAGAGAGAGGTCCCTCCAAATGGTTTCCCCTTAGTCCTATTTATAGTTTTTTTGGATTTGGTCTACCGATAGCCACATTCTGGCCTGCGAGACTACGAAAATCCCCCCGGATTTGTCCTGTCAATAGCCAAATCCCGCCATTCCCAGGCGCTAAACGCAGACCGCCCCCTCTCGTCGGGGCTGGGAGAGACCGCGAGGTCGGCCACCTTCGGCTCGCACCCCTGCTGGGGCGGGGACGAGAGGGGGGCTGGCCGCCCCTCCTCCTCTCGCCCCCTTGCTGGGGCGGGGGCGAGAGGGGGGCTGGCCGCCCCTCCTCCTCTCACCCCCTGCTGGGGCGGGGGCGAGATGGGGGCTGGCCGCCCCTCCTCCTCTCGCCCCCCTTGCTGGTTGGGCGAGCGGGAGGCTCCCGCCTCCACCGCTCGCCTCCTACACGAGCTGGGCGAGCGGGAGGCCTCCGCCTCCACCGCTCGCCCCTGTCTCTTACTACTCTGGACCGTGCTAGAAAATAATGTCTTAAAAGACACATTGGGTCCCGGGAGCCCACTCGGCGAATACAGAGTTGTACAATAAGAATTGAAATCAGGTCTCCACTATGTCAACCAAAGATGACAACCATCACCCTCGCCGAATATTGCCGCCCCTGTTGGATCTTATGGCGCCCTTAGAGGGGGGTGAATAAGGGAATAAAAAATCTTTGATAATTTTTACTAAATTTGTTTAGAGTGAATTAAAATGAAATAATCAATTTATCTTAATGAAGGAAAACAATTGTAATTTGCAATTCTAAAAATTACGCCAAATGATAGAAATCAAGTAAACACAAAAGAGATATGAATATATTATATGAGAAAAAGTGTTTACATAAATTTGATTTCTATATCGCTAGAAATTAGAGGCGTACAAATGTAAATTTCTTTTCCTTTTCTATACCGACTTGTATCCCCACAAATCGGTTGGCTTTAGCCTATCCTTCCCCGGATAAAGCCTCAAGCCGCTCTAATCAATCCTTCCCCGGATATGGCCTTGAGCCCCCTAGATCTAATCACCTAGAACTATTCGCCAACACAAGGCGAATTGCTCCCTAAGTCCTACCCAGACCTAGTCGCCAACACAAGGCGAATTAACTACACGATTACAATAGAATATGGAATGAAAATAAAATTAACAATAATGAAACTCCCAATATGAGATCTCTGAAGTTGAGGATGAAGGATCGTTGTAGCATAAGCGAGGTTGAAGCGATCGTTCTTCGGATGCAGCGTGATGACTTCCTTCTCCAGAAATCCTCTTTGAATTTGAGTGAGAGATGAACGTTCGGCAGAGTAGCAGCTCTGGAAATATGGCACAGGTAATCTCTCTGGAAGCACTAAACAAAACGAGAGAGAGCCCACCATTTTATACAACTTGGAGATAGCGCCTGCGGTAGCTCCTAGCGCATGCGGTAGCTCCTAGCGCATGCGGTAGCGTTCGTGTGGAGCGGTTGCGAACCTGTCGGCGGCGTGGCGCTGTGCACGAATTTGAGATGGCGCCAGGCGGTAGCAAAAACTGTCGGTGGCGTGGCAGAATGAACTTTCGTCGATCGGAACTTCAAGTTCGTCGAACGGAAATTTCGTCGAACGGAGCCAACTTCGTCGAATGAAATTTCGTCGAACGCAATTTTCGTCGACCTAAATTTTCGTCGAACGCAGCTTCACTTTCGTCGGACGGCTAGCGCCTGGCGGTAGCGTTAGCGCCGGCGGTAGTGCATTCTTCAAAAATTTTTAATTCTACTGCCTTCTACCTGTGGAGTATTGCACATATAGTTCCTGCAAACTATAAACACACAAAATACAAGATCAAATACAATTTGGGATTTGTTATTCTCAAACAAAGCGATGTGACACACATGTCCAACAGCCCCTGCCAAATGTCACCCCCGCTGAATGTCGCCGTCCTTCCGAATATCTCCACCCCTGCCAAATGTCGCCGCGCGCCCGCACGGGGCCCCCGTGCCCTGTCACTCGTGTGTGTATATATATATATATACGAGTCGAACAGCACGGGTCTCCGGCCCTACGTGAGGGCAATCAGTGGGCTTCCCCCACCACCTCTCCCCCCCCCCCCCCCCCCGGGCTTCGCCCCGCCCCGCAGCCGCCCTTTTTAATTTACTTAGTATATATATTAACTAATTATATATATTTTTTTTTTATTTATTTCATGATTTAAGAAATGAATGAAATTATATATATTCATTTTATTTTAAATATAAGATATATATTTTAAATATAAAAAATATATATATTTATTTATTTTATTATATAAATATATAAAAAAATTATGCCTTTTCCCGTGCAACCCGGAAAGGAGGGGACGGAGGGGGGGGGGGCACCGGAAAAGGCTGAGAGGGAGGGAGAGCTTTTTCTGATTTGCCTATTCAGGGGGCGGGAAGGAGGGGACGGAGGGGACGGAGGGGGGGGGGGGGGGGGGGGGGGGGGGGGGGGGGGGGGGGGGGGGCACGGGAAAATGCTGAGAGGGAGGGAGAGCTTTTTTCTGATTTAGCTATTCGCAGGCCTTTTTCCTGATTTGATTTAAGATCAAACGGCTGTGATCTTTTGGTGTCTCAATTTCTTTGTCATAGTCTACCTATTTTCCTTGTCATGAACCCAAAATAATATTTCTTTATAATATAGTATATATTTATATTATATAAAGAAAAACTGTTAGGCCCATAGTGAAGCCAAATTTAAACCATTCAGTAGATCACAGCCGTTGGATCAGGACAATATGGGCTGCAAATAATGAAAACCTCAAACTGCCTCCCGAGCCCCCCCCCCCCCCCCCCGATATCACTATTCGCACGAACAGTGCTCCGCCACTTCCTTCCCCGCCGCCGCCGTCGGAGCCGCTGCCGCCTGACCGGAGCCCACCGGCGAGGTCGCCGGACCCCGGCGAACCTGCCGGGGGTACTCCGGTGGCGCTCCAGCAAGGCCACCGCCGCCGGTGGCCCTGCCGGAGCACCGTCGGACCAACCCCGCCGAGTTCGTCGGAGTCCGGCGACCTCGCTGGCGGGCTCCGATCAGGGCGGTGGAGGCTCCGGCGGCGGCGGAGGGAAAAGACGGGGCGGCGGACGGAGACGGAAGGCGCAGTGTATTTTAAAAAAAATCTATTAAATATTTATATATAATATAATATAATAATAATATAATACAGTATATATCTATATATATTATAAAATTTCAAAAATATTAAATTTTTTGTTATTTTAAAATTAAATATTCTTTTTTTTTTAATTCTAGAGAAATGAAAAATTGGAAAAAAACATAAATATAATTGGGTGTGTGCCGGTTGCGGGCGAAGGTCGCCGGGTGCGGGCGAAGCCCGCCGGGTGCCGGGTGAAGCCCGCCGGGTGCCGGGCAGGGTACTGTCGCGCGGGGCATGGGGGGCCCCCCGTGCACTGTCACTCTTATTATATAAAGAAAAACATTTAGGCTCATAGTGAAACCAAAATAGAACCATAGTTTGAATCTCAGCCGTCGGATCATGATGATCTGGGCTGCAAATAGCCAAAAGATCATTTATTTCTTTATCTGGGCTGCAAATAGCCAAAAGATCATTTATTTCTTTTGGCAACGAATAGCCAACAAGAAAAACCAACGTGAGGAACTCCCTGCAGCCCCGATTGCCCCCCCCCCCCCTCCCGTTGCCCTTCCCCGCTGCCGGAGCCACCGCCGGCCTGACCTGGGGTCACCGGTGAGGTCGCCGGACTCCGGCGAACTCGGCGGGGTTGGTCCGGCGGCGCTCCGGCAGGGCCAACGCCGGACCAACCCCGTCGAGTTCGTCGGGGTCCAGCGACCTCACCGGTGACCTCCGGTCATGCCGGCGGTGGCTGCGGCGGCGGTGGCGAGGAAGGGGAACGGCGGGCAGCGGATGTAGGTTTAAAAAAAAACTACTTAAATTATTTTATTAGATATAATATATATATATTATATTTATATATAGATATTATATATATATAGAAATATATATATAATATATATTATACAATATATAATATATACATATATATAACATACTTATATTAATAATATACATATTTTTGGTTTTTTTAAATCTAAAAAAAGAATTTTTTGTTTTTTTAAATTTGTTTTAAAAAAAATTTATATATAACTGTGTGCGTGTCGGGCGGGCATGGTACTGTCGCGCGAGGCACGGGGGGCCCCTGTGCACCATCACTTAATGCCCGCCGAGTGCGGGCGAAGCCCGCCGGGTGCACATATACTGTCGCGCGGTGCACGTGGGACCCCCGGCACTGTCACTCTTATATATATACTATATTAAAAAGAAATACTGCGGCCTGCGAATAATCTGAAATAAAAATTTATTTAAAAAATCTGCACCGTCAATTATGATATGCGTGAGAGAGGGAGAGAGGAAGAAAAATAAAATTTCTCTCCTCATTCACGATTCCAACAAAAGAAAAAAAAAAATGGTATGCCTGAGGGAGAGAGAGAGGAAGAAAGAAAGGGAGAGAGGGGGAGATGGCTGAAGAGAGGAAGATGAGAGAGAAAGAGAGAGAGATGAAAAAAATAATTTTTTTTACATAACCGTAAACTTTTTTTTAAAATAAAAAATATAATTTTAATTAATATTTTTTACAGTCGTTTTGAGTACTCATACGTAAATGTTAAGTGTGCAACCCGAATTGATGTGGGAGCAACCCGCCTTGATGCGGGAGCAACTCACAACAACGCATCGATTTAACTGGTCAGATTTAATGCGGGCGAGGCCCGCAGCGATGCATCGATCTGGGGCGGGCGAAGCCGATCAGAGGCCGGTTACTGTCGCGCGGGAGCCACCGATAGCAGCTCCCCGACCCCCTCCCGTTGCCCTTCCCCGCCGCCGTCGGAGCCACCGCCGGCCGGACCTTCGCCCATCGGCGAGGTCGCCGGACCCCGGCGAACTTGCCGGGGTTGGTCCGGCGGCGCTCCGACGGGGCCACCGGCGGCGGTGGCCCTTACTGTGAGGCCCAAAGACGCGTGGCAGGGCCACCGGCGACCTCGCCGGTGGGCGAATGTCTGTCCGGCGGTGGCTCCGGCGGCGGTGGGGAAAGGACACGGGAGGGCGACGCGTGCAATTTAAAAAAATGTAAAATATTTATTAAATATTAATATATATATTATCTTTATTAAATATAAATATAATGTATATTTATTAAATATAACATATATATATTAAATTATATATTTAATATAATATAATACAGAATAATATATATTATAAAATTTAAATATTATAATTATAAAAAAAATACAATGATTTTTTATAAATATAACTGGGTGCGTGCCAGGCGCGTGCGAAGCCCGTCGGGGGCGGGCGAAGCACGCCGGGGGCGGGCGAAGCACGCCGGGGGCGGGCGAAGCACGCCGGGGGCGGGCGAAGCACGCCGGGGGCGGGCGAAGCACGCCGGGGGCGGGCGAAGCACGCCGGGGGCGGGCGAAGCCCGCCGGGCCCGGGCGAAGCCCGCCGGGGTCAGGCAGGCTATTGTCGTGCAGGGCACGGGTCACGGGGGGCGAGCAAGGTACTGTCGCGCGGGGCACGGGGGGCTCCCCGTGCACAGTCACTCGTAATATAAAGAAGAACATTTTCAGACCTATTTTGAGGCTAAAATAGAACCACAAATAGAATCTCAACCGTCGGATCAAATATATCAGGTCTGCAAATAGCCAAAAACCGGATTCTCACCTACCTCCATCCCGATGCCAGCCCGACGCCAACTCCCCCCCCCCCCCCCCCCACCGCCCCCCACGGCGTTTTCGTGCGCCGCCGGAGCCGCTGCCGGCCTGACTGGTGCCCACCGGCGAGGTCGCCGGACCTCGCCGAACCTGTCGCGGGTTTAGTCGGCGAGCTCCCCGGCGGTGGCCCTGCCGGAGCGCCACCGGACTAACCCCGACAGGTTCGCCGGGGTCCGGCGACCTCGTCGGTGAGCTACGGTCAGGCCGGTAGTGGCCTTGACCGTGATCTCGACGCTCACGGTCAGGGCAACCGTCGACGGTGGCTCTGCCAGAGCTCCGCCTGACTAACCCCGACAGATCGCCGGGGTCTAGTGATCTCGCCGGTGGGCTCCGGTCAGGCCGGCGGCGGCTCCTGCGGACGGAAGGGGGGGGGGGGGGGGGGGGGGGGGGCGGCTTAAGAAAATCTTATAAAATTTTATATATGAATATAAATTATATATAGAATATAATATATATAATGAATATATACATAGATATATTTATATTATATATTTATAAATTTTCCTATTATACATATATATATAATTCGCAATTTTAACAAATTTAAAAATAAAGAATTGAAAAAAAGAAAAGATAAATAAACATAACTAGGTGCGTGTCGGGGGTGGGCGAAACTGTGGGAAGGCCGCCGAGAGCGGGCAGGATACGGTCGCACGGGACACAGGCCCCTATAAATATATATATGTTTGTACACTATTCACGATCATTCACTCTCTCTCTCACTAATGTTTTCTACTTAACACTATTATATACTTTTCATGACTTTCATTCTTTACTGTTGTTATATACCCGCAGATGTCTTGGGGTGCGTCTAGGAAAAATTCCACTAAAAGAAGGTAGGGTCAACGCATGGTCGCCCGAGTTGAGAGGGCCGAACCCGCCACTTTCACCGCCAACGCGCAAGCACGCACGAAGCGCGTGTCACGCCTCGCCGTAACCGAACCCCGCTACAGGGGTGCGGTTAGCCCGCACCCCACTAGCGGGGTGCGAATAGCCGCACTCCCCATAGTGGGGGATGCGGCCAAACCGCACCCCATGTGGGGTGCGGCCAAACCGCACCCCCTTGGGGTGCCGCTCCCTTGGGGTGCGGCCAAGCCGCACCCCCCTTTGGGGTGCGGCCAAGCCGCACCCCCCTTTTGGGGTGCGGCCAAGAGGAGTCGCCCCCCTCCCTCGGGCGCGGCCGCGCCGCGCCCGCCTTTAGGGGCGGTCGAACCGCTCTCCTCCGTGGCTAGGATGGGGTGAGTCCCCCCTCTTCCGGCTCGCCGCCCGCTTTTCGGGCTCCGGGCTCTGTTCGGAGTAATTCCACGTTCGTTGCGTGCTCAGAACGCTTCTGAGCGCGCTTATCTCACTTTTTATCTCTTCTGACTTCTCACTTTTCCGACTCGGCTCGCTCACATTTCCGACTCGCTCACATTTCCGACTCGGCTCGCTCACTTTTTGTCTTTTCAGTTTCTCACTTTTCAGGAACGGTTTGTCGCCTTTCCTCGAAGGGCAGCATGGTCATTTACGAAAAATGGTGATCCGTGGGCTCTGATCCGGAAAATATGATTCGTCCTCCCAGGTGGTTATGGTGGTTACAACGGCAAAATTACCGGGCTACCCCCGGTCAAAGCTATAAAAGGACCCCCTAGGCTTCATTTGAGGGGATCCCGCCTTGGTGGCCAGAGAGAGCTCCTTGAAGATTTCCACGGATTTCTCCTTCGGCGCTTGAAGATCTCCTTCGTGGACTTGAAGTTTTCCGTCTTCACGAAAGCGGACAAGCTTTCTCACTTTCGTCCTCACGAAAGCGGACAAGGCATTCTCACTTTCGTTCTCTACCGTTCTCAGAAGGAAAACACTTAGTTTTTTCTGAGAGGTGGCATGTCGCCCTCGGAATGTTCTCTCTCTCTCTTTTTCTCTCTCTCTCTCTCTCTCTCTGATATTGTAACGAGCAGTGGCCTGTCGCGCTCGACTTCTAAATCTCTAATTGTAACCCCCCAGAAGATAGTGGAAGTTTGGTCGGCACAGCTCCGGCCACGTGGTTTTTTACCCTTTCCGGGTTTTTCCACGCTAAAAAGTTCAAGTGTAATCAACGAATCTCAAATTGACTGTTTGCGCGCTTGGTTCGCTCCCGAGCTAAGGTGGTTCAAGTAAACCGGTCTACCAAGAGCCCTAAGCGACCCGCAACAGTTTGGTGCCGTCTGTGGGAACCAATTCCCAAAAGTTCAGCAAAGATTACTGAAAGTGACACTTACCGCCAACCGCAATGGCCAGAAGAAGTGCTCGCACCACTGAAGGTTCAATCCCGGAGGGCCGCGTCGACCCAGCTCCCTCCCACTCACTCATTAATGCGCCTCCTGCAGAAGAGGCAGTGCTTACGCCTGTGACGGTGCTGGAAGGACGCATTCGGCAAATGGAAGAGCAACAAGCCGAGATGCTGACTCTCGTGAGAAACCTGGGGGCACCTCGAGTTCTCATTCAGCCTCCAGCATCAAACGCTCCGCCACCCCCAGTTCCGAATCATGCTCCGGTCGAGGGAGCCGTTCGGGAAGACGAAGTCTCCGAAGATTTCTCCGACGCTGCAAGCTCCGCTCATCCTGCTCCGCCGGTCGGAGGACCGGAGGCTGACCTCCATCACCCCCGCCAAGGAAGAGCTGCCCCCGTCCGAGCAGTGGAAAGAACCACGCGAGAGGAAATCCGCGACATGATAGAAGAAGAGTACGTCCAAGCAGGACGACACGCAGCTCTCGCCCACCGTCCCGCACACCACGGCTCCCCACTGTCGCCTCAAGTTTTGGCCCATCCAATTCTGAATGGTTTCAAGCTTCCCAACATCGAGACATTCGACGGGACGGACGATCCGTAGGAATATGTCAATCACTTCACCACCGTCATGAGGATTTACAGCGCCCCTGATCAGCTCCTCTGTCAGGTGTTCCCGGTAACCTTGAAAGGGCAAGCGCGCACTTGGTTCCACTCCCTGCGGAATGGGGCTATCAACAACTTCACAGAAATGGCGCAGCAGTTCGTGGACCAATTCATCGCTAATCGTAGGATCGCCCGAGATCCCTCCCATCTCTCAGGGATCCGCCAAAATGATGGAGAGACACTCAAAGATTTTTTTCGATGCTTCACTACGGAGGCTCGGCAGATCCCAGGAGTTGACCCTGAGCTCCTGCGGGGAGTTTTCCTTGGAGGACTCCGCCCAAGCGGCTTCTACTCAGCTCTCATGAGAGAAACCGTACCAAGTTACCCCGACCTCGTTCACCGAGTTGAAGCTCAGATAGCCGCCGACGAGGCCATCGAAGCACACCGCCGACAGTTCGAGGGGAGCTCAAAGAGGAAGAAAAAAGAGTCGTCGCTGCAGACCGTTCCCAACAAGAACAACAAACATCACGACAACCCCAGCCGAGACCAAAGATCTCGCCAGCATCAAGACTACACTCCCCTGAACACAACCAGGACTAGCGTTCTCCTTGCCATCCGCGATCATCCCTCTCTCCAGAGACCTAGAGCTCTTGCACCAAATTCCGGAGACCAATCCAAATACTGCGACTTCCATCGAGGTCGCGGGCACAAAACAGAAGATTGTTCGCGACTGAGCGCAGAAATCTAATGATTCGTACGTCGGGGACTCCTTGAAAAATTTCTCCAAA
This sequence comes from Dactylorhiza incarnata, assembly GCA_033032865.1. Taxonomy (NCBI): domain Eukaryota; kingdom Viridiplantae; phylum Streptophyta; class Magnoliopsida; order Asparagales; family Orchidaceae; genus Dactylorhiza; species Dactylorhiza incarnata. The sequence goes on along the minus strand of JAWHQI010000268.1, from coordinate 1,841,497 downwards.
CCAAGGATCCTGAATCAACAAGTCAAGAATGATCCGGCAGGGGAGCAATCCCCAGAGCGACAGTCCCGAAGAATAGCCTGTTCTACGCCTGACGTGTTTACTTGTATCTCGTGTTTTCAACATCAATATAACAACAAATATCATTCTATTTATTGCTCTTCATCATGCACCCAAACCTCAAGCGTCATTTTCAATTGTACTGTTTCTCCCAGAACAGAGTGTTCAGATTGTCCGACAACGGACTCTGACCTCTTCCAGAACAGAGTGTTCAGATTGTCCGACAAAAGACTCTGCCCTCTCCCAGAACAGAGTGTTCAGATTGTCCGACAACGGACTCTGCCCTTTCCCACAACAGAGTGTTCAGATTGTCCGACAAAGGACTCTGCCCTCTCCCAGAACAGAGTGTTCAGATTGTCCGACAAAGGACTCTGCCCTCTCCCAGAACAGAGTGTTCAGATTGTCCGACAACGGACTCTGCCCTCTCCCAGAACAGAGTGTTCAGATTATCCGACAAAGGACTCTTCCCTCTCCCATAACAGAGTGTTCAGATTGTCCGACAAAGGACTCTGCCCTCTCCCAGAACAGAGTGTTCAGATTGTCCGACAACGGACTCTGCTCTCTCCCAGAACAGAGTGTTCAGATTGTCCGACAAAGGACTCTGCCCTCTCCCAGAACAGAGTGTTCAGATTGTCCGACAACGGACTCTGCGCTCTCCCAGAACAGAGTGTTCAGATTGTCGGACAAAGGACTCTGACCTCTCCCAGAACAGAATGTTCAGATCGTCCGACAAGAGACTCTGACCACTCCCATAACAAGTGCTTGTATATGTCATACAAAAACGTCGAGCTCTCCCGAACAGAATGACCGGGTGTCCCAATGTAGAGGCTCTGATATTTTTCAAAGGGCCCAACATCCACCAGACGCGAGAGCTCGTTATCCTCCCCCAGTGACCTCATTACTACAGCACGAAGCACCAGCCCTTCGCAGAAATTTTGGGGGTCCGAAAATTGGTCCGATTCAATTCCACGATCTTCGGTACTAACACCCAGCAGCACACCTTGCGCACCTCGCCTCAGCGCTGTTTAGGAACCTCGCATCAGCACACCTTGCGCACCTCACCTCAGCGCTGCTTCGTCGCATCGCCCCCAAGCTACTCAGGCTTCGACGCTGAGACGACAAGCTCGCAACCAAACAAGGCGAGATAAAAGTTTCTCCCACAACTAGAGCCGAACGTCGACTTCCGGAACGTCGCACGAAGACGACCATGATCCAAATTGCCGCAAAGGAAAATCAAAACCTCCGAACTCCTCCACGCAGTAATTCGGACTCCGAAGGTTGGGGGGCTTATGTTATATACCCGTAGATGCCTTGGGGTGCGTCTAGGGAAAATTCCACTAAAGGAAGGTAGGGTCAACGCATGGTCGCCCGAGTTGAGAGGGCCGAACCCGACACTTTCACCGCCAACGCGCAAGCACGCACGAAGCGCGCGTCATGCCTCGCCGTAACCGAACCCGCTACTGGGGTGCGGTTAGCCCGCACCCCACTAGCGGGGTGCGAATAGCCGCACCCCCATAGTGGAGGATGCGGCCAAACCGCACCCCATGTGGGGTGCAGCCAAACCGCACCCCCTTGGGGTGCGGCCAAGCCGCACTCCATTAGGGGTGCGGCCAAGCCGCACCCCCCTTTGTGGTGCGGCCAGGCCGCACCCCCCTTTGGGGTGCGGCTAATAGGGTGCGGCCAGGCCGCACCCCCCTTTGGGGTGCGACCAAGAGGAGTCACCCCCTCCCTCGGGCGCGGCCGCGCCGCGCCCGCCTTTAGGGGCGGTCGAACCGCTCTCCTCCGTGGCTAGGTTGGGGTGAGTCCCCCCTCTTCCTGCTCGCCGCCCGCTTTTCGGGCTCCGGGCTCCATTCGGAGTAATTCCCCATTCGTTGCGTGCTCAGAACGCTTCTGAGCGCGCTTATCTCACTTTTTATCTCTTCTGACTTCTCACATTTTCGACTCGACTCGCTCACATTTCCGACTCGCTCACTTTTCCGACTCGGCTCGCTCACTTTTTGTCTTTTCAGTTTCTCACTTTTCAGGAACAGCTTGTCGCCTTTCCTCGAAAGGCAGCATGGTCATTTACGAAAAATGGTGATCCGTGGGCTCTGAACCGAAAAATATGATTCGTCCTCCCAGGTGGTTATGGTGGTTACAACGACAAAATTACCGGGCTACCCCCGACCAAAGCTATAAAAGGCCCCCTAGGCTTCATTTGAGGGGATCCCGCCTTGGTGGCCAGAGAGAGCTCCTTGAAGATTTCCACGGATTTCTCCTTCGGCGCTTGAAGATCTCCTTCGTGGACTTGATGTTTTCCGTCTTCACGAAAGCGGACAAGGCTTTCTCACTTTCGTCCCCACGAAAGCGGACAAGGCTTTCTCACTTTCGTCTCCGCGAAAGCGGACAAGACTTTCTCACTTTCGTCTCCACGAAAGCGGACAAGGCTTTCTCACTTTCGACTCCACGAAAGCGGACAAGACATTCTCACTTTCGTCCTCACGAAAGCGGACAAGGCATTCTCACTTTCGTTCTCTACCGTTCTCAGAAGGAAAAGACTTAGTTTTTTTCCGAGAGGTGGTCTGTCGCCCTCGGAACGTTCTCTCTCTCTCTTTCCCTCTCTCTCTGATATTGTAACGAACAGCGGCCTGTCGCGCTCGACTTGTAAATCTCTAATTGTAACCCCCCAGAAGATAGTGGAAGTTTGGTCGGCACAGCTCGGCCACGTGAATTTTTACCCTTTCCGGATTTTTCCACGCTAAAAAGTCCAAGTGTAATCAACGAATCTCAAATTGACTGTTTGCGCGCTTGGTTCGCTCCCGAGCTAAGGTGGTTCAAGTAAACTGGTCTACCAAGAGCCCTAAGCAACCCGCAACAGCTGTAAACAATTTTACAAAACATACCGTAATTTCTATCTTAAATTACAAATAACTAAAACTGTAAAACTATTATAATTGTATAATTTAAGATAAATATTTAGCGATAGGGCGACGACACCGAGTCTTTCACCAATGGACAGAAATCCTGTTCACACTTCATGTGTTGTTTTGCCCCCACAAATTCGTGGACTTTAAGATGAGACAAAATGTACAGCCTTTTTTCTGCCAGCAGTCAGAAATGAGAATTCCTTTTGATTTATTATTATTATTAATATATATATATATATTATCTTCAGCAATAAGAGAAGCCTCCAATAGTTTCGTGTAGTATGTGAATTTTTCATTTTAATCAGGTCTTGAATTGTAATATATATTCAATACATTATTGAGTCAACAAACAATTGATTAAGTTGTATTCTTCACGTATAATACTTGACACTTTGTAGTCAGAGGTACTATCATGACTGGAGATACTGAAGTACTATTGATCAAACAATTCGACTTGATTCATGATTTGTTCCGACAAATTTAACCCGGTTGTTAATAGTTTTGATTTAACTTGGGAGAACAATTCGACGAAACACAGACGTGGGAGATGGTCACGTTAGCACCATCGTCGGTAAATAGATCATATTTTACTTTGTTTATAAACAAGGTGATTGTTATCCGCACTACAGTTTTGGCTATTCGCACTCTTTTTGAATGAGTTATTACGCGCCTTTTGAAAATACGTCTTGTACATGCATTTTTAGGAAAAATGTTCAACACGAAAGGTGATTTTTATTGTTTTTACCATGTTCACATGTATTTAGGGGCTCAAAAGTGAAAATGGACCATTTTTAAGTCTAAAGAAAAAGTTAGAGACTAAAAAGATATATCACATATAAGTTATATTTAATGAAGACTAAAATTTATGTCCATTCAGCGCAAATTTATTGTACGCGAGACATTTCTCATTCTGAGTGTGACAAATTTTGCGCACATCTTTGCCTTGATTTATTTCGTGCTGAGAGACGATATATATAAAGTTGTTGAGCCACGTTCGATTCTTATTTTGCCGAAGTTATTCTGTTCGAGCTCTACGAACCTATTCGCAACATGCAATATCTAGGCAGGTGGCCATCCCCGACCCACGGTTAAAATTGCATGGCAATCTAACGAGTGTTTTTTTCGTACGGATAGCATACAAAAGCAAGTTGTGGGTGAGATCTCGCACATCCGATATGCCATCGGACAACCAGCCAAAAAGCACTTACCAAAACCACGTTTCGACCGGACGACTATCAGCCAATCACAAACATCCGACCCACTCCTTCCTTTAGTACCCTATCCGTACAGAAAAAATTGCGCACTCTAACGCACCTATTTTTTGGGTGTTGCTATTAGCACTGCAGTTTTGGCTATCCGCACTCAATTTGTACGAGTTATTACGCGCTTTTTGGAAATACGTCTTGTATATTCATTTTTAGGAAAAGTGTTCAACACGAAAGTTGTAGATCTCGTCGAGATCTACAACTTTCGTGTTGAACACTTTTCCTAAAAATGCATGTACAAGTCGTATTTCCAAAAATTCTCTATAGTTATGCCCATATTTCAATCAGAGCGGCAATACGTCTTGTGTGTGTATTTTTAGGAAATGTGTTCAACACGAAAGTTGTAGATCTCGACGAGATCTACGACATTCGTGTTGAACACTTTTCCTAAAAATAAATGAACAAGACGTATTTTCAAAAGACGCACAATAACTCGTACAAATTGAGTGCGAATAGTCAAAACTGCAGTGCTGATAGCAGCGCCCTTTTCACCAGAAATATTTTAAAAACGGCGACAAAAATCGCTCCTTGTTTAGATGTGGGTACGGACAAATTTGAATGAAAAGACGGCGCCGGAATAAAGTCAAACACCGTGTTGCCACGCAAGCATTGACTTATGTGAGCTGGACTGAGACGAATGACTCATCACGTGCAACGCGGAGGTTCTCTATTTCTGGAGATGCCGACCATAGTTTCTCCGAGTGGGTCAATGCCTCTAGATTATCATACTTTTTTTTTCAACTCATCGAAATATAATTTCTTAGAAGACTGATTATTTATAAATCGTATTTAAAGTCAATATTTATTTAATTTTCTAAGTAAACATGAATGTCATTAAAACATACGTATATGATATAACTATAAGTATAAATATATAGTTTATTTTTACACAAATGTGCTAAATCCAGGCCTATATAATGGATTGAAATATCATGAATATTATGAAAAATATAGGTTCTGTTTGGGCAGTTTTTTTTACTAAAAAAGTTATATTCGAGCAACAAAAGTTATTTTTTAGCTGTTTGAGGCTCTGTTTGAGGCAGATATATGATTATATCTATTCAAAAAGTTATATTCATAATGAAAAGCTATTTTTTGCTTGTTTGAATAAACAACTTTTTCAAAATAGCTTCTTCAAAAAAGCTATTTTAGATGTTTTTTGAGAAGCCAGTCCAAACATATCTTTCTAAAAATCACTTTTTCGGCTTTTAGATTTTTCTATATTATTAACTTCATCTCGGTACATACCAATCGAGTATTTTTATTCGAGCGCGCATTTTCGGTCGGACACTCATTTTTCGCCCGAGCGGCCATTTTTCGCCCGGGAGCTCATTATTTTCGCCCGGGCGCGCGTTTTTTCGCTCGGGCTGACGTTTTTTTCGCCCGAGGGGACGTTTTTCGCCCAGAGGGGCCATTTTTCGCCCGGGCGCGCATTTTTGGCCCGGGCGGCCATTTGTCGCCCAGGCGCGCATTTTGCCATTTTTTTCCCGGGCGGTCGTTTTCCGCCCGGGCGGCAGTTTTTCGCCCGTTCGCGCATTTTTTACCCGTTCGCGAGTTTTTCGCCCGTGCGTGCATTTTTCGCCTGGGCGGCCGTTTATCGCCTGGATGCGCATTTTTCGCCCGGCGTGTGTTTTTCACCAGGGCAGCCATTGTTCTCCTAGGTAGACGTTTTTTGCCCTGAGCGAGTTTTTATGGCCGTGCGCGCATTTTTCACCCGGGTGCCAGTTTTCGCCCATGCGGTCATTTTTTGTCAGAGCGACCGTTTTTTGACCGGTCGGCCATTTTTGGCCCGAACGTCCATTTTTTTTACCGGGTGGCCGTTTTTCATCCGAACTATCATTTTTTGTCTGGATGCGCGTGTTTTCCTGGGCGCGAATTTTCACAATCATTATATTTCAAAATTTTGTTTTAACAAACAGTTTTTAAACCGTTGTTCTACCGAACAGCTTAAATGAAAAAGTTTTATTCGATCAGCACTTACGTGAAAGAGTCTTGGACGAGCAGCGAAAGAGAAAAACGGTGCAGGAATAGGGTTCGGACTTGCGCGGAGGATTACAGGAAATTAGGAACGAAGGACCGAATCCACCCTAGGCGCATATTCGCAAAAAACACGCTTGGGCACGTGCCCGAGCGTGTCTTAGGGTGGGTCCGCCCTTGTGTGTGTGTATAGAGATGAATGTATATATATATTTTTTTAAAATATATTACTAATATTATATGAGTATTTATCACAGTATTTTCTTAAATATGACTAGTGATTTATTATTGGCCACATTTTTATTACAAAAATGCAAAATCTAAAAAAATCTTTCTTGCATCATCAAAATAATTTGAACCATGAAAGATCATTGGGTTTTTGTTTTTGCAAGATGTGTTGCGAGTATGTATTCCAGAGTTTCAATTAATTACATACTAATTAGTTAGCTAATTTTATTCCATTTTTTAATGAATAAAAAAATCTAAAGTAAGTACTTCTCGACGACTGTGATTGACTAAATGCTCATTAGATTAGATTGACTTTAATTATTTATTATGATCTCAAAGCTACTAATAATTATTTTTTATAATAAATATTATTATATTTGAAGTGAAAAAACATGTAATTATATATATTCTATATTTTACGAAAAAGATATAATGTAACACGGTAACTAACACCATCAAATTAATAGATTATAAAACTTGAGAGAAAAATAAAATGAAAGAAAAAAAAAAGATAAACGGGCCATTATTGAATAATTATACCTATCATTTAATTTAAAATGATAGACTTTGCATTTATGGTAGCCATATAGAAGATTATATTTTTTGTGAAGACTAAAGTAATTGTTGAATCGGGCCGAAAGAGAGAGATCAATGACAATTTTTTGTATGAAACACACTATACTTATAAGGCTAAAATTTACTAACCGAAACTAGTTGTACAATAAATTGTTTGTTTGTCATCTTTTATATATGGTAGTCTTATTTAATATTAATAATTATGCACCGCGTTCGTGCGTGGCTACTGTTGAGGTTGTATTCCGATTATTATAACGCGGAGAAACTATGAGAAATACGGACTTGTGTTCATGGAACATAGAGTGTTTTCTATTATGTGCGGGCTAGAACTAATTGTCGTATTCTTTGTGTGCTTATAATTCTTATCCTACATACTATAGCTCTTATTCTTTATGATCACGGCCTGCATTATTATATGCTCACATATGAATAAACATTTTTGTTTGGATTTGTATGCTAAGCTCGTCTATAAATATTGCACAGTTACTTGTTTGATTGAGGCTCCGTTGGGACGGCGGTGGAACGCCCGACCTCACCTAAGGCCGGAACTTCATCCGCTTTTATGTTCAAAATTAGTTTTATTTTCTTGGTGGCGGTCATAATTAACCATTTTACGTCTTGCCAAACGGAGCGCCACAATCTGATTTCTGAGGTTGGAAATGATTAATATAGTAGTGTTTGTTACTTAGGAAAATTAGAGACATGCATAGTATATAATACATTTATTAGCATAGTTTGATTTTCATAAAATATATATATTGTGCGGTGATGAACTGTTCCTTAGTATACATGACGAAGGAAGGGAGATGAGGCTAGTCAATAGAGTGGCCCCATCTAAATAATTGAAAACATGTGATTAATTTAGAGGTATATATGTGGATATTGTTTTATAGATGGGGATTGAGTATAAAGCGCATAGTACCTGCCTCTAGAATTCACAAGTTGTGACGTAGCTCTGACACAATAAATTTTAACATACAAATCATTTTTGAAAAAAATATTACGTACTCAAAAGTTTTTTTGTTCATTCCGCGATACAAAATCAAAATACAAAAGATGAATCTTCTAATTAAGCAATATCATAAAATTATGCAAGTTATAGAAACAAAACATCACAAAAAACTTACATATCAACAAGATAATTTGCATTGACACATGCTCTAAAAACATGAAATAGTTGTTTCGGTTATAATTGTATGTCACATTTGAATGCAATTTTTGGCTTTATATAATGGTTTACTGTTTTGTGAGCAAAAAGATTTGCATAACCTAAATATTCTCTCAGATTTACAGCTTATGTGCAACTCGTTGAAGATGTAATCATTTTGTTGGAATACATATGCTTGTAGTAGATTTATTCATAACCTCATTTCACATTATAATCATAGCATCCATCACATTTTTCGAGAAGGCAACCTTGTTGCCGACAGATTGGCCTTTAATTTTTCCAAAGAAACTCTCCAATTTTATCTCAATTCTATAATCCAAACTCATTTCCCCCATTATGCGTGGTTCATACCTTCTGGTTAATTAGGATGGGCACCCCTGCACTACGTACTCTAAACTTGTGATATTAATATGGTATCGTTACATTTCGGTTTACTTTGTTTGTTGGTTGCCGGATTTCTTTTCATTTATCTAGGTATTTGCGATTGTTGTTGCCTTCGGGTTTGTTTGTTTTGACAGGTTGTTTTGCCATATTTCTTTTTGCGGGCGTGGTGCATCGTGGTGATGGATTTGCGGATTTATTTTTAGACGTATTGGGTGTGTTTAAATGTACAGGTTTACCTTTTCAGGTAGGCTGCCGGACAAAGTTTTCTTTTTTCTAGTTATGTGTTAAATGTGAGAAGGATAGGTTGTGAGGCTTGGTAAATTACGAGAAATGTATTTTGGGTAGCTTGTTTTCTTTTTGATAGATTGGTTGTCGACCCTCTGATGTGCGTTGTATCCTTTTTTTATGCAATAAAAATAAACTTTTAATTAAAGAAAAAAAAATATCCGCAAAATCTTTTTCACTATATAAAAGAAACGAATTCATAAAAGTAACATAAGTTTTTGAATAAATATTTTAAAAACCAGATATTTAATATAAAAATTAATTTTTGCATACATATTACAAATTATTTAGTGAGAAGATATTTTCTTGCTAAACTAGAAAGAATTGTTTTTCTTGGTATAAACTTGTTGCAAATTGAAAGAAAAATTTTCCTTTTTAAAATTAACTAGACTCAATTTAGCTACAAAATTATTTTGTTTCTAAATTCCTTGCTGAAAAGATTTAACAACAAAAATTGATATTTAACAAGGTTTTAAGCTCCTTGCTAATTAAGATTTTTCTTGTAGTGATTTTAAAGCAATATCATAAAATTATGGAAGTTATAAAAACAAAACATATACAAAAACCAACATATTATCAAGATACTTTGCGTTGACACATGCTTTGAAAGTGTGAAATAATTTTTTCAGTTGTAATTGTATCCACAATGTTGAAGCCAGGAAAATCTTAGCTCCAAAATTCGGATCAATGCAGCCGGAGGTTACTGATCCCGCGATCAAACTCCACGGCTCGGATAGTTAAAACAGAAGAGAGAAAATGACTATAAGCACACCCCAAATGCTCCAGCAGGGAGGTCCCACCACATACCCAAAAGTTTGGGAGAAACTTCCCCTCCGCAACCAAAAGCTGGGCGAGGTACTAGACGGGCATGGACTTGGCGAGTATCCAGCTTGGGGGGACCTCGACCACTTCCAAAAGTGTCATTTCTAATACCCATGGGGGTCTGTTTATAGAGAAATCCTGGGGGGGGGGGGACCAGACGAGTATACTTCCTCTGCTCGCGTGTTATAAGGGCTACTCGCCCATACTCATGAGGTACTCGCCCATGCTCGCCTCTGCTAGCCTCTTGCTCGCCTCTGCTCGCCCCTGCTCGCCTCTACTCGCCCCATGCTCGCCCCATGCTCGCCCCATGCTCACCTAGCGAGGTCTGCGAATATGCGTCTCCTTAGGCCTTTCTGATCTCGATGAATTACGGGTGGTACACACAAAATCTTTTTCAGTAGAAGTAATCATTTATCAATTCATCCATCATATGTTTTGCAAATGATTCTTTATTATATTCATTGCAAAAATTATTATTTTCAACACTAGTCGTTGGAGCTGGTAAGAGACATGTCAACTTCAAAAGCCTAAAAAATTACTGATAATTATCTTGTTTATTTAGTATACTAACTTTGTAAGTACTCCATTGAATAATTCTTTAAATTTTGGAAAATGTATATATCGTGGTGTAGAGCATATGTCAAAAATATATATGTCACGCTGACCTTCAAGTAACAACATTTCTATTGGAGTAAAATCATATGTATATAATTCAGAGAGACAAACTAATTTATGTTTATCATAAGAATCAAATTGATCCCTTGGGTCAAGACAAGTGACACATAATAGCAATTATGTTCAGTGTTTACGTCATCAAAATGATCATATAACTTATTTTGCATCCAATCAAGCAGTGTATTAAAAATTTCAATCCTGAAATAATGTATATTTGTAATCTCACGTTTGTTGGGTTTTTATCTACTTGACTGTACGTACGAACTTCTCATCCATATTCAGAACTTATATGATATGTTTATTATACAAAGTGTCAATCATGAAGGATTATCACTCGACTTCACTATTTCTCATCTTTAGTAGTGATATCTTTGACAATTTAATAAAATGCATTGCGCTCGTAATATTTTGATTTTTCTTTTGCAAGGCTTGTAATATTTCATGTGTTTTTGCGCAATTATTTTTCAATCAAATGAATAACAAAGACAAATTTAAAAGTTAAGCTAACTTGTAATTAATTCATTGAATCTGCATTAGTGGAAAAAAGCAATCACCAACCCTTCTAACAAGCACACCTTCTATACTGGACAGACATGTCTCTTAAGATAACTAGTATGTTCATTCACTAAGGGAATCCTTGTTTATGAAGGTTTTAAGCTTTACAAATTTTTGAGTTTTAAGTATGTTCTAGGAAGGAATAAAGAAAGGATAAACTAAATTGAAATTACTTATGGTTCAACCACTGCAAGATTCTTCTTCCAGTTAGATGGGTCAAACTTGAATGAGATGAAAGCATATATACATGCATGCTCTGCTGCTCGGTGACGGCGAGACGACAGAAGAAAAGGGGCAAAACAGCCTTGTCGCATTGTGTACCGCACACCTCATCGCACTGTGTACCATGTGCCTCATCACCAGAAATCACCGCAGAAAGGGTCCCCGACGACACAGGAGAAAAACAATGCAAAATGGGGATTCGGGCTCGCGCCGAGGATTAGAGGAATTAAGTGAGGAATGAATGGCCGAAGCATGCTCTAGGCGCATATTCACGAAAATAACTCCCGAGCATGTCTTAGGGTTGGTCCGCCGGTGACAATTCCCCCCATTCATGAAGACCTACTACAACGGTTTTATCTCAACAACAACAAAAATCAGTGGCAAATCTAGGACAACTCGGGCACTACGTAAAAATTAATTATAAATGATAAATTTTTCATAATAATAGCAAAATAGATAAATAATGAATACATAAAATCTAATCAAGGCATAATATGGTTCAACAAGAATTTCAAATAGTAATTACAGTTTAGAAAAAACAATATATAGTTGTAGTAAAAATTGCGCAATTATGAAGTTTTCAAAAGAATTTATAGGTCAACTGTCCACAATATCTTTCTCAGTATATGTTATCAAACAATCATGCATCTATTCATCTCAATTTTGTTTCTCATGTTTCTTTTTATAATCTTTATAGCAGAAAACATAATTTTCACCCTAGCAATTGCAAACTAACCCTGAAATTAAATTGATAAATCAATTGAAAATGATTATGTTTTTTAAGCTCCGCTAATATTTCAAAATGTCTACTATTAGCTAGCATCAAGTAACTTCAAATATAGTAGAGTAAAATCACATGAATAACATTTTACAAGATTATTCAACTTCTCCTTGCTAAAAGAAATGAACGGATCACTAAAATGAAGACATGAAACAAAAAAAAGATTCAATATTCACATCATTAAATCAGTCTTTAACTTATCCAACATCCAATCAATCACAACATTAAAAATCTCAACTAAGGCCGGATTCCAAAGCCGGCAATGAATCCAAATTAAAAATTACTTTAGAAACAAATCAATCATTTGCATTCGAACAACAATGAAAAGACAAGGATAATATAACCGCCTTCATTAAAAATAGTGTTATTTGCCTTTGGAGTGGATTCTCAGATACAAGGATAATAACTCATGAAACATCCATAACCATTAAACAAACAAGAAAAGAACCAAGATCTAACAGCCTTGTCCTGATTTCCGCTCCTTCTATTAGTAAGCATGCGGCGAAGTGCCACTCCACGAAAAACAAAAAATAAATCGAATACTCTTCTTCAGGGTGAAATTGCATAATCGTTCAATTATTGCGCAATAGCTTAAAACAAAGTCCAAGATGCAATCATGCAGAATTGATCGTATCAAAACCGACAACATTTACGAGGAAAAGGAATACAAAAACTAACAGTTCACACAATTGAAATCGCGAGTGTCGCATCACTCATTCTGATCGCGCCCGATGCAGAAATACTAAACCTTAAACATTAATAATGAGTTTAGCTTAGCCTATATAGTATTTTTTCGGTAAAACTGAATCCGGGCAAGGGCGCAGGCATGCCTCTACATAGCTCCGCTCGTCGGCCCGAGACAAAAATATCAGCATATAATTAGTTTGATATGAGAAAAAGCTAAGGGGATCTATTGTTGAAATCTGGAAGTGCAATCTGCATATATACTTTTATATCATATATTTGCTGCAGGTTTTCTCTCTCCATTCAACACATAATCATCCTGCGTCGACTTCTCCTCTCTCTATTTGATGCAACTCTATTCGACGCCACTTCCATCTCGACGCCACTTACATTTCGACGCAACTCCATTCGATTCCACTTCCATTTCGACGCAACTTCATTTCGACGCACGTCGACTTCGGCTCACCATTTATATATGTTTTTTTTGCTGTAATTAACCCTGAGTATATTGTCGCCGCAAACTGTTCTTGTGAAGGTGTTCTAGAGAGATAAAATTTCTCTCTTCGATTCGCCGTCGTGTGACCTCCGTTTCCAGAGATTGTTGATTCTACGATGTAGCCATCGTCCAGGAGTTCACTGTTGTGTATTTTTTGAAGTGGATTTTTGCTCCTACGAAGCCGTAGAGGGTGTTGAAGATCTCGGAGGTGTATTTGCTCTGTATTTTTTATTATTCTCTGTCTTCATTTCATGTGAACTTCAAAACGGAATCATGCAACTGTGTATGTCTTAGTGTATGTCCGATTAATTGTTTGTATGATGTAGCGAACTCATTTTTTTGATTTCAAGCATTTCCTGCATTATTTTCTGGTGATTTTCTTCTGGTGGTTGTGCACATCCTGGGCATAGGATTTTTCACACACACAACTTACAAGGGCGTTTATATTTGCAGGCCCATAATAGCTAGTTGCAGCCCGTAAAACGTTAAATGTTTATTAAAATTTAAGAAATTAAACCAAATCCCTCTAATTGCCGCCCCCTCATTTCAAAGCTGATTCCTTCTCTCCCATCTCCTAACCCGCGACCAAGCAAGTCCGCCCTGCAGATGTCGTCGCCCCGCCGCCTCCACCTAGATCTGATCCTTGCCACCACCGGAGCTCTAAACGCCACTTCCATACTCCTTGCCGCCGGACCTCCAAACCCCGCCTCTGATTTTGAAGCCAGGAGCAGTCGATTTCGAAGTCATTCCAACCTCCCTTCTCTTATTATTACCAAATTTGAGTCTCCTACTATCTTAGATTTAGGTTTTCCTAGTTTTAGCTTGAATTTTTTTAGGGTTTTTTATGTTTACTTTTTTTTTTCTTGATAATAATCTAATTTTTCTTGGAAAAGAAGGGTTTTGGTTGAAGAAATTATAGATTTGCATTAATAGGTTTAGTTTAATATGTTGTCACTGTTAGAATTGAAGTGAGCTAGCGTCAGCGCTAGCGCTAGCTCCTACTCGCCACCCCCCTTGTTTTGCCTATAAATAGAGGGGTACCCCCCCTAAAGAGTTATCGATTCTGGATCTGGCGAGTATCATCAACTTTGAGCGAGTTAGAGATACCAGAGCGCCACCAGGCGAGCATCGGACTTGGAGTAAGTTCGGCCAGCTCCCTTGAGCGAGTAGCGAGTAGTGGAGATACCACCGGCGCTAGTGCTAGCGCGCGCGGTAGCGACAAGAGGCGAAGCGGCGAGCAGCGAGCTTGCGAGTAGCTGGGAGTGCGAGTACCTACTCGGGAGATAGCGCCCGGCGCTAGTGATAGCGCTCGCGCTAGCGAGTATTGGAGGAAGCGGCGCGTGGCGAGCGTGCGAGAAGCTTGGAGTGCGAGCAACGAGCTTGCGAGTAGCAGAGCTAACGCCCGGCGCTAGCGATACCGCTGGCGATAGCGAGGAGCGAGTTTCTGTAGCGAGCAGCGAGTATCGGAGCGAGTATCACCAGCGCGGTGTGCTCCGGAGGAGAAGCGGACCTTGTCCGTGACGAAGTTCTTTCCTACTATTGGCTGTTGTGAATCAAGTTGGATGCAACTTGTATTCAGCCGTGTTTGTTTGTAACTAGCTGCCATAGTTATTAATTGTGAATACTTGTGTTCATCGTTTGGTGTCCTTATTCTTCTGTTGGTTGACGTGTTCTTCCGACTACAAAATATTTCACATGGTATCAGAGGGATAGTGGGAACAAGGACGAAGCAACCAAGATGGACGGCGGAGGAGGGTATGCTAGGGGACTTGGCATTGAGCTGCTTACTCAAACCAACTACAAGAAGTGGATGTCTTGTATGGAGAGCTACCTTCTTGGAGAGGATCTCTGGGAGGTTGTTGGTGGTGGGGAGCAAGAGAAAGTAGTAGCTGCCGGTGATAATGGTCCAGCTGTGAGAGCTTGGAGGAAGACCAACGCCAAGGCGGAGTTCACCTTGAAGAGAGTCATATCACCTGACTTGTTCGACCACATCATAGGTTGCAAGTCAGCGTCTGCGATCTGGATAGCCCTCGATGGTTTATTCAACAAGAAGAATGTGGCGCGGCTACAATTTCTGGTGAATGAGTTGGCAAAGTCGACTCAAGGCGAGATGGCGATATCCACCTTCTTCCTGAAGGTGAAGAACCTATGTGGAGAGATCTCGGCCTTGGATCCTGAAGAGCCAATTTCAGAGGCGAAGTTGAAGCGGCACATACTCCGAGGCTTGAGGAGGGAGTATGTCCCTTTCGTTACTTCTGTGCAAGGATGGGCTACTCAGCCCTCCCTTCTAGAGCTAGAGAACCTGCTATCGTCACAGGAGATCTTGGCGAAGCAGATGGCGGGAGTATCCATCTCAGGAGGAGATGGCGAGGTCTTGTTCTCAGGAAAGAGGAGATCCTGAGACAAGAGAAAGAAGAACTCCAGAGATGGACCTTCAACGTCCTCTCAGGGAGATGGGGGGAAGTTCCTCCCTGCGCACGATGAGAAGGGGAGAACCCTTTGCTTTGCCTGTAAGAAGTATGAGCATATGACAAAGGACTGCCGGTCTAATCTGAAGGCCGGTCATGCTGCTAACAAGGAGGGAGATCACCAGAGAGGTGGAGGAAGAGATGGAGGTCACCAGGGCGGTGAGAGGGGGGACAATTGTTTCCTGGCAGAGATGACGGCAAGTCGATGTCTTAGCCTCCATCAACCTCGAGAACGACTGGATAGTGGATTCCGGTTGCGGGCATCATCTCATTGGAGATATGTCCAAGTCCGACTTCTTGGAAGCGTATGAAGGAATGGATGTTATCATCACTGCGGATGATACGGTACATCCCATGGAGCGAGAAGGGAAGGTGTCCCTTGGGAGTAGAGAGAAGCCAGTGACACTGAAGAGTGTGTATCACATGCCTGACATGAAGAAAAACCTCTTCTCGGTGGCGAACGTCGTAGATGCTGGATACCACGTGCTGTTTGGACCGAAGGAGATGAAGTTCCTAAAGAACCTATCGTCTGTCGATGCTGACGTCACGCTCACCGGGAGAAGGGTGAAGGATTTTTATGTCCTATCTGCAAATGACTACGTGGACAAGCTGAAGACAAACGACAGCGCTGTGATCTGGCATGAGAGGCTGGGTCATGTGGGGATGGACAAGCTGAAGATGATGGCGGCAAATGGCCTAGTGAGTGGCCTGCCTCATCTCTCTTCCTACGGCGACGGCCATGTGTGCGACGGATGCCAATATGGAAAGTCACATCGACTTCCATTTGACAAGTCGGAGACCAGGTGTAAGGCACCTCTTGAGTGCGTACATGCTGATGTTATGGGGCCGTGCGCCACCCTTACTTATGGAGGCAATAAGTATGCGCTGGTTCTGGTGGATGACTACACCCGCTATACGTGGGTGTACTTTCTGAGAGAGAAATCAGAAGTCTTCAACAAGTTCCTCGAGTGGAAGGAGCTTGTGGAGGGGAGGCTGGACCGCAGAGTGAAGAAGCTGAGAAGCGGCAATGGAGGGGAGTTTACCTCCAATGAGTTTGCTTCTTTCTGCAGGAGGTTCGACATTCGGCGGGAGCTCTCCTGCGCTCACACCCCGCAGCAGAATAGGGTGGTAGAGAGGAAGATCCGCCATCTGGTGGAGACTACCAGGAGTTGGCTACATGCCAAGAGCATTCCCAAGGCCTTATGGGCGGAGGGAATGGCGTGTGCTACTCATGTGATCAATCGGCTACCTCTGAGTCCTAACAGGATGGTGTCTCCACAGCAGCTCATGTTCGGGGAGAAGCCTAATGTGGGTCACATGAAGGTGTTCGGTTCTACCTGCTTCGTGCACGTCCCGGACTCTTAGAGAACCAAGTTGGAGCCGAAAGCAAGGAAGTGTATCTTCATCGGCTATGATGAGAGGAAGAAGGGGTGGAAGTGCATGGATCCGCAGACCCACAAGTTCATCGTCTCGCGCGATGTAGTGTTTGACGAACTGGTCTCATACCAGGGAGTCTCTCCAGTGGAGCTGCCGGAGAGTGGAGAATCGAGCAGGGAAGAGGAGTGGGTCACTGAGGACCCTACTGTGGAGTTGGAGTCATCTCCAAGTGCTCCATCGCCATCTCGCTCGGGAGGAGCATCTGGCTCAGGAGGATCTTCTGGCTCAGGGGGAGCTACGAACTCAAGAAGCAGGGAGAGCACCGCTTCAGGAGGAGTTCAGAGAGGAGCTCAAGCAGAGGAGTCTACCGGAGTGGTAGATAGTGGCCAAGCCTTGAGGAGGTCGAAGCGAACCATCGTTCCGCCTTCTCGCTATAAGGAGGGGAACTTCGTGAGTTTGGTTTCCTGCTTCTTCGCAGGACCACTCGAAGAGAGGGAACCTGCCTGCTTTGAGGATGCTGCTGACATCAAGGAGTGGGACGCGACCATGATCGAGGAGATGGAGGCCCTAGAGAAGAATGAGACATGGGACCTAGTTCCCATGGTGGAGGGCATCAAACCTGTCACCTGCAAATGGGTGTACAAGGTTAAGAAGAGAGCTGATGGAGAAGTGGAGCGGTACAAGGCGAGGTTTGTCGCTCGAGGCTTCTCTCAAACCTACGGAGAGGACTACGAGGAGACATTTAGTCCTGTCGCAAAGATTGCGTCGGTGAGGACGATCATCGCTCTGGCAGCGTGCCGAGGTTGGAAGCTGTGGCAGCTTGATGTGAAGAATGCGTTCTTGTACGGAGAGATAGACAAGGACATATTCATGGTGCAACCACCTGGATACGTGTCCAAGTCTAAGCCACGTCATGTCTGCAAGCTGAAGAAGGCCCTCTACGGGTTGAAACAGGCGCCGAGAGCCTGGTATGGGAAGATTGCGGAGTACTTGCAGTTCTGCGGCTACGATGCCTCAGACTCGGACTCCAGCATGTTCGTGAAGAAGAGTGGAGGTCTTCACGTGCTAGTGCTGCTGTACGTCGACGACATGATCGTGACAGGGAACAACCCTGAGGAGGTCGCGACGCTAAGACAGTAGCTTTCCATACGATTCGAGATGAAGGATCTTGGTGAACTGCACCATTTCCTTGGCCTCCAAGTTGAGAAGAGAAGAGGCGGGTTGTATGTTTCCCAGAGGGCGTATGCCGAGAGGATCGTCGAAAGATTCGGCATGAAGGAGGGGAAGAGCAGTTCCGTTCCTCTAGAGGCTGGGCTGAAGCTTCGGAAGGAAGAAGGGAGGATTCTTCCTGATCCGAAGATCTTTCGGGCACTGGTGGGGAGTCTTATCTACTTGACTATCACGAGGCCGGACATCGCCTTTGCTGTCGGCCGAGTTAGTCGGTATATGCAGGAGCCGCGGAAGTCTCATCTTGAGGCAGCCAAAGGGATACTGAAGTACGTGAAGGGCACCCTTGAGATGAGATTGTCCTATGAAGAGAAGTCTGACTTCAAGCTGCACGGGTACATGGATGCAGACTACGGAGGTGACTCTGATGATCGCAAGTCAACATCAGGTTACGTATTCTTGTGTGGAGCAGCTGCTATCTCGTGGTGTAGCAAGAAGCAGGACTCTATTTGTACAACCCGTATTTGGCGAGTGGGTCCCTCGAGTCAGTTGATGGGACAGGGGTCAGCCAGACCATTCGCCCGTACCAAGATAGGAAAAAGGATCCCCAGATTAGTGGGGGTAGGCTGCAGGCGAGTGGGAGCCTGACGAATGATGCCTCCACGGACCATTCGCTCAGAGGCTTGATCATTCGCCCAGTCAGGCGGGAACTCGGCGAGTGGTTCCCTCACGGACCACTCGCCCAGAAGGCAGCGAGGAGGAAATGACCATAATACCCCTTGTGGTCTGCATATAGCCCTTCAGAACAGCGGAGTTAGGCTATTCGTAGACCAATTTGGGGTGCCTTTAGTAAATTTAAAAGGCGGATTCAGGCTATTTACAGACCAGCCTAGGAAAACTATAAATAGACCCTTAAGGGCACCTTGGAGGAGATCCGATTTCAGAGCATCCTCTCCTCTAGGCTAGTTTTGGTTGGCAGCCAGTGCCCTCCAAGGTGCCCGGTTGAGCTTTGGTTTGGGAGGGGAAGCTCTCTAAGATCTTCCGGGTGTGTGGCGGGACCTCCTCGCTTCAGCCCTGGGTCTATTCCGTTTCCAGCATCCACCGTCAAGAGAGTCTAGTGAGGGAGAAATAAGCATCGGCTACACCCCCAGTGGGTCCGAACTCAAGAGACCAGTTGCTGGTTTCAACATTTTTGGTGCGGTGAGCGTGGACCGTAGCCGGTGGAAGAAAATCCCAAGCTGGTTTCGATGACAGGAGATGGAGGAAATGGTTCTGACTCGGGTCACTCGCAGCCACCCGCGGCGGGCGAGTGGCTGGAGATGTTTGAGAAGTTTAAGCGAGAGGTCCTGCAGACGGTTCTCGCGTCAAGGACCGAGTGCGAGACCCCGGTGGTTCCAGTGGTCCCGCCTTTGCAGATTGGCGAGAACGCCCCGGGGCAGCGACCGGGAAAGGAGGTGCCAGCAGAAGGCAGCGCGCGAGACCTCCCCGGACGGCAGTTGTTCAACAGTCCGGCGAGTGCCGAGGTGTGTGAGTTGGTCCCGCGCGAGAGGACCACTCGCCGAGCAGGGGAAGGGAGCCCCTTTTGCGAGATGATCCTCTCAGCCCCCGTGCCAGAAGGGTTTCGTGGGCCGGAGATGTCCTACTACACCGGCAAGGAGGACCCAGTTGTGCACCTGCAGTGGTTCGAGGACATGACTTCAATCCTTCCCATGTCAGATTCTTTCCAATGCCGACTCTTCGCAACCACCCTGAAGGAAAAAGCAAGGGACTGGTTCCACCAACTTCCCACAGGTTCCATCTATGCGTTCGATGATCTGCGCCGAAGCTTCCGACTACGCTTCTCGACGTCAAAGAAGAGGAAGAAGGATGCGGAAGCTCTCTTCAAGATCCGGCAGAGGGGGGAAGAATCCCTGGCTAAATACGTGGACAGGTTCCAGGAGGAGATACACCTAGTGCAGGAGGTGCCGGGATTCGCCCTCCAGATGGCATTCATCGTAGGGCTGCGAGAAGGGTTCTTCAAGATGGACCTAAAGAGAAGACCTCCCGTATCCTTCGAGGAGTTGATGGAGAGGGCCGCGGAGGAGATCGAAGGGGAGGCGGCCAACCCCGAATTCTATAAAAGGTTGGCAAAGATGAGCGAGCCCGAGGCAAGGCAACCAGAAGGAAGAAGGCGAGAGGAGCCCAGGGGCCAGGGGTTCGAAAGACCACCTCGGGTTTGGAGGAACCAGGAACCCAACAACAGGTTGGGCTGGAGGAACCAAGAAGGACCAGCGCGAGGTCAGGATGAAAGGTACCAAGGAAGGGAGGCAGGAGGAGTGAATCAGGGATGGAGGCAGGGTCCTAGACCCCCTAACCCCCCGAGGGAGCAAGCCATGGCGGTAGGCCGAGGGAGAAGAGGTAGAGGAGCAAGAGGAGGAAGAGGAAGAGCTGGAGGAGAGGACAGGGTGGCGTTGCCTTACTGTGATTTTCATCAGGAAGAAGGTCACGCGACCGCCACCTGCCCAGAGTTCTTGGAAATGAGGGAAAGAGGACGGCCACGGCGGCCGCATGCCAGAATTGAGGAAGTGCCTCCAGAGGCAGAAGAGGACCGGTGTGAGGATAGGGCAGATACAGGAACCAGGGGGGAATCGGGGTGATTCACGGTGGGGTTGGGATAGAGGCCTCTCGCAAGAGGAGCTTCCAGGCCATGTTCCGAAGGGACGTCGCGTCAACTTCCCAGACCCCACCCCCCTCCGAGAAGCTCACCTTCTCCTCAGAAGATATGCCAGACTACGAAGACCCATTCTGCGACGCCCTGGTGATCCAGACGGCAATAGAAAACTTCACGGTCTCTCGGATCCTGGTGGACAACGGGAGCTCGGTGAATGTGATCTTCAAAAAAGCTTTCGACGCGATGGAGGTAGAGAAGAAGAGGGTGCAGGCCTCCGACGGGCCACTGTTTGGTTTCTCGGGAGAGAGGAAGGAGGTCGAGGGAGGCGTAGGTCTCTAGGTGACGCTAGGAGGAGTCCCGAGAAACTGCCGGTTCGTCATCGTGGACGCTCCGAGCAGCTATAACGCCATCTTTGGAAGACCCCTCATCAGCGCCTTTCGGTGCGTGCCCTCGTCGTACCATCAGTGCCTAAAGCTTCATAGTGGAGGAGTCCAGATCCGCGTCCGAGGAGATGCTAAGGTGGCGAGGCAATGCTACGTAACTGCCGTCAACACCATCTCATGGATGGCGGATGCCGAAAAGATGGATGAAGAGATGGAGAGGCCGGAGGGGCCAGGAGAGGGAGAGGAGAAGGAAGAAGAAGGGGGAGAGGGCGATGCCCGAGAAAAGGTGTTGGAGGTCGCTCGTGAGGAGCAGGAGGTCGAGGTGTTGGAGGTCGCTCGTGAGGAGCAGGAGGTTGAGGTGTTGGAGGTCGCTCGCGAGGAGCAGGAGGTCGAGCCGATGAAGGCGGAAGGAGCTGCAGGAGAAAAGGCCCGGGAGGAGGGGCGAGAAGCGAAGGGCCAGTGGGACGAGCCAGCCCGGCTCGAGCCGGCAGAAGAGGCGATAGAGATGGAGGTTACCACCCAGGCAGGAAGGGTGGAGAAGGTGCGGATCAGCGGGGGCCTCGGCCCGGAGGACCAGAAAAGGATGCTGGAGTGCATCCAAAAGAACATGGACATATTCGCGTGGAGCGCAGCGGACATGCCGGGCATCGAGGCGGACGTGGCTTGCCATCGTCTCAACCTCGATCCAGAAGCCCGCCCCATCCGGCAGAAGAGAAGGGCTGTAGCTGACAAGCTCGAAGGACCAATCCGCGAGGAGGTGACGAAACTCCTCGAGGCAGGTTTTGTAACGGAGATCCAGTATCCAGGCTGGGTCTCCAACGTCGTAATGGTAAAAAAGGCTGATGGCCGCTGGCGTATGTGTGTGGACTTTTCATTGTTAAATAAGGCCTGTCCTAAGGATTGTTATCCCTTGCCTCGGATCGACGCGCTGGTTGACTCAGCCGTCGGTTTTTTCTGTGATGAGTTTTTTGGATGCTTTTTCAGGTTATCACCAAATAAGAATGCACCCACCAGACGTCAAAGATGTCTCGTTCATCACCAGGGAGGGATGCTACTGCTATAAAATGATGCCCTTCGGGCTGAAAAATGCAGGAGCAACCTACCAGAAGATGATGGATCGGGTATTCAAAAAGCAAAGGGGAAGGAACCTGGAGGTCTACGTGGATGACCTCATGATAAAAAGCAAGTGCGTGAGCTCCCACATCCAGGACCTCGAGGAGACCTTCGCCACCCTACGCAAGTACAAGATGCGCCTGAACCCCCTGAAGTGTGTGTTCGGGGCCAGCAAAGGGAAGTTCCTCGGGCACCTTCTCACCCCCTGGGGGGTAGAACCTAACCCGGACAAGGTTAGGGCTATAATGGAGCTGGGGTCGCCTCGGAGCGCCAAAGAGGTTCAGCGCTTGACCGGAAGACTCGCCGGGCTGAACAGGTTTCTATCCCGGGCAGGGGAAAAATGCTCTCCCTTCTTTAAGGCGCTAAGAGGCAATCAGAAGTTTGAATGGACGAAAGAATGCGAGGAAGCCTTTCAGGCCTTGAAGAGCCAACTCACCAAGGCTCCGCTACTGCAAAGTCCCAAAGAAGGGGAGGTCCTACATTTATATCTCGGGGTCGGGGCGGAGGCCGTAAGCTCCGTCCTGGTTCGAGAGGAAGGAAAGAAGCAGCTACCAGTCTACTACGTAAGCAGGGTCCTGAGGGAAGCGGAGCTCAGGTACCCAATTTTAGAAAAGTTGGCCTTCGCCTTGGTCATCGCAGCCAGGAAGCTCAGGCCATACTTCCAGGCCCATTCGATCCAAGTAGTGACGGACCATCCACTCCGCCAGATCTTCGAAGGAGTGGAGCACTCAGGAAGACTCGCAAAATGGTCAATCGAGCTAAGTGAATTCAACATTACCTTTGTCCCTCGATTATCTATGAAGGCGCAGGTGGTGGCTGATTTCATGACAGATTTCGTGGCCGAGATGAAAGAAGACGGAGCCCCTCGTCACATCCCGTGGAAGCTGCTGGTGGACGGGGCTTCGGGCAAGAACTCTCTCGGAGGAGGGGTGGTGCTGGAGAGTCCCCACGGAGTAAAGATAGAACAGACGCTAGTGATACACTTCCCAATCACCAACAACCAGGCGGAGTATGAGGCTGTGATCGCCGGCCTGCGGTTGGCCTGGGAGCTCGGGGTCCATGACGTGGAGGTACTCACGGATTCCATGATAATAGCTTCTCAGATAAGGGGAGAGTTCGAAACAAGGGAGCCTGTGCTCATGAAGTATTTGGCAAAAGTCAAAGGTCTCGTGGGGATGTTCAAAACTTTCTCCATCCAGCATGTCCCACGAGAAGAGAGCACTCCGGCAGATCGGTTGGAAAAATCTGGTCCTCGAGCCGGAGGAACCCTGACGGACCTATTCCGTCCTTCGATTGAAGAAGGAGAGCTCATGGAAGTAGAACAACGGCCCTCCTGGAAGGATCCCTTCGTCACCTTCCTTGCAACGGGAAAATTTCCAAAAGAAGTTCCGGACCAGAGGCGCTTCCGGTATAAGTCTGCCTACTATGTGCTCCATGAGGGTGACTTGTATCGAAAGACCCTCTCGGGCCTCCTGGCCCGATGCATCTCGGAGGAAGAGGTCCCAAGGATCTTGGAGGAAGTCCACTCCGGCGAATGCGGCAGCCACTCGGGGAGCAGGATGTTGGAGGCAAGAGTCATGAGGCAGGGGTACTTCTGGCCAACCCTAAGCAAAGACGCGACAGCCTTTGCAAAGAGATGCCAGAAGTGTCAAATGTTCGCCCCGCTTCAACTCGTGCCAGCTCAGAGGCTAAAGAGCATCACGGCGCCCTGGCCATTCGCCATATGGGGAATGGATCTGGTAGGACCCTTCCCCCAGGCCAGCGGGCAGAGGAGGTTTCTCCTAGTCATGATCGACTACTTCACAAAGTGGCTGGAGGTCAAGGCGTTGGCTAAGGTCACCTCCCAGGTAATCCGCAACTTCGTATGGGGGGAAATCATTTGTCGACATGGGCTTCCGCAGGCCATAGTCACGGATAATGGACCACAGTTCGCAAGCGAGGAATTCATCAGCTTCTGTGGCCAGCTGGGAATAGACCTTAGGTTTGCGTCCGTCCACCATCCCAGGAGCAACGGGCAGGTAGAGGCAGCAAACAAAGTCATCGTGAACTTGCTCAAGAAAAAGGTGGAAAATCTCAAAGGCAATTGGGTGGAACAGCTCCCCTCGGTCCTATGGGCTTTAAGAACCACCCCCAACACCGCCACGGGGGAGACCCCTTTCAAGCTCTCTCACGGCTGCGAGGCGGTCATCCCCATAGAGTTCGAGATTACAACGCCACGGGTAAAGGTCGCCGCAAAGGGAGAGGAAGATTGGAGAGCCGAGAACGAGGAAGAGTTACGGCTCTCCCTCGACCTCATCGAAGAAGCCCGGGACCGAGCAGCCATCCATCAAGAAGAGGTCAAGCGGCGGATGGCCAAGTATTTCGATAAACACGTCAGGATCAGGCAGTTCGAGAAGGGAGATCTGGTACTCAAGAAGGTCGACGCAGCCGGGAGGTCCGCCGCGGTGGGAAAGCTTAATCCTAACTGGGAAGGCCCCTATGTTGTGGAAGAAGCACTGAAATCTGGGGGGTATCGCCTTCAGAATGTGGAGGGCCAACCCCTCAGCCACACATGGAGTGGCGACGACCTTAAACGCTTTTATCCTTAGTACCATGTAATAATGATACTCTTTTTGAATGAAAGCATTTTGTCTAAACCATGTGTATGAAAATAATGCTACGGCTCGCAGGAGAGACCCTGGATGTTCCAGAGGTTGGCCCCGAGCAGACCCGCTGTCCAGGCTCTCATCTAGCTGGCAGGTCCGAAGGCTCACTCGATGGCAGGTTCTACGTTCCAGAGGTTGGCCCCGAGCAGACCCGCTGTCCAGGCTCTCATCTAGCTGGCAGGTCCGAAGGCTCACTCGGTGGCAGGTTCTACGTTCCAGAGGTTGGCCCCGAGCAGACCCGCTGTCCAGGCTCTCATCTAGCTGGCAGGTCCGAAGGCTCACTCGGTGGCAGGTTCTACGTTCCAGAGGTTGGCCCCGAGCAGACCCGCTGTCCAGGCTCTCATCTAGCTGGCAGGTCCGAAGGCTCACTCGGTGGCAGGTTCTATGTTCCAGAGGTTGGCCCCGAGCAGACCCGCTGTCCAGGCTCTCATCTAGCTGGCAGGACCGAAGGCTCACTCGGTGGCAGGTTCTATGTTCCAGAGGTTGGCCCCGAGCAGACCCGCTGTCCAGGCTCTCATCTAGCTGGCAGGTCCGAAGGCTCACTCGGTGGCAGGTTCTACGTTCCAGAGGTTGGCCCCGAGCAGACCCGCTGTCCAGGCTCTCATCTAGCTGGCAGGTCCGAAGGCTCACTCGGTGGCAGGTTCTACGTTCCAGAGGTTGGCCCCGAGCAGACCCGCTGTCCAGGCTCTCATCTAGCTGGCAGGTCCGAAGGCTCACTCGGTGGCAGGTTCTACGTTCCAGAGGTTGGCCCCGAGCAGACCCGCTGTCCAGGCTCTCATCTAGCTGGCAGGTCCGAAGGCTCACTCGGTGGCAGGTTCTATGTTCCAGAGGTTGGCCCCGAGCAGACCCGCTGTCCAGGCTCTCATCTAGCTGGCAGGACCGAAGGCTCACTCGGTGGCAGGTTCTATGTTCCAGAGGTTGGCCCCGAGCAGACCCGCTGTCCAGGCTCTCATCTAGCTGGCAGGTCCGAAGGCTCACTCGGTGGCAGGTTCTACGTTCCAGAGGTTGGCCCCGAGCAGACCCGCTGTCCAGGCTCTCATCTAGCTGGCAGGTCCGAAGGCTCACTCGGTGGCAGGTTCTATGTTCCAGAGGTTGGCCCCGAGCAGACCCGCTGTCCAGGCTCTCATCTAGCTGGCAGGTCCGAAGGCTCACTCGGTGGCAGGTTCTACGTTCCAGAGGTTGGCCCCGAGCAGACCCGCTGTCCAGGCTCTCATCTAGCTGGCAGGTCCGAAGGCTCACTCGGTGGCAGGTTCTACGTTCCAGAGGTTGGCCCCGAGCAGACCCGCTGTCCAGGCTCTCATCTAGCTGGCAGGTCCGAAGGCTCACTCGGTGGCAGGTTCTATGTTCCAGAGGTTGGCCCCGAGCAGACCCGCTGTCCAGGCTCTCATCTAGCTGGCAGGTCCGAAGGCTCACTCGGTGGCAGGTTCTACGTTCCAGAGGTTGGCCCCGAGCAGACCCGCTGTCCAGGCTCTCATCTAGCTGGCAGGTCCGAAGGCTCACTCGGTGGCAGGTTCTATGTTCCAGAGGTTGGCCCCGAGCAGACCCGCTGTCCGGACTCTCATCCAGCTGGCAGGTTGGAGGGTCCACTTGGTAGCAGGATCCAAATTCTCTAAGGTGGATCCAGGAGCATTCGCAGGGACCACCCAAGCGAACGATAATCCTACCTCTCTTCCTGACTGCCCGGGCGAAATCCCCGTCCGAGCGAATGGTGAGGGTACGCGAGTGTTTCGGGTAGCGGGAAGTCGAAGAGGGGCAGCACACCTAAGTCATCTTCGAACACTCGCTGGGTGGCCGGGGCGGTTACTCTACGACCTAACGTCCTGGTAAGCCTAGCGAGACGTCACAGCGAGTGATAATCAAATTTGAGATAACATAAAAATTGAGATTATGCAGAAATTGAGATAGCATAAAAATTGTAAACCATAGATATATCTTTTGGGGGCATTCGCTCAATTCATGGTTACATCGGAAAAAAGAAAAGGTAAAAACAGAAAAAAAAGGGGGGGGGGAATACAGAGGGCCCCCCTCAAGGGTCACCAGACTCCTCCGAAGAATCTTCGCTCTCATCCTGGTCGGGAGCGTCTTCTCGCGGCGCGACACCGTCGTCCTCCGGGAAAGGAATCGGAATGTAAAGCTCCGGGACTACTTGGCGAGTGGTGAGGCATTCGGCCTCCGGCTTCAAATACCCAGCCCGCCGCAGCACCTGCAACGAATGCTTGACGGCGCGTTGCGCATTCTCCTGAAGCAGTTGCTCCAGCTCGTGATGGGGGTAAAAGTGCCCCCCATCACCCGGGGCGAGTGTTGTCATTCCAGCTTCTCGCAGTAGCTGGGTCTCGGCCTGGGCGAGACGGACTTTCTCCTCGAGGTCGGCCACCCGCGCGCGGAGCATCCCAGCACTTGTAGCATCCTGAAAAAAATAAAGTTATCATGATGAGGAGTATGGGACGGATAGTGATAACCATTCACGGAGTGAAAGTAAATGTACCTCTACAACCGGGCGGCTAGCGAGAAGAGCTTCCGCGGTCTTTAGTTTTTCCCTGAGATCGCTCGCCTCCTGGGACAGAAGAGCCCTGGTCTCCTCAACCTTGGCCAGGTTCCGCGAGACCTCAAGGCTTCGGCGAGAGGACATATGCGAGAGCTCGAGAGCGCGCAGCATAGCCCGGGCGGCTTCGTGGGCGAGAACCTGAGTCTTCTCCAAATCGAAGACCTCGGCGTCCTCCCGGCCATAAAGAGCATACGCCAGGGCATAGGCCTCGCCGCTGGCAATGTTGGTCTCCACCCAAGAGGGATGGAGAGTGGATAGCGAAACCCGGTTCGCGTTCCTGTCCCACTTCAGCAAAGGAGCCCCGGAAGGATCCACGTACCTCTCGCCGTTCGCAAAGTTACGATGGTCCCGGGGCAACGGAGGTGGCGGCAGCGCCAATTTGTCCGGAGGAGCATTCGCGCCAGGCGCGTCGGCCCCCAGGGTTGAGGGTGGAGCACCCGCCCCAGAGGATTCGTCCAGAACCCCCTTGCCCTTCGCCGCGGGAGGACAGGGCGACTTCGAGGGAGGGGGGGAAGAAGCCTTCGCCGACTTCCGCTTCCGGCTACTAGGTTTGGAGGAGGACGGCTCCTCCCGGCAAGCATCCGCGGCGGCTTGCGCGAGAGGTAGGCAAAATCCAGGAGGGCGAGGCGGATGAACGGGAAGATTACGCACACCTGCATGATATTGCGAGTGGTTTAGGCGAATGGAGTAAGAATCACAACCAAAATGAATTCAAAAGTCTTGGAATCTTACCCTCGCCCTGCGGAATGAACGGGAGCGTGTTGACGTTTCGCCGGAGATAGACAAGGTCCATCCCGTACTGAAGAATGTATTGATGGAGTTTCGCCTCATGCCCCCCTAGGGTCGGGGGGCGGAAGGTCGACTCCTCCTCCTGCACCGGGGCGAGAAGGGTGTTACCTAGGCTCCCGCTGACGAAGATGAAGCGGCGAACCCATTCGTGGTTCTTGTTCGGGAGCCCGTAGTGTTTGAGAGGGCTTAAACCCGAGAAGAAGGAGATGCCGCCGGTGCAGCGGAAGGTATAGAGTTTGCGGAAGACAGGCAACGAGAACTCGATCCCTTCTTCTCGCAAGTAGCTCGCGTACCCGACCAGCATGGCTATGGAGTTGGGGTTGAGCTGGGCGGGCACAACCCCATAGTACCTGAAAGTCTGGCGCAACTCCGGCCAGATGGGGAGGCGAAAGCCTACCTCGAAGTGCTCTAGCGGGATTGCGAGAGCACAAGGCGAGATAGAGTTCAGGCGCTCCTCAGGCCTGGGCTTTCGCCCCTCGAACCCCCCGGGGACGTAGTCAGCGACCGCCGTCAAGTAGGCCTCTTCGGAGAGGTCGCAGGAATCGAACACGTGATTGACGAATGCGCTGGCGCACTTGCCCCTTCCTTCGGCATCGGCACCCATCTCGCGAATGAGAGAGAGGAAAGGAGCAGCAAAGGAGGGAGAGGTGCGAATGCTAGGAGCAAAGAAAGAGACGGAGCGAATGGTGATGTATTTATTACGGTAGTTGAAGGGCCTATTTATAGAGGCATTAAACGGCGTTTGGGCTTTCGAGGCAACGGGGGGTGCGGATAGCAATCTGCGGCAGTCCGGCACCTCGAAACCCGGTCCAAGTCTCTCTCGCCCATTAAGGGCGAGTGACCTATAACTATTCGCTCATCGGCTTTGCGAAAAGGGTCAGGTAAGCTTTCGCAAGGCATATCATTCGGCAGTACCAAGGCAGGTTATGAGAGAAGCAAAAATGATCAGGTAAGCATTCGCAAAGCATATCATTCGGCGACAATCAGATAGGCTGAGGAAAGTAAATAGCGATAAATAGAGCATTCTCAGAATCATAATATACAAAGTTATTACAGACAAATATTAATGTTCGACACTCGCGGCGAGGCGGGTAGGGAAAGAAAGAGATTATGGCGTCTGGGTCAGTACTCCACCCAAACCCATCGACCTCGTTTTCGCGACCCTGCTTCTGGGGGCATTCGCTGACGGTAGTATGTCATCATGTTGGTGATCTCGTGGGAAGCCAGTTGGAGCTGGTCCCGGGCTCTCGCCGCGTGCCTTTCAGGCGACAGCTCCCCACCTTCGCCCCCCAGTCGCTCCACTGTCGCGAGAAGCCGCGAATAGTCCCTCCGGAGTTCCTTCAGCTCGCGCTTGATCTCCAGCTTCTCCTCATCCACCTGGCCGGCAGCATTTCGCTGGAGGTGTATAAGCTTCCCAAAGATCTCCGTGATTCGCTCCTTCAGGGTCACGTGGTCAGATGAGTCACCCAAGAAGTCAGCGAGATCACCTGGGGAGGGAAGGGGCGAGAGCACCCCGTCTTCCCCCTCATAGTAGGACTCAGGGGGGGAGACCTCCCGATACCCTACGAGATTATAAAAGGATCAATACGATGAAGTTAGTGAATGCGGCGAGGACAAGATAGAGGCCTCACCTGGGGCAGGTACCCTGTGGCCTGAGGGGCGAGAAGTATGGGGGTGTACTTCGGGCAAACCGGCGAAAGGGGGGAAAACCTTCCCTTTTCCGGGGCGGAAAGGCGGGGGAGGAGGAGCCTGATCATCCGCCGGAGGATTCGCGTTATCTTCAGCACGGAGGTGCTGACCCGGCTCCCGCTCGGGGTGGACCCTCTGCTCATTCGCTGTAACAGAAAGGTTCCGCTGGGTTGGGGAAGGCGGAGGAATAGTGTCCCGTAGCGAGACGTCTGGGTTGAGGGCTGCAAAAAGTTGAGGGTCAGAAACAAGCCGTCTCAAAGGTAAATCGGAAGGATTCCAAAACTTACTGGACTAAAGTACGGCCTCGCCCGGAGGAGGGGGAGGAGCCAGGGCCAGATCTGGAGGAGGTCCCTCAGACTCGGGGGGTGGCGCCGCGACACTATTCAAGACGACCGCGTGGCCGTCCTCTGGCACCGAGGTCCCCTGCGAGTGGTCAAAACAACTTTGGAGTAAGGGTCCGAACTAAAAAGTAAGGTGGGAGGAATTCCCATACCTGGGTCCCGAGGTCAACAGGAGTACGCGCCGGAGATTCGGACACGGCCTCGCCTTTCTGACGATTCAACCGAATCGTCTTGGCTCGCCGCGAGACGTACGGGACGCTTGGGTCTCGCTTGGATGTCAGCCAGGGAGCGAATCTGGCAGTTTTCGGGGCGGTTGCAACCTGGGCCGCGGCCAGGCGCTCGATCATCTCTTGCGAAAGGGGTTTCGCGGAAGGCTTATGAGAAGACATTGGAAGTGGCAAAAGGTCAAGAGAGAGAAGAAATCCTGAGCCGAAATGGGGAAGTGGTCCAGAAAAACCTGACACGGGATGTATATATATATAGGATAACGGTGGGACCCACAGAATCTTGCGGGGCCCACTCAACAGGCACTCACCAAATAAGGGGTTGGACTGTTCTTTCCGAGTGGGCGAGCCACTCGCAAAGAGCGGGGATTGTGTACAACCCGTATTTGGCGAGTGGGTCCCTCGAGTCAGTTGATGGGACAGGGGTCAGCCAGACCATTCGCCCGTACCAAGATAGGAAAAAGGATCCCCAGATTAGTGGGGGTAGGCTGCAGGCGAGTGGGAGCCTGACGAATGATGCCTCCACGGACCATTCGCTCAGAGGCTTGATCATTCGCCCAGTCAGGCGGGAACTCGGCGAGTGGTTCCCTCACGGACCACTCGCCCAGAAGGCAGCGAGGAGGAAATGACCATAATACCCCTTGTGGTCTGCATATAGCCCTTCAGAACAGCGGAGTTAGGCTATTCGTAGACCAATTTGGGGTGCCTTTAGTAAATTTAAAAGGCGGATTCAGGCTATTTACAGACCAGCCTAGGAAAACTATAAATAGACCCTTAAGGGCACCTTGGAGGAGATCCGATTTCAGAGCATCCTCTCCTCTAGGCTAGTTTTGGTTGGCAGCCAGTGCCCTCCAAGGTGCCCGGTTGAGCTTTGGTTTGGGAGGGGAAGCTCTCTAAGATCTTCCGGGTGTGTGGCGGGACCTCCTCGCTTCAGCCCTGGGTCTATTCCGTTTCCAGCATCCACCGTCAAGAGAGTCTAGTGAGGGAGAAATAAGCATCGGCTACACCCCCAGTGGGTCCGAACTCAAGAGACCAGTTGCTGGTTTCAACACTATTTCCCTTTCTACCACGGAGGCCGAGTACAAGGCGTCGTCCTTAGCAGCTCAGGAGTGTGTCTGGCTAAGGAGACTAGTGGAGGATGTGGACGAGGAGGTCAGCGGACCTACTATGCTTCGTGGGGACAACGAGAGTGCATTGAAACTGGTAACCAATCCAGTATGTCATGCAAGGACCAAGCACATAGAGATCGAGCATCACTTCATCAGAGAGAAGGTGCTGGGTGGCTTGATCGCTGTGGAGTATGTGCGGAGTGAAGAGAACCTTGCGGATATATTCAAGAATCCCCTATCTGCGGGGCCGTTCCGGAGGCTTCGTACATTGCTTGGAGTTGTTCCTGGAGCTCACTTCAAGGGGGAGTGTTAGAATTGAAGTGAGCTAGCGCCAGCGCTAGCTCCTACTCGCCACCCCCCTTGTTTTGCCTATAAATAGAGGGGTACCCCTCTAAAGAGTTATCGATTCTGGATCTGGCGAGTATCATCAACTTTGAGCGAGTTAGAGATACCAGAGCGCCACCATGCGAGCATCGGACTTGGAGTAAGTTCGGCCAGCTCCCTTGAGCGAGTAGCGAGTAGTGGAGATACCGCCGGCGCTAGTGCTAGCGCGCGCGGTAGCGACAAGAGGCGAAGCGGCGAGCAGCGAGCTTGCGAGTAGCTTGGAGTGCGAGTACCTACTCGCGAGATAGCGCTAGCGAGTATTGGAGGAAGCGGCGCGTGGCGAGCGTGCGAGAAGCTTGGAGTGCGAGCAGCGAGCTTGCGAGTAGCAGAGCTAACGCCCGGCGCTAGCGATACCGCCGGCGGTAGCGAGGAGCGAGTTTCTGTAGCGAGCAGCGAGTATCGGAGCGAGTATCACCAGCGCGGTGTGCTCCGGAGGAGAAGCGGACCTTGTCCGTGACCAAGTTCTTTCCTACTATTGGCTGTTGTGAATCAAGTTGGATGCAACTTGTATTCAGCCGTGTTTGTTTGTAACTAGCTGCCAGAGTTATTAATTGTGAATACTTGTGTTCATCGTTTGGTGTCATTATTCTCCTGTTGGTTGACGTGTTCTTTCGACTACAAAATATTTCACAGTCACGAGCATTTTGAAAATATGTCGTCACGAGCATTTTGGGAATATGTTGTCACAATCACAATGCTGAAATCTGATTTTATTGCGCTGCAATATGACTATTATTATCTTCTAAATTTGATTATTACTATAAGAAAAAAAAAACAATTTTATAAATTTTTGTCAAGATGCCGCAAATATCTATTGGGTTGCAAATACCGATTGAAGGGTTGCAAATATCAAATGACTGCAAATAGCTATTTGAGACCTACAAATATAAGCGCCCGTTTACAATTATATATTTATATATTTAATTACAAAAAGTTGATATTCTTTTACTAGGGAGAGTCTAATCAAAAATAATTTGACTGAATTATCCTGCGGAGAAAAGTTTTTTGTAGTAATCAGTCTTCATACACAGTAAGTATATATCATAAAAAAGGCGCCAAAGACTAAACTCTGTTGAAAATGAACCCACAACTGTTTTCCACTAATCGCAGTCCTAAAGAGATGTTACTATATATATATATATATATATATAAATAAAACCTTTTCTTAGACAGCAGACATTCAGGAAGCATATGGTTGAAATTAGGGTCATCATGGCAAGCCGTTCAACCACTTAATCGTGTCATTAACTTAAACTAATTAATCCACAATTATCTAGACGATTTATCCCCCGCCCTCAGTGCTTTCCACTCCAACGAGGAGCATCTTTCCCAACATTAACAGAATTAATTAACAGAGCGGGGCCCACACCCTTGCTTGATTCTTTTTACTAATTGGACAATGACCCGTCCTTACTCCTTTGTGGAAGGAAGAAAAGAAGGCGGAATTGACACATTTTCAAATTAAAATATTTAAATATTTGCGAGCAGAATTAGTATAATTATCCTTCTAGAAAATTCATCCCCCCGCACCCGGTCGGGAGATATTTTTAGGTGTGTTTCTTCCATCTAAGCTCATAGTATTTGCGCGCATCAAATCTTTGGTTTCTGCAAAAATAATATGATTGATCGAAATGCTGACAATGCTGACAATATTTGTAGAATACTGCAGTATCCCGCGAAAACAACTCTGTCATAGGATACTAGATCGTACGGATGTATTGTTTATCCCATCTAAAATTAGGTGGGAGAAACGCGCCTAAATTTTTTCCCCCGCCGGGGCTCCTCGTACCTCCAATGAAAAATTTGTTGGTGCGTGTGTAACGCACCTTAAATCACGGTGCGCAACCGCATATCTCGCCGTATTTTTTCCCAGCACGAATTTTCGTGCATGATTGATCTAAAATACAGCCCCTTTTCAATACGGCCGTATTGAACGAATATTGTCGCAAGCGATCAACACCCTTGAATCACGGATCATACGGCTGTATTTGCTCCCGCACAGTGATCTATTTTGATCACCGTGTGTTACACGCACCTATATATTTCTGGCCGGTTGATCGGTGGGAAGGGAACCGACGGCAGAATTCAAATTCCGCGGGCCCGGCCGCGCCGTCCCAAAGTCTCCTCTCCACGCGTCACCGGGAATGCGATGGCGGGGTTTTCTTCTTTCTTTAACCAAATACAACGGCGACAAATTTCACTTCCAGTTTTGATTTATGTTTAGATTATTGCTGATAATAATAATAGGAGTTGTGATGATTGCAGGGGAGAAAAATAATGGGTTTAGGGTGGCGAATTTGAAGACAAATTAGGTTCGTGCTACCGGTTCGGGAATATAATAAACCGGCTCGATTATAGACTAATTTGGAGGTGGTTTTTTAGATCACGTGGGGTTATTCGTTCGGAATTTTTCTTTATATCACGTGGGGCTACAGCTGTCACGGTTCCGATTCCATTAAAATTGTGAACCGAACCACTAAGTTAACGGTTCTTCAAATTAGAATCAAAATCGTATTTAGTTTGACCGCTTCCGGTTCTGGTTTCGGTTCCAGCATAATTTTTGGAACCGTCATGTTAACGGTTCCGATTACGGTTCAACAAAAACCAAAATCAAACCGGTCATTGACGGTTCGGTCCGGTTCTATGCGGTTCGTTTCGGTTCCAACTAGAAACAAAAACAAACTTGACGGAATGAATGTGTGAGGTCAAAAATAAAAAACCGGAGGGGAAAAGTATACCCGTTCAATTTTTTTTTGCAAGAGAGACTTTAAAGTCTGATGCTCGGGCGTAGGAATTTCGCGTTACACCAAGGGGAAGTACTTTTTGTATAATATATAGTAAGTCAGGCTAAAAGTTAAAAACTGAAACCGCAAAATCACAAAATTGCACTAGACCGCCCCGATTTTAAAAATACAAAGACCACAATCGTGTACTGCTGATGCAATGCTCATGTTGCTAAAGATCACGATTCAACATAGGGTAAATAACTTTGAATTGTTTCTCTTGAAATTTTATTTTTCAATTAAAATTTTGCTTGAATAATATATTAGTTAATTCAATTTAACAAATTTATTTGCCAATTATATTTGTCTTTCATTATTATTATTAAATAGTAGTTGTTTATCATCAATATTTTTAAAATAAAATATTTCAAAAAAATATTTGAGTAAAATTGAAAATATATTATATGACTGTATAAAAAACGAAAGTGTACAGCAAAAACCGACTCCAAATCGCACCAATGTCAAACCACAACAAGATTTTGGCGCTGTGCAATTTTGTTCAGTTCAAACCAACCACATTTGTTGCGATTACTGTTTGGGTTCAAACCGCACCAGTTTCACCCATAATAATAAGCATAGATATTATAGATATATTATAACAAAATAACAATATAATAATAATAATAATAATAATAATAATAATAATAATAATAATAAACGAGTTATGGTTCGGTTCTGCTTCGGTCCGGTTCGGGTCGGTCCTAAAAATCTTGAAACCGTTTGAGACTTGTATATTGCGGTTCCGGTTCCGGTCCGGATAATAAAATAAAAGAAGCCAAAATTCAAACTGGAACCCAAATAATTCGCGAGCGGTCCGGTTCTTTGCGGTTCCGGTTCGGTTCCGATTTGGTTTACGATTTTCGGTTTTAAGTGACAGCTTTACGTGGGGCTATTCGTTCTGATTTTATTTTTTAATTATTATGTTGGTGGTTTTATGCAGAACGTATTAATATTATACACTACAAGGATAAGTAGAAAATTATGTTTCAAATAGTTGATATGTATCCAGGAAGTTAGAGCTATAAGGGGTGCGATTAGTGAAAACCCCACCATGAGAAAGTGGAACGAAGTCGAGGCCCATGAGAGTGGGGAATAAATCGTCAAAATCATCGCTCGTCGGAGCCCGCTTATGCGACAGTGAGGCCGCACTCCGCCATCGTCCGGTGCGACAAAAGACGTGCAGTTGCACACCACTAAGGGGGTGCGACTAAGTGCGCCCCACTAAGGGGGTACTCCCCGCTCCCCGCTCGCGGAGTGCGGCAGAGACCGCACTCCGCATAGGCGGGGGAGGCCGAAATCGCACCCCACTAAGTGGGGTGCGACTCGAGACGCATCCCACGCGGGGTGCGGCCGGCGTCGCACCCCCGTAGGGGTGCTGCTAGTGCCGTGCCCCCCCCCCCCCCCCCCCCCCCCCCCCTCCATATATGGGGGTGCGGCCGACGTCGTGCCCCCCTTTGTGTGTGCGGTCGGCACCACACTCCCCGCAGGGGTGCGGTCGGCGTCGTGCCCCTCTCAGGGGGCGGCCGGAATGCAGGAACCCCTCCTTTTTAGGAAGGCGCGCCTTCCCTTCTTGAGTGGCGCGTGCTCAAACACGCGTTGGCCTTCCACCCGCAAAATAAGCTAAGCCCGCTCATAACGCTCTCGTGTTCATTGCGCGCTCATAACGCCCTCGTGTTCGTTGCGCGCTCGGAACGCTCTTGTGTTCGTTGCAGGCTCAGAACGCTTCCATGTTCGTTGCGCGCTCAGAACGCTTCCACGTTCGCGACACGCGCGACAGTTATCCTTTCCCAATTTCCTATATTGCACGTCCAGTTCACTTCGCTCAACGTCGTCAACAAAGCTGCCCAAACTGCCCGGGGGCAAGATAGGAAAATATCCAAAAAATGGCGATCCTTGTGCTCCAAATTGACCAGTGTGATTCGCGTGTCAGGTGGTTACAGTGGTTACGACGGTGAAATTACCAGGCTAACCCTGCCCAAGGCTATAAAAGGAGCCCAGGGCCTTCATTTCAAGATATTTGTCTTCTACGCCCGAAAGAGCTCCTTTGATGATTTCCTTGGAATTCTCCTTCGACGCTTGAAGATCTCCTTCGATATTCGAAGATCTCCTTCGTGCCTTCGAAGATTTTCCTTAGCATCGGAGGATAGTCTTCTAAGCGGGTTGTGAATCTTTCAAGTTACGAAAGACGACTCGAGAATCTCACTTTTGTTCATAGAAAAGTACTTAGTCTCTCAAAAGGTGGTATGTCACCCTCGTGTTTCTCTCTCTCTACCATTGTAATGAGCAGTGGCATGTCACACTCGAGTTCTCAGATTTCAATTGTAACGAACCAAAAGATAGTGGAATTTGGTCGGCACAACTCCGACCGAGTGGTTTTTCACCCTTTCCGGGTTTTCCGCGATAAAAATTCTTCTTGCCATTTATTAACTCTCTCATTGACTGTTTGCGCGCTCAGCTCGCTCGTGAGCTAAAATTGTTCGAATCGACCGATTTACCAGAGCGTCGAGTGACCTGCAACAGTTTGGCGCCGTCCGTAGGAACGAGTGTTCCCAAAACTCTGCAAGGTCTTTCATAGATTTCCCCAAGAAAGCATCTGATAATGGCCAGAAGGAGTGCCCGCACCACTGAAGGATCAATCCCAGAGGGGCGTGTCGATCCAGCTCCCTCACATTCACTCATAAACGCGTCTCCCGTGGAAGAAGCAGGAAATGCTCCCATAGTAGCGCTGGAAGGGCGTATGCGTCAAATAGAGGAGCATCAAACTGAGATGCTAAACATACTGAGAAATCTCGAGGTTCCTCGAGCTCCCGCTCCACCTCATATGTTGAATGTTTCGCTCCCCCCATCCCTGAATCATGCTCCGACCGAGGCAGCGGTTCGGGAGGATAATGTCTCAGAAGAACTTTCGGATGCAGCAAGCTCCGCTCATCCGGGTAGGGGACCAAACGACGACCATCATCACCAATGCCAAAGAAGAATCGGCCCTGGTCAAGCAGTAAGGAGGACCACTCGAGAAGAAATACGCGATGTAATAGCGGAGGAGTACGGCCAGGTCGGGCGGCGTGCTGCTTTCGCTCGCCGTCCTCTGCATAATGGCTCCCCGTTAACGCTTCACGTTCTAGCTCACCCGATTCCTCAAGGCTTCAAGCTCCCCAACATAGAAACGTTTAATTGGATGGACGACCCACTGGAGCATGTCAACCATTTCACTACAATCATGAGAATTTACAACACTCCAAATCAGCTGTTTTGTCAGGTGTTTCCAGCAACCTTAAAAGGTCAAGCGTGCACTTGGTTCCACTCTCTGCGAGATGGAGCCATAGACAGCTTCGCAAAGATGGCGCGACAGTTCACTGACCAGTTCATCGCCAACCGCAGGATTGTTCAAGACCTCTCACATCTTTCGGGGATCCGACAGAATGACGGAGAAACTCTTATGGATTTCTTCCGCTGCTTCACTGCAGAGGAGGTAGAGAAACTCCTGGAAGCACGGTTCATCCACGAAGCAAAGTACCCCGCATGGCTCGCCAATGTGGTCATGGAAAAGAAGGCATCGGGGAAGTGACGAATGTGCGTCAACTACAGTAACCTGAATCAAGCATGTCCAAAGGACAGCTTCCCCCTTCCAAGGATCGATCAGCTAGTTGATGTAACGGTCGGACATGAACTCCTCAGCTTCATGGACGCTTACTTGGGTTACAACCAGATCAGGATGAACCCGGTAGACAAGGAGCACAACGCATTTCGAACAGATAAAGGGGTGTACTGCTACAAAGTCCTGTCGTTCGGTCTCAAAAAGCGCTGAAGCAACATACCAGAAATTGATGAACAAAGTATTAAAAGACCTCATCGACAAGATAATGAAAGTATACGTGGACGATATGTTGGTAAGGAGCATCCACCGACACAACCACTTGGAGGATCTGGAAAGATGCTTTCAGCTCATTCGCCGCTTCCAAATGCGGCTCAACCCTAGCAAATGCGCATTTGGCGTAACAGCTGGGAAGTTTTTAGGTTTCATGGTCACCCACTAGGGAATCGAGGCGAATCCCGAAAAGATCAAGGCGTTGGGAGACATGTCCCCGCCCCGTTCCTTTAAGGAAGTACAATGCTTAAATGGAAGGATTGCCGCTCTCCCACGGTTCATGGCACGGGCAGGAGATAAATATCTCCCTTTCTTCAAATTATTCGGGGGGCGTGCCATTTGGGATTTCAGTAGACGGACGAGCGCCAGACGTCTTTCGAGCTTCTCAAATAATACATGGTCTCACCACCACTCCTGTCAAAGCCTATCCAAGGAGAAGCCTTTTACCTTTACCTGGCAGTATCCCCAACTGTCGTTAGCTCGGTGTTGGTTAAAGACGAAGGAGGAGTTGAGCGGCCTATCTACTACCTCAGTAAAGTACTCACCGACACCGAAACCAGATATCCGGCAGCTGACAAAACGACCTTCAATCTTGTCTTTTCCTTGAGAAAACTTCGACCTTACTTATAAGCCCACACGATAAAGGTGTAGACCCAATTACGAGCCATCCTCTAAAAGTCAGAAGTATCTGGAAGGCTGGTAAAGTGGGCGGTCGAGCTAGGCGAGTTCGTTATCCACTTCATACCACGGCCAAACATCAAATCTTAAGTTCTCGCTGACTTATCATGGAAAACACCCTCCTGCAAGAGGTCGTCCCCATTAAAGACACCTCCGCCTCTAGATGGACTCTCTACGTCGACGGGGCCTCTGCGACCGAAGGAGCAGGATTGCTCCTAGTCAGTCCAGAAGATATCACTTTGGAGTACATTATTAGGCCGAAGTTCCCTGCAACCAACAACATCGTCGAATACGGGACCGTGATCGCTGGCCTCCGACTCACCATCGACCTTAAGGTAGAGAACCTGACGATCTACACCGATTCGCAATTGGTGGTCTCGCAGATTAAGGGGGATTACGAGGCAAGGAGTGACCAGATGGCGCAATACCTCACGTTCGTGAAATCTCTCCTCCAAAAGATACTCTCATACCAAGTCTTGCATATCCCAAGGGAGCAGAACTCAAGGGTTGACGCACTCTCCAATCTCGCGACCTCCCCTTCCAACTATCAGTCCCGGCGGCACCGGGTTGAAGACATCATAATCACAAGCATTCAAGAGGCATGGGAGATCGCCGAAATCGACAAAGAAGAATTATCCTGGATGACCCCCCTCTGTGCCTACATTGAATGAGGAGACCTTCTCAACAACCGCATTGAAGCACTGTTGGGTATTGTATCCACAATAGCCCTGATTTGAAGAAGTCCCCTTCAAACTAAGACGAATTGTAATTGTATTTGATTATGCACTTTAGCTGTGATGTGACAGGTTATTCCACTCTAAGTACAAACCAATGTCAGGTTTCAATGAGTCGTCAAACACAGGCCTGTGCAATGTAATCCCTCATTGTATAGACCAAAGTGTTGGCTCCTGTGAAATCTCTCTATTGGGATGTACTTCATTTACAAAGTGCTAGAGAAGAAGGGCTGGAGCTGATGATGGAATCATTTAAGAAAGGAAAATAACTTAAGTAAAATTCGATTATATCATTTAGAACATATAGTCGAACTCGACTATATGGTTTGAATGGATATAATCGATTTCGGCTAATCCTTGTCCGAAAGGTTTATTTTTCTAAGTAAAAGAATAGTCGAATTCGACTATATGGTTTAACCGAATAAATTCGGTTAATCCATTTAGCCGAATCGGTCTGCAGGTATTTTCCGGTTCAATTCGACGACGTATTCTTTAGGGCATTCCCCATGTACAGTACACGTGGAGCTAGATCCCTAATTCGCGCTTATGACCGTTGGAAGAAGACCCTATAAATACCTAAGGATTATTTCCAAATACCCCTAATCGCTAATTGTGAAAAATCTCTCGCAAACTACGTCTGACGGCCGACTATTCTTGCGCAAACATTTCGTCTCCGTCAAAGCCAGCGATTCGTGATTCGTCTTCAAAAGTTCAATCGTCAAGATCAAGATCTACTGATTAGCTCTCATCTTCTATTGATCAAGTCGATTCAAGTTCTCAGATCTAGCTTCAAATCGTCTTCAAGATTTCTTCATTCTTCATTTTCAAAGAACTGAAGTTTATTGCTAAGAAGAAGAAATCTATCTCTCAAGATCTGAAGAAGAACTTCATCAGAAGTTTAAGAAGATTGTTTTTCAATTTACTGTGTTGTTGTAAGAACCATATCTTAAATCTTGTAGGAAGCTTGCTTCCGAGTTATTGTGTAGATCCTTGCTTGAGGATCGAGTTGTAGGAGTTATTTTACTCCGAGTTGTAAGAGTGGTGTACTCCGAGTTGTATGAGTTTTGACTCCGAGGTGTAAGATTATTTTTAATCTGAGATTGGTGAAGTAGCCGAGTCTAGCCTCGAAGTGCTAGATAGGCGAGGCGGGAAAGAGGACTACCCACATCGGGGAACCTCTATAAAATCCTTGTGTCTGTGATGTGCTTTATTGTGTGAATTTTTGTGTTATATTTTAATTCTGCGTAAAGACATAGAATCCATCTATTCACCCCCCTCTAGGTGATTTAGGCCGCAACTAGATAATTTCAATTGGTATCAGAGGTAGGTTGTTCGATATAAGGCTAACACCTTGAACAAGACCTCCTCATCTAGTTGCTGAAGCAAGTATGTCTGGAATGGATAAAACCAAGGATTCCGTCAAGCTGCTGGTCTGCACCAAAGAAAACTTTCCAATGTGGAAAGAAAGAGTTAGATTCTACATGGAAGCTGCTGACCCAAGAATCTTTCAGATTGTGGAAGAAGGTCCCCATGTTCCAATGAAACCATCTTCAATAAACTCCGCCATCATGATTCCCAAGAAGATGTTGGAACTAACCAAAGATGAGATCGCTCTAGTCGCCCTAGATAAGAAGGCAAAGAACATCATAGCAGGTGCAGTTGATGATTCCATGTTGCAAAATCTGCTTCACTACAAGTCTGCTAAAGAAATGTGGGATTCTCTAGTCGTTCTGATGGAAGGGACAGAAGAGGTAAGGGATGATCGAAGATCGTTGCTGAATCAAGAATACGAAGCATTCAAGCAAAATCCCAGTGACTCCATTTCTGACACCTACGAGAAGTTCTTCAAGATCGTAAATGATCTTAGGAACTATGATCGAGAATTCACAACTGGCGAACTTAATGACAAATTCTTGAGATCCCTGACGAAAGAATGGGATACCAAGGTTATAGCCATTAGAGAATTCGGAAAGCTAGGAACCACGGAGCCACAAATGCTGTTTGGTAAGCTCTTGTCCCATGAGTTAAAGTTGAACTCCCGCAAAGCTGAAGAAGAGGAGATCAGGGCCTCTGGAAGGGAGAAGACCTCTGCTCTAAAAGCTGTAAGTTCAAGAAAGAGCAAGGCTCTCCCACCTGTCAGGAGATCATCTTCTGATGAGGATGAATCTGATGCCAGCCCCTCAGGTTCAGAGATGTCTGATGGAGAATTTTCTCTGCTCTCCAAGCAATTTAAAAAGCTTTTAAATAAAAGAAGGCAGACGAGAGGTCAATCCTCGATTTCTCATCATAGAAGATCGAACCGTGATGGAGATCATCACAAGAAGAACCATGAAGGTGACATGTATAAATCTAAACCTAATAAACATCTTCCTAATGACATTATTTGCTATTGCTGTAATAAGCCAGGACACGTGATTGCAGAATGTCCTTACAAGAAAAAGGAAGGTTCCAAGAAAGAAGATAAGAAATCTTTCAAAGGTAAAAGGAAGGAAAAGAGCTTCATTGCAAAGAAGCCAAAGACTCTGAGAGACAGCGACTCAGAGGAATCAAGCACTGATGAAGAAGCCTACTTTGGGCTACTGGCACAATCGGATGAGGAAGCGAGCGACTCCTCATACAAGAGGAAGGTAAACCCTCACACTTCTCTTTCCGCTTCTGGGTATGAAACTGAATCCATAGCAAATGAAGGCTATTCTTCAGA
Source organism: Dactylorhiza incarnata (assembly GCA_033032865.1). Taxonomy (NCBI): domain Eukaryota; kingdom Viridiplantae; phylum Streptophyta; class Magnoliopsida; order Asparagales; family Orchidaceae; genus Dactylorhiza; species Dactylorhiza incarnata. The sequence continues at coordinate 1,798,771 of JAWHQI010000268.1, read as the reverse complement.
GGAAGAGTCAAAATTAATGACTCAGTATAAAGCCGTTTTGGAAAGATTTGACAAATGCCGCAGGGTAGTCAAATCTCAAGCAAAAGAGATTGGATCACTCAAGAATTTGGAATCGGATCTGAGAGAGGAAATCGAAAGATTAACTCCACTCAGAAATGAAGTCCAATTCTTGAAGGATAAATTAAAAGGCTCTACTGAATTATTAATTCTGAAAGAGAAACTTATAAATGATTTGGAAGAAAAGCTAATGACGGAAAAGAAGATAGTTGAAAGCTTCAACAAGCCAAGAATTGTTCTTCCTCTCATCGATAAATTTTCTACTCCTGCGAAGGGTAGTGGCCTTGGCCATGTGGCTGAAAGTAGTAAGGCTGCTGAGAAAAGAGCCATGAAAGGAAAAGGAACTGAAAATCAAAGTCAACCTTCATTCAGGAAGGTAGTTTTTCCGACAAATCTATTCGACTTTGACTCATCCTATGGTCACTTTGCTAGACCAACACATGTTGAATCTAGCAACAGATATCAAGGATGGACCAGACCCCGGAACTTTGATGTGTCTCCATTCAAAGCTCCTAATGAAGAAGTAATCCTCAAGGATCATGGTCCATTTGTCCATGGATCAGCTGCAAAGAAAGCACCAAAAGTTAAATCTGTTGGTGCCAAGACTGATGAGAAGAAGGAGCCTTGTGTTTGCTGCAATCACGAGGCCTCTACTTCTAAGAAGGTTGCTCCTTCTAGACCTCCCGTTCAAAAGGTAAAGAAGGAGAACAAGAGAAGGTACAACAGATTTGACTGTTGGTGCTGTGGCAAAGTTGGTCACTTCGCCATTGATTGCTGGTTTAATTATAGTTATGTTAAGACCCCACGAGGTAACAATGCAAGAGTGACTCCTCGCAGTGTTAACACTCCAAATGGCGGTCATCTGACAAGAAGCCAAGGACCCAAATCTGTTTGGGTTCCTAAGGGCAATTGATTATTGATTGCAGGTATGTCCAAAGGCCAATTCAAATCCAATATGGTACTTGGACAGTGGATGTTCTCGGCACATGATCGGAACAAGAAGTTTATTACAAGAGTATACCCCTGTGAAAGATGGACCAAAAGTTATTTTTGGCGGGTCTGATCGGGGAATCACGAAAGGCTACAGTATGATTACCAACGGTATAGTCTCTTTCACAGATGTAGCTTATGTTAAAGGATTACAACATAATCTCATTAGCATAAGTCAACTATGTGACAAAGGCTATATGATTGAGTTCTACAAGGACAAGTGCTTGATAAAGTCGTCTGATATGTCAGAAACTATTTTAACAGACACTCGGAGTAGAAATATTTTCTGCTTAAATTTCCTTTGTTTAGACTCTTCTACACCAGTGTGTCTCTTAGCAAAAGATAATGCATCTCTTTGTGACCAGTGGCACAAGAGACTAGCACATATTAATTTCAAAACTATAAGTATGTTATTTTCTCATAATTTAGTTCGTGATGCTCCAGATGTTAAGTGCATTAAAGAAAGACCGTGTCATGCATGCCAAATGGGTAAGCAGACTCGGGCTACCTTTAAAAGCATTATTGGCAAAGATTCTACCAGATGCTTATATTTGCTCCATATGGACTTGTTTGGTCCCATGCCAATCCGAAGTTTAGGAGGTAAGTCTTATACGTTGGTTATTGTTGATGACTACTCATGTTTTGCTTGGGTATTCTTTCTGAAACACAAGTCAGACACCTTTGCTTCTTTCACCACATTCGTCAAGCAAATCCAGAATGAGTTGGAATGTTCTGTGGTCAAAATCAGAAGTGATCATGGTACAGAATTCAAGTCTGGAGCTATGACCAAATTTTGTGAAAGCCTAGGAATCTTTCATGAGTTTTCCTCTCCCCGTACTCCACAACAAAATGGAGTAGCTGAGAGAAAGAATAGAACACTCATAGAGGCTTGCAGAACAATGTTAAGTGACTCTTCACTACCAGAATACTTATGGGTTGAAGGCATCAACACTGCTTGCCACGTGCAAAACAGAGCACTGATCAACAAGAATCATCATAAGACTCCTTATGAACTTCTGAAGGGCAAGAAACCAACCCTGTCTTATTTTAGAATTTCTGGTAGTAAATGCTTCGTACTTAATAACGGGAAATATTACAAAACTAAATTTAGTGAAAATGTTTTGAAGGTATTTTTGTCGGTTATAGTAGCCATAGTAAGGCATATAGGATTTTCAACAAGAAAACCCTGGTTGTAGAAGAAACTTATAATGTTATATTTGATGAGACGAGTATGCTTCAAAGCAGCTCTTCTAGTGTCTTTGTTGAAGATGCAGATGCAAGGTTCAAAGAACTAAACTTAGAAGAAGTTGTAAAGGAAGACGTTCCAAAGTCTATTGAAGTAAATATTCCGTCTACATGTGAGGAAGATGAACCTCAAGAAGATGAAGATGTACCTGAAGAGCAGGAACCTTATGGTCATCTAAATGCTGGAATGATCAGACACTTAAGGGACCATCCTGCTGAGTAAATTATTGGAGATACCCATGTCGGTGTAAGAACAAGAAGAGGTGCAGCTAATGAAGTTTTGCATTTAAGCTTTCTATCACAGGTTGAGCCAAAGAAATTCGATGAAGCAAAGAACGATGCTTCATGGATCATCGCAATGCAAGAGGAACTCAATCAGTTTAAGAGATGCAAAGTGTGGAAGCTTGTACCCAGACCCAAAGGACAGAATGTCATCGGAACAAAATGGGTATTCAGAAACAAGCTGGACGAAGATGGTGTGATCATCAAGAACAAGGCCAGACTTGTTGCTCAAGGGTACAAATAAGAAGAAGGGATCGACTTCGATCAAACATTTGCTCCCGTGGTAAGGCTCGAAGCAATTCGGTTGTTTCTAGCGTATGCTGCTCACAAAGGATTTAAGGTCTATCAAATGGACGTGAAGTCAGCCTTCCTTAATGGTGATATAAAGGAAGAAGTATACGTAGAACAACCCCCAGGTTTCGTTGACTCCTCTTTTCCTGATTATGTCTATTTCTTACGAAAAGCTTTATATGGTCTCAAGAAAGCTCCCCGTGCTTGGTATGAGACGCTGTCTAGCTTCCTTCTTGAAAACAAATTCACAAGAGGAAAGATAGACAAGACATTATTTCTTAGGGAAGTAAAGACAAGATTTTGCTAGTGCAAATCTATGTCGACGACATCATCTTTGGATCTACCGATGATAACCTCTGCAAAAAGTTCTCTAACTTGATGCAAGGGAAATTTGAAATGAGCAGTATGGGAGAGCTGAAGTATTTCTTAGGACTTCAGGTTAAGCAATCAGAGGATGGAATTTTCATCTCTCAGACGAAGTTTACCGAAGAGTTAATTAAGAAATTCGGAATGGAGAATGCAACCTCGATGAGGACTCCAATGGGTTCAGCTATGTCTCTAGACAAGGATGAGAAAGGGAAACCTTTTGATGAAACCAAGTTTAGAAGCATAATTGGATCCTTGCTCTACCTTACTGCGAGTAGATCGGATATAATGTTCTCAACATGTGTTTGTGCTATATTTCAGGTGAACACTAAGGAATCTCACTACTCCGCTGCAAAGAGGATTTTGAGATACCTTAAAGGCACACCAAATCTTGGCTTATGGTACCCAAGAAATAATGATTTTGAGCTAACAGGTTTTTCAGATGCTGATTTTGCAGGAAGCAAAGACGACAGGAAAAGAACTTCAGGAACGTGCCAATTCTTAGGGAACGGCTTATCTCCTGGAGTAGCAAGAAACAAAATTGTGTTGCTATTTCAACCGCTGAATCAGAGTATATCTCCGCAGGCAGTTGTTGTGCACAATTGCTGTGGATAAGAAACCAACTTGAAGACTACAATTTGAAGCTTAAGGAAATTCCTATGTACTGTGATTCATCAAGCTCTATTGCAATTGCCAATAATCCGGTGTCTCACAGCAGGACGAAGCACATTGAGATCCGTTACCATTTCATCCGGGAGCATGTGGAGCACAAGGACATTGATCTTAGCTATGTCCCGATGGATCGGCAAATTACAGACATTTTCACAAAGCCGCTCGACGAATCAAAGTTCAACTATTTCAAAATGGAGCTTGACATGTTAAACAAAGAATCTTAGAAACAAGCTCAGAAAATCAGAAAATTCCTTCTCCCAGAAGACAGAAATTTGAATAGTCAAATTTTTCAGAAGATATCATCGAATTGCATTCGACTATACCATTTAGTCGAATTCGGCGATTTCAATTAATCGAATTCGACTAATCCCAATAGCCGAATGACGAATCTTCCGGAATTCAAATTTCCTTCTAATCATTTACTGGAATTCGAAGAGACACGATTCAAAATATTAGGTACGCGCTCTCTCTCCTAATTTCCAACTCTATATAAATGATTCTTAAAAGAGAAATCCGAACGCATCGCACTCCCGAATTCGTCCGTCGCTTCACTTCCGACTCCGACCTTCGTTCGTGCGATTCCTCTGCCGATTCGTCTCCCTCATTCGATTCTTCTCCACAATTCCGTCCGCAATGTCTAAGAAGCAGTCGAGCAAGTTGCTCTCCTGCAGTGAGCTCGTAAGAACTGGGTTCGACAATTCGATGGATGAATTCCGCAATATCGTTTTGGCGCTTGAAGTTGCAGGATTAGGTTTTATTCTAGAGCATCCTTGCAAGGTTCTTGAGAAGGAAGTGTTGAAGTTCTTCAAGCATGCAGAGCTCAGGAAGCAAGGGTCAGTAATCAAGAGCAAAATCGGTGATCTCTCAGTCAAGGTTTCTCCCTCCAGATTGACTAAGCTTCTCAAACTTCCAGTGGTAACCGAATCAGATGTTTTCTCTTCCAAGGACTTCAAGAAGTCATTGTCGTTTTTGTGGATTGCCTAAAGGAACTAAATCCATCTATAGGAAGCACATGAATGAGGAAGGGAAACTGCTCTCAGATATTATAGGGAAAGTTCTTTTGTGTAAAGTTGGCTCTCATGACTACATTTCTAATGATATGTTCAAATTGCTCAGTTCAGTAATCTGCAGGACAAGGGTTGATTGGGGCAGCGTGTTGTTTGACAGAATTTCAGCTAGTCTGAACACTCCTAACTTTGGAAGAATCCTCTCTTTATATCTCAATCGCTTAGACAAAGTCAGATTCAGCATGAAGACAGGAACCCCTCTCCACCATTTCAAAAGAATAGATTCCTCCATGATTGAAAGATGGTCCAGGAAAGTCGGTGAGACCAAGGTGCTGACTCACGTTTGTTGGGGAAATGATTTCTCTTAACCCCTAGAAATAAGTTGAATATGAATTCTAAGAAAGAAAAATAAGGTTAAGTAAATATGCGTCGAATACTATTCGACGCAACGTCGAAATGGAGTCGACGTTTCCTTCAGATTGAGTCGAAGTAACCTTAGGAAGATTTCGACGTATGTGTTGTCGACGCTACTCTGATTTCTAGTCGACGCATATGGAGAAGTCGACGCACCTTAGTCGACGCACCTTCCTTATTCTCCTCTCGACGTCCAGCCAAGAAGAACTCGACATTTACGTCGAGTGGTAATCGACGCACGTCGATTTATATGACAGATTTAAATATGCGCCAGATCTCTTTCCTTCTTTCAGTAGATCTGATTTGTATGGAATAAATGTCAATATTTTATAGCCATTCTGAATCATTCTTTCCTTATATCTGATTCTTGGCTAATTTGATTAAACTTATTTGGACATTATTTGAAATCAGAATTAGTTCTTTCCTTCTACAGAAATAAATATTATGGAAATATTTTCATCTTTCTATTTCTCTGACTGCTAATTGATTATCCTCCTATAGTATTATTTTGAATTAACAGAGCTATAAATAAAGAGGAGGTCGGCAGAAAAAGTAGAACAAGTGATTCACCATTTTACATTTGAAAAAGAGGAAGAGCTCCCAAGTATAGAGAGAAAATTGATAAATTGTTCTGCAGCAATATTCAAGCACTTCTTCTTCTCCTGCTTCTGAAGTCATTCTGCTGCAAGTTCTGATAGCTCTCACAAAGAGAGAAAAGCTACAAATCTTCTTCTCTCTATAGAAGAAAGATTTAATTCACTTCTTGTGCTTTCAATCTTCTTGCTAGGAAGAAGATTCATTCTTGTTCTTATTTCTTTCTTCTTTCTTATTCTTACTTAAATATTGTAAAAGAGTTTTTAGAATCTCTCTTCAAAAAATTCAGTGTACTGGTTCTAAGAGTCTCCTTGTCAAAAGACTCAGGGTGGTTCTAAGAGTCTTCTTGTCAAAAGACTCAGGGTGGTTCTAAGAGTCTCCTTATCAAAAGACTCAGTGCAAGATAGTGAATTCCTACCAAGGGGGTAGAAGAGTGGACTACCCAAAGTTTGGGGAACCACTATATTTTCTTGTGTTATGCTGTGATTTCTTTTCTTGCATTTACTTTCTTTACTTGTTTAATTCTTGTTGGTGTGTGGGAAGCTATAATCTGTGATCATACACATATATATATTAACTTTGCACAAAATAATTTTTAATCTCTATTCACCCACCTCTAGAGAATTCTATTGAGGTAAACTGTGCACTTTCAATTGGTATCAGAGGCAGGTTGATCTAAAAAGGGTTAACTCCTTGATCAAAAAGATCCTACCTCTTGTTTTTATATATATATATATTTCTACAAAATTATTTTCATGGCACAAATCAAAGATTATGCTTCCACCAGACCACCAATTTGCAACCTTGAAAAGTTTGCACTTTGGAAAACAAGAATTAGAATCTATTTAAACTCTATTGATGATGAATTATTTAATGTTGTCATGACAGGTCCCCCCAATCCATTCAAAAAGGATTCAAGTGGAAAAGCAACTGAAACACCTGCTCCAAAGGCTGAATGGACAGAAGAGGAAAAGAAATCCCAAGCATATGATGCCAAGGCTATGAATATCCTAGTTTCAACTCTCTCAGATGAAATCTTCCAAAAGATTGCTGAGTGTGAGTCAGCTAAGGAAGTATGGGAAGCTCTCACTAAAATGGTTTAGGGAAGTGCTGATGAGAAAAAGGACAGAAAGGCACTACTCATCTCCCAATATGAAAACTTCCAAAAGAAAGAGAGTGAAAGTGTTGCTGACATGTATTCAAGATTCAGCCTCATAGTCAATGAATTGAGAACACTTGAGAAGGACATATCTTTTACTGAGATAAATGACAAATTGCTGACTTGCTTCCCCAGCTCTTGGGATTCAAGAATCCGGCCAATCAAAGACTCCAGAAGTCAAAAAGAAATCTCAACAGATGTCCTATTGGGTAAATTAAAATCCTATGAACAACTGTTGAAAACAAGGGCTGAGAAAGAAGAAAAAGAAAAGGCTTCTCCACTCCCAAAATAAAAGAGTATTTCTTTGAAGGCTGTTGAAGGAATACCCTCTACAAGTGATGAGGAGCTGATCAGTCTACTGGCCAGAAGGTTCAAGAAGTGGATCAAAACAGAAGGATCCAGAGGAAGAGATTCAAAAAACCAAGTATAATAAAACACCTACTAAAGAAATTATATGCTACTCTTGCAGGAAACCTGGACACATTGCACCTGATTGTCCTAAAGCGATCAACAATAAGAAGGATCCAAAAAGAACGGATCTAAAGAAGAAGAAGAAGAAAGAAAAAGGATTCATTGCTCAATCTTGGAGTGATTCAGAATCTGAAGAAAGTACCTCATCAGATGATGATCAGCAAGAGGTCAAGCAAGAGGAAACCTGTCTGATGGCCACTGAGAAGCCTGATGATACATATATGGTAAATATACTTGATAATATAGATTTCTCTTCTACTGATTTCAAACAAAGTTTCAAAGAATTATGTTTAGATCTAATCAAATCTGAAAAAGAAGTAAAAGAATTAAGAATTGAATTAAAAAATCTCAAACAGGAAAATACACATCATAAAAATTATAAGCTCAATCTAGAACTCTCAGAAGAGGAATTAGACAAAATCTATTCAGAAAATCTAACACTAAGAAAGGAGCTTGCAAAGGCTAAAGTCTTTGAAGACTCTCTAAATGGGAAAGGTCAGAAGCTCAAAAACATTTCTGAGAATCTCACTAATAGATTTAGACAGCTAAATCAGAATACTAATGAAGCATCTAAACCTCAAACTTCCAGCAAATCTGTCTGGAAACATCCAATTCACTTCACTAGGGAGAATTATCTAACATGAGAAAGATTACAAGAAAGTCCTGAAATAACCACTGTTTTTAATAAACCTAATCCCATTACAGATAAAGGAATCTTAGGAAAATATCCTCAGAAAAAATTTGAACATGCATCGAATTCTTACCAACGTGCGTCGAGTACTAATCGACGCTTATACCAAAATGCGTCGACTTCTACTCAACGCAACCTCTCTCATGCTTCGACTGAAAGTAGACTCAGAATGAAGAAAGCGTCGACTCCATATTGACGAAATCAGAAACCTACGTCGAATTCATATCGACGCAACCATAAGTCTACGTCGAATCCCTATCGACGCAATAATTCAGACAGAAAATTTTCTGTTTCCAAACAGGTCTCCCAATCCATGTCCTTCTATTATGGACATTATTTCTGTGATATCATCCAAGAAGATTGGTATGATAAGCCAGTACCCCATAAGAAGGAAGGATACCCTGAAAAACCCACTTATTCTTTTATTAAATCTTTTACTAATGAGAGGAAGGGACCCCAGCTCAGCAGGGTCCAAACTAATGTTTAAAATTCTATGTGCAGATGTATCACATCTCCAGGATGGTGTGGTACTTGGACAGTGGATGCTCCATGCACATGACAGGATGCAAAAACCTATTAATCAACTTTGAGGATAGACTTGGACCATCAGTAACCTTTGGAGATTCTAGCTGTGGACAAACCAAGGGCCTTGGAGATTTCAAAGAAGGGAAAGTCACCTTCAAGAATGTGGCAGTAGTCAAAGGATTAAAGCACAATCTGATAAGTATAAGTCAGATATGTGAAAATGGTAGGTATGAGGTAAAATTCACCACACTATTCTGCCATATTATTGATATCAAGACCGGTGCTACAGTACTAAATGGAACTAAAAAAGGAAAAGTATATGTAGTGGACTTTAGCTCTTCACCCACAGAAGTTTGCTTATTCAACAATATCATAGATAAAAATGAACTATGGCATAGGAGACTAGGTCATCTAAACTACAAAACCATTAGTAAACTAGCAAAGAATAACCTAGTCAGAGGTTTACCAAAGGGTAGGTACTCTAAGGATTCTCCATGCAGACCTTGCCAACTGGGAAAACAGACCAAATCATCTTTCAAACCCATTGGTAAGGATGACTCTCCCAGGGCCCTATACTTACTACACATGGATCTCTTTGGTCCCATATCCACTCAGAGCTTAGGTGGAAAATCCTATACCTTGGTTATTGTTGATGATTATTCTAGGTTTAGCTGGGTATTCTTTCTAAGGGTTAAATCTGAAACCCATAAAATTCTCTCAAAATTCATAAAACAAATTCAATCTGAGTTCAACTCCAATGTTTCAATTATAAGAAGTGATCATGGGACTGAATTTGAGAATCAGCTGATTTGTAGTTTCTGAGAGGAAAAAGGTATTAAACAAAGCTTCTCAGCACCTAGAACTCCTCAACAAAATGGAGTTGCTGAGAGGAAGAATAGAACCTTAATAGAATCAGGAAGGACCTTGCTTGCAGAATCAGGATTACCAAAAACCTTTTGGGCTGAAGCAGTCAACACTGCAAACTATGTTCTAAATAGAAGCCTCATACACAAATCTAAATCAAAGACTCCATATGAGCTCCTGAAAAATAAAACACCCACTGTTAAATATTTTAAAATTTTTGGATGTGCTTGCTTTATTCTAAACAATGGGAATCTTGCCAAGTTGACAAGAAGTCTGATGATGGAATATTTCTGGGATACTCATCATCTAGTAAAGCCTATAGGTGCTACAATAGAAGAACTCTTAAAATTGAAGAATCTATGCACATTGTATTTGATGAAACTAACATGCTACTTAAGGGGGAGGAGACTCCCACCAGTTCCTTTCCACAGGAAAACAACAGCGTAGAAACCCAGCTTGAGCAACTAGCTCTAGAGAACACAGAAAATGGAAAGGAAAACCAGTTAGAGGAACCAAGTGAGGAGTCTGAATAAGAAACCTCAGAAAAGAGCATTCCAGACCCATTTCCACAAGAGAACATGGTTCAGGAAGAACAATGATCTCATTGAGAATGAAGAAGAAGAACAACTGACAAGTTCAAGCAGAACAGGGATCAATTTGAAGGATCATCCACAAACTCAAGTAATTGGAGATCCCAATGCTGGAGTAAGAACAAGACACCAGGTCTCCACTGGGATGGTGCTCCAATGCTTCCTATCACAAGTTGAACCAAAGAAGTTTAAGGAAGCAAATTGTGATCCTCACTGGATTATGGTCATGCAAGAAGAACTAGGCCAATTTGAGAGAAACAAAGTATGGAACCTAGTTGAAAGACCAAGAAACTACCCTGTAATTGGTACAAAATGGGTATACAGGAACAAACTAGATTCCACTGGAGTAATTGTGAGGAACAAGGCAAGACTTGTAGCACAAGGATATAGACAAGAAGAAGGGATAGACTACAACCAGACCTTTGCTCTAGTAGCCATATTAGAGGCAATCAGGCTCTTTCTTGCCTATGCAGCCTTTATGAAGATGAAAGTCTACCAAATGGATGTCAAGAGTGCTTTTTTAAATGGTGATCTTCAAGAAGAAGTATATGTGGAGCAACCACCAGGTTTTGTTAATCCCTCTTCTCCTAACTTTGTTTATAGACTTAACAAAGCTCTATATGGTCTTAAGCAAGCACCTAGAGCTTGGTATGAAACTCTCTCAAATTTTCTTCTAGAAAATTCTTTTGAAAGAGGAAAAGTAGACAAGACACTCTTTACTAGAACCCATAAAAACCAACTCCTTGTTCAAATATATGTAGATGACATTATCTTTAGCTCAACTCATCCTAAACTGTGTAAAAGATTTGCTAATCTAATGCAATCTAAATTTGAAATGAGTAGTATGGGAGAACTCTCATACTTCCTAGGGCTACAAGTAAAACAAAGTAGTGAAGGAATTTTTATCTCACAATCAAAATATACTAAAGAGCTAATCAAAAAGTTTGGTATGGAATCAGCATCTACCATGAAAACACCAATGACAACCAATGCCATTATAGAAAAAGATGATAAAGGAAAATCAGTAGATCAAAAGACTTATAGGGCCATCATAGGATCCCTTCTATATCTTACAGCTAGCAGACCTGATATCATGTTTGCCACTTGCATATGTGCTAGATTTCAGGTTGACCCAAAGGAATCCCATCTCACCTCTGTAAAAAGGATTCTTAGATACCTAAAGGGAACCCCTGAACTAGGGCTATGGTACTCAGCAGAAACCAACTTTGAATTAAAAGGTTTCTCAGATGCAGATTATGCTGGATGTAGGGTTGATAGAAAAAGCACATCTGGTACCTGCCAATTCCTAGGTGACAGATTGATCCCATGGTTTAGTAAGAAACAAACCTCAGTCTCAACCTCAACAGCTGAAGCTGAATACATAGCTACTGGGAGCTGTTGTTCACAAATCCTGTGGATGCAAAATCAGCTTCCTGACTACAAATTGGAAATACATAACTCTAAGATCTATTGTGATAGCTCTAGTGCTATATCCATAGCATCCAACCCAGTCCTTCATAGTAGGACCAAACATATAGAGATCAGACATCACTTCCTTAGAGACAATGTTGAGAAGGGTAAAATAACCTTAGAATACATTCCCACAGACAATCAAAGAGCAGACATCTTCACAAAACCTTTAGATGAAACTAAGCATAACTATTTCATAAACACCTTAGGAATGCTTGATGGAAGCTTGTAAACCCCATTGTTAGGGAACTCTAATGAAATAAGACAATCTAAGAAAATTTCTTGAAGATACGTCGAATACATGTCGACGCTCCGTCAAGACAAACTCGACGCGGACATCGATTTCCATCAGACAATGCTACGTCGATCCTTTATCGACGTACCGTCGAATTCATATCGACGCAAGACTATGATCACGTCGATAAAACACCAGGCCGACCAATCTCCACGCAAACGTCGACATCCATTCGACGCAACGTCGACTTCCAGTTAAAATTAGAATCAAATCCTTACTTCCTCTTTTGACGATTGGATTACCTTGATTTCTGCTTCCTTTCTCAACGTTTCACCTTCTTTAAATAAAGCTTCTTATTTCATAACATATACCTTTCTGAACCCGCCAAAACTTTGTCTTCTACCTCTCTCTCTTTCTGCATCAATGGCGCCTACTCCTATTCAAACTGCCCTTATCAATGCGATGAACGATGCTCTGGAAAATCTTCTCAACGACTTCCAGACACGTCTAACCAACTTCTCCAATGAATGTGCCAATATGATCACCTCCTATGAAGCCAAATTGGCCACCCTATCTGCCTCTCTTCCTGAGCTTCATCCTCTTCTTCGAGAGGAACCTCTGTCGTCACAAAGGTTTACATCCTTCCTGAAAGATATAAACCAGGGGGAGAGTTGCTCCAGAAACCCCTCTTGCCAGGTCTTTGATCTCACTAAAAGCTTAGGTTTAACTCTCTTCTATCCAACTCTAAGTATTCTCTCTAACTATTACTCCAATTCCATTATAGGCTTCACTCCTCTCAAATCACTCTGACTACACCTTCATCAAACATTGTGGTGAATCCTCCTCTTACAACACTGAAGGGGAGCATGCTGTGGATTCAGAATTCAGAATTGATAACCCATATAACCAGGGGGAGATTCCTGTAGTAAAGAACCCAGAAATCCAGGGGGAGGAAGAAGCAGTCACCTCTGATGATTGGAATGGACAGATATGGATTGATGCACCCTTATGTGAGGAGGAACTTCAACATCACTCCCCTGGCTTCTCTGCCAGTTACATCAAGCTGAAGATACCTCTACTTGAGGACATCCCTACAAAAGAGCTTGGAGGAGACAATCATCCCTCAGCAGAGATCATTCTACCTGAAGTCATTCTGCCTTCTATTGCAGAACAGACTCCTCTTCTTGATATTGTTCCCTCTCCACCCAAAGAGAAAACTCACTCTCCTTCATCTCCACCTCTACCTCTACCTCCACTTCAACCTTCTTCTCTACCTCCTCTGCTACCTCTACCTCCACAAGTGGCAAGCCTCTCCAAACAAATCCTACCTAGGCAAAGTTCAGGAGGACAGATGAAAAGGAAAAGAGAAGTCATTCCCTACTGGCAAAACTTCTCCAAATAAGAAAGGAGAGAGTATGCAAAATAAAGGAAGTATAGAAAAGCATGTGAGCAAATTAGAAGATTTGAAAAGATGTATATTATCACTCCTAACAGCCCTGTGAAGGAGTAGCATGACCCTGACATGGAAAAGAGGCATGAAGAGATAAGAGAAAGAGAATTGAATGAATATGAAGCAGCTAGAAAAGAAGTGGAAGATAAAAGGATTGCCTGGATGGAAAAGATCAACAAGGGAATGACTAAAGAACAAATTCTTGCTGAATCTTCTATCAGAATTCCAAAGAAATTGTTTGATATTGAAGCTTATCAAAAGAAAACCCTCAGGCAGGGATCATCCTAGATAAAGGTCAAAAAGATAAGAAGGGTGCAGGGTTTACAGAAGATACTTACATTCCCTACAAGAAGCCCAACAGACCTATAAAATTAGACAAGTGGCATGCCTCACCCTGGAAAGGGAAAGGAAAAATGGCTGACATTCCAGAGAAGCAGCAATCAGAAAAGAGAACAATATATAGGCCCAAGGTTGATAACAAGGGACCACCTGAGATCAAGCCTACTGAAAAGAAAGTTCAAAACATTACAATTGAGATGATTGATGAAAAAGCAGCAATCATCATCAGCAAAGACTACTCCATAAATGACACAATCCCTGATGGTGATAAACTATTGGAAAAACTGCATACAATCATCAGGAATGTCCAGGAACGACCTGATAGAGTCAGGGGCTACATTCTTGATACTATTTGAAACTTATCTAGGAAGCTTTATTCTGCTTTTGTTAACTTTATGTACAAAAAGAAGTTTCTAGTTTAAATTTTTGTGAAAGGCAAATACTTGTCATATGCTTTCTTATTCCACTTTCTCTTCTGATTATTTGACATATTTCTTTTCTATACAAATGCTGTGCTGGATTGATTTTATGCTAATACAATTTCTCTCTAAGTAGGGTTAAGACAAATAGGGGGAGATTCTTGGGGAAATGATTTCTCTTAACCCCTAGAAATAAGTTGAATATAAATTCTAAGAAAGAAAAACAAGGTTAAGTAAATATGCGTCGAATACTATTCGACGCAACGTCGAAATGGAGTCGACGTTTCCTTCAGATTGAGTCGAAGTAACCTTAGGAAGATTTCGACGTATGTGTTGTCGACGCTATTCTGATTTCTAGTCGACGCATATGGAGAAGTCGACGCACCTTAGTCGACGCACCTTCCTTATTCTCCTCTCGACGTCCAGCCAAGAAGAACTCGACATTTACGTCAAGTGGTAATCGACGCACGTCGATTTATATGACAGATTTAAATATGCGCAGATCTCTTTCCTTCTTTCAGTAGATCTGATTTGTATGGAATAAATATCAATATTTTATAGCCGTTCTGAATCATTCTTTCCTTATATCTGATTCTTGGCTAATTTGATTAAACTTATTTGGACATTATTTGAAATCAGAATTAGTTCTTTCCTTCTACAGAAATAAATATTATGGAAACATTTTCATCTTTCTATTTCTCTGACTGCTAATTGATTATCCTCCTATAGTATTATTTTGAATTAACAGAGCTATAAATAAAGAGGAGGTCGGCAGAAAAAGTAGAACAAGCGATTCACCATTTTACATTTGAAAAAGAGGAAGAGCTCCCAAGTATAGAGAGAAAATTGAGAAATTATTCTGCAGCAATATTCAAGCACTTCTTCTTCTCCTGCTTCTGAAGTCATTCTGCTGCAAGTTCTGATAGCTCTCACAAAGAGAGAAAAGCTACAAATCTTCTTCTCTCTATAGAAGAAAGATTTAATTCACTTCTTGTGCTTCCAATCTTCTTGCTAGGAAGAAGATTCATTCTTGTTCTTATTTCTTTCTTCTTTCTTATTCTTACTTAAATATTGTAAAAGAGTTTTTAGAATCTCTCTTCAAAAAATTTAGTGTACTGGTTCTAAGAGTCTCCTTGTCAAAAGACTCAGGGTGGTTCTAAAAGTCTCCTTGTCAAAAGACTCAGGGTGGTTCTAAGAGTCTCCTTATCAAAAGACTCAGTGCAAGATAGTGAATTCCTACCAAGGGGGTAGAAGAGTGGACTACCCAAAGTTTGGTGAACCACTATATTTTCTTGTGTTATGCTGTGATTTCTTTTCTTGCATTTACTTTCTTTACTTGTTTAATTCTTGTTGGTGTGTGGGAAGCTATAATTTGTGATCATACACATATATATATTAACTTTGCACAATATAATTTTTAATCTCTATTCACCCCTCTCTAGAGAATTCTAGTGAGGTAAACTGTGCACTTTCACTGTTGTTTCAAAAGCTAAAAAGATCCTTCATGATGAGTCTGAAAGGAACTTCGACAGTAACTCTCCAGTCTCCTCTCCTGAAAAAGAAAGTGAAAAAGAACGTGAACCCTCCAAGGGGGAATGTTCTAAGCTACCAGAATCAGGCAAACGAGATTCTCCTGTAGTTTCTCCAGCTCCATCTCCAAAGATTCCTACTCCTCACAGCTCTCCTTCCAAGGCAGATGACAATGTTGGTAGCAATGATGATAGTGATGGTAATGATGAAGGGGGAGATGACCCTGATGCTGATACAATGAAGATAGATAAGTCAGCTAAGGGCAAAGATTCTCTTCCAGAAGATGAAATCCCTGCTCAGATTGAGGGGGAGAATGTCCATTCTGATCATTCTCATTCTGCAGCAGACAAGCAAGATAAGACAGAGCTAACTCCGCCTCCTGAAAATATTACAATCATTATTGAAGATGAACATGAAGCAGGGCCTTCTGCCTCTACATCCAGGATGAAAGAGAAATCAGTGCAACACCCCAAAATTCACAAAATTCAGATCACTGTTGAAGATAAGAGAAATGAAGGCTCCACCCCTCCTCCAGTTAAAAATGATGACACCCTCGATGCTCTTCAATTTTATCACTATATGAATGATGTAGATTCAAGTGATTTTCTGGTCGCTGAGGATGATTTTGGAATATCTTCTCGATTCCAAGCTCAACCTCCCTCTGCTGAAGACTCCATGATGATCAATTTGGAAGAACTGCTTGTAAAGTAGAAAAGATTCTTTGAATTTGCTCTCAGTCAGGTTTTTGAGAAGACCAGAGCCATAGAGAAGGGAATGGGCAATCATTTACACTCAGTAGCCCACAGTTTAGACAAGGTCAAAGAAAAGTACGATGAATATTTCTCGATGGGTGCCTCCACCCTAAAGCATGTAGTGGATGGATTACATAATATCAGTGATAATACTACAAAACTTTCTGAAAATCAGAACTATATTTTTGAGGATGCAGTGAAGGGAAGGTCGGCCATTCAGAACTCTCTCCAAAGTGTAAAGCATGAAATTATCCAAACCCTGACTGAAGAAGTCAGAAAGGGGGAGGAGAGATTGCATGAAAGGATTCAAACGCAAATTTTTGATTTGAATAGAGAGATAGAAGGAAGGATTCAAGAGTCACATATGAATGTTCAATCCCAACTTTCAGAAATTTCAAGAGGCATTGATGTCAAGTTTCAAGATTTATATGGTTATCTACATCAAAATCAAATGTGGTTGCACAATGAACTGTCAAGAGGCTATGCCCATGGTTTCCAAGGGTCAGGCCAATCTTCTGCGCAGCCAGCATTTCCGTCTGAAGAATTCTATCCGGACATTCAATTTGCTGCTCCTCAGGGTGACTATGAACCTCTTGAAGGATACATTTGGTCTGATGATGAGAATGAGATATCCAGAAAAAGGGTAAGATCTAAAAATACTGAAGCAGGTGGAACTGGTTTCATGAGAGATGCCTTTAGAGATGCAAATCCAAGGCAGGATGTTCAGAGGGCTGAAGGTCCGAGAAATGTTAGTTCTGGAGCCTCTCAACCTAGAAGATTTGATGGTGAAGTATGGAGCCCTGAATCTAGAAATATCATTCTTGATCATTTCAGGCTAATTAGCTGTTCAAATGAACTGCCAGAAAAGTATTATGACAGAGAAGAAATTAACAAGTGGCAGGCCTCCATGCTAAAAAGAAGAATTCATTCCAGAAATCATAAAGAAGACTCAAATCCTCCTCCACGTCCTCCGAAGTATTTTACGAAGCCAAAAGCTTACTTTGACAGACAATTGAAGAAGATTCAAAAGGGAAAGACGCAAGAGAAATGATGGATGCTTGATCGCTAGACTCTATTTCTCTTTTAAGAACATTTATATATTGTTGTCAAATTGATTTTTGGTGGACTTAAGTTTTTGATGCTTTTATATATCCACATAGTTCAGTTCTTTACTTGCTTACATTTATTATTCCCTGTGCAATTCACCATAGTAGATAGGGTTCTGACTTCTTCAAATAGGGGGAGATTGTTGGGTATTGTATCCACAATATCCCTGATTTGAAGAAGTCCCCTTCAAACTAAGACGAATTGTAATTGTATTTGATTATGCACTTTAGCTGTGATGTGACAGGTTATTCCACTCTAAGTACAAACCAATGTCAGGTTTCAATGAGTCGTCAAACACAGGCCTGTGCAATGTAATCCCTCATTGTATAGACCAAAGTGTTGGCTCATGTGAAATCTCTCTATTGGGATGTACTTCATTTACAAAGTGCTAGAGAAGAAGGACTGGAGCTGATGATGGAATCATTTGAGAAAGGAAAATAACTTAAGTAAAATTCGATTATATCATTTAGAACATATAGTCGAACTCGACTATATGGTTTGAATGGATATAACCGATTTCGGCTAATCCTTGTCCGAAAGGTTTATTTTTCTAAGTAAAAGAATAGTCGAATTCGACTATATGGTTTAACCGAATAAATTCGGTTAATGCCATTCGGTTAATCCATTTAGCCGAATCGGTCTGCAGGTATTTTCCGGTTCAATTCGACGACGTATTCTTTAGGGCATTTTCCATGTACAGTACACGTGGAGCTAGATATCTAATTCGCGCTTATGACCGTTGGAAGAAGACCCTATAAATACCTAAGGATTATTTCCAAATACCCCTAATCGCTAATTGTGAAAAATCTCTCGCAAACTACGACTGACGGCCGACTATTCTTGCGCAAACATTTCGCCTCCGTCAAAGCCAGCGATTCATGATTCGTCTTCAAAAGTTCAATCGTCAAGATCAAGATCTACTGATTAGCTCTCATCTTCTATTGATCAAGTCGATTCAAGTTCTCAGATCTAGCTTCAAATCATCTTCAAGATTTCTTCATTCTTTATTTTCAAAGAACTGAAGTTTATTGCTAAGAAGAAGAAATCTATCTCTCAAGATCTGAAGAAGAACTTCATCAGAAGTTTAAGAAGATTGTTTTTCAATTTACTGTGTTGTTGTAAGAACCATATCTTAAATCTTGTAGGAAGCTTGCTTCCGAGTTATTGTGTAGATCCTTGCTTGAGGATCGAGTTGTAGGAGTTGTTTTACTCCGAGTTGTAGGAGTGGTGTACTCCGAGTTGTAGGAGTTTTGAATCCGAGGTGTAAGATTATTTTTAATCTGAGATTGGTGAAGTAGCCGAGTCTAGCCTCGAAGTGCTAGATAGGCGAGGCGGGAAAGAGGACTACCCACATCGGGGAACCTCTATAAAATCCTTGTGTCTGTGTTGTGCTTTATTGTGTGCATTTCTGTGTTATATTTTAATTCCGCGTAAAGACATAGAATCCACCTATTCACCCCCCTCTAGGTGATTTAGGCCGCAACTAGATACTTTCAAGCACGACGATTACAGATGTGAGCCGCCTCGTTCATCATCATCGAAGGCGAGCTCTACCGACGAGACTTCTCAGGACCCTACCTAAAATGTCTCCCAGAAGTAGAAGCAGAATACACACTAAAGAAGGTTCACAGTGGTGTCTGCCGGGAACACCTGGGCGCAAGATCTCTGGTTCGAAAGATCCTGCATCAGGGTTTTTATTGGCCAACAATGAAGAAAAACGCGACCGAGTTTTTCCAAAATTGTAAGAGTTGTCAAATCCACGCGAACATACCCCATCAACCCTCAGTCTCTCTCACAACACTCCAAGGTGCCTAGTCATTTGCTCAATGGGGAATCAATCTGCTCGGGAATCAATCTGCTCGGTCCCTTCCCCATGATATATGGCCAGAGGAAGTTTATCATCATGGCTATTGATTACTTCACCAAATGGGTAGAAGTCGATCCCCTCGCCAAGATCACCGAAGAGAACGCCAAGTAGTTTGTATGGAAGAACATCGTTTGCCGCTTCAGAATCCCAACAGTAATCATCGCCGACAATGACACTCAGTTCACAAGGAAGTCATTCATCAAAATGTGTGAGGATCTGAAAATCAATCTCCGACATATGATTGTAGCTCGTCCGCAAACTAACGGTCAGATCGAAGTAACAATCTGTACCATCCTCAAAGGACTCAAGACTCGCCTACAAGAGGCAGAGGGGCAGAGGGGCAGTGGGTCGACGCACTGCCGAATGTACTATGGGCATATCACACCAATGAAAGGACTCTGAAAGGAGAAATGTCGTACAATCTCTTATACGGCACAGAATCAATCATTCTCGTCGACATCGGCGTTCCTAGCATCCGGGTAATGACTTTCGACCCTGAAAAGAACGACGAAATGCTTCACAAAAACCTTGACTTGATCCCCGAAGTTAGGGACGTGGCGGCCCAGCGCATCGCCGTCTACCATATGCGTGTAGCCCGGATCTACGATCGTATGGTAAAACCGTGGCCAATCAATGTCGGAGATCTCGTCCTATGCAGCATCGAAGCATCAGGAAAAGACCCACAAAGAGACATACTCTCACCAGCTTGAGAGGGACCGTACGTTGTTACTACAATTGTGAAGCCCGAGACGTACAAAATCTGAACGACAGAAGGAAAGACACTACCACATACTTGGAACGCGCAAAACCTGTGCCATTTTTATCAGTAAATTTGTTTTTATTTATTGCTATGTAAAAAGCCATGAACTCCCACTCGTGCAAACTAACCTTATGTAATGAAAGCTGTGTTTTATCACCAACACTTATGTTTAAACAAAAATGATGTCATACGTTTTCATTACCACAAAAGAACATAAGCGTCGTAAGGGCATGTCCTTCGAACGGTTACCAGCGGTTTGAAGACTAACGCTCTTCATCGCCAACTCCGAGGACCGTTCCACCCATAGCTGTAAGGGTCTGTCCCTCGAACGGTTACCAGCGGTTTGAAGACTAACGCTCTTCACCGCCAAATTCGGGGAATGTTCCCCCTATAGTCGTAATGGCATGTCCCTCGAACGCTTACCGGCGGTTTGAAAACTAACATTCTTCACCGCCGAATTTGTGGTTTGTTCCCCATGTAGTCGTAAGGGTCTATCCCTCAAACGGTTACCAGCGGTTTGAAGACTAACGCTCTTCACCGCCAAATTTGGGATTTGTTCCCCCTGTAGCCGTAGGGGTATGTCCCTCGAACGGTTACCGGCGGTTTGAAGACCAACGCTCTTCACTGCCAAATTTGGGGTATGTTCCCCCTGTTGTCGTAAGTACTTGTCCCTCAAACAGTTACCGACGGTTTGAAGACTAACACTCTTCACCGCCAAATTTGGGGCATGTTCCCCCTGTAGCCGTAAGGGCTTGCCCCTCGAACGGCTACCAGCATTTTGAAGACTAACGCTCTTCACCGCCAACTCCGGGGCCCGTTCCCCCCATAGCTGTAAGGGCATGTCCCTCGAACAGTTACCAACGGTTTGAAGACAAACGCTCTTCACCGCTGAATTCGGGGCTTGCTCCCCCTGTAGTTGTAAGGGCTTGTCCCTCGAGCGGTTACCAGTGGTTTGAAGACTAACGCTTTTCACCACCAACTCCGGGGCCCGTTACCCCCGTAGCCGTAAGGCCCTGTCCCTCGAATGGTTACCAGCGGTTTGAAGACTAACGGTCTTCATCGCCAACTCCGGGGCCCATTCCCCCTGTAGCCGTAAGGGTCTGTCCCTCGAACAGTTACCAGCGGTTTGAAGACTAACACTCTTCACTGCCAACTCCGACTCCCATTCCCCCTGTAGCCGTAAGGGTCTGTCCCTCGAACGGTTACCAGTGGTTTGAAGACTAACGTTCTTCACCGCCAACTCAGGGGCCCATTCCCCTGTAGCCGTGAGCGCACATCACTCACGCAGTTACCAACGGTTTGAAGACTAGCGCTCTTCACCGTCAAAATTAGGGCCAATCCTCCCATGGAAGATAGCTAAAACAATGGAGCTACGAGGTAGACACCGCAAAACGACAACAGTAAGTACAAATGCAAAGATCAACTCTCGACAATGTCAATATGGTCCTCCTCCTAAAGGTCTCCAGATCCAAGACACCACAAAGAAGGTGACGAAACCTTTGAACTCCCCCAAGCGACAATACAGACTTCAAAGGCTTGAGGGGCAATTGATATGTACCCAAGAAGTTATAAGGAGCTCCGAGGGGTGCGATTAGCGAAAACCCCGCCATGAGAAAGTGGAACCAAATCAAGGCCCATGAGAGTGGGGAATAAATCTCCACAATCATCGCTCGTCAAAGCATGCTTATGCGATAGTGAGGCCGCACCCTGCCACTGTTCAGTGCGACCAAAGTCGGGTAGCCGTACCCCACTAAGGGGATGCGGCTAAGTGTGCCCCCCACCCTCCGCTAATGGGGTACGACCCGCTCCCCGCTCGTGGAGTGCGACAGAGACCGCACTCCGCATAATGGGGGCGACCGAAACTGCCCCCCGGTGAGGGTGCAGGCGGCGTTGCACCCCCTTGGGGGTGTGGGCGAAACCACACCTCCTATGGGGTGCGTCCGATGCCGCATTCCCCTTGGGGGTGCGGTTGGCGCCGCACTCCCCTTAGGGGTGCGACCGACGCCGCACCTCCTATGGGGTGCGGCCAACGTCGCACCCCTCTTGGGGGTGCGACCGTCGCCCCCTCCCCCCCACACCCACCCACCCACCACCACCGATGTTGCACCCCTCTTGAGGGTGCAGCCGATACCGTTCCCCCCTCCCTCCATGAGGGTGCGTCCAGTTTCGTGCCCCCCTTAGGGGGTGCGACCGGCACCACACTCCCCGCGGGGGTGGAGCCGGCACCGTGCCCCTCTTAGGGGGCGGATGGAATGCAGGAACCCCTCCTTTTGAAGAAGGCACGTCTTCCTGTCTTGAGAGGTGCGGGCTCAAGCATGCGCGCGCAATTGTATCTTTGGCCTTCCACCCGCAAAAAAAGCTAAGCGCGCTCAGAATGCTCTCGTGTTCGTTGCGCGCTCAGAACACCTCGTGTTCGTTGCTCGCTCAGAACACTTTTATGTTCGTTGCGCACTCAAAATGCTTCCACGTTTGCGACGCGTGCTACATTAAACATTTCCCAATTTCCTAGATTGCAGGTCCAGTTCACTTCGCTCAACACCGTCAACAAAGCTGCCCAAGCTGACCGAACTACCCGGGGGGCAAGAAAGAAATATCCAAAAAGTGGCGATCCATGTGCTCCAAATCGACCAGCGTGATTCGCCCGTCAGGTGGTTATGGTGGTTACGACGACAATATTACCAGGCTACCCCTGCCAAGGCTATAAAAGCAGCTCAGAGCCTTCATTTCAAGATACCTTGTCTTCTACGCCTGAGAGAGTTTCTTTGAAGATTTCCTTGGAATTCTCCTTCGCGCTTGAAGATCTCCTTCGAGACTTCAAAAGTCTCCTTCGTGCCTTCAAAGATTTTCCTTCGCTTCGGAGGATAGTCTTCTAAGCGGTTTGGGAATCCTTCAAGCTACGAAAGGCGACTCGAGAATCTAATTTTCGTTCAAAGAAAAGTACTTAGTCTCTCGAGAGGTGGCATGTCACCCTCGAGTTTCTCTCTCTATCATTGTAACGAGAAGCGGTCTGTCGCGCTCGAGTTCTCAGATTTCAATTGTAACGAACCAAAAGATAGTGGAATTTGGTCGGCGCAGCTCCGACCACGCGTTTTTTCATTCTTTTCGGCCTTTCCACGATAAAAAGTCTTCTTGTCATTTATTAACTACTCTCTCATTAACTGTTTGCGTTCTCGGCTCGCTCGTGAGCTAAGGTGGTTCAATTCGACCGGTCTACCAGAGCGTCGAGTGACCCGCAACAATAGTGATTAGTCTCTTGCGATCGAAGTTATTGAATTATTTTTAAGTTTGTTCGGATATTTCATTAGGCGACAAACCAAGGCTCCGACAACAATTCTGATTTATTTTTCTTTGTTATATATGTCGAAGGAGAAAACATGCAATCATTTGCCGGGAAATACTGTAGGTCAATTTGTATTCAATGTTTGTTGAATTGTTTTGAGGATTGTGAAATATTTTTCCGCCCGAAATGCCCTCCGTAAAGGCGAGGCGGAAACACCAGTCGTGAAGGTGCGTCAGAAATGCCCCTGGTGAAGGCGCACAGGAAACGCCTCAAAAAATAACGCACCCAAAATGCTCCAGAAACGGTGTGACGGAAACACCCCCGAAAACGGCGATGGGTAATCAAACCATCTGCCCTCTTCCACCATCTGCCGACGCCATCATTTGATATATATCTTTTATGCTTAATTTGAATTATCGTAACAGTCGTTGTATTAACCGTTCCCACCTTGGATTACCTGTTCTCGCCTGAAGATTTAACTGTGTTGTAGCGGTAATGACGCATCTCCCCTTTCTTATCAAGCGTCTTTTTTGGAGACTGCTCAATTCGTGGCTCCTTTTGGAATTCCCCAAATTCCGGCAATTATGGAAGAGCATTGGTGGTAGAATATTTTTTCTTATGAGATGGAGGAGATTTCTTGGATGAGATTTGATTTCTTTCCATGGGTGCAGCTGACCTCCTCTCATCTTTTGGAATTCCCTATATTTTCGCCTAATTTTTCTCCTGGCCGACCTCATTATTATTTGGAGATCGCTCCAAATTTGGCATCACCATTATTCTCGTATTGATGGAGGACTTTCTTTTTGGGAAGGAATTGATCTCCTTCCATTATTGAGACGACCCATCCTCCTTACCCTCTTAGAGTTTTCGCCGCCGAAACTGTTTTCTCGTCGCAACGTGTACGACCGGACCTTCGAGAACTCGAGATTCTCATTATATTCTCGATCTATTCTTCTCCTCCATTTTAGTCGTATTGTATGTTTGAGAAATTAATAGTAAATTTATCTTTGTCTGCCCAGTGGACGTACCCAATTTTGGGGAACTACTTTACATCTGGTGTTCTTGATTGCGGTGCTTGCTTTTATTTTTCTCTCTAATTTTTGTGTTTATCGATCTTCATTATTTTGACCGTTAGAAAAATATCATGGAACATGATTTTTCATCTGCACTCGGATCCGGTTTTCATAACAAGTGTTATCGGAGGAAGGTTCGATCGACGACTATTTGGATGTTCTGTTTTGAGTTGGGACAACGATAGGTGACGACATCGGTCCGCTCCCTATCTTCCCAATCTTGATCCATGAATTTATCTGATTGCCTCGGTTTCAGTACAGATTTTCTCTGTTTGTTTTTCTATGGTATCTTTAACACCCGGTGCAAAATTTGAAGTTACAAAGTTCGATGGGAGCATAATTTTGGCCTGAGGCAAGTCAAAGTCTAAGGACAGTTCGGACATTCACTGCGACTACTGCAAAAAGAAGGGTCATGGAATCAAGGATTGCTGGAAACTTCAGAACAAGGAGAAAGGAATACCCCTTGGTGATGATATGGAAAAGTCTGTAGCATCCCTATGTCTTGAGGATGTCGATGAAGATGTCCTCTAGTGATTTTCTCACCTATCTTTCTCTTATGTTTTTCCTTTCTTTTTTTTGCTTACTGTATTTTTTGTTCTTTTCTTGTTTTGTTTATCACGATCATTATCCCGTTTTTTGCTCACATAATTTTTTTGTTTTTGGTCATGCTATTTCTATGATTGTTTTTGTATAACTCATATTTTGAGTTATCTTTCCTGGTCAAGAACTTTTTTTTATTGCAGTTTGGTCACCCTCTATTACCTGGAAAATACTTAGGTACGTGTAACGTTTCTAAATGAAGGTGCGAAAATTGTATTTGTAGGCCAAAATACAGTGTTTTTTTAAATAAATTACACAATATTAATTTACATATTTTTATGATCGTTTTAAGATCTCATATGTATATGTTACAGTCTAAAAATACACTTGTTAAAAAGTGATTTTTTTAATACAGTTACAGTTGTAAATTACATATATTTTTACGACTGTAACTATAACTATGAATACAGTTACAGTCACAATTTCAACTAAAAATATTGTCCTGTATCATCCTATAAGAAAGTTACACGTACAGAAAATTTTCTCCTATTACCTAAGCTTTTTCATTGTTACTCATCATTCTTGATCTTAGAGTGAGTATAATCAACCTTTTTTTTATTAGTTCTCATAGGGGTTCATTTTTCCATGTCGAGGTCAGTTTATTTGTATTCTTTGTTGGTGTGTCTGCATTTATTAATTTCTCTCCCGCGCGCACATCAAAGGCCAGAAGTCTTGACAGGTTCAGTTTTGCTATGGGAGACCACGGCTGGAGGTGGAGCAGTTGTTTTTTAGCTCCAGGTGTAGCATTTTTTGAGTCAGCCACGTTAGTTCAGTTGGTGTGCTACTCATAATCAGAGGAGTTTCTTTCTTATGATTCGTTCTTGACCGAAGTTCAGTCTGTTCCTTTGGCTTTGGATCTTGTTGACCGTTGGGGTATCTTGGAGTTATCTCAGCCAGGTGGAGTATGTCATGGAAGAGGCGCCAAGGTGGAGGTTGTTGCGGTAACGACGCATCTTCTCTTTCTTGGTCAGTATCTTTTTTTGGAGACTGCTCAATTCGTGGCTCATTCTTTTGGAATTCCCCAAATTCCGGCAATTATGAAGGAGCATTGGTGGCAGAATATATTTTCCTTATGGGATGAAGGAGATTTCTTGGATGAGATTTGATCTCTTTCCATGGGTGCAGCTGACCTCCTCTCATATTTTGGAATTCCCTATATTTCGCCTGATTTTCCTCCTGGCCGGCCCCACTATTATTTGGAGATCGCTCCAAATATGGCATCCCCATTATTCTGGTATTGATGGAGGACTTTCTTTTAGGGAAGGGATTGATCTCCTTCCATTATTGAGCCGACTCATTCTTCTTACCCTCTTAGGGTTTACTCCTCCTTAAATAGGTGTGGTCGGCCACCCTTAGGAGAATGCAGAGCAACAGATTTTCTTCGGTGGTTCAGCGGATTTCGGCCGACATTCGGCCATCGCCTAGCCGGCTTCCTCTTCGGAGTTCTTCCGCCAGTCGGCTTCTTCTCTCGCCGCCGAAACTGTTTTCTCGTCGCAACGTGTACGACCGGACCTTCGAGAACTCGAGATTCTCATTATATTCTCGATCTATTCTTCTCCTACATTTTTGTCGTATGGTATATTTGAAAAATTAATAGTAAATTTATCTCTGCCTGCCTAGTGGACGTACCCAATTTTGGGGAACCACTTTACATCTGGTGTTCTTGATTGTGGTGCTTGCTTTTATTTTTTCTCTAATTTTTGTTTTTATCGCTCTTCGTTATTTTGGCCGTTAGAAAAATATTTTGGAACAAGATTTTTCATCTGCACTGGATTCGATTTTCATCTGCGCTGGGTTATCAAACCATCTGCCCATTTCCACCATCTGCCGACGCCATCACTTGATACATATCTTTTTTGCTTAATTTGAATTATCGTGTAACAGTCGTTGTATTAACCGTTCCCTCCTTGGATTACCTGTTCCCGCCTGAAGATTTAACCGTGTAACTGCCTGCAACTACAGAGCCTACTATAATAACCCCTTGTAATCTTATAATAGGGCATAAAAATAAAAACTTATCATGTACGTGTACTTCTTTCTTTTCCCATATTTTCCAGCAAGTTCTTGGGATCTCCCCATTGGAGATTATGCCTGATTTCTATTCAGGCTTAAGCCTTAGGAAATCTTTTCCCCTCTCGCATGCGAACTAAATAAGTTTGTAATAGTGGTATCAGAGCCACCGAAACAACGGCCACCGCCGAATCTGTTTTCATGAAGATGATCAACAATCGCTATGATGCTCTCCTCTTGATAGTTAGTGTGCTCTGCGATGAAGCGATGCAAAGGTCACACGAAATGAATCACATTATCCAGAGTCTGGAAGCACTCCTGCAGCTGATTCTAACAACGCTGTCGCTACAACAAGGGGTCCTCATCTCGCTCATAACCCACACCACCACCTCTCCACAAATATCAATCATGGTTAAAACATACCAAACAATTATCCTTGAAGTCATTAAGGCATCCATCAACTTAATTTTAAAGAGAAGGTCTCCCTGAAGCACGAGGTTGTTGCTTTTTGGATAATGGGATCATCTTTGGCTTTTCACATGGCATCCCCATCGACAGGGTGGGTGCTAGACCATGGAGGGCATTGAATACATCATATATAGTCTATGCATTGGCGGCCGATGCAATTGGGGGGATTGCATTATACTGAGTAGAGAGTCGCCCTTTAATCCTTGAGGCGTGGGATTTCAAGGGGGAGTGTAATGATGCATACCTTTTACATCTAATTTGAATTATTGTGTAATAGCCTTTGTATAATCGTTCCCTCCTTGGATTACATGTTCCATCCTGAAGGTTCAACCATGTAACTAACTGTCTACAACTGCACAACCTATTATAAGTACCATTTGTAATCGTGTAATGTGATATGAAATGAAAGCCTATCATGTGTATGAACTTTCTTTCCCCCTATTTTTTGCAAGCTCTCGGGACCTCTTCGTTAGAGACTCCGCCTGATTTCTGTTCAGGCTTAAGCCTTAGGAAATCCTTTCCCCTCTTGCATACAAACTACATAAGTTCATATCATCACCCTTTGTGGTTTGAAGAGAATGGAGGGACGCCGAGCATCCAGCCTCCAAATCCCCCATTTTCTTGCTTTTGCAACGTCATTCCTATTCTCTCACAAATATCTACTATCGATTTTATTTTCAAGTACGTTTTATTACCTAAATTAAGTCTAGGTTGATTTGCTCTTGATTTAGAATGGGGGGGGGGGGGGGGGGGGGGGGGGGGAGTAGTTTATATTAATCAAGGTTCTCAAATTATTTGTTATTGCAGTAAATATTTGTCTCTTTTGATGTCATCAAACACACAACAATAGATAATACAAAATGAATCTAAGAAATTTGTTTGCATATTATATGTGTATGATTATCTTGAGATTATAAATTTCTAGCATTGCTTGCTCAACCTTCACTAATGACTAAGGTCTAACGTAGATGGATCTGATCCCATTCAGTAGGGGGCTTGTTGTTTTCTCTGCTTGAACTTTATCGCGGGCAGCATTCACTATGACAACTTCTCCTCATGTTTGTCTGGTTCTTTAGCTTGCTCCCTGGTTATGTGATGCTACAATCCTAGTTTTAGCTTCTTCTAGTGGAATGGGTTTATTACAGATCTGTCGGTTGTGTTGGAACGTGCATTCAACATCTCTTGGTTTAAGAATAACAAATCATAGTTTGTATTTGATCAGCTTTGTTTTGGGTATAGTGTGCATGTTATAGGTGTGCAAACTTACAAGACATGCAATCTCTGTGAGCTACCGTCAGCGTTAGAGATACCGCCAGGCGCTAGCTCCTTTAATGTTTGTCGACAAGAAGGATTTCGACCAGACTGGTTTTGTCGACTAGAAGGATATCATCTAAATTGCTTGTGTCAACAATAAGACGTATAGACTAGACAGAGCTACCGTCGACGTTAGCGATACCGTCGAGCACTAGATCCTTTAGCATTTGACGGCTACAGACAAGGACCAGTGGATGTTGACTAGACATCTTATGTCGACTTGAAGGAGTATCGACCAGACAAGTCAGATGACTACCGTCGCTCATTACTGCTAATGTGTCGCGTTAGCTCGAGTTACACGTCATTGATCTGTGTGCTCTGCACGGGAAATTGATGACAATTATACAAGAAAAGTCTCTATCACTCGCGTTATCACTATCGCTCCGCGGTAACGCTTATGTACAAGGAAAGCACAACCACCTTCCTCACTTGCAGATGGCCAATTGTGCACGCGCCAAATTAATCACGCCTACCACACCGCGCTAGCACTACCGCTCCGCTCTACCATATGATCAAAAGGAAAGCGCAACTGCCTTCCTTACTTGGAGCCAGACAATTGGAAAAAATGCGTACACGGAGCCTACCGCCCGCGGTATCACCACCGCATGTTGTAGCTTACTTAAATGTCATATAAAAGCGTTTTTCTTTCTCTTTGGCAAGACAAACTTACACACGAGAATAGGTTTGCCTCGCTGTTTCTAGAGCAAGCAGCCACCGTCCAAGGAGAAGAGAAGAGAGATTGTGCACCCTCTTGAACAAGGAAGAAGATCTCCGTAGAGCGTGAATGTGATGTACAACCCGTATTCGCCGAGTGGGCCCCTCAAGCCAAGTGGCGAGACCTGGGTCAGCCCGATCATTCTCCCCGGCTAGGAGGTGGAAGTACCCCCGGTTTGGTGGGGGTAAGGTGCAGAAGAGAAGGAGCTAGGCGAGTGGTTCTCTCACGGACCACTCGCCCGGAAGCGTGGGCACTCACCCAGCTAGGCGGGTGCCCAGCGAGTGGTGCCCTCACGGACCACTCGCCCAGGATGATTTGAGGGGGAAATGACCCTAATACCCCTGGTGGGCTGCAAATAGCCCTTCGGAACAGCGGAGTTAGGCTGTTAGCAGACCAATTTGGGGTTCTGTTAGTAAAATTAAAAGGCGGATTCATGTTATTTGCAGACCAGCCTAGAAAAATCTATAAATAGACCCTTAAGGGCACCTTGGAGGAGGTCCGATTTTAGAGAATCCTCTCCTCCAGGCTAGTTTTTGGTCGGCTGCTAGTGCCCTCCAAGGTGCCCGGTTGAGCTCTGGTTTGGGAGGGGAAGCTCTCTAAGATCTTCCGGGTGTGTGGCGGGACCTCCTCGCTTCAGCCTTGGGTCTATTCATATTCTCGCATCCACCGTCAAGAGAGTCTAGTGAGGGAGAAGTAAGCATCGGCTACACCCCCAGTGGGTCCGAACTCAAGAGACCTGTTGAAGGTTTCAACATTTTTGGTGCGGTGAGCGTGGACCGTAGCCGGTGAAGGTAAATCTTGAATTAGGTTTGATGACAGGAGATGGGGGGAATGGTTCTGACTCAGGTCACTCGCAGCCACCCGCGACAGGAGAGTGGCTGGAGATGTTTGAGAAGTTCAAGCGAGAAGTCCTGCAGACAGTTCTCGCAGCAAGGAGCGAGTGCGAGACCCCGACAGTCCCCGTGGTTCCACCCCTGCAGATCGGCGAGAACGCACCGGGGCAGCGGCCGGGGAAGGAGGTACCAGCAGAAGGAAGTGCGCGAGATCTACCGGGGCGGCAGCTGTTCAGCAGTCCGGCGAGTGCTGAGGTGTGCGAGTTGGGTCCGCGCGAGAAGACCATTCGCCGAGCTGGGGAAGGGAGCCCCTTTTGCGAGATGATCCTCTCGGCCCCAGTGTCAGAGGGGTTTCGTGGGCCGGAGATGTCCTACTACACCGGCAAGGAGGATCCAGTCGTGCACCTGCATTGGTTTGAGGACATGACATCAATCCTTCCCATGTCGGATGCTTTTCAATGCCGACTCTTCGCAACCACCCTGAAGGAGAAAGCAAGGGACTGGTTCCACCAGCTTTCGGCGGGTTCCATCTACACGTTTGATGATCTGCGCCGAGGCTTTCGGCTGCGCTTCTCGACGTCAAAAAAGAGGAAGAAGGATGCGGAGGCTCTCTTCAAGATCAGGCAGAGGGAGGGAGAGTCCCTGACACATTACGTGGATAGGTTCCAGGAGGAGATACACCTCGTGCAGGAGGTGCCGGGATTCGCCCTCCAGATGGCGTTCATCGTAGGGTTGCGAGACGGGTTCTTCAAGATGGACCTGAAAAGAAGGCCTCCTTCATCCTTTGAAGAATTGATGGAGCGAGCAGCAGAAGAGATTGAAGGGGAGGCGGCCAACCCAGAGTTCTACAGGAGGTTGGAAAAAATGAGCGAGCCCGAGGTGAGGCAGCAGGAAGGAAGAAGGCGAGATGAACCCAGGGGTCAAGGGTTCGAAAGACCGCCTCGGAATTGGAGGAATCAGGAGCCCAACAACAGGTTGGGCTGGAGGCACCAGGAAGGACCGGCGAGAGGTCAGGAAGATGGGTACCAAGGAAGAGAAGCAGGAGGAATGAATCCGGGGTGGAGGCAGGGTCCCAGACCCCCTCACCCCCCAAGGGAGCAAGCTATGGCAGTAGGCCGAGGAAGAGGAGGCAGAGGAGCAAGAGGAGGAAGAGGAAGAGCAGGGAGAGGGGGCAGGGTGGCGTTGCCTTATTGTGACTTTCATCAGGAAGAAGGTCACGCGACCGCCACCTGCCCAGAATTCTAGGAGATGAGAGAGAGAGGTCAGCCACGGCGGCAGCAGGCCAGGATCGAGGAAATGCTCCTGGAGGCGGAAGAAGACCGATGCGAGGACAGGGCGGATACAGGAACCAGGGGGGAATCGGGGTGATTCATGGAGGGGTTGGGATAGAGGCCTCTCGCAAGAGGAGCTTCCAGGCGATGTTCCGAAGGGACATCGCGACGACTTCCCAGACCCCACCCCTCTCGGAGAAGCTCACCTTCTCCTCGGAAGACATGTCAGATTATGAGGATCCATTCCGCGACGCCCTGGTGATTCAGACGGCGATTGAAAATTTCACGGTCTCCCGGATCCTGGTAGATAACGGGAGCTCAGTGAACGTGATCTTCAAGAAGGCCTTCGACGCAATGGAGGTGGAAAAGAAGAGGGTGCAGGCCTCCGACGGACCGCTGTTTGGTTTCTCAGGAGAGCGGAAGGAGGTCGAGGGAGGTGTTGGTCTCCAGGTGACGCTAGGAGGAGTCCCAAGAAACTGCCGGTTCGTCATTGTGGACGCTCAGAGCAGCTATAACGCCATTTTCGGATGACCCCTCATCAGCGCCTTCCGGTGCATGCCCTCATCATACCATCAGTGCTTAAAGCTCTATAGTGGAGGAGTCCAGGTCCGCGTCCAAGGAGATGCTAAGGTGACGAGACAGTGCTATGTGACTGTCGTCAACACCATCTCTTGGATGGCGGAGGCTAAGAAGATGGATGAGGAGATGGTGGGGCCGGAGGGGCCAGGAGAAGAAGTGAAGAAGAGAGAAGTAGGGGGAGAGGGCGATGCCTGAGAGGAGAATATGGAGGTCGCTCGCGAGGAGCAGGAGGTCGAGTTGATGGAGGTCGCTCGCGAGGAGCAGGAGGTCGAGTTGATGGAGGTCGCTCGCGTGGAGCAAGAGGTCGAGTTGATGGAGGTCGCTCGCGAGGAGCAGGAGGTCGAGTTGATGGAGGTCGCTCGCGAGGAGCAGGAGGTCGAGTTGATGGAGGTCGCTCGCGAGGAGCAGGAGGTCGAGTTGATGGAGGTCGCTCGTGAGGAGCAGGAAGTCGAGCCAGTGGAGGCGGAAGGAGTCGCAGGGGAAGAGGCCCGGATAGAAGGGCGAAAAGCAAAGGGCCAATGGGAAGAGCCAGCCCGGCTCGAGGCGGCAGAAGAGGTGGTGGAGATGGAGGTTCTCACCCAGGAGGGGAGGGTGAAAGAGGTGCGGATCAGCGGGGGTCTCGGCCCGGAGGACAGGGTGAAGATGCTGGAGTGCATCCAGAAGAACGTGGATGTCTTCGCATGGAGCGCAACTGATATGCCAGGCATCGAGGCGGACGTGGCTTGCCATCGTCTCAACCTCGATCCGGAAGCCCGTCCCATCCGGCAGAAGAGAAGGACCTTCGCCAGCAAGCTCGAAGGACCCATCCGCGAGGAGGTGGCAAAACTCCTCGAAGCAGGTTTTGTATCGGAGATCCAGTACCCAGGCTGGGTCTCCAACGTCGTAATGGTAAAAAAGGCCGATGGCCGCTGGCGCATGTGTGTGGATTTTTCATTATTAAATAAGGCCTGCCCTAAGGATTGCTACCCCTTGCCTCGGATCGACGCGCTGGTTGACTCAGCCGTCGGTTTTTCTGTGATGAGTTTTTTGGATGCTTTTTCAGGTTATCACCAGATCAGGATGCACCCCCCAGACGTCAAAGACGTCTCGTTCATCACCAGGGAGGGATGCTACTGCTATAAGATGATGCCCTTCGGGTTGAAAAACGCAGGAGCAACCTACCAGAAGATGATGGACCGGGTATTTAGGGAGCAAAGGGGAAGGAACCTGGAGGTCTACGTGGATGACCTTATGGTGAAGAGCAAGTGCGTGAACTCTCACATCCAGGACCTCGAGGAGACCTTCGCCACCCTACGCAAGTACAAGATGCGCCTGAACCCCCTGAAGGGTGTGTTCGGGGCCAGTAAGGGGAAATTCCTGGGGCATCTTCTCACCCCTTGGGGTGTAGAACCTAACCCGGACAAGGTGAAGGCCATAATGGAGCTGGGGTCGCCACGGAACGCCAAGGAAGTTCAGCGCTTGACCGGAAGGCTCGCGGGGCTGAGCAGGTTCCTCTCCCGAGCCGGGGAGAAATGCTCCCCCTTTTTCAAAACATTACGAGGTAACCAGAAGTTTGAATGGACAAAAGAATGCGAGGAGGCCTTCCAGGCCTTGAAGAGCCAACTCACCAAGGCTCCGCTGCTCCAAGGTCCCAAAGAGGGGGAGGATCTATATCTATATCTCGGGGTCGGGACAGAGGCCGTAAGCTCCGTCCTGGTTCGGGAGGAAGGCAAGAAGCAGCTGCCCGTCTACTACGTGAGCAGGGTCCTGAGGGAAGCAGAGCTCAGATACCCGATTTTGGAGAAGTTGGCCTTTGCTCTGGTCGTCGCAGCAAGGAAGCTCAGGCCATACTTCCAGGCCCATTCAATTCAAGTGGTGACGGACCACCCTCTCCGCCAGATCTTCGAAGGAGTGGAACACTCGGGAAGGCTCGCAAAATGGTCGATAGAGCTAAGTGAATTCAACATTACCTTCGTCCCTCGACTATCCATGAAGGCGCAGGTGGTGGCTGATTTCATGGCAGATTATGTGGCCGAGATGAAGGAAGATGGAGCCCCTCGTCACGTTCCGTGGAAGCTGCTGGTGGACGGGGCTTCGGGCATGAATTCACTCGGAGGAGGGGTGGTGCTGGAGAGTCCCCAAGGAGTAAAGATCGAGCAGACACTAGTGATACACTTCCCAATCACCAACAACCAGGCGGAGTATGAGGCGGTGATCGCCGGTCTACGGTTGCCCAGGAGCTCGGTGTCCATGACGTGGAGGTCCTCACCGACTCAATGGTAATAGCCTCTCAAATCAGGGGAGTGTTCGAGACGAGGGAGCCTGCGCTCATAAGGTACTTGGCCAAAGTGAGAGGTCTCGTGGGAACGTTCAAAACTTTCTCCATCCGGCACGTCCCTCGGGAGGAGAGCACCCCGGCGGATCGGTTGGACAAATCCGGTCCTCGAGCCGGGGGGACCCTGACGGACCTATTCCGCCCTTCAATTGAGGAGGGAGAACTCATGGAAGTAGAGAAGCGACCCTCCTGGAAGGATCCCTTCGTCACCTTCCTTGCAACAGGAAAGTTTCCGGAGGAGGTTCCGGACCAGAGACGCTTCCGATATAAGTCCGCCTACAACGTACTCCACGAGGGGGACTTGTATCGGAAGACCCTCTCGGGCCTCCTGACCTGATGCGTTTCAGAGGAGGAGGTCCCAAGGATCTTGGAAGAAGTCCACTCCGGCGAGTGCGGCAGCCACTCGGGGAGCAGGATGTTGGAGGCAAGAATAATGAGGCAGGGATACTTCTGGCCAACCCTAAGTAAAGACGCGGCAGCCTTCGCCAAGAGGTGCCAGAAGTGCCAAATGTTCGCTCCGCTTCAGCTCATGCCAGCTCAGAGGCTAAAGAGTATCACGGCGCCCTGGCCATTCTCCATATGGGGGATGGATCTGGTAGGACCCTTCCCCCAGGCTAGTGGGCAGAGGAGGTTTCTCCTAGTAATGATTGACTACTTCTCAAAGTGGTTGGAGGTCAAGACGTTGGCTAAGGTCACCTCCCAGGTAATCCGCAACTTCGTATGGGGAGAGATCATTTGTCGACATGGGCTTCCACAGGCCATAGTCACAGATAATGGTCCGCAATTCGCAAGCGAGGAGTTCATCAGCTTCTGTGGCCATCTGGGGATAGACCTCAGGTTTGCATCCGTTCACCATCCCCGGAGCAACGGGCAGGTGGAGGCGACAAACAAGGTCATCGTGAACCTGCTCAAGAAGAAGGTGGAAAATCTGAAGGGCAATTGGGTAGAACAGCTTCCATCGGTCTTGTGGGCCCTAAGAACTACCCCCAACACCGCCACAGGAGAGACCCCTTTCAAGCTCTCTCACGGCTGCGAGGCCATCATCCCCATAGAGTTCGAAGTTATGACACCACGGGTAAAGGCCGCCGCAAGCGGAGGGGAAGGTTGGAGAGCCGAAAACGAGGTGGAGTTGCGGCTCTCCCTCGACCTCATCGAAGAAGCTCGGGACCTGGCAGCCATTCGCCAAGAAGAGGTCAAGCGACGGATGGCCAAATATTTCGATAAGCACGTCAGGGTCAAGCAGTTCGAGAAGGGAGATCTGGTGCTCAAGAAGGTCGACGCGGCCGGAAGATCCGCCGCGGTGGGAAAACTCAACCCCAACTGGGAAGCTCCCTATGTCGTGGAAGAGGCACTAAAGTCTGGGGGGTATCGCCTTCAGAATGTGGAGGGCCAACCCCTCAGCCACACATGGAGTGGTGACGATCTTAAACGTTTCTATCCCTGAAACTATGTAATAAAAATGTTTTGAAATAAGAATATTTTGTTTAACATAAGTGTCTGAGATTGATACTGCAGCTTGTAGGAAAAATCCCGAACGCTCCAAAAGTGGCCCCGAGCAGACCCGCTGTCCATGCTCTCATCTAGCTGGCAGGTTTGAAGGCTCACTCAGAGGCAGATTCTATGCGAAAGAAAAGAAGGCCCCGAGCAGACCCGCTGTCCAGGCTCTCATCTAGCTGGCAGGTCCGAAGGCTCACTCGGTGACAGGTTCCAAGGTGTTGAGAAAGTGGCCCCGAGCAGACCCGCTGTCCAGGCTCTCATCTAGCTGGCAGGTCCGAAGGCTCACTCGGAGGCAGGTTCTATGTGAAAGAAAAGAAGGCCCCGAGCAGACCCGCTGTCCAGGCTCTCATCTAGCTGGCAGGTCCGAAGGCTCACTCGGTGGCAGGTTCCAAGGTGTTGAGAAAGTGGCCCCGAGCAGACCCGCTGTCCAGGCTCTCATCTAGCTGGCAGGTCCGAAGGCTCACTCGGTGGCAGGTTCCAAGGTGTTGAGAAAGTGGCCCCGAGCAGACCCGCTGTCCAGGCTCTCATCTAGCTGGCAGGTCCGAAGGCTCACTCGGAAGCAGGTTCTATGTGAAAGAAAAGAAGGCCCCGAGCAGACCCGCTGTCCAGGCTCTCATCTAGCTGGCAGGTCCGAAGGCTCACTCGGTGGCAGGTTCCAAGGTGTTGAGAAAGTGGCCCCGAGCAGACCCGCTGTCCAGGCTCTCATCTAGCTGGAAGGTCTGAAGGCTCACACGGAGGCAGGTTCTATGTGAAAGAAAAGAAGGCCCCGAGCAGACCCGCTGTCCAGGCTCTCATCTAGCTAGCAGGTCCGAAGGCTCACTCGGTGCAGGTTCCAAGGTGTTGAGAAAGTGGCCCCGAGCAGACCCGCTGTCTAGGCTCTCATCTAGCTGGCAGGTCCGAAGGCTCACTCGGAGGCAGGTTCTATGTGAAAGAAAAGAAGGCCCCGAGCAGACCCGCTGTCCAGGCTCTCATCTAGCTGGCAGGTCCGAAGGCTCACTCGGTGGCAGGTTCCAAGGTGTTGAGAAAGTGGCCCCGAGCAGACCCGCTGTCCAGGCTCTCATCTAGCTGGCAGGTCCGAAGGCTCACTCGGAGGCAGGTTCTATGTGAAAGAAAAGAAGGCCCCGAGCAGACCCGCTGTCCAGGCTCTCATCTAGCTGGCAGGTCCGAAGGCTCACTCGGTTGCAGGTTCCAAGGTGTTGAGAAAGTGGCCCTGAGCAGACCCGCTATCCAGGCTCTCATCTAGCTGGCAGGTCCGAAGGCTCACTCGGAGGCAGGTTCTATGCGAAAGAAAAGAAGGCCCCGAGCAGACCCGCTGTCCAGGCTCTCATCTAGCTGGCAGGTCCGAAGGCTCACTCGGTGGCAGGTTCCAAGGTGTTGAGAAAGTGGCCCCGAGCAGACCCGCTGTCCAGGCTCTCATCTAGCTGGCAGGTCCGAAGGCTCACTCGGAGGCAGGTTCTATGCGAAAGAAAAGAAGGCCCCGAGCAGACCCGCTATCCAGGCTCTCATCTAGCTGGCAGGTCCGAAGGCTCACTCGGTGGCAGGTTCCAAGGTGTTGAGAAAGTGGACCCGAGCAGACCCGCTGTCCAGGCTCACATCTAGCTGGCAGGTCCAAAGGCTCACTCGGAGGCAGGTTCTATGTGAAAGAAAAGAAGGCCCCGAGCAGACCCGCTGTCCAGGCTCTCATCTAGCTGGCAGGTCCGAAGGCTCACTCGGTGGCAGGTTCCAAGGTGTTGAGAAAGTGGCCCCGAGCAGACCCGCTGTCCAGGCTCTCATCTAGCTGGCAGGTCCAAAGGCTCACTCGGAGGCAGGTTCTATGTGAAAGAAAAGAAGGCCCTGAGCAGACCCGCTGTCCAGGCTCTCATCTAGCTGGCAGGTCCGAAGGCTCACTCGGTGGCAGGTTCCAAGGTGTTGAGAAAGTGGCCCCGAGCAGACCCGCTGTCCAGGCTCTCATCTAGCTGGCAGGTCCGAAGGCTCACTCGGAGGAAGGTTCTATGTGAAAGAAAAGAAGGCCCCGATCAGACCCGCTGTCCAGGCTCTCATCTAGCTGGCAGGTCCAAAGGCTCACTCGGTGGCAGGTTCCAAGGTGTTGAGAAAGTGGCCCCGAGCAGACCCGTTGTCCAGGCTCTCATCTAGCTGGCAGGTCTGAAGGCTCACTCGGAGGCAGGTTCTATGTGAAAGAAAAGAAGGCCCCGAGCAGACCCGCTGTCCAGGCTCTCATCTAGCTGGCAGGTCCGAAGGCTCACTCGGTGGCAGGTTCCAAGGTGTTGAGAAAGTGGCCCCGAGCAGACCCGCTGTCCAGGATCTCATCTAGCTGGCAGGTCCGAAGGCTCACTCGGAGGCAGGTTCTATGTGAAAGAAAAGAAGGCCCCGAGCAGACCCGCTGTCCAGGCTCTCATCTAGCTGGCAGGTCCGAAGGCTCACTCGGTGGCAGGTTCCAAGGTGTTGAGAAAGTGGCCCCGAGCAGACCCGCTGTCCAGGCTCTCATCTAGCTGGCAGGTCCGAAGGCTCACTCGGAGGCAGGTTCTATGCGAAAGAAAAGAAGGCCCCGAGCAGACCCGCTGTCCAGGCTCTCTTCTAGCTGGCAGGTCCGAAGGCTCACTCGGTGGCAGGTTCCAAGGTGTTGAGAAAGTGGCCCCGAGCAGACCCGCTGTCCAGGCTCTCATCTAGCTTGCAGGTCCGAAGGCTCACTCGGAGGTAGGTTCTATGCGAAAGAAAAGAAGGCCCCGAGCAGACCCGCTGTCCAGGCTCTCATCTAGCTGGCAGGTCCGAAGGCTCACTCGGTGGCAGGTTCCAAGGAGTTGAGAAAGTGGCCCCGAGCAGACCCGCTGTCCAGGCTCACATCTAGCTGGCAGGTCCGAAGGCTCACTCTGTGTCAGGTTCAAAATTCTCAAAGGGTGACCTCAAGAGCACTCGCATTGACCACGCGCAGGAGAGATGACCTCACTTCACTTTTATGACTACCTAAGCGAAACCCCGGTTTAGGCGAATGGTAAGAAAGTGCGAGTGGGGCAGGCAGCGGGAAGCAAAGGGGGGCGACACGCCTAGGTCACCCTCGAGCATTCGCTAGGTGGCCGGGACAGTCGCACTACAGTTTAAACGTCCTAATGAGCCTAGCGAGATATAGCGGCGAATGAGAAAGAATTAACGTCCTAGCGAGCCTAGCGAGACATAGCAGCAAATGAGAAAAAAGTGGAGATAGCACAAAAATGGAGAGCACAAAAATCGTGATCAATATACATATCTTTCAAGGGCACTCGCCCCGTTCATGATTACATTCAAAAGATTTTAAGTAAAAGACGGCAAAAAACACAGGACCCATCTCAGGGGTCGGCAGGCTTCTCGCCAGAAGATCTATCGCTCTCGCATGAATCCGGTAGGAGGGCGTCTTCTCGCGGCTCGCCATCCTCATCTTCCGGGAAGGGGATCGGGATGAAGAGCTCGGGGATGACCTGTCGGGCAGAGAGGCATTCAGCCTCTTCCTTCAGGTACCCAGCCTGCCGCAACACCTGCAGCGCATGCTTCATGGCGCTCTGGGCGTTCTCCTGCATCAATTGCTCCAGCTCGTGGTGGGGGTAGAAGTGCCCCCCACTCCCCAAGGCGAGTGCCGAGACCTCGGCTTCTCGCGATCGCTGGGCCTCGGCCTTAACCTGTCGGACTTCGTCTTCAAGGCCAGCCACCCGAGCACGAAGCATCTCGGCAACTGTGGTATCCTAAAAATAATAATGAAGGTGGTCAGAAGAAGGTGCATCAATCGGCAACAAGTCACTCGCGGGGAGGGAGAAAATATATACCTCTGCAACGGGACGGCTGGCGAGAAGAGCTTCCGCAGCTGCCAACTTCATCCTGAGTTCCTGCGCCTCGGCAGAAACGACGGTCCTGGACTCCTCAACCTCCGCCAAGCTCCGAGCCAGTTTGATGCTCCGGCGTGAAGACATATGCGCGAGCTCGAGCGCCCGCAGCATGGCCCTGGAGGTCTCATGGGCGAGAACCTGAGTCGTCTCGGCATCATAGACTTCAGCATCCTCCCGGCCGTAGAGGGCATACGCAATGGCATAGGCCTCACCACTGGCGAGGTCGCTCTCTATCCACGACGGGTGAAGGGTGGAGAGCGAGACCCTGTTGACGTTCCTGTCCCACTTTACCAGGGGAGCCCCTGAGGGGTCCACGTACTTCTCACCGCTGGGGAAGTTCCGGTGGTCCCTGGGCAATGGAGGCGGCGGCAACGACGATCCCGCGTGAAGGGTGGTCTCGCCTGGCGCACCCACCCCCGGGGTCTGAGTCTGAGCACTCGCCCTTAGGGTCTCGTCCGAGACCCCCTTCCCCTTGGCGGAGGGGGGATTCTTTGATTTCTTGGAGGAAGAGGAGGTCAGCGCCCCAGGTTTTCGCTTCTTTCCGCTAGGCTTGGAGGAGGAGGGTTCCTCCCGACAGGCATCCGCTGCAGCCTGTGCGAAGGACATGGAAGCCCCAGAGGGACGCGGCGGATGAAGGGGGAGGCTACGCACGCCTGCATAATATTGCGAATGATTTAGCGAATGGTATAAGAGTCACAAGATCGAAACGAACGAAGTCCCGAAAACTTACCCTCGCCCTGCGGAATGAGCGGGAGCGAGTTGACGTTTCGCCGGAGATAGACGAGGTCCATCCCGTGCTCCAAGATGTATTGGTGGAGTTTGGACTCGTGCCCCCCTAGGGTCGGGGGGGGGGGGGGGGGGGGGGGGGGGGGCGGAAGGTTGACTCCTCCTCCTGCACTGGGGCGAGAAGTGTATTTCCTAGGTTCCCGCTGATGAAGAGGAAGCGCCGAACCCAGTCGTGGTTCTTATTCGGGAGCCCGTAGTGCTTGAGCGGGTTCAGACCCGAGAAGAATGAGATGCCGTTGGTACAGCGAAAGGTGTAGAGCTTGCGGAAGACGGGGAGCGAGAACTCGATCCCCTCTTCTCGCAGGTAACTCGCGTACCCGACCAGCATGGCGATGGAGTTGGGGTTGAGCTGGCCGGGCACGACTCCATAATACCTGAAGGTCTGGCGGAGTTCCGGCCAGATGGGAAGGCGAAACCCCACCTCGAAGTGCTCTAGCGGGATCGCGAGAGCACAGGGCGAGATGGAGTTTAGGCGCTCGTCCGGCCTGGGCTTTCGCGCCTCGAACCCAGGCGGGATGTAATCCGCGACCGCAGTCAAGTAAGCCTCGTCGGAGAGGTCGCATGAATCGAAGGTGTGGTTGACGAACGCGCTGGCGCACCTGGCCCTGCCTTCCGCATCACCACCCATGTCGCGAATGACGAAGGATAAGAAAGCAGCAGAGAAGAGAGAAGCGCGAGTGATAACGCGAGGAAAGAGAAGGAGCGGATGGTAAGGTATTTAATACGGTGGTTGAAAGGCCTATTTATAGAGGGGCTAAACGGCGTTTGGGCTTTCGAGGTAACGGGTGTGCGGATAGCAGTCGCGCCTTCCCGACGCCTCGGAACCCGGGCCGTCCCCTCTCGCCTAGTAATGACAAGTGCCCTGTGGCTATTCGCTCATCGACTACGCGAAAGAGGTTAAGAAAGCATTCGGCAATAGTAAAGCATTCGGCAATACCCAAGCAAGATATAGTAAATAAAGGACAAAGAATAGAGCATTCGCAAAACACAGGACATAAGATTATTACAAACAGAAATAAAAGTTCAGCATCCGCGCTACAGAAAACAGAAGAATTACAAGAAGGGCGAATGAAAACTAGCTCAATACTCCTCCCAGACCCACCGACCTCGCTTTCGCGACCCAGCTTCCAGGGGCATTCGCGGGCAGAAATATGCGAGCATGTTGGTGATCTCATGGGAAGCCAGTTGGAGTTGGTCCCGGGCTCGCGCGGCGTGTCTTTCGGGAGACAACTCCCCTCCTTCACCCCCCAGGCGCTCCACCGTCGCGAGAATGTGCGAGTAGTCCCGCTGGAGGTCCTTTAACTCACGCGCGACTCTCAGCCGCACGTCGTCCACCTGGCCGGCGACATTTCGCTGGATGTGGATGAGCTTCCCCAAGACCTCCGTGATCCGCTCCTTCAGGGTCGCGTGATCGGAGGAGTCACCCAGAAAGTCAGCGAGATCCCCAGGGGAAGGGAGAGGCGAGAGCATCCCCTCTCCCCCCTCGTAGTAGGAATCAAAGGGGGAGGCTTCCCGATAGCCTGCGAAATCACAACTAGGTCAGTAGTGGTAAAATATGCGAGTACGATAGGGGCAGGTGAGTGAACTGACCTGGGGTGGGGTCCTTGTGACCTGAAGGACGAGACGAATGGGGGTGCATTCCAAACAGCCCGGCGGGAGGTAGGACCTTTCCTTTTCCAGGACGGTAGGGCTGTGAGGTAGGAGCTGGAGCATCCGCAGGATCATCCGCACGGCCCTGATGACCGGATCCCTTCTGGGGGGATACCCTCGGCTCATCCGCAAGAACGGAGGGGTTCCGCAGCAGAAGGTTGGGGTCAAGGGCTACAACAACAGTGGTCAGCAGCGAGCATCATGAAGGGTGAATCTAAAAGGGTTTACAACTTACCGGACTGCAATGAGGTCTCGCCCGGAGGAGGTGGAGGAGCAAGGTCCCGATCTGGAGACCTCTCGTCCGGGGGAGGTGGCACCACGACACTGCTCGAGACGGCCCCGTGGCCGGTCTCGGGCATCGAGATCCCCTGCGAATGGTCAGAGCAAAGGCAGGGTAAGGAGAGGAACTAAACAGAGGGACGAGAGGAATCCTCATACCTGCGTCCCGGGGTCCGGAGGATTCCTTGCCGGAAGAGTATCCGCCGGCGGAGTCCTCGCCGGAGGAGTGCCCGCAGAGGATTCTGAGGCAGTCTCGCCTCTCTGACGATTCAGTCGAATCGCCTTGGCTCGACGCGAGACGTAGGGGGCACTCGGGTCCCGCTTAGACATAAGCCAGGGAGCAAATTTAGCTGCCTTGGGGGCAGTTACAGCTTGGGCCGCGGCCAGACGCTCGATCATCTCCAGTGAGAGGGGTCTCGCGGAAGGCTTGTGAGAAGACATTGATCTCGGTGAAGAGTTAAGGGAGGGAAGAAGCTCTGAATCGAGGGTTGTCAATGCTCCAGGAAGTTCTGACATGAAGAGATATATATAGGACAACGGTGGGACCCACAGAATCTTGTGAGTCCAGTCAGCAAGCACTCACCGAATACAGGGTTGGACTGTTCTTTCCGAGCGTAGTAACCACTCGCAAAGAGCGGGGATTGTGTACAACCCGTATTCGCCGAGTGGTCCCCTCAAGCCAAGTGGCGAGACCTGGGTCAGCCCGATCATTCGCCCCGGCTAGGAGGTGGAAGTACCCCCGGTTTGGTGGGGGTAAGGTGCAGAAGAGAAGGAGCTAGGCGAGTGGTGCTCTCATGGACCACTCGCCCGGAAGCGTGGGCACTCGCCCAGCTAGGCGGGTGCCCAGCGAGTGGTGCCCTCACGGACCACTCGCCCAGGATGATTTGAGGGGGAAATGACCCTAATACCCCTGGTGGGCTGCAAATAGCCCTTCGGAACAGCGGAGTTAGGCTGTTAGCAGACCAATTTGGGGTGCTGTTAGTAAAATTAAAAGGCGGATTCATGTTATTTGCAGACCAGCCTAGAAAAATCTATAAATAGACCCTTAAGGGCACCTTGGAGGAGGTCTGATTTTAGAGAATCCTCTCCTCCAGGCTAGTTTTTGGTCGGCTGCTAGTGCCCTCCAAGGTGCCCGGTTGAGCTCTGGTTTGGGAGGGGAAGCTCTCTAAGATCTTCCGGGTGTGTGGCGGGACCTCCTCGCTTCAGCCTTGGGTCTATTCATATTCTCGCATCCACCGTCAAGAGAGTCTAGTGAGGGAGAAGTAAGCATCGGCTACACCCCCAGTGGGTCCGAACTCAAGAGACCTGTTGAAGGTTTCAACACGTGAATGTGACTCTGAAGACGATCTGGCACACAAGAAACGATAATCAAAAGCGTCGACCGCTCACCGCCTCGGGAGATATTATTTTTGAGGGAGCAGTCTTTTCTTTTTAAATCTATTGTTTCATCTTTGTAATGTTTTTTCTTCTACCTTAGTGTTTCGTGTGACGTGAATAAATCGTCCGGGTAGGACGTCAGATTCTGGGAGAGATTTCGTGAGAAATTGTCCGGGAAGGACGTCTAGACCGGGGAGTTTTAGCCTGGGCTCGAAGACTTTTTGGGGAGAAGGGAGAGAGCCAACCAGTTCTCGGGGGGAGGGGGGGGGGGGGGGGGGGGGGTATAGAAAACCCAAGAGCTTTTTATTCGTCACTTTCAATCTCCGGCATCATGGAGATTATATTTTTGTAATCGTAACTTTCATTTAATCATCTAATGAAATCATGTTTCATGCTTTGATGTTTGTGAGCAATCTGTAGTTACATCTGAGAGTTACTTGCTTTCTTGAAATCGTAATCTCGTAATCACTGAAATGATCACCTTGAAAATCGAACGAGGTAATCACCAAGATTACGGTTTCTGTGAGATACCACCGACGATAACTCTAACGCTTAGCCCTAACTCCCAGAAAGCGTATCCCTGCAAGAAAAGATTTAAAATCTCATATTTCTACTGTAAACCTTATTCACCCCTGTGGCGACCCAGGGCCGGCCCACTTTGGATCACACAAGGATCACTGTGCCTCACTTGACATCGTCCGGGATGCTGCCCAAGCAC
Source organism: Dactylorhiza incarnata (assembly GCA_033032865.1). Lineage (NCBI taxonomy): Eukaryota > Viridiplantae > Streptophyta > Magnoliopsida > Asparagales > Orchidaceae > Dactylorhiza > Dactylorhiza incarnata. The sequence continues at coordinate 1,754,009 of JAWHQI010000268.1, read as the reverse complement.
TCATCCCATCTCCCTCCACAGGCGGGTTGTTGGTGCCCACATCCTCCCTTTGATGAGGCAAATTTGATGCAGCTCAATTGGTGATGAGAAGTGGCAGAACTCCATAGTTAAACGTGCTCGGGCTGGAGTAGTACTGGGATGGGTGACCTCCTGGGAAGTCCCCATGTTGCATGCTTAACTATGAAGTTTGCCACATCAAAGGGAGGTGGTGGTCACCAACAACCCACCTGTGGATGGAGATGGGTTGAGTGCTTGGGCTGCAGCCCAGACAATGCCAGGTGAGGCCACTGTGATCCTTGTGTGATCCAGAGTGGGCTGGCCCTGGGTTGTCACAAAAAGTGCAGCTCAATTGGTGATGAGAAGTGGAAAAACTCCATAGTTAAGCGTGCTCGGGCTGGAGTAATACTGAGATGGGTGACCTCCTAAGAAGTCCCCGTGCTGCATGCTTAACTATCTGTTGAAACCGACAACTTGGTGAACAAGCCTCGGTCTCTGTGGAGTTCGGGGCCCTCAACAAGCTGAGGGGCGACCAACACTTACTCCCCTCAAGGGAGAGCTCTAGGTTGAAGGTTGAGGCACTATGAACTGGACCAAGGGCTCGGCGAGGAAGTCCCACCACATACCCGGAAGATCTTTAGAGCGCTTCGCCTCCCAAGCCAATGAAGGGCTTGGGCACCACTGGAGGCTTTCCTCACCCCACTAGAGAGAGACCTGGGGAGGGAGAGGGAGAGAGAGCTAGCCTAGGATAAGCTTGCCCCCAAATGGTGCCCCCTTGGTCCTATTTATAGGATTTCCGAAGTTGGGCTGCAAATAGACAAAAACTGGTCTGCCAGATTACCAAAATACCCTCGGAAATGGCCTGCGGATAGCTGAATCCCGCTGTTCTGGAGCGCTAAACGCAGACCAACCCCTCCCCCCCGGAACCGGACGAGGGGGGGGGGGGGGTACTTCGCGGGGCTCGGCGAACCCCCTAACTAGGGCTGGGCGAGACCCAGCCAGGGGCAGCCCCCCTGCTGATCTCGCCCCTTCCTGCTGGGGCTGGGCGAGACCCAGCCAGGGGCGGCCACCCTGCTGGTCTCGCCCCTTCCTGCTGGGGCTGGGCGAGACCCAGCCAGGGGCGGCCCCCCTGCTGGTCTCGCCCCTTCCTGCTGGGGCTGGGCGAGACCCATCCAGGGGCGGCCCCCCTGCTGGTCTCGCCCCTTACTGGGGCTGGGCGAGACCCAGCCAGGGGCGGCCCCCCTGCTGGTCTCGCCCCTTCCTGCTGGGGCTGGGCGAGACCCAGCCAGGGGCGGCCCCCCTGCTGGTCTCGCCCCTTACTGGGGCTGGGCGAGACCCAGCCAGGGGCGGCCCCCCTGGCTGGTCTCGCCCCCTACTAGGGCTGGGCGAGACCCAGCCAGGGGCGGCCCCCCTGGCTGGTCTCGCCCCCCTACTATGGCTGGGCGAGATCCAGCCAGGGTCGCCCCCCCTGGCTGGTCTCGCCCCTTACTGGGGTTCTCGCCCCCTACCTTGGGGGCACGGGACGAGGGGAGATCGCCCCCCTTACTGAGCTGGGCGAGCGGGAGGTCTCCACCTCCACCGCTCGCCCTCCTCTTTCCTTACCCCGGATCATAGTGAACAATATCGCTCCCAAATGCTTCTTATGCTTCGAGGACCTACTCGGCGAATACAGGGTTGTACACAATCCCCGCTCTTTTCGAGCGAGGTACACGCTCAGAAAGAAATGTCCAACCCTGTATATTCGACGAGTGTCGCTGGAAATCCGGCTAACGGTGCTACCTTGGAAAAAACACAATCTCCCCGAAAGGACCTCCAACCTTGCCGGCTAGTGAGAGTCCGGCTAGCGGAGTCACCTCGGGAGGAAAATCACTTACCCTCCCTAGGAGGTCAACCTGGCCTGCCGTCTAGTGAGAGCCCGGTCAGCGGAACCATCCAAGGGGAACATCACTTACCCTCCCTAGGAGGTCAACCTGGCCTGCCGTCTAGTGGGAGCCCGGTCAGCGGAACCATCCAAAGGGAACATCACTTACCCTCCCTAGGAGGTCAACCTGGCCTGCCGTCTAGTGAGAGCCCGGTCAGCGGAACCATCCAAGGGGAACCTCACTTACCCTCCCTAGGAGGTCATCCTGGCCTGCCGTCTAGTGAGAGCCCGGTCAGCGGAACCATCCAAGGGGAACATCACTTACCCTCCCTAGGAGGTCAACCTGGCCTGCCGTCTAGTGGGAGCCCGGTCAGCGGAACCATCCAAGGGGAACATCACTTACCCTCCCTAGGAGGTCAACCTGGCCTGCCGTCTAGTGAGAGCCCGGTCAGCGGAACCATCCAAGGGGAACATCACTTACCCTCCCTAGGAGGTCAACCTGGTCTGCCGTCTAGTGAGAGCCCGGTCAGCGGAACCATCCAAGGGGAACATCACTTACCCTCCCTAGGAGGTCAACCTGGCCTGCCGTCTAGTGAGAGCCCGGTCAGCGGAACCATCCAAGGGGAACATCACTTACCCTCCCTAGGAGGTCAACCTGGTCTGCCGTCTAGTGAGAGCCCGGTCAGCGGAACCATCCAAGGGGAACCTCACTTACCCTCCCTAGGAGGTCAACCTGGCCTGCCGTCTAGTGGAACCCGGTCAGCGGAACCATCCAAGGGGAAAATCACTTACCCTCCCTAGGAGGTCAACCTGGCCTGCCGTCTAGTGGGAGCCCGGCCAGTTGAACCATCCAAGGGGAACATCACTTACCCTCCCTAGGAGGTCAACCTGGCCTGCCGTCTAGTGGGAGCCCGACCAGCGGAACCATCCAAGGGGAACATCACTTACCCTCCCTAGGAGGTCAACCTGGCCTGCCGTCTAGTGAGAGCCCGGTCAGCGGAACCATCCAAGGGGAATATCACTTACCCTCCCTAGGAGGTCAACCTGGCCTGCCGTCTAGTGAGAGCCCGGTCAGCGGAACCATCCAAGGGGAACCTCACTTACCCTCCCTAGGAGGTCAACCTGGCCTGCCGTCTAGTGGGAGCCCGGTCAGCGGAACCATCCAAGGGGAACATCACTTACCCTCCCTAGGAGGTCAACCTGGCATGCCGTCTAGTGGGAGCCCGGTCAGCGGAACCATCCAAGGGGAACATCACTTACCCTCTCTAGGAGGTGAACCTGGCCTGCCGTCTAGTGGGAGCCCGGTCAGCGGAACCATCCAAGGGGAACATCACTTACCCTCCCTAGGACGTCAACCTGGCCTGCCGTATAGTGGAGCCCGGTCAGCGGAACCATCCAAGGGGAACATCACTTACCCTCCCTAGGAGGTCAACCTGGCCTGCCGTCTAGTGAGAGCCCGGTCAGCGGAACCATCCAAGGGGAACATCACTTACCCTCCCTAGGAGGTCAACCTGGCCTGCCATCTAGTGAGAGCCCGGTCAGCGGAACCATCCAAGGGGAACCTCACTTACCCTCACTAGGAGGTCAACCTGGTCTGCCGTCTAGTGGGAGCCCGGTCAGCGGAACCATCCAAGGGGAACATCACTTACCCTCCCTAGGAGGTCAACCTGGCCTGCCGTCTAGTGGGAGCCCGGTCAGCGGAACCATCCAAGGGGAACATCACTTACCCTCCCTAGGAGGTCAACCTGGCCTGCCGTCTAGTGGGAGCCCGGTCAGCGGAACCATCCAAGGGGAACATCACTTACCCTCCCTAGGAGGTCAACCTGGCCTGCCGTCTAGTGAGAGCCCGGTCAGCGGAACCATCCAAGGGGAACCTCACTTACCCTCCCTAGGAGGTCATCCTGGCCTGCCGTCTAGTGAGAGCCCGGTCAGCGGAACCATCCAAGGGGAACATCACTTACCCTCCCTAGGAGGTCAACCTGGCCTGCCGTCTAGTGGGAGCCCGGTCAGCGGAACCATCCAAGGGGAACATCACTTACCCTCCCTAGGAGGTCAACCTGGCCTGCCGTCTAGGGAGAGCCCGGTCAGCAGAACCATCAAAGGGGAACATCACTTACCCTCCCTAGGAGGTCAACCTGGTCTGCCGTCTAGTGAGAGCCCGGTCAGCGGAACCATCCAAGGGGAACATCACTTACCCTCCCTAGGAGGTCAACCTGGCCTGCCGTCTAGTGAGAGCCCGATCAGCGGAACCATCCAAGGGGAACATCACTTACCCTCCCTAGGAGGTCAACCTGGTCTGTCGTCTAGTGAGAGCCCGGTCAGGGAACCATCCAAGGGGAACCTCACTTACCCTCCCTAGGAGGTCAACCTGGCCTGCCGTCTAGTGGAACCCGGTCAGCAGAACCATCCAAGGGGAAAATCACTTACCCTCCCTAGGAGGTCAACCTGGCCTGCCGTCTAGTGGGAGCCCGGCCAGCTGAACCATCCAAGGGGAACATCACTTACCCTCCCTAGGAGGTCAACCTGGCCTGCCGTCTAGTGGGAGCCCGACCAGCGGAACCATCCAAGGGGAACATCACTTACCCTCCCTAGGAGGTCAACCTGGCCTGCCGTCTAGTGAGAGCCCGGTTAGCGGAACCATCCAAGAGGAATATCACTTACCCTCCCTAGGAGGTCAACCTGGCCTGCCGTCTAGTGAGAGCCCGGTCAGCGGAACCATCCAAGGGGAACCTCACTTACCCTCCCTAGGAGGTCAACCTGGCCTGCCGTCTAGTGGGAGCCCGGTCAGCGGAACCATCCAAGGGGAACATCACTTACCCTCCCTAGGAGGTCAACCTGGCATGCCGTCTAGTGGGAGCCCGGTCAGCGGAACCATCCAAGGGGAACATCACTTACCCTCTCTAGGAGGTGAACCTGGCCTGCCGTCTAGTGGGAGCCCGGTCAGCGGAACCATCCAAGGGGAACATCACTTACCCTCCCTAGGACGTCAACCTGGCCTGCCGTATAGTGGAGCCCGGTCAGCGGAACCATCCAAGGGGAACATCACTTACCCTCCCTAGGAGGTCAACCTGGCCTGCCGTCTAGTGAGAGCCCTGTCAGTGGAACCATCCAAGGGGAACATCACTTACCCTCCCTAGGAGGTCAACCTGGCCTGCCGTCTAGTGAGAGCCCGGTCAGCGGAACCATCCAAGGGGAACCTCACTTACCCTCCCTAGGAGGTCAACCTGGTCTGCCGTCTAGTGGGAGCCCGGTCAGCGGAACCATCCAAGGGGAACATCACTTACCCTCCCTAGGAGGTCAACCTGGCCTGCCGTCTAGTGAGAGCCCGGTCAGCGGAACCATCCAAGGGGAACATCACTTACCCTCCCTAGGAGGTCAACCTGGCCTGCCGTCTAGTGGGAGCCCGGTCAGCGGAACCATCCAAGGGGAACATCACTTACCCTCCCTAGGAGGTCAACCTGGCCTGCCGTCCAGTGAGAGCCCGGTCAGCGGAACCATCCAAGGGGAACATCACTTACCCTCCCTAGGAGATCAACCTGGCCTGCCGTCTAGTGAGAGCCCGGTCAGCGGAACCATCCAAGGGGAACATCACTTACCCTCCCTAGGAGGTCAACCTGACCTGCTGTCTAGTGAGAGCCCGGTCAGCGGAACCATCCAAGGGGAACATCACTTACCCTCCCTAGGAGGTCAACCTGGCCTGCCGTCTAGTGGGAGCCCGGTCAGCGGAACCATCCAAGGGGAACATCACTTACCCTCCCTAGGAGGTCAACCTGGTCTGCCGTCTAGTGAGAGCCCGGTCAGCGGAACCATCCAAGGGGAACATCACTTACCCTCCCTAGGAGGTCAACCTGGCCTGCCGTCTAGTGAGAGTCCGGTCAGCGGAACCATCCAAGGGGAACATCACTTACCCTCCCTAGGAGGTCAACCTGGCCTGCCGTCTAATGAGAGCCCGGTCAGCGGAACCATCCGAGGGGAAAAATATTTTGGAAAGAACTTTCATTACATTAGTCATCCAGTTTCATGCAGGAAAAACTAAGTATGAAAACACTCCATCCTACTACATGGACTCAAAGAAAAAACTAAGCACCGTGATCGGGACTCGGGCTTCTACTCCCAGGCATGGTCCTCCTCGACCTCTTCTGGTTGTTGGCGCTGCGGCTTCGGACTCCTCGCCTCCCTTAACTCCAAGAACACAGGGCAGGTGGATGTCGCGTGACCCTCCTCCTCGTGGAAGTCACAGTAAGGTAACTCCACTCGGATGCCCCTCTTCCTCCCGCGCGGTTCCTTCTTCTTCTTTGGCCGATTGACATGGTTTGCTGGGGCGGTGGAGGGGGTGTTTTCTGCCCCTGCCTCCACCTCGGGAGGTCGGCCCCCTCTTCCTGAAAGCTGTCCTCCTCTTGGTCGAACTTCCTCTTGGGAGCCTCTACCTTCCTCCCATGCTGCCTTGCCTCTGGCTCAGTCAGCTTGGCTAGCCTTCTTGTGAACTCCGGGTTGGCCTCCTCACTTTCAACTTCTTCTGCCACCCTTTCCATCAACTCCTCAAAGGACAAAGGAGCTCTTCTCTTGAGTTCCATCTTGAAGAAGCCCTCCCGCAGCCCCACCGTGAAGGCGAGCTTGAGGGTGTACCCGGGCACTTCTTGGATGAGGAGAACCTCCTCCCTGAACCGTTCCAGATAGTGAGCCAGCGACTCTTCTGGCTCTTGCTTGATCTTGAAAAGTGCTTCGGCATCTTTCTTCCTCTTCCTTGACGTCGAGAAGCGTAGCAGGAAGCCTCGACGTAAGTCTTCAAAGGCATAGATGGATCCCGCAGGGAGCTGGTGGAACCAATCTCTAGCCTTATCCTTCAGAGTTATCGCGAAGAGTCGACATTTGAAAGCGTCCGACATGGGCATGATGGAGACCATGTCTTCAAACCACTGCAGGTGTAAGACGGGGTCATCCTTGCCGAAGTAGTGAGACATCTTCGCCCCCTTGAACCCCTCCGGAATCGGGGCCGAGAGGATCAGCTCACAAAAGGGACCTCCCGTGCTCGCCCCCCTTTGGGGCTGGGCGAGTGGGGGCCTGGCGCCTCCCCACTCGCCCCCTTGGGGCTGGGCGAGTGGGGGCCTGGCGCCTCCCCACTCGCCCCCTTGGGGATGGGCGAGTGGGGGCCTGGCGCCTCCCCACTCGCCCCCTTGGGGCTGGGCGAGTGGGGGTCTGGCGCCTCCCCACTCGCCCCCTCCTGGCACCTCCTTCCTGGATGGCTGCCCGAGGGTGCTCTCTCCAACCTGCTGAGGCGAGACCTCCTGTCCACTTTCTCTCCTGCTTTCGGTTATCGAGGCGAAAGCCACCTGCAAGGTCTGCATGACCTCCCGCCTGAGATTTTCAAACATCTCCAATGTCACTCCAGCCATCGGGGGGTGCGAGTGACTTGGGTCGGAACCTCCTCCACCTCCGTCCATGGAGCTCATCTTAAGAGTTTCTTGAATCGATCACACTCCACACTCACCGCACCAAAAATGTTGAAACCGACAACTTGGTGAACAAGCCTCGGTCTCTTTGGAGTTCGGGGCCCTCAACAAGCTGAGGGGCGACCAACACTTACTCCCCTCAAGGGAGAGCTCTAGGTTGAAGGTTAAGGCACTATGAACTGGACCAAGGGCTCGGCGAGGAGGTCCCACCACATACCCAGAAGATCTTTAGAGCGCTTCCCCTCCCAAGCCAATGTCGGGCTTGGGCACCACTGGAGGCTCTCCCACCCCACTAGAGAGAGACCTGGGGAGGGAGAGGGAGAGAGAGCTAGCCTAGGATAATCTTGCCCCCAAATGGTGCCCCCTTGGTCCTATTTATAGGATTTCCGAAGTTGGGCTGCAGGTAGACAAAAACTGGTCTGCCAGATTACCAAAATACCATCGGAAATGGCCTGCGGATAGCCGAATCCCGCTGTTCAGGAGCGCTAAACGCAGACCAACCCCTCCCCCCGTAACCGGGCGAGGGGGGGGGGTGGGTACTTCGCGGGGCTCAGCGAACCCCCTAACTAGAGCTGGGCGAGACCCAGCCAGGGGCGGCCCCCTTGCTGATCTCGCCCCTTCCTGCTGGGGCTGGGCGAGACCCAGCCAGGGGCGGCCACCCTGCTGGTCTCGCCCCTTCCTGCTGGGGCTGGGCGAGACCCAGCCAGGGGAGGCCCCCTGCTGGTCTCGCCCCTTCCTGCTGGGGCTGGGCGAGACCCAGCCAGGGGCGGCCCCCCTGCTGGTCTCGCCCCTTACTGGGGCTGGGCGAGACCCAGCCAGGGGCGGCCCCCCTGCTGGTCTCGCCCCTTACTGGGGCTGGGCGAGACCCAGCCAGGGGCGGCCCCCCTGCTGGTCTCGCCCCTTACTGGGGCTGGGCGAGACCCAGCCAGGGGCGGCCCCCCTGCTGGTCTCGCCCCTTACTGGGGCTGGGCGAGACCCAGCCAGGGGCGACCCCCCTGCTGGTCTCGCCCCTTCCTGCTGGGGCTGGGCGAGACCTAGCCAGGGGCGGCCCCCTGCTGGTCTCGCCCCTTACTGGGGCTGGGCGAGACCCAGCCAGGGGCGGCCCCCTGGCTGGTCTCGCCCTCTACTGGGGCTGGGCGAGACCCAGCCAGGGGCGGCCCCCCTGGCTGGTCTCGCCCCCGTACTGGGGTTGGGCGAGACCCAGCCAGGGTCGCCCCCCTGGCTGGTCTCGCCCCTTACTGGGGTTCTCGCCCCCTACCTTGGGGGGCACGGGACGAGGGGAGATCGCCCCCCTTACTGAGCTGGGCGAGCGGGAGGTTTCGCCCTCCTCTTTCCTTACCCCGGATCATAGTGAACAATAACGCTCTCAAATGCTTCTTATGCTTCGAGGACCTACTCAGCGAATACAGGGTTGTACACTATCGAGTTTGCCTCGTCAAAGGGAGGATGTGACCGCCAACAACCCGCCTGTGGATGGAGATGGGTTGGGTGCTTGGGCTGCAGCCTGGACGATGCCAAGTGAGGCCACAATGATTCTTGTGTGATCAAGAGTGGGTCGCCCCTGAGTCGTCACCCCCCCTCTAAGGTTGTCCACAAATCCAACAGGTTGTTCCTCCTTTGTCCTTTACCAAGGCGGTTTCATATGCAAATGTGGTTTCTTCGTGCTCGGCTCATGCTCGCTCCCGACTTCTAGATCAGACACTTAGTCTCTCCGCGTCTGGTGATCACATTCCGGTTTTCACGAAAGAAGAATTGCTTTCTAATGCAGAGTCACTAAAATTTTGCTTGGTGGACAAATGTAGCTATGACAGACCATCCATTTCTGCTTTCAAGACCTTTTTTGACGCAACAAATGAAGTTTTCTCGGGAGTATATGGTTACCCCCATCGACCACATGCATTTAATAATTACGTTTGAGGCAGAGGAAGTCTTCAAGAAGGTCTGGCTCAAGGAGGTTTTGGTATTCAAAAAATTTCTATTCTGATATTTGAGTTGGTCTCCGGACTACACGCATGTTCAGGAACCTGACGTTGTTTCCGCTTGGATTAGCATATGAGGTCATTCGTTCTATTGTCTTGATGAGGACATTATTCACATCTTTGTCAAACCACTTGACCCGCTCCTTTCCCTGGACGCTCATACGATGCATGGCACTCATGCGGATCATGCCCATGTTTCAATCAAATTCAAACTTAGGTCCTCTCCACCCAAATACTTTTGAAAGAAAACTAATGTACTATTCTCATTGTCAAAAGCAAGCTTATGCTCTCGGGGATTGTAAGATGCTTAAGAAAAAGTCTCATGAATTTCCTGGGGCGGAGGTTGGTGCGCCTGTTGAAACCAGCGACTGGTCTCTTGAGTTCGGACCCACTGGGGGTGTAGCCGATGCTTATTTCTCCCTCACTAGACTCTCTTGACGGTGGATGCTGAAAACGGAAAAGACCCAAGGTTGAAGCGAGGAGGTCCCGCCACTTACCCGGAAGATCTTAGAGAGCTTCCCCTCCCCAACCAAAGCTCAACCGGGCACCTTGGAGGGCACTGGCTGCCAACCAAAACTAGCCTAGAGGAGAGGACGCTCAAGAATCGGATCTCCTCCAAGGTGCCCTTAAGGGTCTATTTATAGTTTTTCTTAGGCTGGTCCGCAAATAGCATGAATCCGCCTTTTAATTTTACTAAACACACCCCAAATTGGTCTATGAATAGCCTAACTCCGCTGTTCTGAAGGGCTATATGCAGACCACAAGGGATATTATGGTCATTTCCTCCTTACTGCCTTCTGGGCGAGTGGTCCGTGAGGGAACCACTCGCCGAGTTCCCGCTTGACTGGGCGAATGCTCAAGCCCTGAGCGAATGGTCCGTGGAGGCACCACTCGTCAGGTTCCCGCTTGACTGGGCGAATGCTCAAGCCCCTGAGCGAATGGTCCGTGGAGGCACCACTCGTCAGGCTCCCTCTCGCCTGCATCCTACCCCCACTAATCTGGAGATCCTTTTTCCTATCTTGGTACGGGCGAATGGTCTGGATGACCCCTGTCCCATCAACTGACTCGAGGGACCCACTCGCCAAATACGGGTTGTACACAATCCCCGCTCTTTGCGAGTGGCTCGCCCACTCGGAAAGAACAGTCCAATCCCTTATTTGGTGAGTGCTTGTTGAGTGGGCCCCGCAAGATTCCGTGGGTCCCACCGTTATCCTATATATATATACATCCCGTGTCCGGCTCTTTCTGGACCACTTACCCATTTCGGCTCAGGATTTCTTCTCTCTCTTGACCTTTCGCCACATCCAATGTCTTCTCATAAGCCTTCCGCGAAACCCCTTTCGCAAGAGATGATCGAGCGCCTGGCCGCGGCCCAGGTTGCAACCGCCCCGAAAACTGCGAGATTCGCTCCCTGGCTGACATCCAAGCGAGACCCAAGCGTCCCGTACGTCTCGCGGCGAGCCAAGACGATTCGTTTGAATCGTCAGAAAGGCGAGGCCGTGTCCGAATCTCCGGCGCGTACTCCTGTTGACCTCGGGATCCAGGTATGGGAATTCCTCCCACCTTACCTTTTAGTTCGGACCCTTACTCCAAAGTTGTTTTGACCACTCGCAGGGGACCTCGGTGACAGAGGACGACCACGCGGTCGTCTTGAATAGAGTCGCGGCGCCACCCCCCGAGTCTGAGGGACCTCCTCCAGATCTGGCCCTGGCTCTTCTCCCTAACCCGGACCTGGCTCATCTCCCTCCTCCGGGCGAGACCGTACTTCAGTCCAGTGAGTTTTGGAACCCTTCCGATTTACCTTTGAGACGGCTTGTTTCTGACCCTCAACTTTTTGCAGCCCTCAACCCAGACGTCTCGCTACGGGACTCTATTCTTCCACCTTCCCCAACCCAGCGGAACCCTTCGGTTACAGCGAATGAACGGAGGGTCTACCCCGAGCGGGAGCCGGGTCAGCACCTCCGTGCTGAAGATAACGCGAATCCTCCGGCGGATGATCAGGCTCCTCCTCCCCCGCCTTTCCGCCCCGGAAAAGGGAAGGTTTTCCCCCCTTTCGCCGGTTTGCCCGAAGTACACCCCCATACTTCTCGCCCCTCAGGCCACAGGGTACCTGCCCCAGGTGAGGCTTCTATCTTGTCCTCGCCGCATTATCTAACTTCATCGTATTGATCCTTTTATAATCTCGTAGGGTATCGGGAGGTCTCCCCCCCTGAGTCCTACTATGAGGGGGAAGACGGGGTGCTCTCGCCCCTTCCCTCCCCAGGTGATCTCGCCGACTTCTTGGGTGACTCATCTGACCACGTGACCCTGAAGGAGCGAATCACGGAGATCTTTGGGAAACTTATATATCTTCAGCGAAATGCTGCCGGCCAGGTGGATGAGGAGAAGCTGGAGATCAAGCGCGAGCTGAAGGAACTCCGGAGGGACTACTCGCGGCTTCTCGCGACAGTGGAGCGACTCGGGGGCGAAGGTGGGGAGCTGTCGCCTGAAAGGCACGCGGCGAGAGCCCGGGACCAGCTCCAACTGGCTTCCCACGAGATCACCAACATGATGACATACTACCGTCAGCGAATGCCCCCAGAAGCAGGGTCGCGAAAGCGAGGTCGATGGGTTTGGGTGGAGTACTGACCCAGACGCCATAGTCTCTTTCTTTTCCTACCCGCCTCGCCGCGAGTGTCGAACATTAATATTTGTCTGTAATAACTTTGTATATTATGATTCTGAGAATGCTCTATTTATCGCTATTTACTTTCCTCCGCCTGTCTGATTGTCGCCGAATGATATGCTTTGCGAATGCTTACCTAACCATTTTTGCTTCTTTCATAACCTGCCTTGGTACTGCCGAATGATATGCTTTGCGAATGCTTACCTAACCCTTTTCGCAAAGCCGTTGAGCGAATAGTTATAGGTCACTCGCCATTAATGGGCGAGAGAGACTTGGACCGGGTTTCGAGGCGCCGGACTGCCGCAGATTGCTATCCGCACCCCCCGTTGCCTCGAAAGCCCAAACGCCGTTTAACGCCTCTATAAATAGGCCCCTCAACTACCGTAATAAATACATCACCATTCGCTCCCTCTCTTTCCTTGCTCCTAGCATTCGCACCTCTCCCTTCTTTGCTGCTCCTTTCCTTTCCCTCATTCGCGAGATGGGTGCCGATGCCGAAGGAAGGGGCAAGTGTGCGAGCGCATTCGTCAATCATGTGTTCGATTCCTGCGACCTTTCCGAAGAAGCCTACTTGACGGCGGTTGCTGACTACGTCCCCGGGGGGTTCGAGGGGCGAAAGCCCAGGCCTGAGGAGCGCCTGAACTCTATCTCGCCTTGTGCTCTCGCGATCCCGCTAGAGCACTTCGAGGTGGGCTTTCGCCTCCCCATCTGGCCGGAGTTGCGCCAGACTTTCAGGTACTATGGGGTCGTGCCCGCCCAGCTCAACCCCAACTCCATAGCCATGCTGGTCGGGTACGCGAGCTACTTGCGAGAAGAAGGGATCGAGTTCTCGCTGCCTGTCTTCCGCAAGCTCTACACCTTCCGCTGCTCCGGCGGCATCTCCTTCTTCTCGGGTTTAAGCCCTCTCAAACACTACGGGCTCCCGAACAAGAACCACGAATGGGTTCGCCGCTTCATCTTCGTCAGCGGGAGCCTAGGTAACACCCTTCTCGCCCCGGTGCAGGAGGAGGAGTCGACCTTCCGCCCCCCGACCCTAGGGGGGCATGAGGCGAAACTCCATCAATACATTCTTCAGTACGGGATGGACCTCGTCTATCTCCGGCGAAACGTCAACACGCTCCCGTTCATTCCGCAGGGCGAGGGTAAGATTCCAAGACTTTTGAATTCATTTTGGTTGTGATTCTTACTCCATTCGCCTAAACCACTCGCAACATCACGCAGGTGTGCGTAATCTTCCCGTTCATCCGCCTCGCCCTCCTGGGTTTTGCCTACCTCTCGCGCAAGCCGCCGCGGATGCTTGCCGGGAGGAGCCGTCCTCCTCCAAACCTAGTAGCCGGAAGCGAAAGTCGGCGAAGGCTTCTTCCCCTCCTCCCTCGAAGTTGCCCTGTCCTCCCGCGGCGAAGGGCAAGGGGGTTCTGGACGAATCCTCTGGGGCGGGTGCTCCACCCTCAACCCTGGGGGCCGACGCGCCTGGCGCGAATGCTCCTCCGGACAAATTGGCGCTGCCGCCACCTCCGTTGCCCCGGGACCATCGTAACTTTGCGAACGGCGAGAAGTTCGTGGATCCTTCCGGGGCTCCTTTGCTGAAGTGGGACAGGAACGCGAACCGGGTTTCGCTATCCACTCTCCATCCCTCTTGGGTGGAGACCAACATTGCCAGCGGCGAGGCCTATGCCCTGGCGTATGCTCTTTATGGCCGGGAGGACGCCGAGGTCTTCGATTTGGAGAAGACTCAGGTTCTCGCCCACGAAGCCGCCCGGGCTATGCTGCGCGCTCTCGAGCTCTCGCATATGTCCTCTCGCCGAAGCCTTGAGGTTTCGCGGAACCTGGCCAAGGTCGAGGAGACCAGGGCTCTTCTGTCCCAGGAGGCGAGCGATCTCAGGGAAAAACTAAAGGCCGCGGAAGCTCTTCTCGCCAGCCGCCCGGTTGTAGAGGTACATTTACTTTTACTCCCGCGAATGGTTATCACTGACCGTCCCATAGTCCTCTCATTATGATCACTTTATTTTTTCAGGATGCTACAAGTGCTGGGATGCTCCGAGCGCGGGTGGCCGACCTCGAGGAGAAAGTCCGTCTCGCCCAGGCCGAGACCCAGCTACTGCGAGAAGCTGGAATGACAGCACTCGCCCCGGGTGATGGGGGGCACTTTTACCCCCATCACGAGCTGGAGCAACTGCTTCAGGAGAATGCGCAACGCGCCGTCAAGCATTCGTTGCAGGTGCTGCGGCGGGCTGGGTATTTGAAGCCGGAGGCCGAATGCCTCACCACTCGCCAAGTAGTCCCGGAGCTTTACATTCCGATTCCTTTCCCGGAGGACGATGGCGTCGCGCCGCGAGAAGACGCTCCCGACCAGGATGAGAGCGAAGATTCTTCGGAGGAGTCTGGTGACCCTTGAGGGGGGCCCTCCGTATTCCCTCTTTTTGCGTTTATACTCTTGATTGTAATCTTGAACCGGCGAGTGCTTGTAAAAGATGTACTTCATTGATTACAATTTGTATTATTCTCAGCTCCTTTTTTTTTTCTCAATCGCCGCCATACCTCGTTAGGCTCATTAGGACGTCGATTCTTTTTATTCGCTGCCACATCTCGCTAGGCTCATTAGGACGCCGGGTCGTGACGCGACTGTCTTGGCCACCCCGCGAATGTTCGAAGATGACTTAGGTCGGTTGCCCCTCTTCGACTTCCCGCTACCCGAAACACTCGCGTACCCTCACCATCCGCTCGGACTGGGATTTCGCCGGGGCAGTCAGGAAGAGAGGTAGGATTATCATTCGCTTGGGTGATTCCTGCGAATGCTCCTGGATCTACCTTAGAGAATTTGGATCCTGCCACCAAGTGGACCCTCCAACCTGCCAGCTGGATGAGAGCCCGGACAGCGGGTCTGCTCGGGGCCATTACCTTGGACCCTGCCACTGAGTGAGCCTTCGGACCTGCCAGCTAGATGAGAGCCTGGACAGCGGGTCTGCTCGGGGCCAACCTCTGGAACATAGAACCTGCCACCGAGTGAGCCTTCGGACCTGCCAGCTAGATGAGAGCCTGGACAGCGGGTCTGCTCGGGGCCAACCTCTGGAACATAGAACCTGCCACCGAGTGAGCCTTCGGACCTGCCAGCTAGATGAGAGCCTGGACAGCGGGTCTGCTCGGGGCCAACCTCTGGAACATAGAACCTGCCACCGAGTGAGCCTTCGGACCTGCCAGCTAGATGAGAGCCTGGACAGCGGGTCTGCTCGGGGCCAACCTCTGGAACATAGAACCTGCCACCGAGTGAGCCTTCGGACCTGCCAGCTAGATGAGAGCCTGGACAGCGGGTCTGCTTGGGGCCGACCTCTGGAACATAGAACCTGCCACCGAGTGAGCCTTCGGACCTGCCAGCTAGATGAGAGCCTGGACAGCGGGTCTGCTCGGGGCCAACCTCTGGAACATAGAACCTGCCACCGAGTGAGCCTTCGGACCTGCCAGCTAGATGAGAGCCTGGACAGCGGGTCTGCTCGGGGCCAACCTCTGGAACATAGAACCTGCCACCGAGTGAGCCTTCGGACCTGCCAGCTGGATGAGGGCCTGGACAGCGGGTCTGCTCGGGGCCAACCTCTGGAACATAGAACCTGCCACCGAGTGAGCCTTCGGACCTGCCAGCTAGATGAGAGCCTGGACAGCGGGTCTGCTCGGGGCCAACCTCTGGAACATAGGACCTGCCACCGAGTGAGCCTTCGGACCTGCCAGCTAGATGAGAGCCTGGACAGCGGGTCTGCTCGGGGCCAACCTCTGGAACATCCAGGGTCTCTCCTGCGAGCTGTAGCATTATTTTCATACACATAGTTTAGACAAAATGCTTTCATTCGAAAAGAGTATCATTATTACATGGTACTAAGGATAAAAGCGTTTAAGGTCGTCGCCACTCCATGTGTGGCTGAGGGGTTGGCCCTCCACATTCTGAAGGCGATACCCCCCAGATTTCAGTGCTTCTTCCACAACATAGGGGCCTTCCCAGTTAGGATTAAGCTTTCCCACCGCGGCGGACCTCCCGGCTGCGTCGACCTTCTTGAGTACCAGATCTCCCTTCTCGAACTGCTTGATCCTGACGTGTTTATCGAAATACTTGGCCATTCGCCGCTTGACCTCTTCTTGATGGATGGCTGCTCGGTCCCGGGCTTCTTCGATGAGGTCGAGGGAGAGCCGTAACTCTTCCTCGTTCTCGGCTCTCCAATCTTCCTCTCCCTTTGCGGCGACCTTTACCCGTGGTGTTGTAATCTCGAACTCTATGGGGATGACCGCCTCGCAGCCGTGAGAGAGCTTGAAAGGGGTCTCCCCCGTGGCGGTGTTGGGGGTGGTTCTTAAAGCCCATAGGACCGAGGGGAGCTGTTCCACCCAATTGCCTTTGAGATTTTCCACCTTTTTCTTGAGCAAGTTCACGATGACTTTGTTCGCTGCCTCTACCTGCCCGTTGCTCCTGGGATGGTGGACGGACGCAAACCTAAGGTCTATCCCCAGCTGGCCACAGAAGCTGATGAATTCCTCGCTTGCGAACTGCGGTCCATTATCCGTGACTATGGCCTGCGGAAGCCCATGTCGACAAATGATCTCCCCCCATACGAAGTTGCGGATTACCTGGGAGGTGACCTTAGCCAACGCCTTGACCTCCAGCCACTTTGTGAAGTAGTCAATCATGACTAGGAGAAATCTCCTCTGCCCGCTAGCCTGGGGGAAGGGTCCTACCAGATCCATTCCCCATATGGCGAATGGCCAGGGCGCCGTGATACTCCTCAGCCTCTGGGCTGGCACGAGCTGAAGCGGGGCGAACATTTGACACTTCTGGCATCTCTTTGCAAAGGCTGCCGCGTCTTTGCTTAGGGTTGGCCAGAAGTACCCCTGCCTCACGACTCTTGCCTCCAACATCCTGCTCCCCGAGTGGCTGCCGCATTCGCCGGAGTGGACTTCCTCCAAGATCCTTGGGACCTCTTCCTCCGAGATGCATCGGGCCAGGAGGCCCGAGAGGGTCTTCCGATACAAGTCACCCTCATGGAGCACATAGTAGGCAGACTTATACCGGAAGCGTCTCTGGTCCGGAACTTCTTTTGGAAATTTTCCCGTTGCAAGGAAGGTGACGAAGGGATCCTTCCAGGAGGGCCATTGTTCTACTTCCATGAGCTCTCCTTCTTCAATCGAAGGACGGAATAGGTCCGTCAGGGTTCCCCCGGCTCGAGGACCAGATTTTGCCAACCGATCTGCCGGAGTGCTCTCTTCTCGTGGGACATGCTGGATGGAGAAAGTTTTGAACGTCCCCACGAGACCTTTGACTTTTGCCAAATACTTCATGAGCACAGGCTCCCTTGTTTCGAACTCTCCCCTTATCTGAGAAGCTATTATCATAGAATCCGTGAGTACCTCCACGTCATGGACCCCGAGCTCCCGGGCCAACCGCAGGCCGGCGATCACAGCCTCATACTCCGCCTGGTTGTTGGTGATTGGGAAGTGTATCACTAGCGTCTGTTCTATCTTCACTCCGTGGGGACTCTCCAGCACCACCCCTCCTCCGAGGGAGTTCTTGCCCGAAGCCCCGTCCACCAGTAGCTTCCACGGGATGTGACGAGGGGCTCCGTCTTCTTTCATCTCGGCCACGAAATCTGTCATGAAATCAGCCACCACCTGCGCCTTCATAGATAATCGAGGGACAAAGGTAATGTTGAATTCACTTAGCTCGATTGACCATTTTGCGAGTCTTCCTGAGTGCTCCACTCCTTCGAAGATCTGGCGGAGTGGATGGTCCGTCACTACTTGGATCGAATGGGCCTGGAAGTATGGCCTGAGCTTCCTGGCTGCGATGACCAGGGCAAAAGCCAACTTTTCTAAAATTGGGTACCTGAGCTCCGCTTCCCTCAGGACCCTGCTTACGTAGTAGACTGGTAGCTGCTTCTTTCCTTCCTCTCGAACCAGGACGGAGCTTACGGCCTCCGCCCCGACCCCGAGATATAAATGTAGGACCTCCCCTTCTTTGGGACTTTGTAGTAGCGGAGCCTTGGTGAGTTGGCTCTTCAAGGCCTGAAAGGCTTCCTCGCATTCTCTCGTCCATTCAAACTTCTGATTGCCTCTTAGCGCCTTAAAGAAGGGAGAGCATTTTTCCCCTGCCCGGGATAGAAACCTGTTCAGCCCGGCGAGTCTTCCGGTCAAGCGCTGAACCTCTTTGGCGCTCCGAGGCGACCCCAGCTCCATTATAGCCCTAACCTTGTCCGGGTTAGGTTCTACCCCCCAGGGGGTGAGAAGGTGCCCGAGGAACTTCCCTTTGCTGGCCCCGAACACACACTTCAGGGGGTTCAGGCGCATCTTGTACTTGCGTAGGGTGGCGAAGGTCTCCTCGAGGTCCTGGATGTGGGAGCTCACGCACTTGCTTTTTATCATAAGGTCATCCACGTAGACCTCCAGGTTCCTTCCCCTTTGCTTTTTGAATACCCGATCCATCATCTTCTGGTAGGTTGCTCCTGCATTTTTCAGCCCGAAGGGCATCATTTTATAGCAGTAGCATCCCTCCCTGGTGATGAACGAGACATCTTTGACGTCTGGTGGGTGCATTCTTATTTGGTGATAACCTGAAAAAGCATCCAAAAAACTCATCACAGAAAAACCGACGGCTGAGTCAACCAGCGCGTCGATCCGAGGCAAGGGATAACAATCCTTAGGACAGGCCTTATTTAACAATGAAAAGTCCACACACATACGCCAGCGGCCATCGGCCTTTTTTACCATTACGACATTGGAGACCCAGCCTGGATACTGGATCTCTGTTACAAAACCTGCCTCGAGGAGTTTCGTCACCTCCTCGCGGATTGGACCTTCGAGCTTGTCAGCTATAGCCCTTCTCTTCTGCCGGATGGGGCGGGCTTCTGGATCGAGGTTGAGACGATGGCAAGCCACGTCCGCCTCGATGCCCGGCATGTCCGCTGCGCTCCACGCGAAGATGTCCATGTTCTTTTGGATGCACTCCAACATCCTTTTCTGGTCCCCCGGGCCGAGGCCCCCGCTGATCCGCACCTTCTCCACTCTTCCTGCCTGGGTGGTAACCTCCATCTCTATCACCTCTTCTGCTGGCTCGAGCCGGGCTGGCTCGTCCCACTGGCCCTTCGCTTCTCGCCCCTCCTCCCGGGCCTTCTCCCCTGCAGCTCTTTCCGCCTTCATCGGCTCGACCTCCTGCTCCTCGCGAGCGACCTCCAACACCTCAACCTCCTGCTCCTCACGAGCGACCTTCAACACTTCCTTTCGGGCAGCGCCCTCTCCCCCTTCTCCTTCCTTCTCCCCTTCCTCTCCTGGCCCCTCCGGCCTCTCCATCTCTTCATCCATCTTTTCGGCATCCGCCATCCATGAGATGGTGTTGACGGCAGTTACGTAGCATTGCCTCGCCACCTTAGCATCTCCTCGGACGCGGATCTGGACTCCTCCACTATGAAGTTTTAGGCACTGATGGTACGATGAGGGCACGCACCGAAAGGCACTGATGAGGGGTCTTCCAAAGATGGCGTTATAGCTGCTCGGAGCGTCCACGATGACGAACCGGCAGTTTCTCGGGACTCCTCCTAGCGTCACCTGGAGACCTACGCCTCCCTCGACCTCCTTCCTCTCTCCCGAGAAACCAAACAGTGGCCCGTCGGAGGCCTGCACCCTCTTCTTCTCTACCTCCATCGCGTCGAAAGCTTTTTTGAAGATCACATTCACCGAGCTCCCGTTGTCCACCAGGATCCGAGAGACCGTGAAGTTTTCTATCGCCGTCTGGATCACCAGGGCGTCGCAGAATGGGTCTTCGTAGTCTGGCATATCCTCTGAGGAGAAGGTGAGCTTCTCGGAGGGGGGTGGGGTCTGGGAAGTTGACGCGACATCCCTTCGGAACATGGCCTGGAAGCTCCTCTTGCGAGAGGCCTCTATCCCAACCCCACCGTGAATCACCCCGATTCCCCCCCTGGTTCCTGTATCCGCCCTATCCTCACACCGGTCCTCTTCTGCCTCTGGAAGTACTTCCTCAATTCTGGCATGCGGCCGCCGTGGCCGTCCTCTTTCCCTCATTTCCAAGAACTCTGGGCAGGTGGCGGTCGCGTGACCTTCCTCCTGATGAAAATCACAGTAAGGCAACGCCACCCTGTCCTCTCTTCCAGCTCTTCCTCTTCCTGCTCTTGCTCCTCTACCTCTTCTTCCTCGGCCTACCGCCATGGCTTGCTCCCTCGGGGGGTTAGGGGGTCTGGGACCCTGCCTCCACCCCTGATTCACTCCTCCTGCCTCCCTTCCTGGGTACCTTTCATCCTGACCTCGCGCTGGTCCTTCTTGGTTCCTCCAGCCCAACCTGTTGTTGGGTTCCTGGTTCCTCCAAACCCGAGGTGGTCTTTCGAACCCCTGCCCCCTGGGCTCCTCTCGCCTTCTTCCTTCTGGCTGCCTTGCCTCGGGCTCGCTCATCTTTGCCAACCTTTTATAGAATTCGGGGTTGGCCGCCTCCCCTTCGATCTCCTCCGCGGCTCTTTCCATCAACTCCTCGAAGGATACGGGAGGTCTTCTCTTCAGGTCCATCTTGAAGAACCCTTCTCGCAGCCCTACTATGAATGCCATCTGGAGGGCGAATCCCGGCACCTCCTGCACTAGGTGTATCTCCTCCTGGAACCTGTCCACGTACTTAGCCAGGGATTCTCCCTCCCTCTGCCGGATCTTGAAGAGAGCCTCCGCATCCTTCTTCCTCTTCTTTGACGTCGAGAAACGTAGTCGGAAGCTTCGGCGCAGATCATCGAACGCATAGATGGAACCTGTGGGAAGTTGGTGGAACCAGTCCCTTGCTTTTTCCTTCAGGGTGGTTGCGAAGAGTCGGCATTGGAAAGAATCTGACATGGGAAGGATTGAAGTCATGTCCTCGAACCACTGCAGGTGCACAACTGGGTCCTCCTTGCCGGTGTAGTAGGACATCTCCGGCCCACGAAACCCTTCTGGCACTGGGGCTGAGAGGATCATCTCGCAAAAGGGGCTCCCTTCCCCTGCTCGGCGAGTGGTCCTCTCGCGCGGGACCAACTCACACACCTCGGCACTCGCCGGACTGTTGAACAACTGCCGTCCGGGGAGGTCTCGCGCACTGCCTTCTGCTGGCACCTCCTTTCCCGGTCGCTGCCCCGGGGCGTTCTCGCCAATCTGCAAAGGCGGGACCACTGGAACCACCGGGGTCTCGCACTCGGTCCTCGACGCGAGAACTGTCTGCAGGACCTCTCGCTTAAACTTCTCAAACATCTCCAGCCACTCGCCCGCCGCGGGTGGCTGCGAGTGACCCGAGTCAGAACCATTTCCTCCATCTCCTGTCATCGAAACCAGCTTGGGATTTTCTTTCACCGGCTACGGTCCACGCTCACCGCACCAAAAATGTTGAAACCAGCGACTGGTCTCTTGAGTTCGGACCCACTGGGGGTGTAGCCGATGCTTATTTCTCCCTCACTAGACTCTCTTGACGGTGGATGCTGAAAACGGAAAAGACCCAAGGTTGAAGCGAGGAGGTCCCGCCACTTACCCGGAAGATCTTAGAGAGCTTCCCCTCCCCAACCAAAGCTCAACCGGGCACCTTGGAGGGCACTGGCTGCCAACCAAAACTAGCCTAGAGGAGAGGACGCTCAAGAATCGGATCTCCTCCAAGGTGCCCTTAAGGGTCTATTTATAGTTTTTCTTAGGCTGGTCCGCAAATAGCATGAATCCGCCTTTTAATTTTACTAAACACACCCCAAATTGGTCTATGAATAGCCTAACTCCGCTGTTCTGAAGGGCTATATGCAGACCACAAGGGATATTATGGTCATTTCCTCCTTACTGCCTTCTGGGCGAGTGGTCCGTGAGGGAACCACTCGCCGAGTTCCCGCTTGACTGGGCGAATGCTCAAGCCCTGAGCGAATGGTCCGTGGAGGCACCACTCGTCAGGTTCCCGCTTGACTGGGCGAATGCTCAAGCCCCTGAGCGAATGGTCCGTGGAGGCACCACTCGTCAGGCTCCCTCTCGCCTGCATCCTACCCCCACTAATCTGGAGATCCTTTTTCCTATCTTGGTACGGGCGAATGGTCTGGATGACCCCTGTCCCATCAACTGACTCGAGGGACCCACTCGCCAAATACGGGTTGTACAGCGCCGGTGGTACAACTATCTAGTGGTGGTCCTGCTGTGCCTCCTCCCTCAATGGATGAGGCTGTTGATGTTGTGTCTCCTCCTGATATTGTGGGTCAGGTTGAGGTCTGCCTTTCTTTGTCTTCTCTTGAAGATCCTGTGGATTTGTAAGTTGATGGTGTTATCAATACGAGGTCTCTTTCCTTAGGGGGCAGAGAATTTTGTGGCTCTGACCGAGGTGGTGTGTCTGGTGGTGGTCTGCCCTCTGTCCCCAACCCCCGGTGTTATTGGGGATCAAGACATATCCCTCCCTCAATACTCTTGCGGGTTGATGACATCATCTCTCAGAATGTGCATTCTGTTACGTCTTCTCAGGGGGTCGGCAGGCCCAATCGGGGCCGTGTGGTTTTAGGTCCCCTGTGGTTCCTCTATTCGATCTCCTATCTAATAATGTGGCGCATGATGATGGTGACTACAAAGACTTGGATTCGGATGGTCAATATGTGTAGATCGCTAATGTTGAAGATGTAATGGAGTAGCCAACAAAAAAATACTTAAATCCGGACCAACAACTCGTACACTCGAGATGTACAACATGATCCGGAGTTGAGCAAGAAGTGGAACAAAGCCCCACATGTGCATAGAAATTTCGTGATAGCATTGAATCCGACGATTTTTAGGTCTGCCCATTGGTTTTCTATTACTAGTTTTTGGTGGTCTGTTATCCATGTTTTGTGGACTTGATTTGCTTTAACATTGTATCATTGTTTTTAATTATCAACCAAAAAGTTGCCTTATACAAAAATAGTATTATGAGAAATGAAAAATCTTGCTGCCGCGGCTTGTCCTGCGGTCCGAAACCGCCGCATAGCTTTTTGTCGTTGTCATAACTCGGCGGTGGGTGTTAGTTTGGTAGTGATATAAGGATGTCGAGGATAAAACGTACAATATGTTTTGTTAAATATTAATGAAAAAAAGAGAACAATAATCAGGAGACAAGTCTTCAAGCAAATACATTAGGGCTGTCTAAAATGTCGTTTTGAAAAAGTTATGAACTCTTTCAAAATTTCTTATGTAAATGATTTTTAGAAGGTGTTTTACATTTTTCATTTGAAGTAACTTTTTAGTTAATAACTTTTTGACTTTGTAGCATGCATGAGAGAGAGAATATATATTGGAATTGGTATTGAAAAGAATGACTAAAAAATTCGTGTCATGGCAAAAAATTCGCATTCGGGCAAAAAATGCTCGTCATGGCGAAAAATGCACGCTCGAGCGAAAAATGTGCGTCTAGGGAAAAATGCACATCCCAGGCGGAAAATGCACTCCCGGCGAAAAATGCTCGTTCGGAAGGAAAATACGCTACATGACAATAAATGCGCGTCTGAGCGAAAAATGCGTACCCTGACGAAAAAATATGATCTCATACTAAAAGTCTAAAATGCACGCCTTGGCGAAAATGTACCTGGGCGAAAATTATTGTCGATACGAAAACACGGGCCCGGGGGAAAGTGCGCCCGAGTGAGGTCTCAGTTCCAAAATGCTTAATCTCAAAACCGACGACGAGAACTAAACATTAGACAAAGGGTTTTGTTCAAAAAGTTGTTTAAAAAAATTTATTTATATATGAAAAATAGGGAACCCCATCTTTTTTAAAAATCTTGAAAACAATTTTTTCTAAAAAACTTTTTTGTCACTACTGTGAAAATAAACGTCAATTAAATTACGGCAGCGATAAAAATTGAACTTTTCCTACTGCCACCGTGATCCCAAACAGAGCCAAAGACCTCATGAGACTAAGGCTTCGTTTGGGGGGACTTATTATCTCCGGTCAAGCGGTCACGACCGCATGGTTCATGCGGTCGTGACCGCTTGACCGGTGAAAATAAGTCCCCCCAAATGGAGCCTAAGAAGAAGATATGAAAATACACGAGCGTCCAAACTCGGATCATTTATAGGCAAAACTAAATTCTGAATAATTAAAATTTTAGAACAGTAAAACCATTAATTATAAAACATAAATAATTATAATGATTACTGTTAATATACTATTAATAAAAAGTAACGTTTTAAATGATGTTAATATAACGTCATTAAAAATGTTGATAATAACTTTTATAATTACGTTAAATAATTGTCGTTATTATAAATGTTAATAATAATGCTATTATTAAACTATTATAACTAAGAGCGACGCTAAGATAAAACTGTTAGGGCGCTGCTATTAGCACCGCAGTTTTTGCTAGTCGCACCGTACTTTCTCCTAATTTTTCGCGTCATTTAGAAATACGCCTTGTACATGCATTTTTATGAAAATTGTCCAACACGAAAGTTGTAGATTTCAACGAGATTTACAACTTTCGTGTTGGACACTTTTCTTAAAAATGCATGTACAAGACGTATTTCCAAAAGGCGCGAAACCTGAGAGTATTTCCAAAGTACGTCTTGTACATGCATTTTTAGGAAAAGTGTTCAACAAGAAAGTTGTAGATCTCGTCGAATTCTACAACTTTCGTGTTGGACAATTTTTCTAAAAATGCATGTACAAAACGTATTTTCAAAAGACATGAAAAATTAGGAGAAAATGCGGTGCGACTAGCCAAAACTGCTGTGCTAATAGCATCGCCCAACTATTCTTACGTTATTACAATAACTTTTATAATGTTATGATTAATGCTATAATTTTTCAGAAACTCGAATCCAAAAGCATCATTGAACTCCTCTTGAAAAAATGCACAAGATGATATGGGATGATGATTTCGCTCAAAGCGAACTTCCACCGACAATTGTCGTAGTTTCAGAGCACTGAAATTTTTGTAGAGATTTGAAAACATTCATTTTTTGGTTAGGTGGCACATAACAAAGCAACCTCCACAATCTCATAAGTATTGTCTGTTTTAGTTCATCCTAGCTTGCACTAAATTGAACCGCACGATTTTGTCATTTTTCATGTGACATATGAACGTCATTGTGGAGGTCACCCATCTGAGAAATACTCTCACAGGAGCACTCTTAACTATGAATTTTTCATCACAAATTCCATCAGTTCCTTTGAAAAGACACATTTGATACTTGAGGGTGTCAGTTATTACTTAAGACCAACAAGTTTTTCTTTAATTTCAATATGAGATTCGGTTCATTCATGTATCTCCTTCACTTAGAAGTCGGCTAGGAAGTGCATTGTCTGAGCTTCATCACCCTCAAAGACACTCCCCTCCCTCGTCGAACTGCTCTCATTGAATTCAACATGTTTCAAGCCCACCAACTTTCATATGTTTTATCCCGAAACCACACATTATATTGTAGAAAGACCGACTTTAATATCATTTGTAACGACATAACACTACAATATCATAAGTATTATTCACTTTGGTTCATCTCATCACATACTAATATGAAATGTATGATTTTGTCATTTTTCATTGGCGACCTACACATTTTCAAAAAGTTACCGATCTATCCGAGGATTACTTTCTCTAGAGCATGCTTAACTATGAATTTTCCATTATAACTCCACTAATTGCTCCAAAAAAAACACCTATGATATTTTAGCTATTATTTAAATTGTTACTTAAGTTCATCAACTTGCCTTCAAATTCTGATGTGAGGTTCATTTCATTTATTCATCTCCTTTCATCTCCTTGTCATCGTCGGCTACCCGAATACTGACGAACATGATTGGGATGCCCGAATCCACCCTAGAGGGCAAGGTTCATTAATCAAAAATAGCTATCCGAGGGACACAACCCGTCTCTTTTATACGCTCGCTTAAGTACCCAATCAAAAATCTATTAAAAGTGCTTAATATATCATGCATGTTATCAATTTGTTTTTTTTTTACTTGGTTTGACATTGTCAATAGCCCAAACACTAGAGGCGATGTACTACGGGCAAGGAATGTTACATCCATGTTATTATGTTTTGACAAGCTTCACTCTATTATAGAGATTTGAGAAAGCACACTTTTGGTGAAAGAAATTCAATAGATTTCTACCTCCAATGTTGAAAAGTGATGAGTTTTATTAATAAATGTGAACCTTTACACCAGAACAAGTAAGAAATAATTAATTGCATAAGTAGGTACTTCAAATCTTTGGATGAACAATAGTAGAAGAGGATGAGAACAACAACAATAAAGTTGAATGTCATCATCTCAATGTAGATCATAATGCTCCGCCCACTAAAATGGAATATATTTAACAAGTGTGACTCAATTAGTCAAGCTCATACGTGGCGAAATCTCAAAATTATCTTAGGCTACTTCATTGAGAAAGTTTAGCATCCGGAATCTCGATTGGATCTCTAATATCTTCACCGTTACGAAATCCAACAAAAGGTGGCCGTGGATATTTGTTGATTTCACAACCTCAAAATGACGCCAATATTATTTGTTATGCTAAAGATTATTATTTGTTATGCTAAAGATTATTATTTGTTATGCTAATTAAGGATTCGTTTGGCACGGTGGTAGCGATTGTAAACGCGGTGGTTATGAACTGTCATTTGTGAACACTTGACATCACCTAAGGAACTTCATCAACTTTTAGGTTCAAAACTAGTATTTTTTCTTGATGACAGTAATTAATAACCGTTGTTATACCAAACATATGACAGTAATTAATAACCGTTGTCATACCAAACATATAATCTATGACGGTGACGTTTTTGTCCAAACTCTCCAGAGCAAAAACACCTGTCAAACGAACCCTAAGTCGTTGGTCGATTCAACCGCTGCCTAATTATGACTATTTTGATTCTTGTTGATAAAGAGTATATCCATCACTAAGGGTGGGTTATTTTGGTACTGTGACATGTATCTCTTAAAGAATGTCAACTCATACATCTTTAAAGCCAAAAAATAATGAAATGTCAAAGTTTATGTCAATTATCTTCTTGTAAAAAGACATGCTCTCAACAACCGTCGATCTTACCAAAACCTTCTCCATGTTTAGAAAAAATAAAAAAGAGTGAAATTAAATTTTTCCTATGCATGTTTTTGATGCAAAGCCGAGGTATTCCTCTCGCGTCTCCATACCCCTTATAGATAGAGGTCAACCTTAACAAATGAAGGCTATCTTCGACATGGTTATACCACAAATACGAAGAAACTTCAATAACTAGTAGGATGAGCCACAATACTAAGATGATAATCACCAGGGAAAAGTGCTCCTCATTTTTCATGATATAAATGACAGCCAACTATATATTATGAATGAAGTCTTGGTTGAATTCCCATAAATAATTATAACATTAATAATAATTAACAAAGAAAGTCATCCATATATATATTGTATGTTTTGAATCCCTAAACTTTCCCAACTTTATGAAATCAACCCCTATGAACAATAAAACTAACATTTCTAGCTGAAAATTTATTTCTAAGGGAAAATTAGCATGTGTGACTTTTTGAAAATAGGTAAATCAAATAATTACCAAAATGTATATTACTTTAGTTCAAGAATCTACTGCACAAACTAAATTTTTTGAAAAATAAAATGATATTAATTTAAGACTTCATTTATTCATAGAAATATTTATCATTGATCCCTTCCAATTCAAATCTCATTTACAACGTAGCTGTTAAAAAAATGTTAACTAGAAATTTGCAATGATTTTTAAGTTGCGTTAATGTTTTAAAATATATTAATTTATTCAAAACAACTCTTCGTATTATAATAATTAATATTGAACCACCTCAATATTTGCCATATAATATATATATTTTAAAAAAATATTGACTGATTTGTGATCGCCATCGCCGAATTTCTGCTCACCATCATCAAGATTTTTACTCGTCGACGCCCAATTTTTTGGATCCGGATCCCCTGGAGTTCATGCGAGAACTCCAGAGTGAAGTTCCCGGATTAATAACCCTTGGATTAAATCCAAGGGCTGGGCTCGCTCCCTCTTTTCTCGCATGATTTTCTGTTCCCGCATGGATTAATCCAAGGGCTGGGCTCGCTCCCTCTTATCTCGCATGATTTTCTGTTCCCGCATGAATTAAAACACTACCCTGAAGTTCCCGCATGAACTCGAGAGGATCCCGGATCCCAATTTTTAAGTATAATATGAAGAGTGATTTTGCATACATTAATTTCTCTAAATTAAAAATAAAGTTAGTTGTAATTTGTAAATTATTTCAATTTTTATTTATTATTTTCCAAATATCTACTCGGTACAACAGACACTTTTGATATATATATTTTTCAATTATTTGATTTACATATTGATTTCATAAAGTAAAAATTTGGGGAGGGAGAGGATGCGGTTGCTGCCGGTCCGTCTCTCTCTGCCGTCGACGGATGCGATAGTTGCCGCCAACTCTCGCATCGCACGCCACGGCCGCCTCGGTCAGATAGATTCTGCCCGGAAGATATTTGACGAAATGCCGGAGCGGACCGTCGTCTCCTGGAACTCCCTCATCGCCGCCTACTTCACGAAAGGCCAAATCCACAATGCCCGTATCCTCTTCGAACGGATTCCTCAACGTAACACCGCATCATACAACGTCCTGATCTCTGGCTACATCAAGTTAGGCCGCTTCGCCGATGCTTTCGCCGTCTTCAACTCCATGCCGAGCCGCAACGTCGTCTCCTGGACCTCCATTCTGCGTGGCTATATCCAGGCCGGAGCCATTCACGACGCCGAGGCCTTGTTCCGCCGTATGCCGGAGAAGAATGTTATCTCATGGACTGTCATGCTCGGAGGTCTCATCCAGGATGGCCGCATAGATGACGCCCGCCAAATATTCGACGAAATGCCTGAGAAAGACATCGTCGCAAGGACCACCATGCTGTCAGGGTATTGCCAGGTCGGTAGAATTTCTGAGGCTCGAGAGATCTTTGATGAGATGCCCCGCAGGAATGTAATCGCCTGGACCGCAATGATCTCTGGGTACGCCCAGAATCAGCAGCTCAATCATGCACGAAAGCTGTTTGAGGTAATGCCCGAGAGAAACGAGGTAACGTGGACGGCCATGCTGACTGGCTACACTCAAGCTGGGCTGATTGAGGAGGCGGATGGCTTATTTAAGAGGATGGAAGAAAAGCCCGTGATCGCTTGCAATGCCATGATTATCGGGTTTGGGCAGTGTGGAATGGTAACTGAAGCAAGAGATGTTTTTGATCACGTGCTGCAGAAAGATGACGGGACTTGGAGCTCAATGGTGAAAGTGTATGAGCAAAATGCTTTCCAATTGGAGGCTCTCGAAGTTTTCTGCTCGATGCAGTCGGCGAATGTGCGGCCGAATTACCCTTCGATCATCAGTGTTCTAGCCGTTTGCGCTGGCCTGGCGATCATTGGCCATGGAAAGCAAGTTCACGCGAAGATGATAAGAACACATTTTGACACAGATGTGTTCGCGGTTTCCGCTCTCATCACTGTTTATGCTAAGTGCGGGGACCTTGCCAAGGCGAAGATGATATTCGATACTTTCGAAGGGAAGGATGTTGGCCTGTGGAATTCCATGATAACTGGCTATGCACAGCATGGGATGGGGGAGGAGGCTCTGAAAATTTTCAATGAGATGTGTTCAGTGCCATTGCTGCCTGATGACATTAGCTACATAGGAGTTCTTTCAGCTTGTAGTTATTCAGGCATGGTGCAAGAAGGGAGAGAAATTTTCAAATCCATGAGTTTGAATTCCATAGTTAAACCCACCGCCGAGCACTATGCTTGTGTGGTGGACATGCTTGGCCGTGCTGGGCACGTTGATGAAGCACTGGATTTGATCAGCAATATGACCGTTGAAGCTGATGCCGTGGTGTGGGGGGCTCTTCTAGGAGCATGCAGGATTCATAAAAATCTCAAAATTGCAGAAATTGCTGCCAAAAAACTTGTGCAGCTTGAGTCTTGGAATTCAGGGCCTTACATTTTGCTATCTAATGTCTATGCTTCTCGTGGGAGGTGGGAGGACGTCATGAAATTAAGGAAGGCGATGACTTTAAGGAGTGTGAGCAAGTCGCCTGGTTGTAGCTGGATTGAAGTAGATAAAATTGTGCATATGTTCACCGGTGGAGATGTAATTGCGCATCCCGAGCATGAAAATATCGTTGGCATGCTGCAGAGATTCGATTGTTTGCTGAAGGAGTCGGGTTACTCCCCTGATGTTAGCTATGCTCTTCACGATGTTGACGAGGAGGAAAAGGCACATCATTTGCGCTACCATAGCGAAAGGCAAGCTCTTGCTTTTGGAATTTTGAAGGTTCCGGGGGGTTTGCCTATCCGTATAATGAAGAACTTGAGGGTGTGTGGTGATTGCCACATTGCAATTAAGTTGATATCGAAGATCTTGGGACGCGAGATTATCTTGAGAGATGCCCACAGATTTCATCATTTCAAAGTTGGTTCTTGCTCTTGTAAAGATTATTGGTGAGCTTGTTGAAGTTTTGCATTATTATTGCATTTGTAAAGATTGTTTTTTTTACACAAGATGAAAGTAGTCTCACTTACAAAGTTCTAAACCTGGTATTGGTACACTTTTGTTTTGCGCAGGTGAATATTTCTAAGCCGATTTTTAACTACAAGAGAGATCTATTTGAACAGAATGTGAGAATTGCGGTGCGGGTGGGGGGGGTGGGGGGGGGGGGGGGGGGGGGGAGGGGTCGGAATTGTTGGAGGAGAAGGATTTTAGAGGTAAATTTTCATGCTATTGTTCTTATTCATTGTCACTACTAATTCAAGTATGAGGAATTCAGTTCTAATTAGTATAGACAAAATAAGGCCTTTTTCTATATTGAACTTCACTACTAATTCTATTGTACCTTCTATCAGCCCTCACATAACGCTACCTACTAGGCTACCCTACAAAATTGACATTCCCCTCGATGCCTACTACAGGAAAAATCTGCGATCCTCCATGCACATGTTTCTAAAATTGAGAAGGCCTAAATATGAAACAGAAATTGAATCTTACTTTTCATATAATCGTATGTTTGATGGTGTT
Organism: Dactylorhiza incarnata; assembly: GCA_033032865.1. NCBI lineage: Eukaryota > Viridiplantae > Streptophyta > Magnoliopsida > Asparagales > Orchidaceae > Dactylorhiza > Dactylorhiza incarnata. Next base: position 1,723,015 of record JAWHQI010000268.1, on the reverse strand, counting down.
ACACTAAAATTTGAAGATTCTCTCAATATATAGTATAGATATAAGCCCCTTTCGACAGTCCCACACCCCACCACTCCCTCAACTAGGATTTCCTAAGAGCTATTCTCCAAATGTAACCCTACACACCGCATAACAAATTGGTGTCAAAAAATTCGCTGAATCATTATTATCCTTTCATCAATAAAGACTTTGAGGTTTATGCAACGTCTGGTTGAGATTTAGGCTCTGTTTGGGATGGCCGTGGCTGTAGGAAAAATAGCTGTGGGAAATCAGTGTTGGAATTAGAGTTGTTAGAAAAGCAGTGATAGGAAAAGTAGTAGAAAGAGAAGGGGGATGTTGACCTACAGGAATAGAAGTATGAAAATGGAGAAAGCTTCTTTTAGCTTTTATGGAAAGGGAAGAATTCACTGCCTTCCAAAAAGTCCTGAGAACATATTTTGGCACATCCACCGGCGGAAACCAAACACCTTCTTATACGGAGCTGCTTCAAGATCTCATCACGAGCTCATAGATCACTGTCATTGGCTTCAATGATACTTGTTCCGATATAGTTTTCAAACATTCAAGGGACTTTTCATCTTAGCATGACTTTAAAATGGGCCATTCCTACTGAAGCCTAGTAAGATGTGTGACAATTATATGCAGCCAATTTGAGGGTTTTATTCTCTTTGATGGATTGTTCGTGATGATCTGATGTTCTGTTCTAAGTAATGTTTGACTAGCAGAGAATGCAAGCAAAATTATAAGGCAGCTCGATGCCATGCAAGGTAAGAATTTCACGCCGAAATTTACTTAAAAAGTTGGATTTTCAAATTTTTTTTGAAGCCATTAATTTCTATCTGCATTGTAGTGAGTAGGTAGAGGGACAAACTGTATGGCTTTGGAAAAATTATCTAATTGATGTGCCTTAAATTTTTTTTTTCTTTTTAAGTCTTTATATGTCGTGAGGTAAAAGCCGAGAAAATTTTCAACTTTCTTTAGGTTTTCGAACATTTTCAGTAAAACCTTTTTGGTAAAAGTATCATCATCAAAGTAAGACTGAATTCGCCGGAATTCTGTTATTTACATGTGTTCTCATATCTTTTCTTACTCCTTTCCAGGTGAAGTATGAACAAGCACAATGGGGAGTCGCACGAAAACCTGCACGATCACTTTACAACATATCATGGAATTCTCGAATCAGTTTGGAAGTCAAACCAGAGCTTGAAGAGAAGAAAATTCCCGCCCAAGTGAAGGAACAATGCTTTATCTGTATTGGACTTTTGCCTTAAGGCAGACCCAACCACTATTTCCCCGGTCCACGCCGATGGACTTTGGCTCCAATTGACACATTTTTTTCTCCGGTGAGTTTTGACAAAAATGCTATCGTCATAAAATATATGTTTGGCATGACAACGGTTATGACCGCCACCATAAAAAAAACTAATTTTGAACAGGAAAGTGGATGTAGTTCCTTAGGTGAGCTTGGGCATTCACGAACGACGGTTCATAACCACTGTGTCCATGACTGCCACTGCCGTGCCAAACGGACCCTTCAGTAATAGCCAGATTAGGTAGGTATTTGATAATGTTTTTTTAACAAAAAATGATTAATAGTTTATTTTCTGCCCAATCATATTCCCGTTCATGTGCTTCAGTAAACAATGTAATTCAGTAAATATTACACGTTAGGGTTCTGTTTTTTGCTCTTAATCTTTGGACGAATGCTTTATGTTTCTTAATCAGCTGTAGACTACTTTAGATGTTCATGTCTCATGGTATGGTTTATCATGCTAGGATCTTCAAACTTGCTTGAACGTTTAATTGAATCATTTTGATTTTGATTATTTTATTTTTTAGTGTATTTGTTTGATTTTAGCACTCCGGTTGGCACACAGTGTTCGCAATGCTCGATGTTCGGCACCGGCAGTTTCTTTGGTCTCTTCTTGTTTGATTTTTTTATTTTTTAATATGTATATTTTTGGTGGAAAGTTGGGATTGGGGGCAAATTGAAAACCTCCAAAAGATGACATCAAACTTTATTTTCTTTATACGCGAGTGACAGTGCATGGGGGCCCCCGTGCGGCCAATGACAGTACCCAGGGCGCGACAGTGTCCCAGCGTCACGACACTCCCGCCACTCGCAGTTCCCCGAGCGCACGATTGCAGTCCCAAGAGCATCTTGAGAGAGGGTTTTTTATTTAATTAAATAAAAAATAAAGGGAGGAGGAGATGATTAAATGGAGGGATAAGATTGCTTTGACAGTGCACAGGGAGCCCCCCGTGACCCGCGCGACAGTACCTCGGCCCCGACATTACCCTGACGCGATAGCGCTCTCAGCTCACAAACCTCCGCACGTCAAACCTCCGGGCGCACGTCAAACCTCCGGGCGCACGTCAAATTGAGTGTCATGTGGAGCTCTATATTTTATTATACAAATAAATAGAGCTTCATTAAGAGAAAAAGAAGCCTGAATTTGAAATTTATCAAATTCATCCAGACATTCCAACAAACAGTTGCAACATCAGGATCATAAAAATGAGGAGAAAGCACAACTTGGTAATCTTATCAAGTTCACTGGGGCAATCTAACAAATAATTGTATTGCATGAAGAATAAAGAAGGGAGAGAAAAAAATACCTTAAAGCAGTGATGCATTAGAGAAACAACTGAGAAATATTGCCGACCATCATTCTTAAATGGAAGCCCCCGTTGTTGAGAAAGAAGAGAAGTTCCTGCCCTGGCTCGGGGAGTTGTAGACTTTGTGGTCGGTGAAAGTGTCATGATGTCATCTTGCTTGAGGAGAAAGAAGTACCAGAACATGGAGCACTGCCAGGAGAAAGATAAGCTCAAGAGTACCAACAAAGAGGCATAGCTAGCTACCGGTTGGAGAAGTAGAAAGCGCGTAGCGTCAATGGAGCCCTGGGTCGGAAGAAGAAGAAAGCGCACAGTGAAGATCGAGGCCCTAGCTTGAGTGTCGAAACCTTAGCACGTTCCTGTGGCCGGAGTAGATCAGTAGACGATAGAGGCGGAGCTGCTGCTTAGCTCGAGTGATTTTGAAGGTTCCGGAGCAACATATCGACGGAGTTTGGGCGATGAGTGAGTTCGAGAGAGGAAAGATGGTTCTGGTGATGGAGAGCGGCGTAGGGTTTGGGCGGAAGTTTGTGGGGTATATATTTACATTCATAACCGATCGGACGGGTGTAGGATGTTTTTAACGATCGAACGTCTGAGATTTATTTGTCGACCATGTTACACCATAACTTAATATCTTTATATATTAGTATATATATATATATATATATATCTTTAACTACTATATAGAAGAAGTTGCCTTTGGTGCAACATTCAAAATTGCTAAATATATCCTCATTCTTTTACTCCAATGACTTAACATATATCATAAAAAAATGAAAATTCATAAAATGTAATGACTATTTGTGTAATTACATCATATCCTTATAATAAAAATAATGATCGAAATTCATAAAATCCAAAAGTTTTTAGTAGACCTCCTAGACCTACTATGGTAGGTTATCATTAGGCCTACAAAAACTAATTTCGAAATATAATGGCTTACTTTAAAATTATTTTTTGTTAAAATATAAATGTTTTTGAAAAAAATAATTATAAAATATTGATGTATATTTCTTACGGTCATTTTGAGTACTCATATGTATATGTTGCGGGCGAAGCCCGCTGTCGCCAGCCGGGTACTGTCGAATGCGAGCATAGCCCGCTCGAATGCGGGCGCAACCCGCTAAGAGTCAGCGAGCACATGCGAACCGTGCGGAGCTGCTGGTAGTATATAAGGGAAAAAATACTTTTTTTGATGAAACATTCATCTTTCTGATTTTACCCTCTTTATTTTTTTATAATTTTAAAAAAAATGTGCTTAATTTGTGTGTTTTATTTTTTGTTAATGTATATGCTCCTCTCAAATTCTCCGTTGTTTTATGACCATATGTTGCATTGTGACTGTTTTATGACCATATGTTGCATTGTGACTGTTTTATGACCATATGTTGCATTGTGACTGTTTTATGACCATATGTTGCATTGTGACTGTTTTATGACCAACTGAATAAACTTGTCTTTTTCATAACAAGGATGGAAATTGAATCCTAACACAAACACGTTATATAAGTTAAATGGATCCATAAATATAGAGCTCGAGTTATTATTCATGTTGGCTTTGGCTAAAAATTATGACACAGGGTAGGCTCTAATGGAAACTAATGGGTGACTTCTAAATTCGCTAACCCTAATCTGACAACTACCTTGCATTAATAAAACTTATAAAATAATATATGACACGCCACAATTTAAAAAGTTCCGCAAATGGGAGATCACAAAATGTTGTATAAATGTAAGAAAACACGAATATAAATGACAAGTGAATGAGGACAAGAAAATCACCGAAGGTGTGGTGACAATGATTACATGTAGATATAACCTAAGTACTAAATTAACACTAATTCAATACGAAATAAATGACAACAAACTTGAAACTTACACAACTTGAGAGTAGAAGGCTTAGTGGATATTCAGGGAGTTATCGATGGCCGGGGATCAAGCAAATGACTGAATCTAGATCTTCTACAAGAGCTTGGACTGCTAGACAGCACACTCCCTGGATTGGAAGCAGTTTTCTTGGTGGCTGAATGATGGAAGCTGCTATTTGGAAGGTTTGTGGGTTTGGGTGGGGCTATGGGGGTGTGGATGAGGTTGTTGGCGGTGGAGAGGGCCCTGGATATGCACTGGACAGGGATTGGCTGTAGAAAGGGGTGCGGGATTGTGGTGTAGGCTGGTAATTGGAACTCCTGGCAGTGACTTGGAGAAGTTCCAGCCGTGGAGATGGTTGTGACAATTGGGTGAGTTGAGAGGAGGGGAACCAAGGGTGGGCAGGCTGTTTGAGGAGAGAGAGGATGGCTGGCTATTATGTGGTCTAGAGGCGGATGATAGTAGGGAATTAGGGGGTTGTGGGAGTTGAAGGGGGGGGGGGGGGGGGGGGGGGGCTGGGGACTGAGTTCGGGATCGGTTGGGATGTGGGGAGAGGTTTTGAGTGAGTGGAGAGGGAATTTAGGAGGAGTGGGGAATGGGGGGCTGTGAGTGATTTTAGGAGTAGTGATCTTTTTTTAGGAGGTGGTAATGATTGGGGTAATGTGAAGGTTGCTTGGGAGTTAGGATGGTGGTGGGAGAGTGGTGGATGGCCAAGGGTGGCTAGAGGTGGTCGCGGGTGGTGGTGGCGATCACCAGAAAATTGAAATGGAGGGAAATTGAGGTGGTGGTGGTAGAATTTTGGGGAGGACATGTGACTATGGGTGGCTGGATGGGTGAACGTGAGAGGAGATGGGAGTATGGGACTATGTGGGTGGTCGGCTAGGTGAATGTGGGGGAGCAAATGGGATATGGAGGTGTCCGGCTGGGTGAATGTGAGGGGGGGGGGGATATGACTATGCTGTTGGCCGACTAGGTGAATGTGGGGGAGGAGATGATATGTGGGGATGACCGACTAGGTGAATGTGGGAAGAAGGGGATAATTTGCAAGCATCACACTTGGGATCTCGCTTTGGCACTGGTGATCAAAAGGAAGTTCTATCTCAAACTTTCTATACCTCTTGCATAAGACCTACTTGTATTTATAGCCTAGGGAGGGACAATGAACGATCACGGTTCTCCGTCCATTATACCATCCAAAATACACAGATAACATATACGTAAATAAAATACATAAACATAAAATACTACAATCGGGGATCCACTCGTCATGAGCAAGCCCGATCATCACTGGATCTGTGGTCTACCCTAGTATACCCTCACAGGTCGTGTGGCATGATCCCCCTCCACCTACCTCAAAGGCATTCATCTATGATAAATGGAGCTGATCGTACTGTCGTCGTAGGTTCGGGGTGAGTCTTTTGAGCTATGCTGTGGAGATCTATGTGTCATCGATGAATGCGCGGCCCTGCCAGTGAACCAAGTATCTGATTTTGTCTGGTGCTAGTATGAAATCATGGGCCATGATCTCAGTGATGACATTGAAAGGTCTGGAGTCTATGGATGATGATGCTTGTGTCGGAGAATGTGGTATTGCTCGGAAGAAGACGGGACTAAAGCTGGAGGAGCAATCGATGCTGAAGGCTGGTGTTGTGGTGAAATAGTAGTGGAAGGTAAGGCTATAGAGCTGAGGTGGTGGGTGGCGAAGGGCACATATAGTCACGTGGCTCGAAGAATCAAGCCAAATATTCAATATTGAATATATGTGAAATTTCCACACTATTAGGAATATCTAACTCGTAAGCATTTGTCTTAATCATTTTCATAATGTGTAAGGACCCATTCACATGACATTTAGTTTTCGAGCAGCTCCCTTGAAGAACCTCTCAGCATGCATATAGACCATCACATGTTTTCCTTCTTTGAAGCTTTACACTCTCCTGTGGCTATCAACATAATATTTATAAATATAATTATTGCAAGTAATCCTACATCAGATAGACTCATGCATGCTCTATAGGTGTCTACTAAGGGACTCGGCGGTCTCGCTAGGACGAGACTCTATGGTTAGAAGAATAAGGCCTACATGCTTCCTAGGCTCATATCCTTAGACTACCTAGAATGGGCTCAACCCAGTTGTCTTATTTATTGAGCTATTAAATGTGAATTCTGCAATGGGTAACACTAAATCCCAAGAGGAGTTATGGTCACGTACGATGCTTCTTAATAGATTCCTTGAGCTCTTGTTTACGATTGCCATTTGACAATCCGTCTATTGGTGGTAAGTGAACAAAAATGGTAGTATAGTGCATGTCTTCTTCCATAGTGTTGTCCAAAAATAGCTAAAGAATCGGATATCACGATCGGATACAATGGTCTTAGGTAATCCTGGAAGTCGAAAGATGTCCCGACCGAATAGAGTTGCGACGTGTGACACATCTGCAGTGTTGCTGCAGGAGATGAAACGAGTCATTTTTGAAAATCGGTTGACTACGACAAAAATGGAATCGTACTTGCACATGTGCGAGGTAGTCCGAGCACAAAGTCCATACTGATGTCCACCCATGGTTTGGTGTGGGACTGGGAGTGGCGTGTTTAGATTTGTGTTATGTTGCGACCCTTTGACTGTCTGACAGATGCAATGTCGGACGACTCGAGCTACATGTCTCTTTAAGGTAGGCCAATAAAAATGGTCTTCTGCAAGTGCAATGGTCTTATCTCTCCCAAAGTGCACAGCTGCCCCGCCGGCATGCATCTCCCAGATTAGATGATCTCAGATGGATGTCTGAGGAATGCATATGAGGGTGCCTGAAAATAAATAACAATTAGTAATTATGAAGTCAAAGATAAACTCAGATGGGTCCTGAGATAGTACATAGTAGTGTCTGAAACTCAAACCCCGGTGGAAGCCTATTAGTTAGTCAGTCTTCAACTCAAAGTAATCTCCTAATAAAGAACCGAGTGAGAAATGCATTGGTTCCCGATCTTCAATTTCATTCCCTTCTTTTCTTTGCTGGTAAGAAAAGAACTCAAAGAAAAACGAAAGATGTTTTCTTCGCCATCGCTCACCTATTCAAAGGGACTTCTCTTTGAGCGGGTAGTCTCTTAGTCTATGGATTTGCTCCTCTCTTTACTAGTTTGTTTGAAAGCCAGCTAGTCGTAATCGAATCCCCTACATCAAGTTCTATTTCATCTTCTGCATTTCGAGAAAGAGCCTACCTAGTTGTAAAGGGGTGGAGTCCTAAGGTAGTAAGGAAGGGCACTAGTTTTTCTGCCTTCGATCTTGTTGGGATGTGAGCTCCCATTTGCAGTGTCTTTCGATGGGTATTGAGATCCGGAGTCTGAAGTGCTCTTTTGAGTGGTTAGTGCTTCCCTTCGACCTTTGTCAGCCACCCATTGAATTGAATAGAACAAAGGACCTCACTCTCATGTACCTACCACGGTACAATGAAAATGACTTTCAAGTTCACCCAACGAACCATGGAAACAACATGAGCCATTAACACTGACTACCGGGGCGAAGGTCCCAAAGGGTACATAGTACATGAGTCGCTAGGCGAAGAGACCCGGCACTGAGCCGATAGATGAAGAGGGTGATAAGATAGGCTTAGGGGCGTAGAGCTGAGCCATAAGGCGAAGGAAGGGCTGAAAGCGAAAGAAATTCTTGGCTGAATATCTCGTGCTATGAACTCATATGGTATGGTTGGCTAGTTGAATGTTGAATAGCTTCACAACGCAAGCATGATTGACTAGATATTGAGCTTACCCAGAGGGAAAGAAGCCATATCTAGGAACTTTTTTGTCTCAACCTACAACGACTGCCAGAGTAACAACTATTCGAATCTGAAGATCAGAAGGACATGTCGGGCAGATGGAATGCATTATGTAATTCCAAGGGCAAAAATCTAGGTCACTCAAATCTTATATGTAAGGTCACTCATATCTCGCTTAAGTGGCATGTGTCACCGCCTCTCTTTTCTTTCCTTTCAAAGACTCGGTTTGCTTCTTAGGTCAGGGTATCTACGACATTTCATAGGGCACGAAACTCTGCCATTTTTGACTTGGTAGCTATCTTCGACCAATTCCTCTCCCCCGCTTGCTGCTTGTTGATCGTTGTGTTTAAAAATGACACGAAGCTGGATATGAGTAGATGTTTTTGGTCGAAAACAAAACGTCTCCCATTCACAATGGAACATATGGTCTCGCTTGATGTTTTTTTGTCTTTTCATATTCAGAGTTCTTGAAACTTCGAAACTCAACCGTGAAAAGAATGCTTCAATGTTTGAAATTCTCAACTTCACACGCCCCTTCGCGACCTCCCACTACTTCATATACCAAAATGACTGGGCAAATTTAATGCCTTCTAGAATGGATCCAACTCATGATCTTGAGGCTATACATCGTGGAGCAGGCAGAGAGATGAAACCCTTCTCCTTTATGGGAATATCTTATATAGTTGAATAGCTTAAGTGCTACTTCACTGAGTCTTAGTAGTAGAAACTCACAGAGACAAACATAGAGAGTCCTCTCTCATACTTGTCAACTTCCCTGGGATGAAAATTTGGCAGGAATAGTGGAAGCCTCGCCACTAGGTAGAGTGAGTTTACTTAGCGAACTGGCAGGACGCGAAGATCGATTGATCAATATGCATATCGAGAGTGGCTGGTTGATCGCAGCCCCCTTGTCCTGTCCCGGAGGCTCTCCGGCCTGGGAGGCAAAGAAAAATGATTACCATCGTCACCCTTTCCCCCTGTGTATGTGAAAAAGAAAAAACACTTTTTGGTCCATAGAATGAGAGTTCGTCAGTTGTTCCTTAGTAGCTCAGTGGTAGAGCGGTCTACTGTTAACTGACTGGTCGTAGGTTCGAATCCTACTTGGGGAGGTTTTCTGAATTCGAATTTCTAGTGATAGTCATTGAATTCATTAAGGGGGCTTCGGGACTCGTAGAAGCAGGCCTTTCTCCGTTATCGTTGCCAACCCTCCTAATGTGGGTTGAGTACGTTGCTGTTTTATTTTCTTCATTTCCCATAGAGTGGAGTGTCTCAAAATTCTGATTCAACAATGAAAAACATGTTCACTTATCTTATGTTCTTTTTTTTCTAGTTGCTAGAAGAATGGCACTAACAATTTTCTTCTGTCCAAGCTGGTAGATGGTTCTTACTCCGGTCTGTTGAAATCATCAGATAGCCAACTATATAGAAAAAAATTTCCATGTTGATTGAGCGGAATTGCTCGGAACAAGTTTTTTTATTTTATTTGGGTGGTGGTGGTGGTAGGGAAAGAAGGGTTCGATTCTATATAGAATATGGTTTCTTCTTTCCCTCAGTGAGTTCATTCCTTTTTCTCTCATCTTTCAGATTTCTTTGCTAGTCAAGGCGAGCGAAGCGAACAAGAGTAGCGACATTCTTTTATTGACTATTTGCATCTTCCTCTGAGTTAGTTGTAGCATTTCAAACTCTCTCACTCTCTTCTTTACGAGGTTGATTACTATCGTCACCCTTTCCTCCTGTGTATGTGAAAAAGAAAAAAATCACTTTTTGGCCCATAGAATGAGAGTTCGTCAGTTGTTCCTTAGTAGCTCAGTGGTAGAGCGGTCGACTGTTAACTGACTGGTCGTATGTTTGAATCCTACTTGGGGATGTTTTCTGAATTCAAATTTCTAGTGATAGTCATTGAATTCATTAAGGGGGCTTCGAGACTCGTAGAAGCAAGCCTTTCTCCGTTATCGTTGCCAACCCTCCTAATGTGGGTTGAGTACGCTGCTGTTTTATTTTCTTCATTTCACATAGAGTGGAGTGTCTCAAAATCCTGATTCAACAATGAAAAACATGTTCACTTAGTCTTATCTTATGTTCTCTTTTTTTTTTCTAGTTTTTAGAAGAATGACACTACCATTTTTCTTCTGTCAAAGCTGGTGGATGGTTCTTACTCCGATCAGTTGAACCATCAGATAGCCAACTATATAGAAAAATTTGTCCATGTTGTTTGAGCGGAATTGCTCGGAACATGTTTTTTTATTTTATTTGCGTGGTGGTGGTGGTAGGGAAAGAAGGGTTCGATTCTATATAGAATATGATTTCTTCTTTCCCTCAGTGAGTTCATTCCTTTTTCTCTCATCTTTCAGATTTCTTTGCTAGTCGAGGCGAGCGAAGCAAACAAGAGTAGCGACATTCTTTTATTGACTATTTGCATCTTCCTCTGAGTTAGTTGTAGATTTCAAACTCTCTCACTCTCTTCTTTACGAGGTTGGTTCAAAAGCAGAGGATTTAGTTCTCATTTCACAAAAAGGCGAGCAATAACGAAGTTCATGCTTCTTATTGGAATGATTTGCTATATATAAAATGAGAGAAAGAATAAAGGAAGAAGTGCTACTATGATGCCTAGTTTTGCTTATCACATACTGGGTACCTTTAGCTCTCGCTTCTATCATCCGACATCGATCTTGGTTTCTTTGACAAGGCAATGTGAGTAACATGTTGAGTGCTGAGATCTATCTAGAGGTTTGCCGTTCCAGGGCAACGCATAAAATGGAGGCGCGAAGCGACAAGGCGAGCGTATCGAAGTTCGCGAATGGAATAAAGAAGTTACTGAACCACCACTTCTTGATCAGTTCATTACTGCGGAGTGAACAAAGTACTCTTTGTTTGGAGTGGAATCCTGTCCCCAAGTTTGGTTGTTAAGTTGGTGATTCTGAGTTACCCTATTTGAATCAGAATTCCAAAAACGATAGGAAAGCCACCCTCCAACTCTTTCGTATGTAATAGGAAGAGATAGGGCTTCAACAGACACATCCATAGAATCTTAGACAGAATGAGCTGAAGTCGAGGCAAGCGATAATGAAGAAAGGTGCTAGTTTCTTTGATTTGGGAAGCATCAAAGAAAGTAGAAAAAGTCTGAAAGTTATTCTTTCGCATTTTAGAAAGTTGTTCTCAACCCCTTCCAACCTTACCACCGGATCAAGGGACTACTTGCCCAAGGAGCGTAGCTTAACCTAGGCCCTAGCCCAACGACCCTACGGGTTTCCTTCGAAAGCTATATTTCAGCAGCTTTTTCAACATAGTCAGTGCGCCCGTGCATGTGTATCAGCCACGAAAGAGACTTACTTCCCCTCCGAAAGGTCATTGATATAATCGGCAACATGGGAAAGCTATGTCGCCCTGGTTCACCCATGAAGTCGTATGTGACTTGGCATCAGTGTGGAAATCTAGGCCCGGTCCCGACTTTGGTCAACAATGATAATAGAGAAAAATACATCCTTATTTGAGAAGAAAAAAATGCTTGATTTGATTAGAAAAGAAAGGCGCAGGCCCCAAAGTGTACGTAGTAGCCGAGTCGCGATAACGACGAAGGGGCACGACGTTGAGCCGATAGGATAAGAGGATTATAAGCTAGGAGAAGGTGATTATGTTGCCTACATAACTACTTTGCTTCTCCTTCTTTGTCGCTACTTCACTTCTCCTTCTTCGTCGCAACTTCGCTTAGCTCGCTTTACTTTTTCTTACATTTTCTTTCCTGTCAGAGATAAAACATATGGTCTCGCACCCTTGACTTGTAGATTTCTTGATGAATTTTGTTGGGGACATAAAAAAGGGCACATGAAAAGAGGGCTACCCTCGCTGGCATTAGAATCTAGTTTGAAAATTCTGAACTGATTCCCGCAATTGAAGACTCAGTCCGAAAGATGACAACTTGAGCGTTAACTGGCGGCGCAGTTTTTGGTATGTAAAGGGTAGGCTTTTTTCCTTGTGAGCTTTCAATTGGAGCGATGAAAACTCGAGTGATACATATAGGGATAAAATGAATTGATATGTAATGGGGAAGATTTGAAAAACCTGTCAGTACTACCTTGCGCTTTAGTTGGTGTACTCATATTATTTATTTAAGAAACCGAGCCCAAACTTTGCTAACGATTCAATGTAAAAGGACGAAGATCAGATCAAACTAGATGACCGAAATTCGGGTACATAAGGCTCGATGAAAATGGAGTTGAACGAGAGCAGTAGAGAGGAATATGATACGCGCAGGAGAGGAAAGGGGCTGGACATACTGAAGGCCACGAGCAAGAGGAAAAGAAATTGACTGGTGTACTTGAGGGTACTGACTTTTACTAACATGTACAAGCAAGCGTGTTGAAGAAGAAAAAAGAAAGGACACTGGTCGGCGAAACTCAAGGTTTTTTCTTAGAAGAATGCCCTGAGAGGACAAGAAGCAATTGAGAGATTACTCTCATAATCAAAGAAATTACGAATGCGTAATTTCTCAGTCTCAGTTCACTTGTTCGTTCATAACTACCTCGTAAAAGTACGAGAATCATCGCTCCGCTCACCTCCGTACGCCGTCTGACATCATCCCAGCAACCTTCGCAAATATGCCTCTTCTTATTACCTCAAAAGAGATTATGTGATCGAATGTGCTTGTCCTATTGTACTTCCAGAGCTTGACCCTATCTTAAAATTCTATCATTCGAACACATCCCAGTCTTGAGATGTCTTTTTCGCGTGTGAAGGGATTTTCATCAATTGCTCAGTTCCATCTCTCTTAACATGCTTTGCAGTGCTTGGTATGTCTCTTTATGTATGTCTGCTTAATGAAGATTAAGCGAAAGCATCGCCATAGGATCAAAAAGTTACAGTTCAATCTCCTCCTCGCTAAAAAAGACCGGTCTTCTCTAACAAAAACGAAAGAGCTTCATCTTGTCATCCATACTAGAAATGAGAAAGAAAAATCTAGCGCTTGTCTCAAATGAAAATGGCCTCCATTCCGATCTCCTACCAGGTCTACGCCATCTTTTTTTAGCCACGTGCGATTGAGAAAAGGAGAGTTATATAAACTCCATTTCTTCCGATTCGGCCTTCGTTTCGTTAGTTCGTGCCTCCACTAACATATATACCTTCATTTCTTTCTCAATAGTGAAAATGAAACCCCATACCTATTATACCTCTAATTAGACTGTTCCTTCTAGCCCTGAAAAAATTCAGCTTTCTCATTTCTTGCTTCTCAAAGATCTATGAAACCCAGATTCTACCATTCTGAACCCCTTCTACCTTCGATTTAATAGGAGTATCCTCCCATCAAGCCTATACTAAGTAAGTTTTACTATAATCTTTTGTTCATTAAACAAATATGAAAAACGTATGCTTGATTCTCTCTATTCTCTTCTGGAATAAGTGGGAGCAGAGCTGCTGTAGGTATTGGAAACATATCGAGTTTCTCGATCCATCACGCTTCGCGTGTGGGGATTTTTCTTTTCATTGTGTCAGAGATAAAAGGCTGAGGAATGAAGCGATGTAGCTCGAGCAACACAAGATGCCATTTCTAGGAATGTGTCGCTCATCTTAATTAGATTAATAGAGTAAGGAGAGGTGCAGATCAACTCACCTTAATTTGTAGAGTAGGGAGAGAAACGAATGAAGTTGCTCGCCTTAACCTTCATTAGTAGAGTAAGGAGAGGCCCCGATAGGCCCCAAAGGGGACAAATGCGCTGAGCCGATGGAAGAAGATGATAAACTAGGAGAAGGGGGGAAGATCGATAGGGAGAGAAACGAACGAAGTCGCTCGACTGATAAGGAGAGGAACGAGGTAGCTCGCCTTAATTAGTAGAGTAAGGAGAGGTGCGGAGCAGCTCACTTTAATTATTATAGTAGAAAGAAAAACGAACTCAGAAGGAGCTCGAGCAAAGTGAGAGGCAAGATCTCAGAACGTGTCGCTCAACTGATGATAAAGAAGAAAGAATATGGAAGGAGAGGCGCAAAGCGATAGGAAAAATTTAAAGTATGAGGAATCGACGTTTTGTTTTTTGTATTAGTTAGTCTTTTGGTTCGATAGAGAGAGCAATGAGACAAGGTGAGCACTGAGCGCAGATCTTCTTCCGTCAGTTTTCACGTTGTTGGGCTCGTTGTATCATAAAGAGTTGGAAAGCGCTATGAAGAAATTTTGTGATCTATATGCATGACACGTGCAAAGAGCCGACTGACTCGTCACAGATGCTCTTTCATCTTTCGTTAATCAGTAAAGCGGATTTCTTCCTTGACTCTATCATCTTTCTTTGTTCAAGTATGGAATTCTCTCCCAGAGCTGCGAAACTAACGACTCTCTTAAAAAATAGAATGACAAACTTTTTCACCCATTCTCAAGTGGATGAGATCGGTCAAGTGGTCTCAATTCGAGATGGGATTGCATGTGTTTTTGGATTGAACGAGATTCAAGCTGGGCAAATCATGGAATTTCTAGCGGTGTGAAAGGAATAGCCTTGAATCTTGAGAATTAGAATGTAGGTATTGTTGTCTTTGGTAGTGATACCGATATTAAAGGAGATCTTATCAAGCGCACTGGATCTATTGCAGATGTTCCTGCGGGAAAGGCCATATTAGACCGTGTGGTCGACGCGTTGGGAGTACCTATTTATGGAAGAGGGGCTCTAAGAGATCACGAACGAAGACATGTCGAAGTGAAATCCGCAGGGATTATTGAGCGTCAATTTGTGCACGGACCCTTGTAAACAGGGTTAAAAGCAGTGGATAGCCTGGTTCCTATAGGTCGTGGTCAACAAGAACTAATCGGGGACGGACACAATGGAAAAACTGCTATAGCTATTGATACTATATTAAACCAAAAGCAAATGAACTCAAGGGGCACCTCTGAGAGTGAGACATTGTATTGTGTCTATGTAGCGATCAGACAGAAACACTTGACTGTGCCACAATTAGTTCAAATTCTTCAAGATGCGAATGCTTTAGAATATTCCATTCTTGTAGCAGCCACCGCTTCAGATCCTGCGCCTAAGACACCGGGCTTTCCCAGGGGATGTTTTCTATTTACATTCCCGTCCTACGTTATCAAAGGCGCACCGAGGCTCAAAGGGGTCCTGGAGCCTAGGCGCAGGTGCGCGCCTGAGGCACATGAGGAGCAAAAATGAAAAAAAGGTAAAATATAGCTTATTAAACATAAAATAAACCTATCATCATATCAATACACTAGAATTGCATATATCACCCCCCCCAATAACTAGCATTAAATAATTAGATTTTGAAAATAATTGTGCCCCAAATTCAGTGAACTAGACAGTTTAAAAAAGACAAATTCAGTGAAACTATAAGGAAAGACATGCTGTATTTAGGCAATAGGCATTAGTGAGATTATGACTAAAGATAGAGCACAATGACGACAAAGGATCCATATAGCCGACCCTACTATAGTGGGATAAAGGCTTGAGTGTTGTTGTTGTTAGTATCGTAGTGGCATCAATCCCTTTATTACATTTTTGCAGCATTGGACCTCCGATTTGAAGCCATTATCCAAGTGTCTCAGGCAATGAAGATATTTTTGAGCCAATAAATATTGTTGATGAAGCAAGGCGCACCTAGGAGCGCCAAGGCGCACCTCGCCCGCCTCTGACTTGCAGAGGCGAGGCCCGGTGCGCCTGGTGCGACTGGTGTCTCAGGCGCACCTAGACGCACATCTTAATAACATAGTTCCCATCTCTTACAAAGAGTCGTTAAACGATCAGACCAGATAAGTGCAGGTAGCTCGACTGCGTTGCCCATCATTGAAAGTTGAAACACAAGCTGGAGACGTATTGGCCTATATCCCCACCAATGTGCATTATCCATGCGAGACATTGTAAACAGACGCATCTAGCAAAGCATGAACCCTGTCCATAGCACATAGGAAAGGAGGGGTTTTGTGATTGGGACCACTTCAAAACCCCTTTTTTGTTTTTTGGTGGGTTTTCACCTTTAATTCTTTACCCTCTTGACAGAGCCACCAGCACGCCTTGTGGCTTCTCAAAGATTTGAGAACAATCCGATGCCCAAGTTTTTCTGGACGTTTCGATTGTCTATTTCGGCTCTCTAGAAGCTTTAGAACATGATTTGAACTCTGTTTCTTCCATAGAACATGCAAACCGTCTTTTCGTTCATCTATTGCTCTTCTTTTGTTAACATATTTTTCTGAGTTTAGTCTTGAATCATAGAACATGCAAGGTAAGTTTTGCCTACATTTCACCTTTGTGGTGGGACCCTTCCCTGGACCCTCGCTGCACGGGGATGCTTTGTGCACCGGGCTGCCCTTTTTCAGTTTTGAATCATAGAGGAAACCTTACACGAGTCATATTGTGAAAGCATGCTATGGACTACCCTAAATGGGTTCCATAAATCTTTCAATCAGATTTTTGAAGTAAAAAAAGGGAGTGAAGCTTCTCTATTGGCCTTCTTTTCCACAGTACAAGTTCAATTGGTTGCCACATCCCTCTTCATCAGTTAGTGGCTTCCACTATAGAAGTCTCAGTTTCAGGGCAGGAAAAACAAACTGAGTGAGATACTTCAAACTGATGAACTGGGTCTAATTCCATCGCCAATAGCATAATGACTCTTCTCGTTGCTGACATCGAACAATAGAAAGACGAAAATTCAAAAGTCCAGTCTTTTTGTCAACTATAAAAAAAAGGAAAAATCGTATGTAATCAGCGAACCTAAAGATCGGCGGCCCCAGCGTCTCTAACAACCGTCTTCTTTTTGTCTTTGTTATATCTATATGTAATAAAAGATGGTGTACTTTTCATGTTCTCTTTCTTTTAGACCAGTGTATGAAAATACTATATCCTTTTTCGTACATGTGTACTCAAAGATTGTGTACTTTTGTTTTATGATATGACGCTTTCTAGCCAAAGGAGAAAAATCATGTGTACTCAAAGACCGTGGCCAAAGGAGAAAAGTCTTTTGAGAAAAATCATGACTCACGGTGGAGAGCCGGAGATCGACGCCAGCAACTCGCGAGCTGATAGCGAGTTCGTCACGCGTGTTGTTTTTGCGGAATTCTGTAGGATGATGCAGGATAATGTGTGAGCTCTTCTCGCACCTCGTGCCGTGGTCACTGCGACCTCACCATATCACTTCTTCAGAGGAAGGCGATCCATCTTATCGACTTGGTAAGGAGGTCCCCTGTGAAGAGCCTGAGCGACTTCAGCAGTCGCGAGTTCCCCCGATGAGCCCGCGCGGAATCCACTTTCGCGATGTCGAGCCCTCGACGAGCTCACAAGGAGCACGCTTCCACGAGTTGGAGCAGGATCGCAGCTTGCCGGCTCGCCAATTTGGGCCGCCAAGCCCATTTTGTTACCATATTCTGTCTGCCCCAGTCCCCGAAGGGTTCAGGGAACCTACGCTGAGTTTCTATACGGGAAAGGATGACCCCATCCAACACTTGCAATGGTTCGATGATATTGTTTCCCTTCGGACTATGGCTGGCGTCTTTAAGTGCAGGTTCTTCGCGATTACCTTCAGGGGGAAGGCTAAAGACTGGTTTCACTAGCTTCCCTCAGGTTCCATCTACTGCTTCGATGACTTACGCCGCGGGATGATGTTGCGATTCACAACGCCCAAAAAACAGGAAGGGGCCCACGACTCTCTTTCTTCTAAAGCAAGGAACTAATGAGACGTTGGGGAGCTACATTGATCGATTTCAGGAGGAAGTCCCGGGCATCCAGGTGGTGGACAACTATACCTTGCAGCTAGCTCTCACTTTGGCCTGTAGGAGGGCTTGTTCAAGCTGGATGTGAGTTGAGACCAATCGGTGTTTTTTGAGGATTTGATCGACTGAGCGGGACGTTTCATCGAAGGAGAGGCCTCGAACAATAGTTTCTTAGCCTCTCTCACAAGGTTGACCCGCACGGAGGAAGCTAAGACCCCGGAGGGCGGAAGCAAGACAGAGCAGAGAAGGCAGGAGGAGCCAATGAGGAAGGAAGTGAGGAGGCTAGTCATGGTACCCGAGAATCGATGACCCGATTGGAGGTTTCAGGTCTCGATGAACAGGCCGCCATAGAGGCCGACAGGAAGACCTCATCCCATGGGACCGGGGCGACGCTTCTCTCCCGAGCGTCAAGCTCGTTTCAATCCTTCCGAGAGGCCGTAAGGAGGGAGACAGAACAGGTCTCCTCCTCGAGAAGCTATTGCTATTGCCCTCCATGGAGGTCGTCCCCAAGTGAGGAACCAACATCAATGGCATCAACACAGGAATGTCCTTCCCTACCGTGATTTGCTTTAAGTAGAGGGGCATGCCACAACAACGTGCCCAGAGTTCTTGGAAGCAAGAAGAAGAGCCAGAGAAAGAAGACCCCAAGGAGGAGGGGAGGAAGATCGGCAGCGACGGGCCCCCGCTGAAGGGGAGTTGGTTCCAGCCCCGACCCCGAGAATATGTGAAGACATGGTGGATATTGGGACGCGCGGAGGGATCAACGTCATCCATAAGGGAGTAGGAGCAAAGAATTCTAGGAAAGGAAGTCTTCATGTAATCTATCGTAGGAGTGTCGCTTCGACCTCCCAAGTGCCTCCCCGACGGGAGAGATCACCTTCTTTGAGGAGGACATGCAGGGTAATGAGAATTGAGAACCCATTTAATGACGACGTCGTTATTCAGACAACGATCGAGAACTTCACAGTTTCTCGGATCCTGATGGACAACGGGAGTTCCGTTACCGTAGTATTCAAGAAGACGTTCGATGAGATGAAGGTCGAGGCGAAGAGGGTCACAACATCAAACGAGCCGCTCTTTGGCTTTTCAGGGGAAAGGAAGGAGGTAGAGGGAGAAGTGGAACTCCTTGTCACTCTCGGTGGAACTTCATAAAACTGTTGGTTCGTCATAGTAGGTGCTCTGAGCAGTTACAACGCTATCTTCGGGAGGCCTCTGATCAACGTCTTCCAATCTGTACCCTCCTCTTATCATTAGTGCTTGAAATATAGCTAAGGAGGAGTTCAGATCAGGATCCGCAACGATCCTAAGGTGGCTCGGGAGTGCTACCTCAATGTCGTCAGCACGATGGTCTAGAAGGAAGAGGCGGAAGAAATTGACAAGGTACTGGAAAGGATAACACGCTTGGAGGAGGCAGAAGAGGTGGCAAAGGTGTGAGAAGTGGAGGTAGTTGCTGTGAGCGGAAGGCCCGAAAGTGTGAAGGTTAGCGGGGAGATGGCTGAAGAGGACAAGTGAAAGATCGTGGCGCGCCTGCAGGAGAACGTCGATGTCTTCGTGTGGCGCGCCGCAGACATGCCTGACATCGACGCAGATGTGGCGTGTCATCCCCTCAAACTGGATTCAGGGGTTCGTCCCAGCATACCACTGTCACGTGCCCGGATTTCTTGGAAGCTCAACAACGATGGGCCCCCACTGAAGGGGAGTTGGTTCCAGCTCCGTCCCCGAGAAGATGTAAAGACAGGGTGGATATTGCGACGCGCGGAGGGATGAACATCATCCACGGGGGAGTAGGAGCAGAGGCTTCTAGGAAAGGAAGTCTCCATGCAATCTATCGTAGGAGTGTCGCTTCGACCTCCCAAGTGCCTCCCCTGGCGGGAGAGATCACCTTCTCCAAGGAGGACATACTGGGTAATGAGAACCCATTTCATGACGTCGTTATCCAGGCAGCGATCGAGAACTTCACAGTTTTTTGGATCCTGGTGGACAACGGGACTTCCGTTAACGTAGTATTCAAGAAGGCATTCGATGAGATAAAGGTCAAGGCGAAGAGGGTCATAACATCAAACAGGCTGCTCTTTGGGTTTTCAGGGGAAAAGGAGGTAGAAGGAGTGAAACTTCACGTCACTCTCGATGGAGCTTCAAAGAACTATCTGTTCTTCATTGTAGACGCTCCGAGCATTTACAACGCTATCTTCGGGAGTGCCTCTGATCAGCGCCTTCCATTATGTACCCTCCTCTTATCATCAATGCTTAAAATATAGCTCAGGAGGAGTTCAAATCAGGATCCGCAGCGATCCTAAGGTGGCCCAGGAGTGCTACCTCAACGCCGTCAACACGATTGGCTGGAAGGAAGAGGCGGAAGAAGTTGACGAGGTACGGGAAGGGATGGTACGCTTGGAGGTGGCAGAGGAGGTGGAAGGCTTGAAAGTGTAAAGGTTGGCGGGGAGCTGGCGGAAAAGGACAAGCGAAAGATCGCGGCGTGCCTGCAGGAGAACGTCGATGTCTTCGCGTGGAGCTCGGCAGATATGCCCGACATCGACGCAGATGTGACGTGTCATCGCCTCAACCTGGATTTAAGGGTTCATCCCATAAGGCATAATAAAAGGGCAATAACCACTACTTTGGCCGAGCCCATTTGTGAGACGTGAAGAAGTTGCTGGAGTCAGGTTTTGTATCAGAGATCCAGTATCCAGGCCGGGTCTCTAATATTATAATGGTGAAGAAAACTGGGCGGAAGTGGAGAATGTGTATTGATTTTTCGCTTCATAATAAAGCTTGCCCTAAGGATTGCTACCCCTTGTCTCTGATCGACGCACTGGTTGAGTCAATCATCAGCTTTCCTGTAATGAGTTTTCTTGATGCTTTTTCAGGATAACCATCAGATCCGGATGCATCCTCCTGACCGTCGCGATGTTTCCTTCATCACAAACGACGGATGCTACAACTACAAGATGATGCCCTTTGGGTTGAAAAACGCGGGAGCAACTTATCTACTTATGATGGACCGTGTCTTCAAGGAGCAGAAGGGGCGGAACTTGGAGGTTTATGTGGATAACCTCATGGTAAAGAGCAAAGGCGTTCAGGAGCATCTTGGGGACTTGGTCGAGACCTTCGCAACGTTGCAAATGTACAAAATGAGGCTCAACCGACAAAGTGAGTATTTGGATTAGGGAAGGGAAAGATTATGGGCCACCTTCTGACTCCAGCAAGAGTGGAGCCCAATCCTGACAAGGTGAAGACCATCATGGAGATGACGACACCAAGAGATGCCAAGGTGCAGCGCTTGACCGGAAAGCTGGCCGGTTTTAGTAGGTTCCTGTCTAAGGACGGGGAGTAGGTTTCTGAACAAACAAAAGTTTGAGTGAGCAGTAGAGTGTGAGGAAGCATTACAGAACTTGAAGTGTCAATTGACACAAACACTGTTGTTACAAAAGCCCAGGGAGGGAGAAGACATCTTCCTCTACCTGGGAGTGGGGGAAGAAGCAGTGAGTTCAGTACTTGTCCTAGAAGAAGGGAAAAGGCAGCTCCCGATCTACTACGTGAGCAGGGTCCTGTGGAATTCCGAGACGCGTTATTCTATCTTGGACAAGCTGGATTTTGCCTTAGTTATCTCAACTCGGAAACTCAGGCTGTACTTTCAAGTGCATACCATCAGGGTGGTGACCGATCATCCCCTACGCAACATCATGGAGGGAGTGGAACACTCAGGTCGACTAGCCAAGTGGTCCGTGGAGCTCAGCGAGTTCGACATCTCTTTCTTGCCCCGAATGGCCATAAAGGCTCAGACAATGATGGATTTTCTGGCAAACTTCTCTGCAGTAGCCAAGGACGGGGCAAGTTCCTCGGAGTTTGTTTCGTGGAAGATGTTCGTTGATGAAGCCTCATGAAGGAGTTCCCTTGGGGTGGGCATCATCCTGGTGAGCCCGCAATTAATGAGGATCGAGCAGGCAGTAGAGATCATCTTCCCTGTCACGAACAACCAGACGGAGTACGAGACCATAATAACATGCCTTCACTTAGCCAAGGAGCTGGGAGTTCAGGACCTCGTGACTCACTGTTATGTATGGAACTATCACCTGAGGGGGGGGGGGGAGAATAGGTGATGTGACTGTTTTAAATATTTAAGCACAAGAGCAAATAAAGTATCACAACGCAGATCACAGACACAAAACACAACACACAAAGACACCAAATTTATAATGGTTCCCCAAGAATTAGTACTCCACTGTCTCTCTGCGCCTATCTAGCAGTGTGTTAGAGTCCTTACAAAAACTCAGATCTCCTCCACAGATCTTACAGCTCAGGCACAACAGACCTACAACTCAGATCCTTTTAAGATCCTACCTCAGGTTCCCGGAACCCTACAGCTCAGGCACTCCAGGCCCTATAACTCAGATCTACAAAAGATCCTACCTCAGGTTCACACAGAACCCTACAACTCAAGCATTCCAGGCCCTACAACTCAGATCTGCAATAGATTCTACCTCAGGTTCTCACAGAACCCTACAACTCAGACTCAAAGAGTCCTACAGAAAATATTATGTTTACAATGAAGAAGAACACTTCACAGAATAGGGAATAGAAATATCCTGAAGTTTCTTCTGAGGCCAAATGCAGACGACCTCTGGATCTGAAGAGAAGGCCTTGAAGATCTATTCACTGATGCACAGAAGGTTCTCTTAGATCCTTTTCTTCAATATGGAACAAGCTTATCAGTCGATGATGCCCGACTGAATCTTGGAGAACTGAGAGCAATGTTCTCGAGAATGTTCCTTCTTCTGAAAGTCGTTACAATGTTCGATTGATTCTTTTCTCTTTCTGTGTTTTATTTTCTGTTCCGTACTTATTAGGGCAAACAAGTTATCCTTTTATATGACAAGAATGTCTAACAGTCTATTCCGAGGTCTCATTAATGTCAGAAGCCCATTCCTAAACAACATCCTCTGATTGGATCCTTAGACGACGACATTAAATGCAGACAGCGCGTTTCGAAAAATCTTGGTCTGTCTCGAAGATATGAACACCATCTCGACGACAGAATTTGTCGTCTCAGTGATCCAGCTAGAGCTGTCACGGTTCCAGTTCGGTTCCAGTTCTACTAAAACCGTGAACCGAACCGTTAAGGTAACGGTTCTTCAAATTAGAACCAAAACAGTATTTGGTTTGACTGGTTCCGGTTCCAGCATAATTTTTGGAACCGTCGTGTTAACGGTTCCGGTTACGGTTCAACAAGAACCAAAACCAAACCGGTCACTAACAGTTCGGTTCGGTTCTATGCGGTTTGGTCCGGTTCCAATCGGTTCCAACCAGAACCAAAACCAAACTTGGCGGAATGAATGAGGTCAAAAGTAAAAAATCGGAGGGGAAAAGTATACCTGTTCGATTTTTTTTGCAAGAGGGACTTCGAAGTTTGAGTCCCGGGCACATAAATTTCGCGTACGCCAAGGGGGAGTACTTTTTGTATAATATATAATAAGTCGGGCTGAAAGTTAAAAACTGAAACTCCAAACCATAAAATTGCACCAGACCGCACTGATTTTAAAAATTCAAAGACCATGATCGTGTAATGCTGATGTGATGTTCATGTTGCTGAAGATCAGGACTCAACATAGGGTAAAGAACTTTGAATTGTTGCTCTTGAAATCATATTTTACAAATTAAAATTTTGTTTGACAAATATATTAGTTAATTCAATTTGACTAATTTATCAGCTACAATTAGATTTGTCTTTAATAATTACTATTAAATAGTAGTTGTATATCCTATATATTTTTAAAATTTAATATTTCAGAAAAATATGTGAACAAAATTGAAAATACATTATATGACTGTATAAAAACTGAAAGTACACCGCAAAAACTGAAAGTACACCGCAAAAACTGACTCCAAACCGCATCAATGTCAAACCACACAACACGGTTTTGGTGCGGTGTGATTTTGTTCAGTCCAAAACCGACCCCCTTTGTTGCGATTGCGGTTTGGGTTCAAACCGCACTAGTTTCACCCATAATAGTAAGTATAGATATTATAGATATATTATAAAAAATAACAATATTATAATAATAATAAACGGGCTGCGGTTGGTTCTGCTTCAGTCTAGTTCAGATCGGTTCTAAAAATCTTGAAACCGCTTGAGATTTGTATATTGCGGTTCCGGTTCCTGTTCCGGTCCGGATAATAAAATGAAAGAACCACACCCGGACCAATGTTGTTCACGGTTCCAAAATTCAAGCCGAAACCCAAATAATTCGGGAACGGTTCAGTCCGGTTCTTTGCGGTTCCGGTTTGGTTTACGATTTTCGGTTTTAAGTGTCAGCTTTAGATCCAGCTTGTACAACTCTTCAAGTCTTCTGAGATATTCCCCTCGAATAGATATCTCGACGATATGAAACTTCTCAACTGCATTCTCTGTCTCCACGATATCTAACAGCCTTCACGACGACATTGCTCCTTCACGACGATATTTGACTTAGCTAGCCCTTCTTGAGTCTTCACAACGATATCGTCGTGTGATACTTGTTATTACAACGATATCGTCGTGTTATCCTTGTTCTCACGACGATATCTTGACTTAGTCGTTTCTTCTTGTTCTCACACGATATCGCCGTGTGTTTCTTATTGTCACGATGATTCTTGTACTTATTCAACGATATGTCTGACCCTTTCTCAACGATATGTCTGACCCTTTCTCAACGATATGTCCAACCTTTTTCAACGATTTTGGACTTAGAGATATATGAGAAATACTGGACACACTATCAATATACTGCATACATACATAAGATATAACATCAAATACATAGTGCTTTTATCATTGACCTGAGCACTTCTTCAAATCATGAACATTGCTGGGCACTGTTCCCAACACTCACACTGACTCGTTGGCTTTCCGATCCTTCTTCATCCACCATGTACCGAGGGAGGAGAACTCGGAGGCCGACCAATTGACGAAATATGGCACGAGAGCCCGAGGTACCACAGCCGAGTTGTTTCAGCCATCTATCCAGGAGGAAGAGTTTATGGAAATTGAGCAACAAGCATCTTGGGTCAACCTGTTCATGTCTTTTCTTACCACATGCCAATTCTCAGCGGAGGTCGAAGATAGGAGGAAGTTCCGCTATAAGGAAGCCTACTATATGCTTATGAAAGACCCTCTCTGGGCCGCTAGCCAGGTGCGTCATGGAAGCTGAGGTTCCTTGATTCATTCTGGAGAATGTGGAAGTCATTCTGGAGCCCATACTCTAGTGCAGCGCGTGTTGAGGCAAGTTTACTTCTGGCCGACGATCAGGAAGGATGCAAAGATCTTCTCCAGGAAGTCCGATCACGACCCCGTGACCGTTCGTTATTTGGGGAATGGACTTGCTCAAACCATTCCCTCAAGCAAGTGGTCAGAGGAAATTCATCCTAGTAATGATCGAATATTTCTCAAAGTGGATTGTGACTAAGGCGCTAGCTAAAGCCACATCCCAAGTGGTGAAGAATTTTATTTGGGGAGAGATCGCTTGCAGGTTCAGGATACCTCTTGCGATTATCATATACAACTACCCGCAGTTTGTCAGCTTAGAGCTGACTGATTTCTATAGCCAGCTGGGAACAGATTTTCGCTTTGCCCCCCCCCCCCCCCCCCCCCGAAGCAATAGTCAAGTAGAGGCAGCTAACAAGCTCATCCTCAACCTCCTGAAGAAGAAAGTAGAAAATCTCAAAGGAAACTGTGCGAAACAGCTCCCCTCAGTTCTCTGGGCCTTAAGAACTACTATGAACTCCGCAATGGGTGAAATTCCTTTCAAAATGTCTCACGGCTCAGAAGCTCTTATCCCAGTAGAGTTTGAAGTCTGGAGCTCAAGGGTAATAACAATTGGGGATGGAGAAGAGGAATGACGCCTTGAGAATGAAGAAGCACATAGGCTCTCCCTCGACTTCATTGAAGAGCTCCGCGACCTTGCCTTTGCTCGGCAGGAAGAGATCAAATCAAGGATGGCCAGACACTTCGACAACAATTTCAGAAGGTAGATCTCGTGTTGAAGAAAGTGGACGCGACCGGTAGATCCGCCGCCATCGGCAAGCTCGACCCAAATTGGGAAGGGCCGTTCATAGTCTAGGAAGCTTTGAACACTGGAGGATATCGCCTGCAGAACTCAGAAGGGAAGCTCCTCAGGAACACTTGGAGTGGAGATGATCTGAAATGATTTTACCTGTGAACCCATAAAACAGCAAGGGGAAAACAAATGCTCGTCAGGTTGTCTTTTGTAAATATGTACCTATTAAATCAACAAAGGTAACTCAGAGTTTTTCAAAAAGATTGAGGCTTGATGTCATATCGAGGCGAAACCCACCTCCGCAAGGGGGTTAGAACATGAACCTCCATCTCATACCTCGTAACCTTTAGTTTGAGTGATGGGACAGTGCTTCGGGTTTATAACGCATCCTCCTAAGTCCAAGACTCTGCATTGACGACCGAGTTCAACTCCCCCTTGCATGTTGATCGACGATCCCTCAAGCACACTTCTCACCCATCTGCTGGGTTACTAGGAGGGAGTCTGGAGTCATAGTCTAAACTCACTTACAAGAGTTGAGTT
Organism: Dactylorhiza incarnata; assembly: GCA_033032865.1. NCBI lineage: Eukaryota > Viridiplantae > Streptophyta > Magnoliopsida > Asparagales > Orchidaceae > Dactylorhiza > Dactylorhiza incarnata. The sequence goes on along the minus strand of JAWHQI010000268.1, from coordinate 1,696,499 downwards.
CTCTCTCAGCTGCGGGCTGTTTATATCCTACAGCTAGATCGACTTCAGGAGTTATCCACTTAACGAACTTCTAAGCTAAATTGGAAATGATGAAATAATTCATCTTTCATATATTATGTTCGCTCTAAGAATTGGTAGAGCTAATCTCTTTGAACTCTTGAACGGCAGGATGAGAACTCTCCAGTAATAGGACTCACGATTCTCCTATACGAGTGTCCTAGAACAACTATATCTGCATAAAAAAATCAAAATAGCCTTGGTCAGGTGATGGGACGACAGCTCGGGTTTATAACGATCCTCCTAAGTCCAGCCTCTACATTGATGGCCGAGATCTGCTCGCCCCTTGCACGTTGATCGGCGATCCCTCGAGTGCCTCTCTCACCCACCAAGTGCACTAAGAAAGGGCATGGGACAACGCTTCGAGCTCAGTGAGTCCACTTAAGTCCATGCCTCTGCAAAGGTCGGTCGAGATCAGCTCCCCACTTGTATGCTGTCCGACAGACCCTTCGAGTGTCTCTCCCTCCCGAAAACATACTAAGAAAGGGCATGAGACAACACATCGAACTCAGCGAGTCCACTTAAGTCCATTCCTCTGCAAAGGTCGGGCGAGATCAGTTCCCCACTTGTATGCTGGCCGACGGACCCTTCGAGTGTCTCTCCCTCCCGAAAACATACTAAGAATGGGCATGAGACAACGCCTCGAGCTCAGCGAGTCCACTTAAGTCCATGCCTCAGCAAAAGTCGGTCAAGATCAGCTCCCCACTTGTATGCTGACCGACGGACCCCTCGAGTACCTCCCTCCCAAAAACATACTAAGAAAGGGCATGTGACAACGCCTTGAGCTCAGCCAGTCCACTTAAGTTCATACCTCTGCAAAGGCCGGTCGAGATCAGCTCCTTACTTGTTTGCTGACCGACGGACTCCTCGAGTGCCTCTCCCTCCCAAAAACATACTAAGAAAGGGAATGAGACAACACCTCGAGCTGAACGAGTCCACTTAAGTCCATGCTTCTGCAAATGTCGGTCAAGATCAGCTCCCCACTTGTATGCTGATCGACAGATCCCTTGAGTGCCTCTCCCTCCCAAAATCATACTAAGAAAGGATATGAAACAACGCCTCCTGCTCAACGAGTCCACTTAAGTCCATGCCTCTGCAAAGGTCGGTCAAGATCAACTCCCCATTTGTATGTTGTCGACGGACCTCGAGTGCCTCTCCCTCCCAAAAACATACTAAGAAAGGGCATGCGACAATGCCTTGAGCTCAGCGAGTTCGCTTAAGTCCATACCTCTGCAAAGGTTGATCGAGATCAGCTCCCCACTTGAATGCTGACTGACGGATCCCTCAAGTGCCTCTCCCTCCCGAAAACATACTAAGAAAGGGCATGAGACAACGCCTCGAGCTCATCGAGTCCACTTAAGTCCATGGCTCTGCAAAGCCCGATCGAGATCAAATCCCCAATTGTATGCTGACCGACGAACCCCTCGAGTGCCTCTCCCTCCTATCATAATTAGTTGTTGTTGTTGTTCGGTAATAATTAGTCGATTGACCAAATATCTTTTCATCTCATTCGAACAGGAACTCATCCTTGCGACAAAATATTTTACATTTTGGAAAAAGCGCCAAGACATGAGCCTAGCGAAGTCTCGCCTCACACGTTCTTAAGAGCCTAGCGAGGTCTCACCTCGTGCGCGCCTACGAGACCTGCGAGGTCTCGACTCGCGCCAAAGAGATTTGCGAGGTCTCGCCTCGCGCTTATTTAATGGCTCTGCGAGGTTTCACCTCGCGCGTACCCGAGAGTATAACGACGTCTCTCCTCGCACGGTCCTAAAGAGTCCAGCGAGCTCATGCCCCGAGTAAACTCCTAAAAAGCTAGGCAAGCCCAAAACACGTAACACAAAGCAGGGACCTTGCAATCAATAGTCTTTCTATTTCTTTTCTCTTTCAAAAAGATTACAAAAGAAGCGAATCTCGCTTGTATACATGAAGTTTCTAATCCAAAAAATAAAAAAAGTAGTAAAAACATCCTTTCAATCTCCAACCAACAGAACCCGACTACTTATCTTTTTAGTCGCCAGAGGCCTCGCCGCAAGAGCCGCTGATGTCCGCACCATCTTCACCTTAGGGAGACAACGAGCACTATCTCCTGGCGCATCTCCATGAGCTCCAAGTGCAACATACGAATTGATTTCCCGCCTCTAGAGGTCCCGGTCTTGGGAGCTCGCTCTTTCGCGGGACGAGTCTCCATCTCAGCAACTCGAATAAGGGCAGCCTCCAGCGCCGCCTGACTATCAACTAGGTCCTTCTCCAATTTGGAGAGTTGTCCCGCCGCGAGCAGCTAGACTTCCTGCGAGGTGGAATTAGCAAGGTTGAGAAAGACCTTAACAAAGGGGTGTGCGAGGAAAGTAAAAGAGACGAGCCCTGACCAAGGAGATGTCAAAGGACCTCTGCTTGGTCAACGTCGCCTCGGCAGCAACGAGCTTAGCCTCAGTCTCCGCCACCCTCTCCTCCGACGCGAGGTGAGATGCCTCAACCACGCGAATCTTCTCCTCAGCGGAGAGAAGTTTTCTCGCGGTCTGATAGAAGTGCTCAAGACACCGCAGGAGCGATTGAGAGCCCTAGTCGGCGAGGTAGCAGGAGGAGGACTGGAATAAAACTTCCACATCATCTCATCCATATAGGACAAACGCGATGTTGAAAGCATTGTCGTTCGGCTCGCTGTCCTCTGTCCAAGACGGATGGCGCGAACTGAGGTGGTCCTGGTTCTTGTCAAAATCCCCAGAGATCAGGGGATCACCCATGAGATCGCTACTCCCATACCCTTCGCCGAAGTTAGGATGTAACTCCGGGTCTTCATAAGAGTCTTCTCCCCTGTCTTCGCGTCGCCTCTTGCAGGCAATAGCCTTGTGCCGCCTCGTCCGAGAGGGTTCCGCCTCGGGCTGCCAAGGCGGCTCGGAGGGGAGATCCTCTATCTCCCCGAGATCGACGGTCTCGCTAGGTTGCCTGGAAAGACCCTCGTTGGTCGAAGCCGGGGTCACCTCAATGGTAGAAGGGGGATGTTCATGGGGACCGTGCGAACTCCTACAGAAAAAAACAAGTCCTAAAATATTTGAGACTTCGGCAGAAGGGTGAGGTGTAAATAACCTCGCCAAAAGTAGGCTCGCCTAAAAAAGACCTCGTTCGAACCAACCTTCGCTAGGTTTGAGGAAAGGGAGTACATCGACTCGCCGCCGAAAGTGAACGACATTGAACCTCTTTCTTGAGGGCGAGTTGAAGGGTGAGCCTCTGCCCCCTTAAAACGGGCGAAATGAAGAACTCTGCACCTACCTGCTGCGGACGGAGCGGGATGGAGGCGAAGTCATCCCTAACGAAAATGAACCTTTCGTTCTTGAGATGGACTTTGTTGTGGGTCCCCTGAAGCTTGAGGGTGCTGCTCCCGAAGTAGGCGACCCCATCTTGGGTCGCCCTCATAGTAAAACCTTCCAGAAGACCGTAAGATCGAACTCTATTTTCTCCTTTGTAAGAAAGCAGAGGTAGGCCACGATGGCCGCGACGCCATTCGGGTTGATCTGGGAGGGGGGACCAACCCGAAGTAGCGAAGGATCTGGTAGAACTCGGGCCACGATGGGAGTCGCAACCCCATCTCGAAATGTGCCAACGAGAAGGTGAGCTGATCAGGAAAGAAGGTGTTGTCCCTGGGAAGTCTCTCCTCGTATCCCACCGGAAGGTGTTGAAACCAAAAGGATTCCAACTTGGCCTCTGTGGTTTTGGACTTCTTAAACACGTGGGTGGAGAACTTCGCCGCGCAAATCATACGACCGACCTCAGTCTTGTCGGGGACGAACATCACGACTTGAATAGACTAAGGTGGGGAGCTCGCGCAGTTCGTCTCTCCGAAAAAGAAATAAAATGAACCCGCGACATGCGACCAGATAAAAAAAGAACGCACAACATTGCGCGAATATAAATAAAACTGTCTCGCCTATAGACGACTTAACCACACAGAAGATATAAATGTCAGGTCCAAAGAGGCCAAGGAAATTATAGAATACAATAAGATTTACATAAAAATAATAACAATTAGCTCAAAGCATGTTCAAAGGGTCACGACGATGCGGGGTCTGTGCGTGGCGACCTTGCTAGCCCAGCGAGCGAGCGATCCGAAATTTCTCGTTAGCCCTCGCCAAATGTTCCTCGCCACGCCAAATGTGTTCCTCCATCCTCGACAGAGTACCAATGGCGCCCATGCTCGTGCGAAGACCATGTAGATCGTCCTCGAGCAAATTCTGTCGATGCTCCAGGTCGGTCTCTCGCCTATCCAAGTCATTGATGGCGAAGTATTTCACCTCGGCCCCCTCAAGACGATGCTAGAACTCCTCAGTCTTTGACACCCAAATCTCCAGCGAGGTGAGGCGTCGATTCGGCTCGCAGGCAATCAGCCTGTCCACCTTTGATTCAAGGGCAAGGTAGGCCGATGCTAGTCGAGTTTGGAACTCGCTAGGGGAGGTACCTATGGCGTCAATGAACGCGATGCTAGGGGAAGAAGCGCGACCTGAAAAATACACAATGTTAGGAAAAGTACTCTAAAAAGTAGGCCATCCAAGGGCACCTACCTGGGCGAGGATCAACCTGTTTCTCCTCCGGGCGAGGTGAATGATGGTGCGGCCTCGAGCAGTCAGGTATGGCGAGAATGATCTCGTGGAGGATGCCGTCCGCGCAACCCACCAGGTCGCACTGTCCCAGGGTCAGTAGGCGAGGCTAGGGGGCTCCCCTCGGGAAGGCGACCTGCGAAGAGTCCCGCCAATAGATGTCGTCGCTGCCGAAGCGCAAGAGCTCGCGAGGGCAGAGATGTGTTAGGCTCGACAACCTAAATAACACTTATAGGAGGGCAACCTAGAGGAGGTGGCGACAACGTCACCGTATCAGGAGTGATCCCCTCTGCCGACAAATTACCCGCCGAGATCACGATCGGCGTAGATGGCGCACCAAGCCAAGCGAGGAAGAACTGGCAGCGAGGTCTCGTTGATGAAGAGACTCCCGTCATTCGCCGAGGGCAGTGCCATGACCACCGCATTAGTTCGTGGTGAAACATGCCCCATCAGAGATTCGCCAGAAGGTGGGTTCATGTTCAACTCGGCGAGAGTAGTTCCACCAAAGGGAGGAACCTTAGGCGTCTCACCTGGAGCAGGAGCTTCACGAAATTAAGAAATCAACATAAAATTAAGATTATGATCGATCGCTGGCCGAGAAGAAGTATGTTGACCTGGTGAGGCGAGCCCAACTTGAGTTTGAACTCCAGGGTCGCTAAGTGGGGTCGGCACAGAGTCCCTACCCAGAGAGGTAGAGATGTTGTAGTCATCGGTGGTGATGTCACTATATGACCCGATGCCAGATAGATCCAAGGTCTGAAAGAAACTGCGAGGTCAGAAGGGATAACATCGAAGACCCTTGGAAAGCAAGATCGTTATCCTGAATTACCTTGCTAACCATCTTCGAAAATGTTGGGATCGCATCTCTCTGAAGACTCGTCTCCCTCCATCGAGGGCACACCCTCTTCTGGAACCTTCTCCTCTGCGAATGTGGTAGAGGTTCTTCCTCTCTTCCTCAAGGTTGTAAATATCGAATGTTGTCTGTCGACGACATGTCTAATTGAGTTTTTAAATGTCGGATATCGAAAGTTGGAGACATGTCGGGGATATTTTAAAATATCAGATTTTCATATCGTAAAAACAAATAATTTTTTTGTATACTAACTATAAATATATGTTCTAAAATTTTAAAAAAATAGCATATCAGTTTATGAACACTGAGTCGTGTGTATCCCAAAATAAATTCAAAGAATATTCAAAATAAAATATCAGTAGCACACTATGACTACTATTAACAAAGTACAAATAGATATTTTGTAAAATATATTTAATATTATACATATTTATATAACACTAAGTCTTATAGCAAATAAAAAAAATTAAAAGCTAAATATTTTTGATTAACTATAAGTCTTTTCAAAATTTAAAATAATCAACTAATAATTATTTAAACATTTTAATATTTTTGAAATATAAAATAAGAAAGATAATAGTCAAAAATAATTTTGAAAATTTGATTATAAGTAAAATGCATTAAAGAGAACGAAACAATAAGGCCAAACGATTTAATTCCTTTTGTCGCTCGCAGGACCAGTCCTGCGAATAGCCTCCCCCTCAAAAACGACTTGTCGCTCGCAGGACCGGTCCCCAACTTGCAAGGTCCTTCCAAACAACCGCAATCACCTCGCCGAGAACATACATGTTAGACGGGTCAGGTATTTTGCGGGGGAGGCTATTCGTAGGCCAACCCCTAGTCTGGATTGTCTATAAATAGGACCCCATGGCAGCAAGTAAAGGCACGTTGCCCCCCCCCCCCCCCCCCCCCCCCAGGTTCCCATTTACCAATCCCGTGTCTTCCCTGTGCCTAGCTCAACTTTGGCTTTAAGAGGGGAAATTCCTAGGGTGTGTGGTGGGACCTCCTCGCTGCAGCACGTGTGTTTTGTTTGTAGGCAATCAAACTTCTAGCTTTCTCCCTCTAGCTTACCATCAGATCTGTGGTGTTAGACCACAATGTTAGTAACCTCAGGCTACCCCTTAGATCCAAACTTCTGAGAACCGGTTTCCCGGTTCCAACATAAGGAGTCGCACCTTAGTGCGTGGTGCCCCTACTCCTATTTATAATAAATGGAAATTAGGGCACCCTGACATCAACGACTATGATTGGCCGAGAGTGTTAAGTGTCCAATTTCACTAAATAATGACTGAAAATACATAGTAATATATAAAAACATGTAAACAAAAATCCGGACGCATTCGTGGAGTCGGATCGTCAATCAACATCAAAAATCGTGCTCCACTGCGGGTTCGCGCTGCCGTTTTCCATCATTCTCCCCGGCTCGAAAGAATTCATCTCCTGATGAATGGAGATCGAAATCTTCTCATTGTGTACCGGGCGAAATCGATGAGGTCCATTGGGGGTCATCCAAGTATCGTTGATCATGGGACATTCTCTCCAATGGTACTCCTGTGTCCAATGGTACCTGTACAACCCCGATATTCGCCTAGAGGATGGGCAAACCAAAAACGAAGCGAGCCAGAGGCCTGCCGAATGCTCGCAAGAAGGCGAGCGAGCCAGAGGCCCGCCGAATGCTCGCAAGAAGGCAAGCGAGCCAGAGGCCTGCCGAATGCTCGCAAGAGGGGGAGCGAGCCAGAGGCTCGCCGAATGCTCGCAAAGAGGCGAGCGAGTCAAAAACTCGCCGAACGCTCGTGAGAAGATGGGCGAGCCAGATTCCTCTCCGATTCGCCAGAATCGGCCAAATTACCCTGTCACCCTTGGTGGTCTGCCTTTAGCCTCTTCAAACAGCGGAGTTTGGCTGTTAGCAGACCCATTTGGGGTGCGGATAGTAAAATCAAAAGGCGGAATCCCGCTATTTGCAGGCCAGATCAGAAAACTTATAAATAGGACCTCAAGGGCACCTTTGGAGGGGATCTCACTTCAGCTTCCCTCTCCTTGGGTTTTCTTTGGTTGGCATTTCCAGAGCTCTCCAAGGTGCTCGAGTCTCAGCTTTGGCTTGGGAGGGGAAGCGCTCAACGATCTTCCGGGTTAGTGGAGGGACCTCCTCGCTGTGACTAAGGTCCTAGTCAATCTTCCTAGTTTCCGGTCTGCCTTCTCTGAGGGATCAGTAAGGGCTAGCTGCCCCTCATCACGGTGAGGGCCCCGAGCTCCACAAGAGACCGAGAAATCGGTTTCAACAGTACCCCTCCCTAATTCTCCTGGAATATAGTACCATTGTCTTATCATAGGGCACACAGAGATCTTGCATAAGAACAACAACCAGGTAGCCTTTCTCAGAGGTCTTTTCCTTCTCTGCCATGACCAGGTCCATATCACCCTTAGTCAGAGGGAAAATTTCAGCAATAAAGACATGAGAATGCTTCTCTTCTAGGCTAATAATCCTGACTTCATCAGCCCTAACAGTATCAACCTCTTCAAGTCTTCAGTAACAATAGCGTCAACAACTTCTACCGCTCATCAACCACAACTCCTGGAACAACAACCTCTTCATCAAAAACTTCAACATGCTCTACTTCAGGGATGAGGGAAAGAGTGAGTGGAGGATGAGAGATAAGAGAGCGTGGATGGGAATCAGTGGAGGTACCAACCGAAACTCGGATAGCGGGTCTCTCCCTCTTTTGAAGGATGTCTAAGACAGCTTTCAAATCTCCCATGATCTCCTGGTTTGATTGGAGGAGAGTTCCCACCTGGGCTTTTAGAGAGATGAGGGGATGAATTTGGGTGTAGATGATCTAGAGGGTATGAAGCTTTCATTGTGGAAAGATGGAGGTGGAATGAGAGTAGCTTCAGCAGGGGTATAGGTGGAAGGATGGATGATGGAGGTGTTCTAGTGATAGTGGAAGGTGTTGAGAAAAGAAAACTGAGCTCTGCACTTCACCCTGCTCCATCATGAAGAAGCAAGCAAATTCAGCTAGGTTACTTCTAAAATGAAACGTAATAGATTGTATTAGTGTAAAGAGTATGGGTATTTGTATGACTGTCCGTATGGGCTATAGTAAAAGCCCAGTACTGTGCTTATGTTTTTTGGCCCCTATATATTAGGCCTCATTTTGTAATCTTAACAGATGAAATGAAGTAGATTTCTTCAGGCGCTGAATTCCTTTTCCACTGTTAGTTTCCTCAAGTTATTTTTTCTTTCCTTAATTTTTCCCTCAAGCCTACATTTGGTATCAAATCCAGGTTGAGGAATCTTGCTTCTGTTCGACATCAGATATTTTTGATCCTCAGAGCATCATATCCAGCTTTGCTAATTGATCTTGTGTAGTATCTTGTTTTCTTACTCGTCATTGGCATTATCCTCATATGGCACCCTTTACTTGCTCGCCTCAACCTCTTATTTTTCCTCCAATGGAGTACCAATCTTTGAAGGTGAGTCATCTGAATTTTTGTTTGTTCAAATGAGGACTTTATTTCTATCCCAAGGGCTTTGGGATGGGACCTTGTCCAACTTGGATATCCAAAACCTTATAGTGCCTCTCCTCTATCTCCATGGTAACCAACTCAAGCTAAGGATTATGAATAGAATCAAAAAAGGGATGTCAAAGCTCTCTTGTTCATACAACAAGCCGCGGGAAGGAGCATCTTTCCAAAGATAATGGAGGTCGTGTCTTCCAAAGAAGCATGAGACATCCTTGGGATATAATTCAAAGGATCCGACAAAGTAATATCTATCAAACTTCAAATATTATGCAAAGGATTTGATATGTTTAGTTGTTTACAATGAAAGAAGGTGAAACCATTCAGAAGTTCTTCTCTCAAATCACTTCTAATATCAACCAAATAAAAATGCATGCAGATAAGGTAGAAGAAAAGATGGTAGTACTTAAAATATTAAGAAGCCTTCCCTTTAAGTTTGACCCAGTGGTCACTGCCATCGAGGAGTTCAAGGATCTCAATATACTAACCATAACCGAACTCATTGGATGCTTACAGGTCCATGAAGAAAGGTTGAAAAGGTATGTGACCTCTTCCCTGGAACAAGCTTTCCAAGGGAAAATTCATCTGCATAAAACAATTCAAGATTTTAACCAGCCAAGAGTCAGCTCACAAAAAATCCCTCCAGAACAGAGTGAACAACCGTCAAAGCAAAACCTTTTTTGCAATCTATGTAGAAGATCCAACCATGAAGCCCAAAAATGTTTATTTCAAATGCAGAAGATGAAGAAACCCACGCACCTAAACAAAGATTATTGTTTTGAACAAAAAGACAAGAAAAAGAAGCTAATTTCTGCGAAAATGAAAGTGATTTGGTATTTTACACTTAAACCAATCCAAAGCACCTGATGAAACCTAGTACCTTGACAGCGACTGTTCGAACCATATGGCAAAAGACAAGAGTGCATTTATTAAACTTAATGAAATGGAAAAATCAGAAGTTATCTTTGGGGATGACAATGTTAAGAAAATTGAAGGGAAGGGAGTGAACTCAGTAAAAGTAAAAAATGGTCAAGTAAAGCATATAGTAGATGTCTACTATATACCAGATATTGCCCAAAATCTCTGAAGTGTTGGGCAAGTAATGCAAAGAGGATATAAGTAATTTTTTTATAAACAAGAATGCATCATCATAGATAAGGATGGCACTCAGATTACCACCATTGTTGAAATGAATAAGAACAAAGTTTTCCCTATTAACTTTGAAACTGGGATTAACCATGCCTTAGCAACCAACAAAATCAGCACATCCAGTAAATGGCATGAGAGATATGGACATCTAAACTATGCAGATTTAAAGAAACATCGGAGCTGACAGCCCATTGGATTTGATTCATGCCGACATTTGGGGGCCATCTTCCACCCCTTCCTTGTCAGGTAAGCATTATTACATCTTATTTGTAGATGACCATTCTAAAATGACGTGACTTTTTATGTTGAATCACAAAAGTGAAGCATTCACCAAGTTCTGCCACTTTAAAGCTCAACAACAACAACAACAGAACCCATATAGTCCCCAATCATTGGGGGTATGGGCGGGGGAAGATTGGAAACAGACCTAACCTTTGGCACTATGCACAAAGTGGCTTCTCTCAGAGGAGAAAGACCTAACCTTTGACAATAAATGCACAAAGTGGCTGCTCACAGAGTACCACTGAAATAGTGGCCCCCTATACAGTTGCGTTTGCTGCGGAATCATGCCCTCAAATCAAAGCCAAAGACATCAGAGAGGGCAGACCCAAGAATCCATTTTGATTTATGTGCACATACCCATGCTTCCTTCATTCAGCATCCAGAGCATTGGTGAAGCACAAAACTTTAAAGCTCAAATAGAAAAAAATCACAACTCCTCAATAAAAGTCCTAAGAACCGATAGGGGTGGAGAATTCACCGGTAATGAATGTAACAATTACTGCCTCAAGCACGGAATTCTTAGGGAGCTCACAATAAGAAGAACATCCGAGCAAAACGGTGTAGCAGAAAGAAGAAACATGATAGTACTTGAAATGTCCAGATGCATGCTGCAATCCAAAAACCTTCCAAAAAGGTTCTGGGGAGAAGCAGCTAACACAGTTGTGTCTCTTCAATAGAGCTCGTGTCGCGCTCTACAAAATTCCACACCTTATGAAATATGGTATAAGAGAAAACCAAACATAACTCATTTAAGAATTTTTTGCAGCATTGCTTTTAGTCACATACCCAAGGAACATAGGGATAAGTTGGAGGCAAACAACAACACTCAAGCATTTATCCCACTATAGTGGGGTTGGCTATATGGATCCTTTGTCGCAATTGTGCCCTATCTTTAGTCATAATCTCACTAATGCCTAAGTACATCATGTCTTTCCTTATAGTCTCATTCCAAGTCTTTACTGGTCTACCCCTCCCCCGTATATCATGCCTAGTAACTAAACTCTCACGACGCCTAACAGGTGCCTCTAATGGTCTCCTTTGTACGTGTCCAAACCATCTTAGTCGAGCTTTTCGCATCTTCTCTGCAATTGGTGTCACTCCTGTCTTATCCCTGATACATTCATTCCTAATTTTATCCAGTCTCGTGTGTCCACACATCCACCTAAGCATTCTCATCTCCGCAACTCCCATTTTTTGCTCATGTACACAATTCACTGCCCAACACTCAGAACCATAGAGCATCGTTGGTCTAATTGCAGTACGGTAAAACTTGCCTTTAAGTTGTATGGTCTAATTGCAGTAATGGAAGCAAAAGGATAAAATCATTCTCTTAGGCTATAGTGTAGAATCAAAAGCCTACAGAGTTTTTAATCCAACTACAAATAAGTTACTTATCTCCCATGATTTGATCTTTGATGAAGACAATTGCTAGAACTGGGACTACTTGGATCAGAATCAAGTAAAGGGGGTTGCCTCCAATTACCCCAATGAAATCAATCATGACATTCTCAATGAATCCATCGAAGAAATTCATCCCTCCAACCCTTATGGTAACCATCATGGAATACCTACAGCAGCTGGAATTCTTACAGCTGCTATTGCTGATTCATCTTCCTCCTAAAGAAGGTATGTCAACCCCTCTGCATCTTTGATCCTTAGAAGATATTTATAGCTCATGCAATCTTGCCTTCTTCTCCCAATAACCAAGAAACTATAAAGAAGCCTACAAGGATCCTCTTTGGATCCAAACTATGAAAATATAACTATATAAAAAAACACATGGGATCTCACTGAAAGACCTCCATAAAAAGAAGTCATAGGGCTTAAATCAGTATTCAAAATTAGTTTCAATCATGAAGGGTTAATTCAAAAATATAAAGCTAGACTAGTTGCAAAAGGGCATGCTCAACAACGGGGAGTTGATTATTTTGAAACATTTGCACATGTTGCCTGCTTTGAGACTATTCGTGTCTTACAACTTGATATCAAGTCTGTCTTTTTGAATAGAGAAGTCCAAGAAAAGATTTTTGTTTCACAACCTGAAGGTTTTGAAGTTAAAGGAGAAGAGAAAGAGGTATATAGATTAATAAAGACATTATGTGGGTTAAAAGTTAAACCACGGACCTCACAGGCTTGGTATGAAAAAAATGGAACAACACTTAGTAAGTAATGGTTTTATCAAAAGTGTTAATGACCCTTCTCTATATATAAAGCAAGCCAATCTTAATTATATCCTTCTATGCATTTATGTTGACGATATAATTCTCACTGATTCCAAGCCAGATCTCAGCTCAAATTTTAAAATATCCATGCAAGATAATCAAAAGTGTTTTTCCTTGGCATTTAGGTACAACAACTACCAGGAGAGATACAAATCTCTCAACAAAAATATGCTAGAGATATTCTTACCAGATTCAACATGGAAGATTGCAAATTCAAGAGAAAAATTGCAGAAGCTGATTGAAGAAGAAGAAACAAATCATTGGATCTTTGATCTACCTCGCCGTCAGAAGACCAAATATTGAGAACGTTGTCAGTTTGATATCAATATATATGTGTAGGCCAAAGTACCAAACACCTTGTGTTCGCCAAACAAATTCTACGGTTTTGTATATCGAAAAGAATACAACAACCGTTTTTGTTTAAGGCTCCGTTTGGTGTGGTGGCGGTCGTGAACACAACGGTTATGAACTGTCGTTTGCGAACCTGACCTCACCTAAGGAACTTTATCCACTTTTATGTTCAAAATTATTTTTCTTTTCTCGGTGGCGGTCATAACAGTTGTCATGTCAAACATACATTCTATGATAGGGGAGTTTTTGCCCAAATTCACCGGACCAAAAACGCTGCGTCAAACGGAGCCTAAGTAAGCATAGTTACGGGAGATTTTTGTAATTGCGAAATACGGGGAAGAGGTCCTTCTAATCATGCACATTCCTAAAAGAGATTCTTGTAATTTTGCAAAATCCTGGAGGAGGTTTTAGTATTTAACCCTAACACCTAATTGGTACACCATCAATTATAGGCTCCATTTGGGCGGCGTTGTTGCTCTGGTGAGTTTGGACATAAACGCCACTGTTATAGAATGTATGTTTAGCATGAAACGGTTATGACCGCCACCAAGAAAAGAAAACTAGTTTTGAACATAAAAGTGAATGAAGTTCTTTAGGTGGGGTCGGACGTTCACAAACGACCTCACCTAAGAAACTTCGTTCTGTTTTATGTTCAAAACTTTCTTTTCTTGGTGGCGGTCATAACTGTTCTCATGTCAAACATACATTCTATGGCGATGATGTTTTTGGCCAAACTCACCGGAGCAAAAATGCCGTGCCAAACGGAGCCTTAATCTTAGAGTATATTCTATTAGGCGGTTGTTATTCGCAAACCGCGTTTGTCTATTCGCAGATTTTGTCTATTGACAGATATTTTTGTTATCCGCAGATTAGTGAAGAAAAAGAAAATTTTGTCGTCCTCTTCACTTTCCTCACCACAGGGAAAGAGTAACCCTTAGCTATCTAAATCTTCCCAAACAAACTGAAATCGCATGAAAAGTGAAGAAATCGTCTATCTTCCTCAACTTGGTCTCTATCCGTGCATTTATTTTATAAATCATGATCCATGCACACATTGAAGTGCTCACAAGGTTGTCAGAGATGTTCCTTTCGTTGTCGGGTATTGCTCTTGGAGAACAAACATGTAGACTGCTCAAGTTTAAAATTGATCTGCATATAATAATTTGTAAACTCAAATAAAATGTGAAAAAATTAGTCTGCGGATAAACATTTATGGTCTGCGAATAACAATCGCCTATCAGTATTAACCCCCACTCTCCAATTATCACGGCTACATCATGGACATGGTGTTGCTGCACAAATGGAGGTGCCCAACTGAGCCCTACTGCACGTGAACGTTGGCATCCCATAGACCCGCCACGTGGAACAGTTTGCATCGTTGAACCTCGGATCTTTCTTCATCATGAGCGTAGGGGCCCAGACAGCCATCATGATTTGAGCAACTCCAGCACTAACCGAGTCAACGGCCAAGATTTTCTCAACCGGAGGATCAGCCTTTTGAATGATTGGAGTATCAAGCCTGGCATGTCTTGTGAGGTCAGAGTCAGGCCTTTATAAAGCAATGGAGGAAATTTTATTGTTGAAAGTTATTCTTGTGTAGTCCAACATTTGACAAGGAAATTTAATTTCTAATATATATGTGAGCTATAATCCATGTATTTGTCATTGTAGATCTTCTATCCACATACGCATATTTTCTACCGTTACTCGCCCGCTTCCCCGCTCCATTTTTCGTCAAGCTCTCCCCCATAAATGTCGTCGAGCATCGGCTTGCGTGATTAGAGACATTGACTTTAACTTCATCGGCTCTTTTTGCAAGTAGACATTCTTCAAACTTCAAGTCACCATTCCAATAAAGCTCTTCGTATATATCACCCTTGAAGTGAAGGCCAAATCTAAGTCGTTGCTTGATTTCTTAAACAATTACTTGTAATATCATTTATCTAGACAAACTCTAACACGTGTTTCATCTCTTTTGTTGGGTCGAGTATGGGTATGACAATACTTATTACTCCGCCAAAGACATGCCCCCTACTTTAGGTCATCTACGTACGTGATCACCTGCGATCATTCTCAACAACAAACTGCAACCATGTCATCAATTAGCCAAATGTGGCCTACTTCTTCCCCGCTTATGCATCAACATCCCAATATATGCTTGTTGATATTCGTTGCATCAACCACAACTTCAAAATCGACATTTGAGGTTTTTATTCGCCTACAACCACACCAACAACAATTGGTCGCCCACGGCACCTTTTTCCACACTCGGTTTCTAACTCTGTGTATTACCCCTTTCAGATTGCGTTGCACAGCTATCTCGTCTACTACAAAGTATACCTCTCTTTGATTTAAATGTTATGCCGCGTGACTCATACGTTGAAGACACCGTTGTTCATGAAGGGGTTGGAGATAACGCAATCACACATAATGAGTACTTGGTGTCGAGTACCTCATCGAGATTATCTTGTTCCGCTATCCCAATTTCTAACCATGTGAATCCATCCCAAGCTTATGCGGCCCGATCATTATATTTTATTTGTTTTACCCCAGTTGGTGCAATTAGCTCAAGACAATCTAGACAAATGAATCCTGCTCCGAATTCTTAAATGGAAATGTCTGGTTAGAGGCTATCTCGGTTACAATATTCGCCATCTCAAGGCTCTCGGTAGCTCATTGCCTAATTTTTAAGTTACCGCGGCTATTAGGCTCCAAGTATTATGTATAATGGAATTAAGCATTTTGAGATGTTTTGTAGATGACTATAGATAATACTTAGACCTTGATTTCATTTAAAGCATGTATATATTGAGAGAATGCAAAATTCATATTTGAGCACGTGACTTCTGTTACGGAAACGAGAGTAGAGCGATCAAAAAACAAAGAATTGAGTGAAAAACACATAAGACATAGATTTACGTGTTTCACTTCAAGATGAGCTATGCGGCTATGCCCATGGGCAACATTAGTTTGTTTTTCACTAGATAAAGAACAAATGCGATTACATAAAGTGAGTTATTTCGGATTTCAGAATAACCCAAACCTTAGAACGACAACACTCAGTAAATTTACAAAATACTCATGGTAACTACCCCGCGGGTTGAGATCAGCGGCAACAACGTCTTTGGGTTAGGATTCGAAGCATATAATTAACAGCGTCTTTGTAACCTTAATTATCTATTAGTGAAGTATCTCAACATCTCAACATATTCGAACGACATATATTCTTCTATCATTATTCTATGGTCCCGTTTGGCGCGGCGACGGCGGTCATGAACGCGGTGATTATGAACCGTCTTTCGTGAACGCCCGACATTTCATCTACTTTTTGTCACAACCGTTGTCATGAGCAAAAAAACCGCGCCCAAAGGAGCCTATGCATTGCTCTCGATTATCTATAACAATTAATATGTGCTTCATACATGATTATATAAACCAAAAAATTATTAAAATTTGCATGATGCTAATTTACAAGAAGAGTTTTATGGTTGAAAATTTATCCATATAACTAAGATCCCAGAGGGTGTTATTTTTGTATGATAATATGGTATCATTCCGAAAATCTTATCAATTTGAGTATAGTAATTAATATAATGAACTTTTCTGCTAATTATATTACATAATCTAAAATATGCAGAAATAAATTGTGCTCTCTTTCAAACTCTCATCACAGACACCTAATTATCTAATAATAATAGTATTATTATTTTAACCTAAACTAAAATAAAAATACAAAAAAAATGTATTTCCAAATGACAGGAGACAATGTGTTGGCTGAAGGTCATGTCGCCCAAATTGTGTGGTAATAAGAATGTCGTTACTAGGGGTGGTCACGAATAGAATCGAAACGAATAACACATCAATCATATTCAAAATTTGGATAAAATGCAGATATTCAGATTCGCTCGAATATTAGAATTGAGATTTGGATTCGTCCCTACATCTTGGATTTGAATACCAATTCGGATTCGTGCTTTGAGAAGTTTTATTTGTATATAAAACTTATATTAAAGCTTATGAGAAATTTAATTTGTTATATAAAATTTATTAAATTATATATTTCTGCTATTCACAAACTATTTGATTTGTGAACAGCCCTATTCGTTATCATATACCGAAGGCACTTTTGCCGTGCGACTACTATGCGTCAGGGACATATGAATCAAGATTAAATTTTGATTTGCTCAATTGTATGCGTTTATGTTAATGCACATATTTTATTTATGCAACTAATTAATTAACTTCAGGTTGGATTAATTATATAGTTTGTGATCCTATCTATTACATAAAGTGATCTCCTCAGCAAATTTCTATATGTTAACTTCTTTTACATCTACTTTTGTATAAAGTTTGATGCTTTATTTTACCCTGTGAAAGTATTCATTGCAAGCCTAAAAAAACTCTCTTTATTAACACATTACAGCTTTTAAAGTTTTTTTTTTTAATATTCCTTGCTTATATAAAGCATAGGTAATGATTAGTAGAGAGGGAAAGACTGAGTGGGGGGTTTCATTCCCCCTCACATCTTAAGAAATGATAACCTCCATTAATATCTTCTTCTATCTCCTTTATTTTTCTACTTTCCTTTCATTTGTTCTTTTTCTTTATAGTGACCAACATTCATGAATTAGGTGAGCCATTAGTCTCTTCTTTATTTTTGTTAAAATGTAGCCTTAGAGAAGCAACAGTACCCTATAGGTAGGTCACCACCGTCGGCAAAGGAAGGAAGTGATGGTTCACATACTTGCATTCCCCTAAAATCATATTATTTTGGCTTGGTTGCATATGCTCAATATGACATTGGAGCAGACTACCTAATATTGCACTCACATTGATGGGTCACATCCATTTTATAAAATTCTGGGGGCAGCGAATAGTCGGAATCCCACAACCCCCACTCCCTTAGTGAGGAGTTAGGAGAAAACCACCGCACACCCGATCACCACACGCGATCCTCGCGCGCGATCAACGCCAAACCATTGTCTGAAAAGTGCCAACCGCCGCCGCCACGCCCGCGCCCACACGCCGCCGTGGCCGGCCACCCGGTCGGCCACCGGCCAACCACACGCCGCCGGCGTGTGGCCAGCCTTGGTCGTGCGCCGCGGCGCGCGGCATAGCCGGCCGGCCGGCCCCCTTGGCCGCGCGCCCTCGGCGCGCGCGGCGCGGCGGTCGGCCGACCCGCCGGCCACCCATGGCCGCACGCCCACGGCGTGCGGCCCGGCCGGCCCCCTTGACCGCGCCCGCGGCCGATCAGCGCACGGCCTAGAGGCCTGGCCGCGTGGCTAGGCCTCCCGACCGGCCCCGCTTGGCCGCACGCTTCCAACGTGTACGGCCAATCCGCCGGCCGGCCGGCGCACGGCTTCCCGGCCGGCCGCCGGCCAGCCTCCTCGCCCCCGATCGACCACCCGGTCAACCGGATTCGGCCGCACGACCGAAGGGATGCAGGGGGCCTTGCAGCCTTGCGGCCGGCCGCTCGGGGCCGGCCTCCCTCACGACCGGCCGCCCTCCCGGCCGCCCTTCCTCGCTGATGCCCCCCCTTGCTGGTCGGGCGTCCTCGCCGGCTGGAGTCCGCCGTCGTACGATCGTCTACCTGCGTTCTCCACCTCCCGGTTGGCGGGTAACCACCCACGCAACCACCCGTAGTGGGCGGGTGCGAACATCCAAAATCATATCGGCCTACGCGTAGTAAATTATTAGGAAATATGCATATTAATTTATATGAAATCAGGCTGCAAATAATAATTACGGTGGTTACGGCCTGCGTATAACCGCATAACTACCGTAATCACCTGTGGGCCTATAAATAGAACCCCCAATGTTTCTCTTTTCATTATTCTATTCTCTTCCTCCTTCCTCCTAAGTTCAAGAGAGAGAGAGAGAGAGAGAGAGAGAGAGAGAGAGAGAGAGAGAGAGAGAGAGAGAGAGAGAGAGAGAGAGAGAGAGAGAGAGAGAGAGAGAGAGAGAGCTCTCTAGAAGATCTCCCTCCTCTTCAAAGTCGTACTTGAAAGAATCTTCGAATACCTCGAAGACAGAAGAAGAATCCCGTCCATCTTCAAGCATCCGGAAGAGCGCACAAGTTCCAGAGTGCCCAAGCTCCAGAACGCCAAGTTTTAGAGTGCGCCGAGTTCCAGAGCGCGCACAAGTTCTAGAGCGCGCCGAGTTCCGGAGTGCACACAGGTTCCAGAACGCGCAAGCCCCAGAGAACGGTGCTTCCCACCGCTGCAAAGAAGAAGTCAAAGCTTCTGAACTGGTTGTCTGTAACCCTCTGAATGCCTCTCTCTCTCTCTCTCTCCTAAAGTTGTAACGAGGAGCAGCATGTCGCCCTCGATCTCTCAAGGAAGCCCTGTAAAGAAGCTGCAAATAGTGAAGTTTGGTCGGTATCGTCCCAACCACGTGGTTTTTTATCCCTTTCTGGGGGTTTCCATGCTAAAAAGACTCTTTGTCATCTCTCTCATCTCTCAGTAACTGATTGCGCACTCGACCGCTCCTGGGCTAAGGCGGTTCGTTCTAAACCGGTTTTAGGAGCCTTGAGTAGACCGCAATAGTTTGGCGCCATTTGTGGGAAGGAGTTCCTCAAATCTCTAAAGATTCGGAAGACAGTATCCTCTGCACAATGATACTCGTGACTAGAGACATGGCAAGAAGAAGCACTCGCACCACCCAAGGCTTGGTCCGCAAGGGGCAAGCCGATCTCGGCCCTTCACATTCCCTCATCAACGTACAACGCTTGGAGAAGACAGTGGTCGCGTCGACCAATGCATTGACTGGATGAATGACCCAGATAGAGGAACAACAAGCTGAAATGCTAAACCTCATGAGGAACTTAGGAGCAGCCAGTGCTCCTATAGAACCCCCCGCACCAGTCAATGCGCCTCCTCCACCTCCACGTCAATCCCCAGAGGACAACCAAGAGGAGAACTCTGAGTTCTCAGCATCAGCAAGCACATCACACCCTGCTCGTCTGGTCAGGCCCGCAGAGGCCGCCATGCAGCATCACCACCAAAGGGCAGGGGTTCCTGAGAACCTCCCGGGAGGCTAACCCGAGAAGAAGTTAGAGAGCTGATAGCGGAAGAGTATGGCCAGGTTGGCAGCCAAGCGACACATATCTATCGCCCCGTTCACAACGTGTCCCCGTTGGCACCTGAAGTCCTGGCACATCCAATCTCAGGAGGGTTCAAGCTTCCAAGCATGGAATCGTATGACGGGACCGAGGATCCCCTAGAGCACGTGAACCACTTCTCCACCATCCTTCAGATTTATAACGCCCCTGATCAACTACTCTGCCAAGTGTTTCCAGCCACTCTGAAAGGTCAGGTGAGAACCTGGTTCCATTCTATCAGGAATGGAACTATCAGGAACTTCACATAGCTGACACAGCAGTTCTTAGATCACTTCATCGTGAACCGCCGGATAGTGAAGGAACCTTCCCATCTCTCAGGAATCAGGCAAAGTGAAGGGGAAACGCTTAAGGAGTTCTTTCGTCGATTCACTACCGATGCCCGTCAAATCCTCGGGGTGGATCCCGAGCTCCTTCGAGGAGTTTTCCTTGGAGGACTCCGACCAAGCGGATTCTATTCCTCCTTAATGAGGGAGACGGTCCCTAGCTATCCTGATTTGGTGCATAGAGTCGAGGCACAAATTGCGGATGACAAAGCAATCAAACTCAAAGATATACATCAGCAAGACCGTCCTGGGAACATGCCCCCCCCCCCCCCGAACCTACCAAGAGTACTCACCGCTCAATACTTCTCGCACAAACGTACTCTACGCAATACAGGATAACCTGGCACTGCAAGGGCCAAGAGAGCTCCCCCAGGGCAGGGGAAATCAGTCAAAGTACTGCGAGTTCCACCGAGGTGGAGGGCATGCCACCGAGGAATGCATCAAACTCAAATATAAGATAGAACGTCTCATCTGACTAAGTATCCTCAGAAGGTTCTTACAGGACTAGACGCAAAATCAGCCAGCAAATGGAAGAAGAGAACAGTCGCCTGCTCAGTCATGTTCATGCCCGCTCTCCTCGACATGAAGATCCTGCCCGAAAATCTCCAACCAGCTTCCGGAACAACCTACAGCTTCAACGACAGTCCTGTCCCGGTTAAAGGAACCATCACTCTCCCTGTTACCCTAGGAGATTTCCCGAGGCGAGCTACCCACGACATGTAGTTCGTGGTAATCGAGTCAGAATCGCCTTACAATGCGATTTTCGGTCGACCAATGTAGGTTATATTCGAAGCTATCCTATCCATCTCACACCTCGCAATGAAGTTCGTCACCCCGGGAGGATTTGGAGTTGTCCATGGAAACCAGGAGGCAGCACGCGTGTGCTATCTACAGCAGATGAAGCCTGGAAAAGGAGCCGCCCTGTGCGCCACCGAGTCCAGAACTTGAAGCTCCAAAAGGAGCTAGGAATCGGGCGGAAATGTCCTACTATATTCCAAACTCGTCAAATCTTTTTTAAGAACACTTGTTTGTAATAGTTATTCTAGAAAAGACGTAAGTCTGCGCTTACGCAAAAGCTACCGTGTGTTAAATTTCGAAATGCTTATTTGCTTCAAGCCCAGCTATCTAAAAAACTGTTAAGATCAGCTACAGGTGGCGCTAATTTCTGTAGCATCAACGCCGCCACGACTCAAAGATTGGCTTTTCGCCTCTGCATCGAGTTACGACACTAGTGGAACCGTCCTACCCTTTTCCGCATACCAAAAGCGATAGCTAAGCTACAGAAGTGTGCATGCAATTTGCTAATTTTATATATATTTATATATATATATACTCTGCTATCTCAGGAAATATGTACTCTACTATCTCAGGAACATCCCGGGGAATTACCTTTTCGGTTATGGGCAGCCCACAACACAACGACCTCGTTGCTACAGTTCGAAGCGTTTGCCCTTCACCGCTACTATCAACGACATCCCCCAGGTCGGTAACGCGAACCTCCCACTACCCGGCTCGAATCACTCGTCATTCGCCCATGTAGTAGGTTCCAATACCATCTGGGTCTCATCCTCTAAACCGCGTCACCAGGGCATGCCCCCCTCCCGCTCGCAAAACGGTTCGAAGTGTTGACCCTTCACCGCTACTATCAACGACACCCCCCATGTCGGTAACGCGAACCTCCCACTACCCAGCTCGAATCGCTCGTCATTCGCCCACGTAGTAGGTTCCAACACCATCTGGGTCTCGTCCTCTAAATCGCGTCGCCAAGGCCTGCCCCCTCGCGCTCGCAAAACGGTTCGAAGCATTTGCCCTTCACCGCTACTATCAACGACACCCCCCAGGTCATTAACGTGAACCTCCCACTACCGGCTCGAATCGCTCGTCATTCGCCCACATAGTAGGTTCCAACACAATCTAGATCTCGTCCTCTAAATCGCGCCGTCAGGGGCTGCCCCCTCACGCTCGCAAAATGGTTTGAAGTATTTGCCCTTCACCGCTACTATCAACGACATCTCCCAGGTAAATAATGCGAACCTCCCACTACCCTGCTCGAATTGCTCGCCATTTGCCCACGTAGTAGATTCCAACACCATCCGGGTCTCATCTTCTAAACCGCGTCATCAGGGTCTTCCCCCCTCGCGCTCGCAAAACGGTTCGAAGTGTTTGCCCTTCACCGCTACTATCAACGACATCCCCCAGGTCGGTAACACGAACCTCCCATTAACTGGCTCGAATCACTTGTCATTCGCCCACGTAGTAGGTTCCAACACCATCTGGGTCTCGTCCTCTAAACCGCGTCGCCAGAGCCTTCCCCCTCGCGCTCGCAAAACGGTTCGAAGTGTTTGCCCTTCACCGCTACTATCAACGACAACCCCCAGGTCGGTAACGCGAACCTCGCACTACCTGCCTCGAATCGCTCGTCATTCGCCCACGTAGTAGGTTCCAACACCATCTGAGTCTCGTCCTTTAAATGCCAACTCCGTAAGAGCAGAACATAATTGGCCGAGCAAAATGTCGGTTCAAACACCACAGAAACTCTACTACTACAAGAGCTAAAAGCTAGAACAGCTACACAAGCGACGCAAATCCGTCAACAACAATGCAGTCGGCAAATGATACTACACAAATACGGAGATACAAATATATCATCTCAGATATAAAATACAAAAAAGGGAAAGCCAACAAAAATAAAGGTGAAGCTACTCCTCAGCATCAGAAGCAGAATGCTCATCTTCGGAGAGATCTCCGACACCCAATCCGGACACATCCCAGTCTCGTGTCCTCACAACCAAGCGGAGGGCCTTCCCCATCCCGCGCAAGAAAGAGACCTTGCGCTCATCCTCTAGTTGGGGCTCTATTTCCTTGCTCCATATTTCCTCGTGAACCTCCTCTGAGATCAGAGAGCAGTCCCTCATATAATCTATGGAGGCTTTATACTCATCAAGCCCAACAGCCTTTAGCTCAGCAACCCGCAACTCCGAAGAAAGGCGCTCCACCTCCGCCTTCAAAGATGCCAACTCGGACTCCAAACGAGCCGATGTAGCTCGCGAATCCTCTAACAAACGAGCCAAACCCTCCACAAGGGCCTTCTCCGTCCGGACTTCAGCACTGGACTCCTACATCTCCGCCCGCAACCCAGCCTCGATCTGTCGAAAGCGGGACACATCGTGATCTCGTCTGCCTTTCAAGTCAGAAAAGGAACTCCGCACATCACAAAGCTCCTCCTGAAGGACGATATAACTATCTTTCAGACCAACGTAGCAGTCATTCCACGTAAGAGCAATGCTGGTCTGAACTCCAATCTGAAGAAAGAAGGGAAAATTAGGCTAATCACAAGGCAAAACAACGAACATAGATAAAGCCACAAATCTTACCGCAACATTCATGGCCTCAAGAGAAGAAGAAACTCGCCTCCCCCTGATCAACGATGGAACAGAAGCATCCTCAGGAACCTGAGGGAAGAAGGAACCTGGGGGCAACGAAGTCTAGCACTTCCACATCAAGAGTCTAGCCTCGTCAATACGCCCCTCCAACTGACAGAAGCGCCGAGGCGCTGAATCCGAACTATCATTTTTGAATACCAACTTCCTCTTCTGACCTTGATCTAATGGAACGGATGCAGAGAGCTCAGCATCGGTAGAAAGACCGTACTGTAAGAGACGCTTCTCTTAAACAAACACCAAAATGGCGAATAGAGGGTTCATCAACGCGCGAGGCTCGACAAACCCCAACACCGGGGTAAACTCTCGTTCATGACCCTTCAAACGACGACAACGGTCCGGAAGTGACCTCCAAAGCTCCGGCAAGCCCCAAGGATTTCTGATATAGCCGAATAAAGTATTCACGTGGTGACGGTCCGCTCGGTTCTCAAACTCAAGCCATTGCTTGTTGCCGAAGACTTCAATCCGTCCACCTCCATCCGAGCGCACGTCACACCACTGCCTGAAGAGATCTAGAGTCAATCTTGATCCATGCTCTCTAAAGAAGGCGATCAGGCCCACGATTCGCGTCATCCCAGTAGGAGTAAATAGGGACACCGGCACGCCGCAATGCTTCAAGATTTCGACCAGCTCCTCACAGGGGGGCAAGCGAAACCCAGACCGCAACGACGACTCACACAAAGTCATCCACCCCCGCGGAGGATTCTGAGCACGTTCCTCAATTTGCGGGATCTTTACCTCTAAGTCAGCAGGTAGCTGAACCGCTTCCTCCAGACACCAATATGCTCGACGGATAAAGAAGAGCGCAATCACATTGGCCTACCTTGCATGCACCGCCTCGTAGCCTGAAAGGAAAAATTAAGTAAGCATTTACAATTTCAAACAAAAAGCAACTCGCATGTAGACGCACCCCCACACTCTCACAACACACACGGCAATCATGACGCACGTACATGACGCACGCAATACCCGCGCACGCAAGAGCACCCGAGCACAAGCTGCATGCAGGCGAGCGCTCGCGCTCACGCAGTGCGCGGGCGAGCACCCGCGCGCGCAGCAGCACGCACACGCGCAAGCACCCACGAGCGCGCAACCATGCGAGCGAGCACCCTACCGTGCACAACGCGCAGGAGAACACCCACGCGCGGGGAGCACCCGTGTGGCGCCGCGCGCCTGCGCGCACCCGCGTGCGGCGAGCGCTTCCGCGGGCGAACACCCCCGCGCGGGGAGCGCACAGCCGGGCGAGCACCCGCATGCGGGGAGCGCTCGTGCTGCGCGCGGCCGCACCCACGCACGCCTTGCGCGCAGGCGCACGTGCGCACGCACTGCGCACCGGCGAGCCCCCGTGTGCGCGCACGCGCGAGCCCTGCGCAGCGCTACGGCCGCTCACGCACGCGTTTTCCTCGCACTTCTCCGCCAACGTGTACCTCTTTCTGATTTTCCTCCCGTGCCCCCTTTCACATCACGCTCTCTGACTCCATGCTCACACTAGTCTCTCACAAAAAAGTACCCAAATTTCACTCGCTCCGGCACCTGACTTCGGGGACTTGGGGGGCAAATGATGGGGTCGCATCCATTTTATAAAATTCCGGGCTGCGAATAGCCGGAATTCCATAACCCCGCTCCCTTAGTGGGGAGTTAGGAGAAAACCACCGCACACCCGATCACCATACGCGATCCTCGCGAGCGATCAACGCCAAACCATCGTCTGAAATGCGCCAACTATCGCTGTCGCGCCCGCGCCCACACGCCGCCGTAGTCAGCCACCCGGTCGGCCACCGGCCAATCGCACGTCGTCGACGTGTGGCCGGCCTTGGCCGTGCGCCGCGACGCGCGACCTAGCCGGCTGGCCGGCCCCCTTGGCTGTGCGCCGTGGCGCACGACCTAGCTGGTTGGCCGACCCCATTGGCTGCGCGCCCTCGGTGCGCGCGATTGGCCTGCGCGCGGTGTGGCGGTCCGCCGACCGCCAATGGCTGCACGCCCGCGGCGTGCGGCCTGGCCGGCCCCCTTGAGCGCAAGCCCTCCACGCGCGCGGCTAGCCGACGCAAGACCGCACGCCCACGGCGTGCGGCCTGGCCGCATGGCGAGGCCTCCCGGCGGGGCCCGCTTGGCCGCACGCTTCCAACGCGTGCGTCTAATCCGTCGGCCGGTCGGCGCACGGCTTCGCGACCGGCCTGCCGGCCGGCTGCCTGTCGGCCGCCTCGCCCCCGACTGACCACCCGGTCGGCCCGGTTAGGCCGCACGGCCGAAGGGATGCAAGCGGCCTTGCGGTCGGCCGCCCGCCCTTCCTCGTCGGCGTCCCCCCTCGCCGACCGACCGGAGTCCGCCGCCGTCCGATCGTCCGCTTGCGTTCTCCACCTCCCGATTGGCGGGTAACCACCGACGTAACCACCCGTAGCGGGTACGAACATCCTAAATCATATCGGCCTGCGCGTAGTAAATTATTAGTAAATATGTGTATTAATTTATATGAAACCAGACTGCAAATAACAAGTACGGTGGTTA
The DNA here is from genome assembly GCA_033032865.1 of Dactylorhiza incarnata. Lineage (NCBI taxonomy): Eukaryota > Viridiplantae > Streptophyta > Magnoliopsida > Asparagales > Orchidaceae > Dactylorhiza > Dactylorhiza incarnata. The sequence continues at coordinate 1,670,089 of JAWHQI010000268.1, read as the reverse complement.
CGGCCTGCGAATAACCGCATAACTACCGTAACGACCAATGGGGCCTATAAATAGAATTAGAAGGCTTCTCTTTTCATTATTTTAGTCTGTAAGATCTCTTTTTCCAAAACCCGACCGGGTACTTGAAAACTCGAACCTCTCCTGCATCGCACGGTTGAGGTGAATCTTCGCCCAGAATCGCTGCCTCGCGGTGTCGCCAACACTCGGGTTGACCAACACCGCTTAGCACCAACCCTGCCGGCTATACGATCATAAGTAAAATATGCCAAAGAAGTAAGAACAGAAGAAAAAGGCATGTCCACAATGTCACAGCATCATATATATATATATATATATAATGAAAACAGCAGTCCAAAAGAGAAGTACAAGCAAAAAGGGGCTTATGCCCGATACATAACCAAAATAATGTACTATCTATCTCTCACTACAACATGCGTAAGACTACATCAAAACTCTCAAAAGTGCGGAAGACTAGCTATCTAATCATCAACCTGTGGCGTCGTGGTAGTGCGTTGCATCTGCTGCTCAGGTCCTGCCATCTCGTCCTGCTGCGCGCGGAACAATTCCATCTCTTCGGACTCCTGCGGTCACACCGACCGTTAGTCATAAAGACTAAGTCGTTTTGTCCTCGCCTCCCCCCACGACTCCTAGGCACCGAGCGGGAGGAAGAAGCGGAGGACAAACAAGGGGTAAACAAGAAGGTGGTGGCATGGCATTACTCTAGCAGGTATAAGTAAAGTAGTAAAATCTAGCTAGTAGTATAGTGCAGGTATAAAGTAGTAATGTAGAGCAATGAAGTAAGCAGTAAATGGAAAGAAAAGCAGTGCAGTAAGTAAATCTAAACTACCATCACAGATTCGTACCTTAACTTATATGAACGCCCATACGACATATAAGTTAAGATGTCCAGGAAACCCATCATATAAAAGAGCTCATACTAATTTATATGATGGGGGTATGCTATGTGTATGTTATGTTATGCTATGGTTATGATGTTTTAATGAATTTATGCAATGTGACTCACCCACACGACTCTATGCGCACAGACCTTTATAGTTCCCAATTTGTTTGAAAGGAAGCCAACCTTTCGGGTACCGACCGTCGTGGCTCACGGTGGCAGTGGATCGGGCACTCCACATCCTAGGCGGGTATGGTCACTACCAAGCCTAGACCTCATGTACACCTCAACGCTAATAACACAACAACGGAGCTCCTGCGTACTCTTGCTGGAATCCACCAGACTTTAAGGTCGGGGTGGGTTATTAGGGATTGTCCTCCAGACCGCGGTATTCAAACTTACCGGCCCTCTAAACCACACCCTCACCCGAGTCAACGTACTACCGTCGGTGACACGACTAGCCTAGTACTGAAGACTCACCACTATTTGAATAAGTAATAGGTGTTAACCTGTCCACCCGGGCTTCCAGCTCAGGGACTAACACACCAGCTGATCCAACCCACCTCCTTCACTGAGGAGATCCATACCAGTCTGCATATCCACTTAGGCTACTCTTGCCTACAATTTAGTTCGTGTTATATTTAGAGTGAATCTTGGACTTCCCGCGGTGTACTCCGTAAGGGGCCCCTAACGGTACTACAGATCAATGAGCTCAACCCCACAATCCTCTTCAAGATAATTATTTTAGTTGATGGATAACACTTGGTTCACCCTTAATCATTTCATATAGTAAAGTGATTTAGCTCATCCCCCCGTCCCACTCAATTGGGTTGGACGTACCTCCTTTCCTTCTACAATGACCTCAGCACAACCTCACAACTATCCCTAGAATTGACCCTCCTTGAATCCTGGTGGGCTATATCTCATTTACTGATTGGGTATAACACCTACCCACTACTTAGGGACCTAAATTGTCAAAAAAACTCTAAATTCTGTTTTTACTAAACGCAGTCCACCAAATTCAGTTTTTACTAAACGCAGTCCACCAATTTGAACTATCCCTCAACCCCATAAGGGAATTCCTCTAAAAACTCATCTCCAGGGTCTGGTATAATTATCCTAGTCTACTACTGACCTTAATAAGGTATTGTCCAATTTCCATAATTTTCCATATTAATTTGGTATTTATTTTAATTCAAAATAGTTAAGGACTTAAGCCAAATTACACATGAACAGCCCTCAAAATGATTCCTCATGTTACATGAAAATTATCAGTAAGGTAATATCCCAAATAAAGGTGGTTCACTGAGTATAATGACCCTAGGATGTCATTTGGTCTACCATAACATCATAATTGTATAATTACCAAAATGCCACTATAATTAGGAAAAATAGTAATTTCACTTCTGAAATTCTACAGAAATTACCCAATGTTCATATGGGGACCTAGAGTTCTCTGCCAAAAGAATGTGTCATTAACAAGTGATTTGACATTTTAAAAAGATTAAGTACTCAAGTGATGCAAATCTCAATCCCTACATGAAGTATGTGACATACAATTCCAATAGCTTCCAAACAATTATCATAGGTATATAATATCATTTAATGACAGTTAACCAAATATCACATTTTTGCCCCATGATTTGATATTTTAAAAAGATTAAATACTCAAGTGATGTAAATCTCAATTCCTACATGGAGTATGTGAAATACAATTCCAATAGCTTCCAAACAATTATCATGGGTATATAATATTATTTAATGACAGTTAGCCAAATATCACATTTTTGCCCCATGATTTGATATTTTTCATAATTAAATTCACCTAAGATAGCAAGTACTTAAAATTTCCTACACAAGGAATAACACCTCAATAAATTATAACAAAATTTCCATAGTACAATTTCATCGCTAATCAGCCACTGATGGAGTTTCAACACCATACAAGGTCCTATGACCATGCATTTCGATTTATTAAGAAAAAGGGTGACTATTGCATTTATTAGGTAGAAAATACTTAAATGCCTCTAAAATTCCCATTTAAATTTCCTAAGACATTTTATGCCCCCACAAACATATCCACAAAGTCTTAAGCCATGGCAAGAACATTTGATCCTAGGTTCCTCTCAAACCCCACCTTGCACCCTTAAGGGTTCACCCTTAGGGTTTTAGGTCACACCACCCTAATGGCTCCAAATGGACCATTAGGGTGAGCCTCAAGCATTTTCATGTCCATACCAACATATCCAACAGATAGGAGGAGGCTAACACACTCAACTCCTCAAATTGATGCAAACCCTACCTTGACCCTTAAAGGTCCTCATTAGGGTTTCAAGTTTACCATAGCAAATCAACTCCAAATGGAGTGAGATTTTAGGCAGGCACTACACATATACCAAAGAGCCATCCACCAACGTTTGGTGTCATTTGGACATCATATGCTCCAAAAATCAACTTAATTTAAATATTCTAGTTACCATAAAAACCCTAGGTAAAATTGTCCACCAAGGGCTTCCCTTTTGGCAGGGGGTGCCCCTATGGTATACCTAGCCATGGTTAAAAGCACAGCTCCTAATGATGAAGGGTTTGACCTAGGTAATTTTTCTAATGGACTGACTTAGTGTAGTACTAGTCCTAGTAAAACAGCTCCCTAGGGAGCTGTAGGTCACCAAATGACCTAAACTTAAGGCCAAATGAAAGTTAAGACCAAGGTCTACAACTTTCATGTTGGGCACTTTTTCTAATTTGGCCATTAAGAGGCCTTAATTTCTATTGGAAGTGGACTGAAAAATTAGGGCAGAAAAGCTCACATAAGGAATTAATTAATTCCAGAATAAATAGAGTAGCACGAATCTTGGCGCAGATCAAAGGGCAGCGCGTCGTCTTCCTCCTTGAGCCGATGGCCATGATTGATCCGCACTGGGCCGAATTCCTCCTCCATTTCCCGGCCACCTGGTGGCCACCACGGCCGGCCACCACCGCCACCACCTTCGTGGTGGTCGGGGCTACGATTTACCGGCGACATGGCGGCCGGAGGGAGGGTTTTTCGGCGAGCCTGGGTGGCTCAAAACGAGCCGATTTCCATGAAATCGACGGATGGATTCGGGCTCAATTGAGCCCGATCCTTCAATCTCTCGTGATGGGAAGCTAGCATGAGGGGAGGGGAGGAGAAACGAACAGTTGTTGGCGCGTGGCGGCGGCTCCGGCGGCGGCTGGCCATGGAAGTGCTCAGCTCCGGCGATCCTGCTCCCGATCCCGATTCTCCAGCTACAGCTCTGCTCCAAGGCTCGTTCCCGTCTGCTTTCTCCCTTCTGAAGCTGATGGAGTGGTCGAAATGAAGTGGGGAGGCCTCTACATGCTGTTTTGAACCTTGGCCTCCTCGGAATCTCCCATGGCTGCCACCCTCCTGCACCAGCTGGTCCATTGCTTCCACCTGGGTCAAGCTCAGACCCACAGCAATCAGGGGAGGGTCCAAGACTGATTGGGGGAGGAGTGTAGTGGGGGGAATTGCTTTATGCTTTAAACTTTATGCTTTTTGATTAACCTTTTGGTCCCCCCTCCATTTGATTAATCAAGCCATAGTTTAGGGTTCAGTCCAAGGCTGATATGGCTTGACTTAGGTCCATGGGTAGGGTTAATTGATTGGTGTTGGGGTCACATTCAATTTAAGCTTGGAATTCACTTTAAAGGGCAAGGTTGGCCATGGTTGACTTTGGTCAACCAAGGTGGGTGGGTTGACCCCACTTGGGGGTCATGGGTCCCTTAACATCACCCAACATAGGTTAGGCCATGGTGGGGCTCCAATTGGTTCAATTTAATCAAAGGGTGTGGATTTGACCAAAATTGGGTAAAGTTTGACTTTGGTCAATTGGGGTCAATTGGTCCCACCATGATGGGGCTTTTGGGTCCAATGAGTTCCTTAAGGTGTTTAGAGTGTGGTGGTAAGGTCAATTTGAACATTTGAGGGTCAATTGAACCCTAATTGACTTGGTTTGGTTAATGTTGACCTAATGTTGACTTTGGTCAATTTCATGCAATTGGGTCCCACCCAAGTGCAATTCTCAAGGCAATGGTCTCCCTTAGTGGTTAGGATGGTATGGGGGAGGTCAATTTGGTGAATTGAGGGTCAATTGGCCTAAGGGAGTGGTGTTGGGCTATGTTGATTTTGTGTCCTTGGTGTACATTTAGCACACTCCACTTGGCCCAAGGGCCCTAGAGGCCACTCTGCACACCACCCATGCCCTAACAACATTTAGGGGTCTAGAAGGATTGGGGATGTTACAAATCCCAATAAACAAAAGAAATATTTCGTCCTCGAAATTTATGTTTGGGTCTACTGGTTGCAAGTACTTATAAGAGTAAAGGATTTCAAAGACGATTACTTTGCACCTGAGGTGAGGAGTTCCGGGAAACATTGTTGCATGAAGTCCAAGGGCACCCAAATGTGCTCCTCTTGCCCATGATTGAACTATAATAATTGGGCATCAGAATCTCTTTCCACGGAAGAACTCGGACCTCTACTATATGAGAACTCCAACCGGAGCAACATTCTTTACCAAAATTTCTCATTGCACTTCTACTATTACTTGCTAAGGTTGTTGGCAATATTCCCACTAGGGGTTAATTGAAGGTTTAACCCGCCGTTCAGACCATCGTGCCATTAATCACAATGCGGGTTCTACCTGCTCCATCCCGGTAATGAATAGAAAATAGACACTTCAGAAAAATCAACACAAGCTAACCAGGCGCGGGCGTTACCAAATCATTACACTCCCGAAGGAGGATCTTCCTGAAATACTTAAGAACTTACCGAGTTAATTCATAATATCATGCTGCGCTAGGTGGCATCAAAACCTTCGAGTTCAACTTAACTTCAAAAGGTTATATTCACGAACCATGCTTACTTAACACGCTGCTCATAAATCGATTAGCCAGGACGTGATCATTTAGCCAACCGTCATTGCCTATTCTGATTCTTCACTATACGACTCTCTTACACGTAGGAGTTCAACCCCACCTACACCAAGAGACCTTATCCCTTAACATATGAGGTCTCGGCTGATAAACCATTTCCGATTCCGCGGAAACAAGGTAAGGTTTATCAGTTACAAAGCAATAACAAAAACCTTGATTACACTTGGACCAGAGTCTCTTATGTCCTACGAACGTTACACGAGTTTAACGCTTCTACACGTTAAATAAATGTAGATATCTTCCAAGCTTTTCTTGAGGAACATACCTCTGCAGTTTAAAAAAAAGATGCTCGTGAGATGGCACTCATCTACTTTCCATTTCCATTTAACTTACGAGGGTAAAACCCCCTTTTTATCATGACATGTTTTGGCACAATTTGATTTCAACAAGAAGGGTGTCTCATAAAAACCCATTACTCCACGAGAAGTTTCATCAACTATATCTGGAAAACACACATGTCTCCCTTATTCTTGAATCTCCCTAACTGGGATTATAATTCTTGGAGAAATTGCAAGCTCTAGTTCTTAAGATTGGATGATTCTTGTAGATTATATATCTTCAATGTATCATTCATCAAATTTCACCTTAGATTTCTACTAAAGAGTGAGTTAAAAATTCAAAGACAGGAGGTCTCCTCTCACTTAAGCTACAAATTGTGAATTAAAGGTTTCATCATAATGACCCTTCTCATAGTTATGTCATCCAAAAATTACGTCGCTACGTATCATCAAGTAAAGTTAACAGTCTTAAGCGGGAGTTGATAGCAACGACCACTAATCAATCGTTTTAACTCTCCATTCCTCAATATTTCAGCACATGACGGTCGTTGTCATTTTTTCCAAGATCCGAACACAGTAAGATTCTCCATCTTAGCCCTAAATAGATTAAACCATCGTATTACAAGATCCAAAGAGTTACCTACCCAAGCTCTCTGGTGGTGCAAAAACCAACTCTAAGAGTAAAATGATCTTAACTAAATTTTCACCAAGGAGAGGTCTTGAATTTTAATTAAAAATACTATCCGAAAATTACCCTTGAAAGCCCTGGAGTGCAAGAAACTCTAGTTGTAATCCTTACTTGCGAAGACTTGACTCCAAATTTCAAAATTCCATGATGTGACACTTTTATCCCAAGCTAATAAACCTGGCATTCTTTCTTGTTTTCAATACTTGACTAAAATGAGACATTTGTTCGGACGCCCATGATTATTAATTGTTTGGATAACTCTACAAATCGATGTCTCGAGGTTAAGAAGGTGTATCTAAAATAATACACTTGCAAGTTTGTTACGATAAACTCATTATTTCTTATGGTCATGTGGATTTAGAGCCCCGTCTTACTTCTATCCACTCTACATTTTACTTGGTCATGCACTCAATTTGTCATTTACGACGTTCTTCCCTTGTGATTGGTAAGAGCTTGATGACCAAATGTCCTTATAGAAGACAAGACCACATTGCTTGGATCCGGAAAATAGTGAAATTCCCTAAATTCTTGACCTGACTTTCTTGATTCCGAGAGTCTTATGCTTATACACTGGACAACCCTTTACGTATAACCAAATGATTAACGAGTTGATCACTTTGTCTCCTTAGAATCATCCTTGGAGCAATAAGATGAGTGCACGCTCACTCTTGAAGTGTACCATTCACTTGACTTGCTCGCATAACTAAAGCGATCACAACTTGGTATAAACACTCTCTGCTATTTAAGGTGAAGAAATTCTCCAAGGGTCTCAAACTTCTAAGGAGGGTTGGTCCACAAAGCAAAAGTGTATGAATAAGATCTCGTCATCACCTGAGTTTTATTGAATACTCCAAAACTCGAGATTACTACGAAAATGTCAAAACCTTTTCTAAACAAAGTCTAATGGGTAATCCAAGTCGGTATTTTATTGGCCCAATAAACAAAAGGATAAGCCCCTACCGATTTGGGCTAAGTCTATTCAATACTTCTACGGTATAATCATCTTACATACATACATAAACCTTAGGGCATAAAATCTCTGACTTGGTGTTCCACCCTGAGACATATTGTTATGATAAGACTTAGGCTCCCAATGTTATAAGTTATGTTATCTTTTCCGAGTTCCCTATATGATTAACTAGGGAAGGGGCCTTTTCCAAACAAAATATTCAAATTCCAATTCGACCTCTGGTATTTTATGGTGGTTGTCTCAACGTACTGTAATGGGAAGTATCAAGTTATGGTAAGGGGTTATGCTTATGGGTCTTCTATTACCCTAAAGAAGACTACAGACACCCGATCTCCTCGAGATGGTCCTACCACTTGATAGTAAAGCGTAACCTTTAGCGTGAAAGTCTCAACGTCAAGACTTATACTAACTTCTTCCCTTAGCTACGTTGGGTAACTTTAACTCTCAACCCAAATCTAGACCCGAGGTCGTTCTTTAGACTAGGGTGCGTCACCAAATTGTCTAAGTAAGTCAAAATTTGACCTAACTTGCTGCTTAATGGACTGTTTTATGTGATTTCATACATGGGCACACCACAGCTTCCGCTGCATAGTTTGTCCTCAAACTACACTCGAGCGGGGTGACCCAGTATGTTGTGGACTGTTCTCTTATGATCGTTCGTTCAGTGATACCATTTGTAAGATCTCTTTTTCCAAAACCCGATCGGGTACTTGAAAACTCGAACCTCTCCCGCATCGCACGGTTGAGGTGGATCTTCGCCCAGAATCGCTGCCTCGCGGTGTCGCCAACACTCGGGTTGACCAACACCGCTTAGCACCAACCCTGCCGGCTATACGATCATAAGTAAAATATGTCAAAGAAGTAAGAACAGAAGAAAAGGCATGTCCACAGTGTCACAACATCATATATATATATAATGAAAACAGCAGTCCAAAAGAGAAGTACAAGCAAAAAGGGGCTTATGCCCGATACATAACCAAAATAATGTACTATCTCTCTCTCACTACAACATGCGGAAGACTACATCAAAACTCTCAAAAGTGCGGAAGGCTAGCTATCTAATCATCAACCTGTGGCGTCGTGGTAGTGCGTTGCATCTGCTGCTCAGGTCCTGCCATCTCGTCCTGCTGCGCGCGGAATAATTCCATCTCTTCGGACTCCTGCGGTCACACCGATCGTTAGTCATAAAGACTAAGCCATTTTGTCCCCGCCTCCCCCCACGACTCCTAGGCACCGAGCGGGAGGAAGAAGCGGAGGACAAACAAGGGGTAAACAAGAAGGTGGTGGCATGGCATTACTCTAGCAGGTATAAGTAAAGTAGTAAAATCTAGCTATCAGTATAGTGCAGGTATAAGGCAGTAATGTAGAGCAATAAAGTAAGCAGTAAATGGAAAGAAAAGCAGTGCAGTAAGTAAATCTAAACTACCATCACAGATTCGTACCTTAACTTATATGAACGCCCATACGACATATAAGTTAAGATGTCCAGGAAACCCATCATATAAAAGAGCCCATACTAATTTATATGATGGGGGTATTCTATGTGTATGTTATGTTATGCTATGGTTATGATGTTTTAATGAATTTATGCAATGTGACTCACCCACACGACTCTATGCGCACAGACCTTTATAGTTCCCAATTTGTTTGAAAGGAAGCCAACCTTTCAGGTACCGACCGTCGTGGCTCACGGTGGCAGTGGATCGGGCACTCCACATCCTAGGCGGGTATGGTCACTACCAAGCCTAGACCTTATGTATGCCTCAACGCTAATAACACAACAGCGGAGCTCCTGCGTACTCTTGCTGGAATCCACCAGACTTTAAGGTCGGGGTGGGTTATTAGGGATTGTCCTCCAGACCGCGGTATTCAAACTTACCGGCCCTCTAAACCTCACCCTCACCTGAGTCAACGCACTACAGTCGGTGACACGACTAGCCTAGTACCGAAGACTCGCCACTATTTGAATAAGTAATAGGTGTTAACCTGTCCACCCGGGCTTCCAGCTCAGGGACTAACACACCAGCTGATCCAACCCACCTCCTTCACTGAGGAGATCCATACCAGTCTGCATATCCACTTAGGCTACTCTTGCCTACAATTTAGTTCGTGTTATATTTAGAGTGAATCTTGGACTTCCCGCGGTGTACTCCGTAAGGGGCCCCTAACGGTACTACAGATCAATGGGCTCAACCCCACAATCCTCTTCAAGATAATTATTTTAGTTGATGGATAACACTTGGTTCACCCTTAATCATTTCATATAGTAAAGTGATTTAGCTCATCCCCCCGTCCCACTCAATTGGGTTGGACGTACCTCCTTTCCTTCTACAATGACCTCAGCACAACCTCACAACTATCCCTAGAATTGACCCTCCTTGAATCCTGGTGGGCTATATCTCATTTACTGATTGAGTATAACACCTACCCACTACTTATGGATCTAAATTGTCAAAAAAACTCCAAATTCTGTTTTTACTAAACGCAGTCCACCAAATTCAGTTTTTACTAAACGCAGTCCACCAATTTGAACTATCCCTCAACCCCATAAGAAAATTCCTCTAAAAACTCATCTCCAGGGTCTGGTATAATTATCCTAGGCTACTACTGACCTTTATAAGGTATTGTCCAATTTCCATAATTTTCCATATTAATTTGGTATTTATTTTAATTCAAAATAGTTAAGGACTTAAGCCAAATTATACAAGAACAACCCTCAAAATGATTCCTCATGTTACATGAAAATTATCAGTAAGGTAATATCCCAAATAAAGGTGGTTCAATGAGTATCATGACCTTAGGATGTCATTTAGCCTACCATAACATCATAATTGTATAATTACCAAAATGCCACTATAATTAGGAAAAATAGTAATTTCACTTCTGAAAATTCTACAGAAATTACCCAATGTTCATATGGGGACCTAGAGTCCTCTGCCAAAAGAATGTGTCAGTACCAAGTGATTTGACATTTTAAAAAGATTAAGTACTCAAGTGATGTAAATCTCAATCCCTACATGAAGTATGTGACATACAATTCCAATAGCTTCCAACCAATTATCATGGGTATATAATATCATTTAATGACAGTTAACCAAATATCACATTTTTACCCCATGATTTGATATTTTAAAAAGATTAAATACTCAAGTGATGTAAATCTCAATTCCTACATGGAGTATATGAAATACAATTCCAATAGCTTCCAAACAAATATCATGGGTATATAATATTATTTAATGGTAGTTAACCAAATATCACATTTTTGCCCCATGATTTGATATTTTTCAAAATTAAATTCACCTAAGATAGCAAGTACTTAAAATTTCCTACACAAGGAATAACACCTCAATAAAGTATAACAAAATTACCATAGTACAATTTCATCCCTAATCAGCCACTGATGGAGTTTCAACACCATACAAGGTCCTATGACCATGCATTTTGATTTATTAAGAAAAGGGGTGGCTATTGCATTTATTAGGTAGAAAATACTTAAATGCCTCTAAAATTCCCATTTAAATTTCCTAAGACATTTTATGCTCCCACAAACATATCCACAAAGTCTTAAGCCATGGCAAGAACATTTGATCCTAGGTTCCTCTCAAACCCCACCTTGCACCCTTAAGGGTTCACCCTTAGGGTTTTAGGTCACACCACCCTAATGGCTCCAAATGGACCATTAGGGTGAGCCTCAAGCATTTTCATGTCCATACCAACATATCCAACAGATAGGAGGAGGCTAACACACTCAACTCCTCAAATTGATGCAAACCCTACCTTGACTCTTAAAGGTCCTCATTAGGGTTTCAAATTTACCATAGCAAATCAACTCCAAATGGAGTGAGATTTTAGGCAGGCACTACACATATACCAAAGAGCCATCCACCAAAGTTTGGTGTCATTTGGACATCATATGCTCCAAAAATCAACTTAATTTAAAATTCTAGTTACCATAAAAACCCTAGGTAAAATTGTCCACCAAGGGCTGCCCTTTTGGCAAGGGGTGCCCCTATGGTATACCTAGCCATGGTTAAAAGCACAGCTCCTAATGATGAAGGGTTTGACCTAGGTAATTTTTCTAATGGACTGACCTAGTGTGGGACCAGTCCTAGTAAAATAGCTCCCTAGGGAGCTGTAGGTCACCAAATGACCTAAACTTAAAACCAAATGAAATTTAAGACCAAGGTCTACAACTTTCATGTCGGGCACTTTTTCTAATTTGGCCATTAAGAGGCCTTAATTTCTATTGGAAGTGGACTGAAAAATTAGGGCAGAAAAGCTCACATAAGGAATTAATTAATTCCAGAATAAATACAGTAGCACGAATCTTGGCGCAGATCAAAGGGCAGCGCGTCGTCTTCCTCCTTGATCCGACAGCCATGATTGATCCGCGCTGGGCTGACTTCCTCCTCCATTTCCCGGCCACCTGGTGGCCACCACGGCCGGCCACCACCGCCACCACCTTCGTGGTGGTCGGGGCTACGATTTACCGGCGACATGGCGGCCGGAGGGAGGGTTTTCCGGCGAGCCTGGGTGGCTCAAAACGAGCCGATTTCCATGAAATCGACGGATGGATTCGGGCTCAATTGAGCCCGATCCTTCAATCTCTCGTGATGGGAAGCTAGCATGAGGGGGGGGGGGGGGGGGGGGAGGAGAAACGAGCACTTGTTGGCGCGTGGCGGCGGCTCCGGCGGTGGCTGGCCATGGAAGTGCTCAGCTCCGGCGATCCTGCTCCCGATCTCGATTCTCCAGCTACAGCTCTGCTCCAAGGCTCGTTCCCGTCTTCTTTCTCCCTTCTGAAGCTGATGGAGTGGTCGAAATGAAGTGGGGAGGCCTCTACATGCTGTTTTGAACCTTGGCCTCCTCGGAATCTCCCATGGCTGCCACCCTCCTGCACTAGCTGGTCCATTGCTTCCACCTGGGTCAAGCTCAGACCCACAACAATCAGGGGAGGGTCCAAGACTGATTGGGGGAGGAGTGTAGAGGGGGGGAATTGCTTTATGCTTTAAACTTTATGCTTTTTGATTAACCTTTTGGTCCCCCCTCCATTTGATTAATCAAGCCATAGTTTAGGGTTCAGTCCAAGGCTGATATGGCTTGACTTAGGTCCATGGGTAGGGTTAATTGATTGGTGTTGGGGTCACATTCAATTTAAGCTTGGAATTCACTTTAAAGGGCAAGGTTGACCATGGTTGACTTTGGTCAACCAAGGTGGGTGGGTTGACCCCACTTGGGGGTCATGGGTACCTTAACATCACCCAACATAGGTTAGGCCATGGTGGGGCTCCAATTGGTTCAATTTAATCAAAGGGTGTGGATTTGACCAAAATTGGGTAAAGTTTGACTTTGGTCAATTGGGGTCAATTGGTCCCACCATGATGGGGCTTTTGGGTCCAATGAGTTCCTTAAGGTGTTTAGAGTGTGGTGGTAAGGTCAATTTGAACATTTGAGGGTCAATTGAACCCTAATTGACTTGGTTTGGTTAATGTTGACTTTGGTCAATTTCATGCAATTGGGTCCCACCCAAGTGCAATTCTCAAGGCAATGGTCTCCCTTAGTGCTTAGGATAGTATGGGAGAGGTCAATTTGGTGAATTGAGGGTCAATTGGCCTAAGGGAGTGGTGTTGGGCTATGTTGATTTTGTGTCCTTGGTGTGCATTTAGCACACTCCACTTGGCCCAAGGGCCCTAGAGGCCACTCTGCACACCACCCATGCCCTAACAACATTTAGGGGTCTAGAAGGATTGGGGATGTTACATAGTCTCTTCATCCTTCCTCCTAAGTTTAAGAGAGAGCTCTCTTGAAGATCTCCCTCCTCTTCAAAGTCGTACTTGAAGCAATCTTCGAGCACCTCGAAGACAGAAGAAGAATCCTGTCCATCTTCAAGCATCCGGAAGAGTGCACAAGTTCCAGACTGACCAAGCTCCAGAACGCCAAGTTCCAGAGCACGTCGAGTTCCAGAGCGCGTGAAAGTTCTAGAGCGCCCCGAGTTCCAGAGTGCACACAGGTTCCATAACATGCAAGTCCCAGAGCACGGTGCTTCCCACCGCTGCAAAGAAGAAGTCAAAGCTTCGGGAGTGGTGGTCTGTCACCCTCCGAACGCCTCTCTCTCCCCTAAAGTTGTAACGAGGAGAAGCTTCTCTCCCTCGATCTCTCAAGGAAGATCTGTAAAGAAGCTGCTAATAGAGAAGTTTGGTCGGCATCGTCCCGACCACATGGTTTTTTTATCCCTTTCCGGGGGTTTTCACGCTAAAAAGACTCTTTGTCATTCGTCTCAGTAACTGATTGCGTGCTCGACCGCTCCAGGGCTAAGGCAGTTCGTTTTGAACCGGTTTTAGGAGCCTTGAGTAGACCACAACACACATATTATCTAATTACAAAAGTGTTAATATTAATGTAGTTTTGTATATTCTGTTTAGTCCCACACCGCCTGTGGTGTTTTCGAACTCTCCCCCCTCCTCTATATGTATGACCCAAAGGGTCCTCTTTTACATTCAATACAAGATATTACTTGATTGCCTCTCAAGTTTAACTTGGTATCAGAGCGAGGTTCTGCCTCAATTTTTTGGCTCGCACTCTTGCTCGCATTTAATTCGATGCCCGCTCTTCCGTGCTCTGCCCACTGCCCGCTCTTCCCGCTGCCCGCTGCCCGCTGTCTGCTCCCCAGCATCCTGCCTTGCTCGCGCGACCTGGTGCCCTACTCGCGCGACCTGCCATCGCCTTGCGCGATCTGCCGCCCCTGCTCGCTCGCAACATCTGCTCGTGTGACCTCTGCTCATCCAGCCTTGCGCGATCTGCTACTCCGCCAGCGATCTCCAGCTTGCCCTCGACCTCTGCTCGCCGATAGCCAGTCCGCCAGACCTCCAGCGACCTCTGCCAGTCTGCGCGCTCCAGACCGCCAGCTCGCCGACCTCCAGTGACCTCTGTCAGTCCGCCAGCGATGTCCAGCCTGCCATCGACCTCTGCTCGCCGATAACCAGTCCTCTAGACCTCCAGCGACCTCTGCCAATCCACCAGCTCCAGTCCGCCAGCTCTGCTAGTCCGATAGCTAGTCCACGCGCTCCAGTCTGCCAGCTCGTCGTTCGCCAGACCACCAGCTCGCCGATCTCCAACGACCTCTGCCAGTCCGCCAGCTTGCCGATACCCAGTCCGCCAAATCGCCTGTCCTCCAGTCAGCCAGATCGGCCGCCAGTACTCCCAGTCTTCCAAATGCAAGACCGCCCGGGCTCCATGGCGACTCCGTTGATCACGCCACCTCTGAAGGCCACATCCTTCCAACTCGCCACTGCCAGTGACTGGTCGGACTGGGCTCTAACTGTCGAAGCTGCCCTCTCCTCCCGTAATCTCTGGGATTACATCATTGGTACTCCCCCCACCACCGTTGCGACCTCTACCGCCAATGCCAGCTCTGACAAGACCACCGTACCTACCACCACTCCAGATGACGACACCCTTTAGCGGCGTCGCGATCAAGCCATTCGGGCTTACATCCTGGAGTCTGTTGCTCGTCCGCTCCTCACCTCCATCGGTCGTCTTCCCTCAGCCCGCGCCATGTGGGAATATCTTCGGGATCAGTTTGTTCCCCGTGGTGGCGCTCAGCGTCATCGCTCATCTGCGACTCTCAGTCTGCTCGACAGGAAGGATGATCCATTCAGGACTTTTTCACCATGATGAGCACTCTCTGGCACGACTTGGACTCCATGATCCCCCTACCATGCGGTTGTCCTCATTCCTTAGAGTTTCAGTGCCACCTATCTGAGGGCCATCTCCATCAGTTCCTCGCTGCTTTGCATCCCGAGTTTGCTCCTCTTGCTGCCCAACTCCTTCATCGGGTCCCCCTTCCTAGCTTAGATGAAGCCCTGATTGCCCTGCTTGATGAGGAGACTCATCTCCGTCCTCCCGTGGTCCTCCCACCTGCTCCTGGGATCGATACACCTCTGGCTATCCGTCCACGCGACGGCTCTATTACCTGCAACTACTATAAGAAGGCGGGGCACATGAAGTTTGAATGTCCTACTCGTCCCCCTCGTCCTGATGAGCACAGACAGCGTGACAACCACCGTGACGGACGTGGTCGAGGACGTGGTCGTAGCACCGGATCACCTGCCATGCTATCCTACAGCTGCTGCTGCTGCAGATCGACTTCAGCCACTAGAAGAATTACTCCTTCACTCTCCTCTGCTTCAGCCCGCCGCTCCCCCCAGCTCTTCTGCCGCCACTAGCCTGTCATCCGCCTATGGTACTACTGTTGTTCGGGTTTCACCAACTGCGCCTTGGTATTTTGACTCAGGGGCCTCCTGCCATCTAACCTCCGACCCAGCAACCTCACCAACTGTATCTCCACCCCACTCACCTCCAGGTCACCACTGCTGATGGGGGTTCTGTCCCTATTGTGCAGTCTGGATCGATCACCCCAGCATCTGACCCTCCCGGTCACCTTACCCTCTCAAACATTCACCATGTACCTCGCCTACACATGAACCTTATTTCTGCCAGTTCTCTTTGTGACCTTGGCCTAACTATTTTATTCTCTTCCTCTGCTTGTGTTGTGCAGGATTCACAGACGGCTCAGAGGATTGGACAGGGTCGTAGGACTGGTGGCCTGTATCAGATGGAGTACCTTCAAGTTCCACCTTCTTCATCCTTGTCAGCTTCTGCTCTCTCTATTACCTCTGATGCCGACTTGTGGCACAAACGCTTAGGTCATTTGTCTAATGACCGACTCTAAAGTGTTATCCGTTCAGGAGCTTTGGGATGGAGAAGATAAACCCTCTCTGTTTGTACGTGATGTCGTTTGGCAAAACACCTTGCTCTACCATTTTCAAGCAGTGTTTCTCAAACAACAGCCCCCTTCGACTTTGTTCACTCTGATGTTTGGGGTCCAGCCCCGATTGCTTCTCATTCTGGCTATTTATATTATGTAAGTTTTATTGATGATTTATCTCGATGCTCTTAGGTTTATCTTCTCCGACACCGGTCTGAAATACCAACTGTCTATCGCACGTTCACGGCAATGCTTCACACTCAGTTCGAGCGTCGAATTAAGATTCTCCGCCCTGATTGTGCTCAGGAGTTTCTCTCCTCCACCATGCGCGAACTCACTCACTCTCATGGCACAATTCATCAGCAGTCTTGCCCGCACACCCACGAACAAAATGAGTTCGCTGAATGAAAACATCGTCACATAATCAAAACTGCTCGCGCACTTCTCATATATGCCTCTGCTCCCCACTCCTTCTGGGCCGAAGTTGTTCTCACCATTGTTCACCTTATCAACATCACTCCCTCCTCGGGCCTCTCTGGAGTCACTCCTTATGAACGACTATTCTCCCGACCTCCAACCTACGCCTCTCTCCGCACGTTTGGGTACACCTGCTTTGTCCTACTCCCTGTTACTGAACGCACCAAACTCTCTGCTCGCTCAGTTCAATGCGTTCACTTAGGCCTCAATGCTTACCACAAAGGATATCATTGTTACGACCCGGTGACTCACCACATCCGCATCTCTCGCCATGTTTCCTTCCTTGAAAATGAGATGTTTTTCTCCACCACGCTAACTCCTCCAACATTTCCCGCCCAAACCTCCTCTACTCCACCGCTCTCCCTTCCGCTCCTTCCCCCTATCCCCACTCGTCCCCGAACCCAAATTGCCCCTCTTATCCCGCTACCAGCTCATCCTCCAACTGAGGATTCTCCGTCCACTTCTGTTACTCCTCCGTCCACCGAACCCCCTTCCACTACAGATGACCCCTCCACTCCATCTCCTTCTGATACGGTCTTGTATGACGCTCCTCCGTCCGCCTCTCTGCACGTGGATCCCGCACCTCCTCGGCGCAACCCTGCTCACCCTCGCCACCCTCCTGCTCGCTACGATCACAGTCCTGACAGGTATAAACCTTTTGCTCTCACCACAGCTATCTCATATTCCCCTGCCTTTCAGTCCTTCCTCACCGCTCTACACTCCCACCGGGAGCCTCAGTCATACCGAGAGGCAGTTGCTCATCCTGAATGGCAGGAAGCCATGACCGCTGAACTTCAGGCCTTCCATCGAACTCATACATGGGACCTCGTCCCCTGCCCTCCCGCCGTCACTCCTAGCAGCTGCAAATGGATATTCAAGATACCAAACCGAGATTTCCTTCCCATGTAGTTTCCCTTGTCAACAACTTCAGTGAAAGCTTTAGGGGTAGCGGAATGGGAGTCTCTTTTTTACCGCTCCGTGGGTCATGTCTGAGATGGCTTAACAACACCTGCGCTCTTTCCTTCAACTCTCCTGTTGGAGCTGGCCATGCCCGAAGTCGTTACCTTAACCGCAAGGAGGGGGATGCCGAAGGCAGGGCTAGTGACTGGAGTGAAATGGTTGCAGTCCTATCATAGAAAATAGAAAGAAGTCTTATTGCCTTGAGAGTAGTAGGTATAGGAGTCAACTAGACTGACCAAATCTTACTTCCTCCTTACTTCCTGACTTCAACATCGACTTTCTACTTTGGCCCGCTGCCTATGAAGAAGTCCTCTACGGATTAGCCGAGCCTGTCTGTTAACGTGAACCTAGGGGGCCGGCCGGAGTTGACGAGTCTACAGAACTCAAGCAAGGAGCTTGCCTAGCTTCAGGCTTAAGATGAGCAACCCCAGCTAGAGAACTCTGAGCTACTGAGATACGAGAAGAGAAAACTGATCTCTCTCAATCTGATTCCAGATGGAAGCTCACTTTCACAGCTATGTCAGACGTCACGATCTGCAAAGACGGGAAATTCCACTTTCAAGACTCACCCAGATGGGACTATTGACCGACATAAAGTCCGTCTAGTTGCCCGTGGGTTCCTGTAGGAGCATGGGATCGACTATGATGAGACCTTTGCACCAGTTGCTCGTATGACATACGTGCGCACCTTACTTGCAGTTGTTGTTGCCCGCAATTAGCCTCTCCATGAGATAGACGTTACAAATGCTTTTCTTCATGGTGAACTTACAGAGGTTGTATACATGACTCCTCCCCCGGGTCTCTCCGTTCCCACCGGCCACGCCTGTCATCTTCGTTGGGCTCTCTATGGTCTCAAACAGGCCTCCCGTGCCTGGTTTGAGCGCTTTCGTACTGATGTTCTCTAGGCTGGCTTTCTTGAACGCCTGACTGATCATGCATTGTTCACTCGCACTTCTGGTCAGGAATGCGCAATCCTTCTTCTCTATGTAGATGATATGATTATCACTGGCGATGACCATGCAACCATTGCCTCGCTTCAACAGCACCTCCGCAGCCAGTTCGAGATGAAGGATATGGGACCCCTTCGATACTTCCTTGGGTTGGAAATCTCTCGGTCCAAACATGGCATCCTTGTCTCTCAACAGATGTATATCTCTGACATCCTCTCTGTTGCCGCTCTCACTGACACCCGGACAGTTGATACTCCCATCGAGCTCAATCTAAAACTTCTCCCAACTGACGGTGAACCTCTCCTGGATGTCTCCCGCTATCGGCGCCTTGTCGGGATGCTGGTCTATCTTACTATGACTACGCCTGACATTGCCTATGTCGTCAGTTTTGTCAGTCAATTTGTCCAAGCTCCTCGCTCGGCTCATTATGCCGCTGTACTCCGGATTCTCCGCTATCTCCGCACATCCGTCAATCGCTCACTGTTTTTCTCCGCTACTTCTCCACTCACCTTCCGAGCATTCTCCGATGCTGACTGGGGGGGGATGCTGCAACCCGTCGCTCTATCACTGGCTTCTGTATCTTCCTGGGTGACTCTCCTATCTTCTGGCGTAGCAAGAAACAGAAATCCATTGCGCGCTCCAGCGCTGAAGCCGAGTATCGTGTCATGGCTTCCACCACAACTGAGATAGTTTGGCTTCGCTGACTACTCCGTGATCTTGGTGTGTCGGTATCTGAACCCACTCCCTTATTCTGTGACAATTGAAGTGCTATACAAATTGCCTCTAATCCAATATTTCATGAACGGACGAAACACATCGAGATTGATTGTCATTTCACTCGCCAGGAGTTCCTCGCCAACACTATCTCTCTACCGTTCATTGCTTCTGAAGAACAAGTTGCGAACTTCCTTACGAAGCCTCTTACATCTGCAAGATTTCGATATCTCATTAGCAAACTCTCGGTTCATTATCCACCGTGAGTTTGAGGGAAGGTGTTAATATTAATGTAGTTTTGTATATTCTGTTTAGTCTCACACCGCCTGTGGTGTTTTCGGACTCTCCCCCCTCCTCTATATGTATGACCTCAAGGGTCCTCTTTTACATTCAATACAAGATATTACTTAATTGTCTCTCAAATTTAACTTACATATTTAGAGAATGTTGGACCTTGAAATGTCCGTGTCTGGAGATGTACTTACTTAGAATGGATGATAACAACAGAGGCAATTAGAAGTCAAGTCACGGTGATTATGGCTCCTAGGAATGAGTTTCATCACTCCATATCAAAGTCTAGGTTATTGAAATTGTCTTTTGTGCTAGAATTGTCAGATGGTGGCAGAGCAAGACCGCGGCAAGATGACACTAGACTTGAATTTGACACCCACTTATAATATGTATGGTTGTAGAGAGAGATCTCTTCATGCATGTACCAGAAAAAAATCAGGTAAGGACATGAGATTGTTAGTGGGCAAACCTACAACAAAGAGAGATTTGCCAAGAAAAAGAGAGAATTGACATTTTTAACAGAGATTTGTAGTCAGAAAATGACTGATATAGTGCTATTATCCTCGAAACTAAGTGGGAGGAAGTGAAAAGAGCGGAGTAAGTAAAGACAAGACAAGCTCCACTTACTAGGTAGCTTCCCGGAGAAACCAAAAGGGTGAGTTGTGAGGGTTAAGGAGGAGTTGCCGAAAAGCGGCACTTAGCACAGGTGGGATGACTTACATAGTCCCTTGCGAAGAGAGTATTGAGATGTTATGTCGCACTCGCGTTATTCGACGATAGAGATCTCGAGATGAGTGTCTAACTACGAGTTTTTGGTGAATATTGTAACACCCCAAAAATATAGTAGTTCAGCGGAGTAGGCGGAGTGGTAGTGCTGCGCTTGAAGCAGGCTAAATTTTCCCTGTCTGCTCTTAGCGCACGATCAGTGGCCTCTTCGCGCACGACCAGTGATCGTGCGCCAGCAATCGTGCGCTTATTCGCAAGAATTCGGAGTTCTGTCTCCTCTTATCGCACGACCATTTCTCCTCTTAGCGCACGACCAGTGATCGTGCGCCTGTGATCGTGCGCCCTGTTTATTCTGCTCCGCGATTTTGAGCGGAGAAGCCGATCCGACCGATCAAATTTCTTGGAAATTGATCCAACGGATGGGATTGGTTGCTGGGGGTCTTAGGGCTTTGGAGAGGGATTAAACCCTCATAATTCCATAGCCTTTCTCTCTCCAACCCTAGAGAAAGAAGAAGGAGCCAAGGAAGAAGAAGGAAGATCCCGCCATTGACGGAGCTCCGGAGCTCCGTTTCGCGAGCCGTTTCCAGATTTGGAGAGTGCAGCCTGGTGCGGTCGTTTCTCTCCATGTAGAATCTCGGATCCATGGCGAAAAAGAACGCGTCTAGGGTAACGATTCTTCCTCCCGAACTTTGGACTTGTATTTTTCCTTTCATTCCTCTTTCCATGCTTGCATGAGGTGTCTCTTTCACCAAATGGGTGAAGTGTATGATTCCCTCAAGTTCTTCGGAACTCCGGGTAGATTGTGTCCGTCCCCGGCATTATTGCATGTAGAAAATCCGGTAGTCGTGCGGATTTAGGCATTTTGTGTGAAGCCTATTCGTGGCCGTGAGCCCGAATCGGTGATGCTTGATTTGCGACGTTGCATTTAGGTTAGGCCTAGAATGCGTGCCGGAGAATGACTCCGTGAAATCATCTATAGTATTGCGGGAATTAAGTGTAGGCGTCTCGTGAAGATCCTAACGAAAGCCCCATGCTTTGAGATTTGGATGAAGGCAAACCTTCACCATGAAATTGATGCGGAGCGTATGTACCTCCCTTGTTGAGTATTCGTGAAGCCTAGATCCTTGTGAAGGGGGTTAGGTGCGTAGCGTATATTTAGTGTAGCACTTGAAAGTGCTAAACCCTTACGGGCCGAGGTGAAGCCGTACCCGCGTCGTGCGATAGATCGCGACGATTAGAGCACGGGCAAAGCTAAACCGAACCCGTTTCCATGCAGATCGGTATGAGGTCCCTACCTCATGAGAGCCGTGTGATCATGGGAGAGGTCGTGGAAGGTGTCTTACCTAGTCCGACCAAAAGCTCTATTCCCCACCTAAGACGATGGCCCTTACGGTGGAGTGTTTTGTGAAATGAATGTTATGTTAGCCTCATGCGAATGCTTAGGCAGTTGTGGGGAACCTTCGGGTGAACCCAACCAACATCATGTGCATACCTAGGTTCCCTTCTCTTGATGCTCAACCTAGAAGATTGATTGTGCTTGAAACCTCACCTTGTGTAGTTGCACTTTCTTTATATTAGTACTTGTGCTAGTATGGCTTGCTTGTAGGGTAGAAGCTCCGCCACCCCGGGAAAGGGGTGGGGTCGTTATAATTTGGTCAGCTCTGCTGACCGTTACTTTGTTTGCCACCGCTTGGTGGAATGTTCTTATGCAGGTGCAGGTGAGCCTAGCGGGAAATAGCGGGCGATGACCCTTTTGCTGCGTTGGCCCCCGAAGGCCAGCCTTTTTCCTGTTTTTCATGTATTGCCGGCCTGCGTGCCGATGTATGCTTTATGGAGCTTTGTGCTTTGGGTAAATGTAAGGCCTTAAGGCCGTAACTCTTTATTCTGGTTTCATTCCTATGATAGTGGACAGTTCTAAATGAAATGGTTTAATTAATGCTTCCGCTTATGTTTTGTACTCTCGTGTAGTTGTTACTTTCTGGTTATCACCTTTTAACTCCTAGCTAGTGTGGTTTGTATGGCGTGGGGTCCCGGCCGGACCTACTGTTATACAATTCGTACTGGCAGGGTGTTACAAATATCATGTCCCTCAAGGTGCCTCGAGGAAGACTTCCCAGCTAGCGACATGTGTTACATTGTGAGAAATAATACGGGAGGGATTACGAGAAGGGGCGCGACGTGCATGCTAGTGGTAAAAAAGGGAATTAGGTTATTGGCTTGCATGGGTTATCGTGTAGTCTATACGTAGATGGGTTAGCGTTGAAATACATATACCGAAGGTAATCTAAGGGTGTTGTGTGTGGTAATGTGATTGGGATCTGGATAAATTAATGCCAAATTTAATCATGACCATTATACATGTATTATCCAGAGGCTGAAACCCTACCTGTGAGCCTGAGGAGACATGCTGACAATATATATAGCCCAATATTAGGAAACTTATGTACTTGTCTTGCACACTAAATGTATATTATGCATTGCCTACAATCAATTGGCATTGGGTTGAAGGTATAAATTCTAACTTTTCATAGTTTAGTGAAACAAAAAGTTGGTATTTAAATAATAAGTTGAAACCATCTAATCTCTTAAATGTATCTATGCAATTAGTTGTTGTTGTTGGGTACCCTTAATAACTAAAAAAAATGTTACACCGGACACAAGGACACCATGATTGTGATCGGCTCGCCAAGAATATTCCAATGAGCCAAAAAACATGTGATTCCGAGCTCGTTTGACCTCTAAAACACATGTTGAGCGCATCAGGCAAATGCCCTGACCAGAACCAGCCTATCCAGGCCGATCATCTTCTACTTTGTGCTAACGTGCGCCGACAGTAGAGCTAGGCCACAAGTAGGAGAAGCTCCCCTCACCGCCCCTTTGCCTTCGCCATCCACCGAGAGGCCTTGGAGGATGCCCAATATAACATCCCGAATCTGATAAGGGCTATCCAATGAGGGCAGGGAATGCTTTAGGGGAAATGAAGCCCAGTAAAAGCACCTTTTGATAGGCTTCTAGGTGAAAGAAGGTGCATAAATGAGTTGAATAGCACATCTGAATTGGAGAGAAAGTTGTTGAGCTTAAGTAATAAAGCAAATCCTCAAATATCAGAGACACCTTTTTGGATCAATTGGTGGAGTTGTGTTAAAAACTCCAAAATTAAGCATGTTTCGGTGAGAGTAGTATTGGGATGGGTGTCTTCCTGAGAAGTGCTTGTATGGCACTTAGCTTAATATGGGTTAGAGTGAACAAAGCAGATTTTACTTTTGATATTATGATAGTTTGGTGGTATCAAAGCCAAATTACTACAATATGATGTGTGGTTCGAGGATTGGAAGCTGATGGGACTATACCATCATGAATCTGATGAGGGCGGAGAGTTCTTTCGGGGTAGTGAAGCTAAATAAAATAGCTACTGGCATGATTCTAGGATGATGAGCTTCTAGGTGAAAGGAGATATAGAAATGAACTGAATCGCATATCAGAACTGGAGGAAAGTTGTTGGGCTTAAGTAATAATTCAGATTCTCATATATCATAGTTGTCTTTTCAGAGTAACTGGTGAATTTGTGTTAGAAACTCTATGGTTATGCGTGCTCCAGTGGGAGTAGTCCTGGAATGGGTAACCTCCTGAGAAGTGCTCGTAAACCACTTGTGAAAAAGGGTAAAACTGAGTGGTTCAATTCAGTATGGGTTGGGATGAGCTAAAGTAGACAATATTTCTGATATTACGAGGGTTGGGTTGTTATACCCAAGGACATGGGATCGATGAAACTCAAATCCGATAGTGTATTTGGACTCCTCTTAGAAAAATGAACAAGATAGCCCCTTAATCAAACATTTTGGTAGAGATTTGATGGGACATCCGTTTCATGAAAAATCACCTTCCTCCACAAATTGCATGAGCTCTAGACCTTCGATCAAGAAACTATCATAGGCAGTGGAACCATGGCGGCAAGATGGAGCTTCCCTAAATTTTTTGTTAAGTTTTGATTACTTTCATTTTTCTGGCCAGAAATCTACCCCTATCGACCGCTTCAACTATGGAGAACCTAGCTGAGCTGCCTGGATTTTTTCGGAGGTAAATTTGTCCAATCATCAAAAATGGTAATCTAAGGGACACAAATTGGGCATTCATATTCACCCTCAAAAAAATTAGAACGGTAAAAATCTCGAAGCACCACCTCAATAATCTTTACAATGGATTCTAACCCTTCATTTGAGTGGAACAAAATTATGAGGAAAGGAGTTTTTTGTAAAGCAATGGAAGAGATTTATGGAGCAGGGGAGTGGATATTTTTTGGAAGGAAGGAAGAGCTTTTGGGGGCAAAGGAGTGGAGGTTTCCGAGCTGTAACATCCTTAATCCAATGTGGTTGGTCTGATGGGGGATAGGAGTATTTTAGGGGCAGTGAAGCTCATGTAAAGTATCTCATGTCAGGATTCTGGGATGACAGTATTTTAGGTGAAAGAAGGTGCAAGAATGAACAGAATCTTACATCAGAATAAGAGGAAAATTATTGGACTTAAGTAATAATTCGGATCCTCAAATATTAGAGACACCTTTTTAGAGAACCTAATGGAGTTGTGTTAGAAACTTCAATGTTAAGTGTGCAATGGGGGAGTACTGGAATGAATGATCTCCTGGAATTGCTCGTAGGTCACCTATAGAAAAGGGCAAAATTGTGTGATTTAGCTTAGTATGAGTTAGGATGAACCAAAACATGCAATACTTCTGATATTATGAGGTTGAATCTTTATAAATGGTATTAGAGCTAGACTTTTTACAATACAATGTGCTGTTAAGGGATGAACCATGCGAAAGTTGATGGGTATGTAACGTCCTGAATAAGATGAGGGCGGGGAGCGCTTTAGGGGCAGTGAATTCCAGGTAATGCAGCTCATTGAAGGATTTTAATATGGCAGGCTTCTAGGTGAAAGGATGTGCAAGAATGAACCGGATCTCAAATCAGAATCGGAGGGAAAGTTTGTGTCTTAAGTAATAATTTAGATCGATCCTTAAATATTAGAGGAGTCTTTTCAAAATAATTGGTGGAGTTGTGTTAGAAACCTAAGGTTAAACATGTTTCAGTGGGAGTAGTCATGAGATGGGTGATCTCCTGGGAAGTGCTCTTAGATCACCTGTGAAAAAGGGCAAAACAGCGCGGTTCAATTCAATATGGCTGGGATGAATCAAAGCGGATAATACTTCTGATATTATGAGGGTTGGGTCGTTACAAATAGTATCAAGGTCAGACCTCCTACAATACGATGTGTGGTTCGGAGATGAACCATGCAAAAGTTGGTGGGCCTGTAACATCCTGAATCTGATGATTGCGGAGAGTGCTTTAGAGGCAATGAAGCCCAGATAAAGCAACTCATGGCAGGCTTCTAGGTGAAAGGGTGTGCATGAATGAACCAGATCTCACATCGGAATTGGAGGGATAGTTGTTGTCTTAAGTAATTCAGATCCTCAAATACTAGAGATGTCTTTTAGGAGCAATTAGTGGAGTTGTGTTAGAAACTCCAAGGTTAACTGTGCTCCAATGGAAGTAATTTTGGCATGGGTGACCTCCTGGGAATTGCTCGTAGGTCACCTGTGGAAAAGCGCAAAATACTGTGGTTCAGCTCAATATGGGTTGAGATGAGCCAAAGCAGACAATATTTCTGATATTACAAGGGTTGAGTCGTTACATGAGCGAAGGAGCTTTCAACACTGCGACCCATCAAACAAGGGGTACTTTTGGAGAAACGCCCTACTGTGCTTCCTACCACTGAAAATTGCACAAAACTGCACATGTTGGGAGCCCGAGACAAGCAAAAGAGCCTACTTTAGTGCACATGATGATGGTCAACACGCTGATCTCCCCGTCCGCCGAAGAAAGACGAGATAGAAGAAGAAGAAGGGCATTCGATGAGGATTTAAACCACCGACGGCGTATGGTTTCCACAAATGACGACACGATCTTCCGATGCCCTTTCTCACTCTTTTAATTTTTCGTCACATATTGCAAACATTAAAAGGGTATCAGATTCATCAAATTGGATAGCAATGCAATTTTATTTCTTATGTAGTTGTATGATTATGTGTTGCATCTTCTTTTTCAGTGCTCCATATATTATCCTAATATACAACTTAATTAGCTTTATAATATTATTAATGTTTAAAACTAATTTTAATTAAACCCTAACAATAATCAAAAAGCTCGGTGTGGACATAATTCATACGCATTTTCTTATATTCATTCAATGATGCGAAAAAGAATTTACTATAATCCCTACAATAATTATAATAATAGTTTTAAATAATGATATGCATTGCTATATTGTCTATTTTGTCACCACCAAATCTAGGCGGGGAGGCAAACTTTTTGCGCCGGCTCAGTCCAGGATAACCGACTTCTCCTCCTTCATTCGGCTCCACACGCATAAAAAATGTATCACATGAGTACCCTTCTGATTGGTCCCGGACGCAAATTTAGGAACGTAGCCCGGTCCGCAAAAATCTCTCAGGGGGAGATAGAGAGAAGGCCACCCTCAGGAGCATTTTTTGGTACGTGTAACACACCGTGATCTATCGTGCGGGGTTAAGTTCAGTCGTTAGATTCGCGATTCATATTTGAAATCCGTCAGTAATTTTGCCCAGAATCTGCACCGTAGAATTACGAATCTTATGACTGAAGTTGATCTCGCACGATGTATCACCAATAATATTTTCCACCCTCTAAATCGGCCATTAGTTATCCTCTTGATTACACAGGATTAATAACTCCGCGAGTGCCAGGAAGAATATGCACCTTTTCAAAGTAACATTGCTGATGGACTATATTATATCAGGTTATGAGGCTGTTTTGGTGGAACTTCTTTTGGCAGTGGGAGACAAGAGAGAGAGAGAGAAAGAGATAGAAAGAGAAAGAGAGAGAGAGAGAGAGAGAGATAGAAAGAGAGAGATGATACATTCTGATTCAATGAATGTTGTAGTGTCGGGAGAGCTTTACCACTTTGTAGGCCGACCCGACTCGCACAGAATTGCCGCTATGCGAATACTTGTGACTAGACCAAAAATATTAATGTTGTAGTGTTGTCTTTTCCCGTGTGTTGCATAAGCCGGCATGACATGTTTAATATGTTTGTGGCGGTCAAAGGTGTATTGTTGATATGCTTGTTATGATAATTAATGATCCGCGTGCTTCTTAGGTTCCGTTTGGCACGGCGGTGGCGGTCATGAACGCGGACCGCGGTGCTCATGAATTGTTGTTAGTGAACGCACGGCCTCACCTAAGGAACTTCATCCGCTAAAATGTTCAAGTAGTTTTTTTTTCTTGGTGGCGGTCGTAACAGTTGCCATGCCAAACATACATTCTGTGACGGTGACATTTTTGTCCAAACTCACGGGAGCAAAAACGCCGCCTTAAACGAGAGCAATTTTTACGTACGCCAAAAAAAATATAGATTCTTAATTAACATATTTTTATAAATAATTTAATATCTTATTTGCCTAAAAACTGTGATTTTTTTTCAAAATCATCCGGCCGGAAATTGTTGTTTTTGGAAATCCAATTGTAATATTTTTTTTTCTTTGAAATTCAGCCTTCCGATAACCAATTTGGCGGCCCAAAATTCACCCGCACCAATAAAATATTGCGACCAAAAATGCATGAATTGTAAGGGGCCACCAACGTGATTTTGTTTTGCGAATTGCAGTCAAATTTTATTTATTCTCCTACAGATTGAGGTGCTCTATTCCTTTTGCAGCAGCATTTGTTTTTATCCGACATGTATTTCTCTTGTTGTTCAAGGATTATATTTTAATGGATTTAATAAAATTATTCAAAACTTATGTTTCTTGATTTACTTTGTATTTAGCACGCCTGGAAAACGTCCCGATTCTCAATAAGAAGAGCAGCACTAATCGGAGGTGTTTGAGAAATAAGTAGGTGCGTCCACACCATTCTTTTCTGCGCGCAAGAAATCCGGTTCGTCCACTTCAAATCCAATGATTCAAAATAAGTCGAACAGTTTGAAATTCGACGATGCACTTGTCAATATTTATGAAAAAAAAAAGTTAAGCAGTCACGATTAGTCGACCGCAGGAAATTTTTTTTGGAGATGTTTAGAGAACATTCCCATAAATGGTGGAATCAATAATGTTAGGCCCCGTTTGGTTCAGCTTATAAGCTCCGGTGCGGCAGGAACGGAATGGAGATATTGTATAGGGCAAACACGAGTCTTCTCCCCAGTCCAGCCGCGCGATCCCCCGCGTCTCTACTCCTCTTGCGTCTCACGCAAGGATCGGCTCCCTCGATGTGAAGCCGACGAATTGCGAAGCTTGGGGTGTCCTCAGCGAAGAAGAAGGTGTTCGTCCTCCACAGTGCTCGTCCTCCACTGTGCTCGTCTTCGAAGGTGTTCTCCCTCGAAGGTGCTCGTCCTCGACTAGAAGGTGCTCCAGATCTGTGAAGCCGATCTGCTCCTCAAAGGTGCATGTCATTTGATCTATTGCAAGGTCAGACCTCCATTGCCGGTAGAATCTTTGTCGTTGAGAGCAAGAAGAGCAAATTATCCTAGCTATTCTCTTCTCCACATACAGATTATGATTTTATTACTTACAAATTATTATTTTACAATGAAAATAACGATTTTCTTCAAAGCCCTAACTTACCTAACAGTGAAAATTTACGAAGATGGAGGTGTTAATGATGTTCCTATTTTTTCTTTGCATATATCTAGAGTGTAATGGAAGGAATGATTTTTCAAATTTTTCATATGTTTGGTGATTATCCTCCATTGCTAACTGTAATGAGATTTGTAATGATTATCCTCCATATAGCATGGCTATTTGTTCTTCATCTCTGTTTTTTTGTTTTAATAATGCATAATTCTTGTTTTAATAATGCATAATTCTGGATGTGTGTTGTGTTTGTTTGTGTGTATGTGTGTGTGTAGTGCATGTATGTGTGTGTGTGTGTGTGTGTGTTTGTGTATGTATGTGTTTATGTGTGTATGATATGACAAGCGCTACGTGAGACTATAAATTTTTTTGGTTCTTTTTATGAAAAAAAAATTCACCAAAAACTCTGTTTTGTATCCAAACAACTTTTTCAAAACTCTGTTTTGCAAACTCCATTTAACCCAAAAAGTTTTTTTGACAAAACTCTATTTCTCAGAAACAGCGCTTTTTCAAAACTCCATTTCTGATCAGCAGCTTTTCATCAGCAACAGCCCAACCAAACGCACCCTTAGAGGTGAATAGATCAATCACGACTCAATAGTGCTGCAATACAGTCTGAATTCTCTTCAGGAAAAGTGTCTTTTCGTTACGGCAAAATTATAAAATCAGTCCCTATATTTTGCATGCTTTATGAAATTAGTCTCATAACTTTTTTTTGATTGAATTTGGTCTCTTAAATTCTTAAAATATTTGAAATCAGTCCCTACTTTAACTCTTAATCTAATTAACGGAAAAGAAGCCTGAGACCTACGCAAACTCGCCGTCAACCGTTGTCGTCTTCTCCGCCACCAACCGGGATCAGATTTTCGAATATTCTGCTCCTCCAGAAAATTTTCGATGAGCATATATAAATATTTTTCGGCGATCCCACAACGACTACGTCTCGCTTCTCTGGATATCAATTTTTCGGCGGCGTCGTCAAGCTCAACCAAGGTAACCATGATATCGCCATTATTTGGCCTGCATCATGACAAAAAATGCGTGGCCTCTGGGTTTTGCTACGACAGTTCTTGCCATACTCGAGCTCCTTAAGAAGCACGAGGTGAGAGCAGGTTTGATCTTTCCCTTGTTTTTTTAAACTTTGTTCAATTTCTTTCTTTGGCTAAATAGTGTCGTCTTTCTAGCTCACAGTCAGCTAATGATCGCAGTACGTACTCCGTCACTCCCTCCTCCGTCATTTTTTCATTGCAGAAAGCAGAGATTTATTTTACATGAGCTTAACGATCGTAGCGGCGTAGAGGCCACGAGTGCTTCCTCGCCAGGACCTGCATCGCCAATGCCGAAATCATCCATGTACAAGAATCTTTGTGTACTGGTCGAGCCATCTCTATGTTTAGATAAAAAAAAAATTGGAGGAGCAGAATATTTGTAAATCTGATCCCGCTCGGTGGAGGAGAAGATGGCAACGGTTGACGGCGAGTTTGCGAGATTGACTGAGATCTAGTCAAATATAATTACGAGACGGTATAATTCCTTAATGGCGTTCAAAGCACCACCTCCCGTCATGATGAGCACTTTCTGGCACGAATTGGACACCATGATTCCCCTCCCCTGTGGCTGTCCTCGTTCCTTCGAGTTTCAGCGCCACCTCTCTGAGGGTCATCTCCATCAGTTCCTCGCTGCTCTGCGTCCCGAGTTTGCTCCTCTTGCCGCCCAGCTCCTTCATCGAGTTCCCCTTCCTAGCTTAGATGAAGCCTTGATTGCCCTGCTGGATGAGGAGACCCGTCTCCGTCCTCCCGTGGTCCTCCCACCCGCTCCTGAGATCGATACTGCTCTGGCTATTCGACCACGCGACGGCTCTGTTACCTGCAACTACTGTAAGAAGGCGGGGCACATGAAGTTAGATTGTCCTACTCGTCCCCCTCGCCCTGATGAGCACAGACAACGTGACAACCGTCATGACGGCCATGGTCGGGGACAGGGTCGTGGCCCTGGACCATCTGCCACACCTCCTCATCCTACAGTTGTTGCTGCTGCAGATCGATCGACTTCAGCGATTAGAAGAATTACTCCGTCATTCTCCGCTGCTCCAGCCCGCTACTCCCACCAGCTCTTCTGATGCCACTAGCCTGTCAGCAACCTATGGTACTACTGTTGTTCGGGTTTCACCAACTGCTCTTTGGTATTTTGACTCTGGGGCGTCCTGTCATCTAACCTCCGACTCCAGCACCCTCACCAACTGCACCTCCACCCCCACTCACCTTCAGGTCACCACTGCTGATGGGAGTTCTGTCCCTATTGTGCAGTCCGGATCGATCACCCCAGCATCGGACCCTTTCGAACAAAAGTCCTGCCGTCGTCCTATCTATCGGCCATGTGTTCATTTTTGGAATTAATCCCTTTGACGGCGAATTACTCCGCCAGGTGTTTCGAGGGAGCGAGAAATTTTGCTCGCTGCCTTTCGATGTGTCTTGATTAGCCGTGGAACTCATTCAGATTGAAGCTTCCCCTCGTTCCACGTTCTACCTTGAAAATAGATGGCGACGGCGATTGGATCGGCGGATAACAAAGCGACTGATGGACGGATGTGGAAGCAGGCCCCGACATCACTCCAGATCGACGGGAGGGCAAGAACCTGGGCGGCGGATTGGGAAAGCGGTGCGACGTCCCGAAGACTTATACCCCTTCACGAAGTGCGGCTAAGGGATATTTTTTGTGCAGTGCCTTCTAATAGGAATTCTAAAAATCCAAAAAAATCAAATTTACAGTGCGAATATCAGCGTCCAAATTTTATTTGACCTATATATATACCGGACTTCCCCTCGAAGTTAGCATAATTACAGCTTGTGCCCTTCTAACTTTTGAAATTACAAAAACCTCCCCCGAAGATTTACTCTAAGATTTACATTTCATAAATCCATGCACAAGTAGACCCCCCCGAAGATTTACTCTAAGGGGGGTAATTTAAAATTAGAGGGGTGCAAGCTGTAATTACGCAAACTTCAAGGGGAGGTCCGTGTAATAACCCTAAAGAATTTAAGTGGATGAAGTTGTTGAGGTATATTTAAATATCGGGTTAACGGATACTTCGCGGTTGGTTATGATCCATTAGGGATCCACGTACCCGCCGGGGATTTAGGGTTTGTCTATAAATACCCTGCTAGGGGCAACGAGTGGAGTGTTCCAAACTAGATACTCACGCGGATGCTTCAAGCACCATTTCTAACAGAAGTTCCTTAGGCTCAGTTTGATACGGCGATGGCAATCGTGAACCCGATGGTAATGAACCGTCGTTCGTGAACGCCCGACCTCACCCAAGGAATTTCACCCACCTTTATATTCAAAATTAGTTTTTTTTTTCGGCGGTCATAACCGATGTCATGCCAAACATACATTCTATGACGGTTTTTTTGTTCAAACTCATCGAAGCAAAAACGTCACGCCAAACGGAGCTAGTGTTGCTGTGTTTAGAAATGGAGTTTCATCTCTATCTTCAACCAACTGCCATCATCGCAAAAAAGATCCTAAACTAACGAGATGAAACATGCTCGGAAGAACGAGTTAAAACCAGCGATTATTGGTTAGGGAGATCCGATTGTCTTATAGGAACAGTGGGATCGATCGTTGGATTAGTCCCACATTGTCTACGAAAAATCAAAGGTATTTTGTTTATAAGTGTGAGTGAAAAATTTTATAAGAGTTTGGATGATGAGTTTTTTCAACAGAGTTTTTACAAGAAAGATGTCTTGGGCGCTTTTTAAGCCGTCGATGCAACATAGCTTTCTAAAACCCACTTTCTCTGCTTTCAACTTTTCCTCTTTTATTTGAAAATTTTCTTCTCACATTCACAGATAATCTTTTGTAACCTGATTATTTAGAATTTATATAATATTTACGTAACTATGCGATAAATAATTGCATAAAACATATTTTTATTATTAAAATGTTAAACATATATTAAATTATTCTTCCAAACAGAAAAATGTAAATATCTTCTTGAAAATCACTAAAATGAAGATTTTTCAAATAGTTCATTTTTTTTCAAAATAGCTTTATGGACAGCTCTAATGCCACCATAAATTTTTTACCACTGCTTTTCCACCGCCACCACCACCCCAAACAGAGCCATAATTTATATATTTAAATCTGAGCATTTTTTTTTTACCATTAATATAGCATTTTATGGAAGTAAAGATATGGTTGATTAACAAGTATAATAAAATGCACAAATTGCAAGATTATCATGAACTCCTCCACATCATTCACTGTGGCAGTACTGTTTGGGTTGCTGAAGACAAACCTCCCCTAGATGGATACCAGACCACATAGGGTAGCACATCAAGTCCTGTTTTTTTGTCCAAAAAAGATGAAAAAATATTGTTGTAAAGCTAGGGCTAGGGAGAATATTAGCAGACTTAGGGTTAGTTAGGCGCGGCGGCGATTTTGCTCAAATGAGTTTTTTTTCGACAAAAACTCCACCGTCATAGAATATATATGTATGACATGACAACGGTTATGACTGTCACCAAGAAAAAAAATTGGTTTTGAACATTAAAGTAATGAAATTCCTTAGGCAAGCTCGGGCGTTCACGAATGACTGTTCATAACCACCGCATTTAGTGCCAGACAGGACCCTTAATGTACAAGTGGTTGATGTTTTACCTTCTTAAATGTGGGTTTAATCCCACATTGAATATATGAAAAAAATATTGGTTTTGAAATGCCTAGTGATTTGCCCTTGCCCATGGGTTTAGTTTTTTTGGGGTAGAATACGGTTTAATTATTGAGCCAATTTTTGGTATGCGTGCGTACGTGCGCGTGCACATCCAGCCGCCCAAATAAACATCAAATCAGCCGCACTATTTTTGAAGTAATTTTGGGCAGCTGGATGTGCACGCGCACGACATAGTGCACGTACGCACGCGTTCCTAAAATTTGTTCTTAATTATTGGTGCATAATGCCCAATTTGACCTAATCATTTGATTTCACATCAGATGATTTGACCACGATAGTAGAAAGATTAACGAGAGTAGAAAATCAAAACAGGAAAAACACAAATTTACGTGATTCATCTCAAGATGGGCTACGTTCACGGGCAACAACAGTCATTTTTTCATTGGATCAAGAACAAAGGCGGTTACAGAAAGTGAGCGGATTTTCAAATTTCAGAATAATCCAAACCCTAGAACGACAAGGAGTTTATATAACACTCCATACATTTACAGAGGCGATTGAGATCAGCGCCAACGTTGTTTTGGGGTTACGATTCGAAGCATATGATTGACCGTTCTAGTTACCTATGTGACTTGCTCATGTGGGGCAGACACTAAGGGATTGTTGGGTTCACCGTCACCCTTTAACTCAAATGAGTAGGTGTTCGTGCCCTTGACGCTTTCCTACATTTGTTTAAAGGGTATTAGTGATCCATACTTATGACTACATATGATCGCGGAGGGACACCACACACGACTATTAATATTCGCTAATGCAGTATAATAATTCAGTGGTTTAATACCACATTAAATATTTTGATATTGAGATTGTAGTTAATATTAAATTTTACTAAATTTTTATGACTTAAAAATATATGAAAATGACTTAAATTATTTATTAACAATGTAAAATTAATTTGGAGCCATCATAATAACAAATAAATATAAAATGAATGATTATATTAATTATAAAGCATTTAATCACTCAATTTTGTCATGTTATTAAAGACATTAAATATGAAAAATTTAGTAATAAAATGAGGAAGCCTAATGTTTCATCAAAGGGAACTCTTAACTTAGTATATAGTATGTGTGCATACTTTTCTCTTATTATATTTGTATAGAGGATCAAATAGCTACAAAGATGTAAGGAGATTAAAGATTAAAGAAATTTCAATTAAGAGGCATGACTAGCATCACGATTATTCGAAAAATAATTATCGAGAAATAGAATTACGTCACGTACGAAGTCGCCAATGCTTTCATGCCTCGGCAAAGCTATAGCATAAAAGACGACTTGAATTATGTCGTGTATATAGAAGATAAAATAATAAAAAGTCGGCGTAATTAGACGCCCAATGCATTTATAATGAATGTTAGAAAATGAACCAATTAGACGAGCAGGTAAACTTAATGCCGAAAGATTATGTACGGCAAGGGTGTATGAAAGTTTCAAAATGATATTATACAGTTAGTGTAGGTTTAGCACATCATACAATAGTTAGTAAGAAATAATGAAAAATGAGAATTCAAAAACACATTGATGTGTGCTTTTGTAGTCATGGCATGATTAAAGCTTTAGTTTATTTATTTTTAGAAGTATTATATCATTTGAATATTCTAAGAACCACTATTGCACTTTAAAGTTTAAATACTACAATTATTATAATAATATACTCTAAGCTAATCATGTGATCTAACCACCATTATGAGAACTACATTAAGGTATTAATCCTAGAATCTTCTTCCAATGTAAAGTGTTCCGGAAATGAATGTAGAAAACCATAAGACAGAAGTTTACATTGTTCACCTCAAGATGAGCTATGTCCGCGGGCAGCAACAGTTCGTTTTTCACTATAGATCAGGGCATAGGCGGTTACAAGAAAGTAGGCAGATTTTAGATTATTGAATGTCTTTAACCCTAGAACGAAAACGATTTTATATAACATTTCGTACATTTACAAAATACACCTGGTATATAACTACCCTAGAAAATTTCGGCCAGGGCAGCCACCGGTCGAGATCAGCGTCAGCGTTATCTTTGGGTTAGAATTGGAGACATATAATTAACATAAAGAATACATATATGTGACTGATCTAAAGTGACACGCCTTGCTGCTCTTGGAACAGCCAAGTTATCCTGTATAAATTTGTTTTAAAGGCAATTTAATTAACATAGGAAATGAGCTTTTAGAATTCCCCAATTTGCGCCCATTTTCTATATTATTTCAGGAGCAAATGAACTAATTGTCAGGGCGCAGTAACCAATTGGTCGAGATACATAAGCGGTCAAACATAACTATCTTCAACACATGTGTTGGAGCCACAGACTGCATAATCATTTGAAGCAACCAATACCCATCAGAGCCACAAACTTCATGACCACACTTGATCTCAGACGAACAATCGGCTCTAATACCACTTGTTAGGGGCGAAAATCAACTGGGATCCAAAGTTGGACGAGATGCACCGACATTAAAAGCATAAAGTACGGGCCAATCACATAAAATCTCTACTTCCGATACATATTTCACAAATCCGATGTGATACTACAATTTTAACTTATATTAAATGCACAAGGCCGTCTTAGTTTCTTGGGCACCCTAACACTAAACTAATCACACAAGTTTGCGAGTATCGGGATTGTTTATGCAAGTCCAGAATACTGTCCCATCAAGAGCGGAAAATGAACTCCAGAAAATGTAAAGGAAATATGTATAAGTCACACAAGTTTTTACAAGCTAGAATCATCCAAAAACAAGTTAAAATCACATAGCAACCTCATCATTCAAGTGTATAATACTGTATATTCCAAATATTAGGCTTGACAATACAAATATAATTCTGTCCCATCAACCCCACAGCCAAAAAACATGAGATTATACCTTTATTTCAGAACAAAGTAGACTGAGAAAGATGTTGTCATACTTGACATAAAGCTCTCCTGCCCTTTACAATTGACCACTCTTCTCCATAATGCTGAACCCAACAGCCATGTTTTCCCTCCTCAAGCCTATATATCCAGCCCTTTCCTCCCCTTGCCTCCTCAAATTCTTATGCTTCCATTAATCTTTCAGTCTAATCCAAACAAAAGGCTCTCTGCATCACCATAAAATGCAGTCTCCAGTGTTAATTTTTCCTTAAATATTTGCTTATCTATGTTGAGATTTCATTTCCTTCCTTGAGAAGAGTGTGCATTCTGCCTTTGAATCATGTAATCTGCTCCTTTTACACTGTATTTTCCATTCAGTGAACATATTCTTTGCTCTGGGGAGAATATTCATTCTGCGCATATCATGTAATTGATCTAAATATTCATTTCATGTGCATTTATTTCTACTAACCTAACATAAGATCGCATATAGAAAGTATGTTTCCCTTCGCATAGCTAAGGATGGAGGAAACCTTTGTTCCGTTCCGCGGGATAAAAAATGATCTTCGAGGAAGGCTGTTCTGCTACAGGCAAGATTGGAGCGGCGGTTTTCATGCTGGCAATAGGTATTCTTCTGAATAAATGATGCAAGTTTTTTGGGTGAAGAAGAGATTTTCCAAGTCTATGTGCATATTTTGGCTCATATATTTCAGGATTTTGGCTCCCACCACCTACATATTTTTCGCTTCAGCAATTCCGGTGATATCATTTGGAGAACAGCTTGAGAGGAATACTGGTACAAAATTTGTTTTGGGGGGAATTTTCTCTTCGAAAATCGGTTTAATTTATGAATATTGTGTTTTCGGCATCGGGGTCTTGGGAAATCAATTCATTTCATTCATTATTTATCAAAGGATTCTTCATATATCTATGACTGATATGATGAATTTGAAGTATATATCTGATATATAAAGTAAACTAGGGAACATGCTGTCGTGCACAGTATACGGCGGCAGCGTTACTTGACAATTGCTAGATACCGCTGCACAGAGGAACCAAGTGACACCCAAATACTCTTAGGAACGAAGATCGAAAGAAACGAAGAAAAAACATCGAGCAAAAAAAGAACAAACACACAAAAGGGCTCTTTTTTATACTTGAAGTTTAGGACTACCGAGAAACAATAAAAGCACATAATTAATCCTATTAAAATTTGCAGTGGATAAATTATCACTACGATCAGACTCCACATCCCCAACAAGTACTACTTCCGTCGTATGGAGGGACTCACACGTTCCGCCACATAATATTCCCTTATAGTAATCCTACTCATTTATTTTATTTTCTTATTTTTCTAGATACTTTTTAATAAATTATATATTTTTCTTGCTCATATCTATCTCTTGGAATTAAAAATAAATAAATCAGTCTCCAAACTTTACCCCAAATTTGAACAGGTTTAAGAATTTTATTTCTTTAGACTAACTTCCCTTAAAACAATAATTTTTATTTTCGCTCATTCTACGTGCGAAACGAAATCGATGAATTTCTAGTAATCAAATGATTCTAAGGTAAAATTTGATAATAAAAAAATATTGGGCAGATGGAATTCTGACAGCAGTCCAAACTCTGGCATCAACCTTCCTATGTGGGACCATCCATTCAATCATTGGAGGCCAGCCACTGCTGATTCTTGGAGTAGCAGAGCCTACAGTTTTGATGTACACATTCATGTTTAGTTTTGCTAAGGACAGACCAGATCTGGATTCTAAGCTCTTCTTGGCCTGGGCTGGGTGGTAATAATCTACATCTGAATCAAATTTATTTTAATGAATTCTTTATAATCATTATTATTATTATTTATTACTGAATTGGCAGGGTGTGTGTTTGGGCTTCCTTGCTGCTGTTCTTACTGGCTATTCTGGGAGCATGCTCCATCATCAACAGGTTTACTCGCATCGCAGGCGAGCTTTTCGGTCTTCTTATTGCGCTCTTGTTCATGCAGCAGGCCATTCGAGTTGAGTATTTTTTGCCCCTTTCTCACGGGTTTTTAAATCGTCGATCTCGGTATTGATCCAATCTAAGTTTCGCTACAAGTTGATACGATCTGATCTCGAGTCAAGTTCTAGTTAGTCAAGGACTCCGGCATAGGAGCAAGCCCATGAGCGCATAGTAACAAAAAAGGTTATTTGCCGGAACCTCCCATCAAAGTTTGCAAAATTACAGAACGCACCTCTCTATCTTTTGAAATTACAAAAACATCCCCTGTAAGTTTATATCTCATAATGCAGAAAATTCATACAATCGAAGAAAAAAAATCAAACTTTGATTCAGGTTTGGCAGGCCTCAAGAATTGAGTTAACAATTGAAAGAACAAAAATTATTCTAAGAAAGTTATAATGTCCCTTCTTATCTATATATTCTCAAAAGGGCCTTTTCATAATTTGCTACAAATTCAGCTCATTCAGACAATCATCCACAGTGATTGAAGCTGATAAATCAGCCTGACTTTTAGCAAGTATTGCTCAACTTTACAAAAATGACACTTTTGAGGCCAGCTAGAAATTGTTAAAAAAATGGAAGGAGGGCTTAAACTTCGAGTATAAGCTACCGTGAGTGTGTCTATCTATATATATATATAAGGGAAGATGAGCCTTTG
Source organism: Dactylorhiza incarnata (assembly GCA_033032865.1). Lineage (NCBI taxonomy): Eukaryota > Viridiplantae > Streptophyta > Magnoliopsida > Asparagales > Orchidaceae > Dactylorhiza > Dactylorhiza incarnata. The sequence continues at coordinate 1,630,490 of JAWHQI010000268.1, read as the reverse complement.
GTGTAATATTCATTATTCTAATTTTACCTCTCTTTTTAAATTTAAGTATTTGGAAAATTTAAAAACAAATGCGGGCGAAGCCCCATGCACGACTACTAGTATATATATATATATAAGGGAAGATGAGTCTTTGATGTAACATTCATTATTTAATTTAAGTATTTGCAAGATCCAAAAAAGCACGGGGGAAGCCCTCTGTAATTATGTAAAGTTGAGAGGAGCCTTGGCGAACCGGTTGGTTGAGGTGTTGTCGTGTGACCTTGAGTCCACGGGTTCGAGTCCTGGAAGTAGCCTCTTGTAAAAATGCAGGGTAAGGTTTGCCTACATTTCACCCTTGTGGTGGGACCCTTCCCCGGACCCTCACTGCGCTGGGATGCTTTGTGCACTGGACTGCCCTTTTGGGTTATACATATATTTAGGATGTAATTAGTAGTTTCTGAGTCAAATTTCAAATGAGATATATTTAGAATGAAAATGAACTTCAAATCAAATAATATTGTTGAAAATAGTTCCACATACAAAACCAACACAATCTTGTACACTCTTTATAAATATCAGGCCTCTCCAGATTCAACTAATTGGTTTTAGGGTCGATGCTTGAGTTCTAACATGATATCAGAACAGACTAGACCTAATGGCTCGTTCCACGTCACCAAATTAGAAAAAAAAAATCAGTGTTGGAGGTCAAAGGTATAACACATGAGAGGGCATGCTGAGAATAGTCCCTAATTGGGAAACTAATAATCCTGCACGCTTAATATTAATTGCGTGCCTCTCCACCTTCAACCAATTTGTTTTAGGCTTGATGTTTGAATCCTAACGTACTCAAAACTCGACCAAAAACTATTCGAGTTGATTTCGATTCAGCACAAAACTCGAGTTTGGGGTATTTTTATCACCCGACCGCTGATTAGCATTATTCATATTGAAGGGCTCAAATTTGTCATTCCGCCCGAATCTCAACACAAAAACAATGTATTTGAATGGCTAATAGTCTCTTATTGGTGGCATCTCTTCTAGTAATTTCATGAACTGAGTTTGGTTTGTCATAGGGACTAATTGATGAATTTCGCATCCCAAATAGAGAAAATCCAAAGGCCATAGAATATTCTCTTGCATGGAGGTTCAGCAATGGGATGTTTGCTATAGTCCTATCATTTGGTCTTCTACTCACAGCACTGGGAAGCAGGAAGGCAAGGTCATGGAGATATGGAACTGGTCTGTGATCCTTCCAGAACTTTTGGATTCTTAGAAACATGAAATTTTCTTCCATCCATATTTCCAAAAGATCTAATGAGCTCTGAGTCACATTCCTGCAGGCTGGCTGCGAGGCTTCATCGCCGATTATGGAGTCCCATTGATGGTTTTAATCTGGACAGGGGTGTCCTACATGCCTTCAGGAAGTGTTCCTAAAGTGATTCCAAGAAGGCTTTCTAGCCCTAATCCATGGTCATCTGGTGCCTATGAAAATTGGACGGTGATCAAGGCAAGTATGCGCGCAGGCTTTCCGTGCTAGATCTATCATAATCATCATCATTAGAGATGTCCAAACTATTTGGGGTCGCTTTTTACGAATCCTTGATTTTTATTCATTTTTAACAATTTTTATTTACTTTACCTTAGGTCTATCTCTTATCTTTCTTAGTAATTCGGCCTTAAGTTCATACATATTCATCTCGTTGGTGTATGCTCTATCATTGTGTGCAAACTGCAAACTGCCTTAAATCTATTTTCAATTAGCTTATTTTGGACAGGTGTCACCTCATTTGTTCCTCTAAATAATCACTGATTAATTTATTATTTCTAATTTTCTAACACATTAATCCAACCATTCTCAATTTTGTGACATTCAATTCAGATTCCAATGACTTTTGTATTGTCTAACACTCGCATCAATACAACATTATGTTTAGGCATGGAAGATCATTAGTTTAGTTCCGCATCGGATAAGCAAAATATATGTTGATGTGTGCTTGGCCCTCACTCCAACATTGTTTCCACAACTGGTTGTCGCTCCCTAACACATTATTGGCCTAAAACGGATTTATAAAATTTATCGTCAAGTCTCTGTGATATTCTCTTAATTGTTACCCCTTCTTCTATATCTTCATTTTTTTGTAGAACTAAACTCATCACACCTAAATACAGTTTTATCTTCCAATAATATTGATTGCTAATCGGTAACATCACATTCACTAAAATTACATATGGCATGTTTGATCTTTATTCTACAAACATTTATCATAGAAAAATTATCTTGATTTCTCCTACTAGCTTTGATCACACCAAAGATTGACCTATCATAGAAACTTAATCTCAAATCACCAAAAGCCTTGTCTTATAACAAACAAAATAACTCATCTTGCATACATGAATGCCTTGAAATTGCATCTTGCAGGAAATGGTGAATGTGCCCATAGTCTACATAGTTGGAGCTTTCATTCCAGCTACAATGATAGCAGTTCTTTATTACTTTGACCACAGTGTAGCATCTCAGCTAGCTCAGCAGAAAGAGTTCAATTTGCGAAAGCCGTCTTCCTTCCATTATGATCTACTACTATTAGGTTTTCTGGTACTTCTCATAAGCTTTTTAAGAACTATAAGCTGAATATGTGACTCATTATGTTCATTTATAGATTTTATAAGCTTGAATTTACTGTAAAATTCTCTAAGGTTTTGTGCATGCAGACTTTACTATGTGGCCTAATTGGTATTCCTCCTTCGAACGGTGTGATTCCGCAATCTCCTATGCATACAAAAAGCCTTGCTACACTTAAGCATCAGGTTTTAGCTACACTTAATCAAGTTTTCTGCTGATTTTTTTCTGAAGACAGCATAAAATTTATAAAAAAAGCTTGTACATAATTCCTCAGCTTCTCCGCAATCGTCTAGTAGCAACAGCACAGAACAGTATGAGGCAAAATGCTAGTCTGGGACAATTATATGGAAACATGCAGGAAGCTTACAAACAAATGCAAACCCCGCTGATTTACCAGGAGCAATCCGTTCATGTATGTTTTTGAATCAATCAGCGCCCGGTTTCCTCGTAAATTTCTTCTTTAGATTGAAGGAAAAGTTTGATTCATTCATCAGGGACTAAGAGAGCTCAAAGAATCAACAATACAACTAGCCTCAAACATGGGAAACATAGATGCACCAGTCGATGAGTCTGTTTTTGACATCGAGAAGGAGATCGATGATCTTCTTCCAGTCGAGGTTAAAGAACAGCGATTGAGTAACCTTCTCCAATCTGTAATGGTTGGGGGATGCGTAGCAGCGATGCCGTTCCTAAGAAAGATTCCAACATCAGTACTTTGGGGCTATTTTGCCTTCATGGCCATTGAAAGCTTACCTGGAAACCAGTTCTGGGAAAGAATTCTTCTTCTTTTCACAGCTCCAAGCAGAAGATTCAAGTATGTCTCCATTAAGCATAAAAATTCCAACATATGACAACTCTAACACTAGCTCTATTTTGCAGGGTTCTTGAAGAACATCATGCCAGCTTCGTGGAGACTGTACCATTCAAGACTATCGCTGCTTTCACCATCTTCCAAACAGCCTACTTGCTAGTGTGTTTCGGACTGACATGGTTACCGATAGCTGGAGTCCTATTCCCCCTGATGATCATGCTGTTGGTCCCGGTAAGGCAATATGTTCTTCCTAAGCTTTTTAAAGGAGCACATCTTACAGACTTAGATGCCGCCGACTATGAAGAGTATCCCGCCGTGCCATTCGAAATTGCAACGGTAACTTAACTTCTCCTAATATTTACTTACACTTTGTCAAATAAAATCTTGCTCACTAGTTGAATACGTTGGTCTTGAAGGAGATCGATGCAGGAGTGAGGCGCACATATGCTGAGAGTGCGGAGATTTTGAATGAACTAGTCACGAGAAGCCGTGGTGAGATTAAGCACATGAGCAGTCCTAAAGTCACAAGCACAAGTGGAACACCAGCTGCTGATTTAAGGAGTCGCCATAGCCCTCAGATTATGGAGAAGGGCTATAGTCCCAGGATGAATGATTTGAGACAGGAAAAGAGTCCTACAGTAAGCGGGAGAGGGAAGTTTAGTCCTGGGATGGGAGAGGCAAGGCCTTCGAAGCTTGGAGATGGCGTTCGGGGTTCAACTATGAAGTAGAAATGGATGGATGTGTTCAGCGTTTTATAGCTGAGTTTTATTCCTGAATGTTTCCCTATAGGCATCTAGCTGATCTAATGAATGAATAATTGTGTATACTTCAAATTATGTCGTTCGCCCCTGTTGGAGCTCAGTGGCTTTCCAATTGGCTGCTGGTTAATATATGAATAAAGCTTTGATGTATTTGCATCCAAATATATACAAATTATTTGTGTGTGCTAGCATCATGCATAAAACTTGTGAAGAAATACAAACTGCAAGATTAAAGAGTTGGTAAAGGACAATATTTCTTAGTACACAATTTGGAGAGGGGAAGAAGAAGAAGACGAACTTCCAGAGAGTTCATAGTTCTCAGGAAAGAGCTTGATTATGTAGTAGAGAGTAGTAGTAGTAGTAGTAGTAGTAGTAGTTAAGAAGATAAATTTTAAGTATATAAAGAAAATAATATATTAACATTATATAGTAGAGAGTCTGTCGTTTGGACACAATTGGAATTGATTTCAAGAATTGAAATCAATTCCAATTCCTATAAGAAATCAAATTTGTCTGAATTCCAATTCTATTGTTCAGCTAGACGATAGAATTAAGAATGTAGAAATATAATTGGTTAATTTTGCTATTAAACTTAACAAATCGTAAGAATATTAACCGAGCCACATGAAGCACATAAGATTTAAAGTGAGAAAACATCATATTTACTAATGTTAAGAAAGCCGTAAATATATTTGTGCATGTGCCCGGAATTTTCCATATCTTCTATTGATTGAAAAGAATTGGTTTGAGTTCAAAATGAATTCTAATTCCACCCTTCAAGCGTGCAAACAAACAATGGAATATGAATTGGACCTTTAATTACAATTCCAAGGTTTCACTTCATCCAAATGAATGGACCTAAGAATATGTGGTGGGGTTTGAAAAGTGACAAACTTTGGCCTTTAATTATTGCTTCTTGAAGTGGCAGGCTAAAGTTTTGTAGTAGAGCAAAATTTGATGTGGATAAGAAGACTAAAGTGGCAGACAAAAGTTCCATTCAGAATATTTTCATAAATATTCTAGGAGTTTATAAATAGAACTGTTATTGATAAGAAGACTTTGTGGAGTAATGAGCTATAAAAATAATTTAAATGTGCTAGTAAAGGTTGTACCACCAAGACTTATATTGATTATAAGAAAGTTAAGTATTGTTGAGAGGCTAGTGAGCAAAGCAACATGTATAGATTTTTGATGATCCATGTGAGTGTGTTATGGACATAGGCTAGTTACCATATTATGCCATAAATTATGTATGTCATGTTGTGTCATGATTTGTTGTGTATCACGTCTTTATTTAATGTCATGTCTTTATTTATATATATCGAGTATAGTGTAGGTTCTTTATATTATGATGCGTCTTTAAAAGAGTATTAGTTGTTAGAGTCATTACGAGGGTATTAGTTATTAAGAGTTATTAGTTGTCGTCAAGACTATCATGTAAGCATGTCTAAGGGTCGGAGATGTGGAAGCAAGGTATCAAGGAATTAGAATCTCACATCTTGTCATGTTAAGAAATCGTGGTAGCTCTCTCTCTCTGAGCATACCACGCTTAAGCAAGTAAGCAACCACGGTTCCAGCATCATAGTATCGTCATCCCCGCCTACGGTCACCCTCCGGCGAAGAACCAACATCTTACGGGCTTGCCCGTAACAATTTAGTATCTGAGTCATCTTCCTCTACTTACTGTTTCTAGCTCATCCCATTGATTCCTCGACAAACAGAGCAAGCAGACTCTTATGGACCTACAGTTCCAGCGAACATCGTCGTTCTCTTCTTTGTCAACAAGAACAAGCCCCTCACAACCCTCGTCACCTTCTAGAACTCAGGATCGACGTTCACATGCTTGACCTCATCTCATTCCAAAAATCAGAGTTGACGCCTTCCCTCACCGCTACGGTCCTTTACAGCGACCAAGCTAAGAGTCGACACCTTTCCAGGCTTTTTTTGTTGACGATGGCTAGACGACGTCATTCGCATCCCTAGCCATCTCGTCGACCTCCTTATGTCGATCAAGTGCAACCCTAATTATCGACTTCCCAGACCTACAGCTTCGACGCGCAGTTTTGTTCGCTGCCTTGTTCATCTCATATTCTCAAGCCAACCTCGTAGAAGCAGGTCGCCTAGGTCGTTCTCTCGAGCCCAACGCATCAGTGCGGGTCGAACATCATTCCCTGTGTCCCTTCGCGAAGTCGCAATCCCCTTCTTCTCCTTCGAGCCCCATGCCGACAGACAGGACTTATCCCATTGAACCTTCTGCAACCTATGCCAAAAGTAAACATATTATGAGACAGGTTTTTGTTAACAACAACAAAATCTCAAGTCCGTGACAAAATGGAACGAGACGACGGCACGATGGAAGTTGCTCACAAGGCGACACTGGCAATTTACGCCACCACTCTCGCCAAACTCAATGACCTTATGGTTGTACACAAAAGTAAGGAATTGTTCATCACACGACCGACGATCCTATCCAACCAAAGTACATGTCGTTGATATCACTGCCAGCCCAACAATCACCCAACACTCGTCACCTATTGTTGTTCTTATTCAGAAGGATGCCCATATGCTATACATCGACCGTGAGAAGATCGTCGATGAAACTCCTCTCGAACGCACGGAAATCGATATTGTACTGAACAATCAGTACGACGACGACATCTTTTCGGCGCAGCAATGCTACGTGACATTATTTTGGCGAGAGTTCAAGGAACTAGCTGATCAGTCATAACTTCGCGCTCAGAGTCTTTATCATGGTTCCGACCTTGAGGACAAGCTCGAAGAAAAGGAGAGATAATATGTTATGGGCATAGGATAGTCCCCTTATTATGCCAGAAATTATGTATGTCGTGTCTTTATTTAACGTGTATCACGTCTTTACTTAATGTCGTGTCTTTATTTATATCTATCAGAGTCTAGCATAAGTTTTTTAAATTATGATGACTCTTTATGAGAGTAGTAATTGTTAAGAGTTATGAGTTATTATGAGGGTGTTAGTTATTAAAAGTTATTAATTGTTGTCATTACTATCAAGTAAGCCTATTTAAGGGTATGAGATGTGGAATGGAGGTATTGAGGAATTAAAATATCTCTTATCTTGTTAAGAATCGTGGTTGCTCTCTCTCTCTCCATCCCTCCATCCCTCCCTCCGAGCACACCTCGCTTAGGAAGCCGCGGTTCTGGCTCTACAATATCATCATCACTGCTTTCTGCCCGTCCGGCGAAGCGACCAACGTCCAGCGGGCTTGCCCGTAACAGATAGACTTTGTGCTAAAGGAAGGAGAAAATAAGATCCATATGTATAATAGCTAAGACTAGAGACAAGAGATTTTAAAGCTTTGATCAATGCATTAAATTTGAAGATAATAACATACTAATTGAAGATGAAAACATCAATGAGAGATGTAAATGTTATTTTATTTTTTATTAAATGAGTTTAAAGAGAAAGGTAATTTGGAAGGTCATAATGACAATAACAATGAGATTTATTATACAATGATTGAAAAGGCAAGGTGAACTTAGCGGAAGAAGATGAAAAAAATATAACTTTTAGGCCTTATAATATACTTTATGAGATTTGAAGAGTTGAGGGATATTATGATGGATTTATTGATAAGGTTTTAAATAGAATTTTGAGGACAATTAGGATGTCGAATGACTGAAAAAAGTATCATGGTGTCAATATTTAATAACAATGGTATGCTCAAGTTTGTACTAATTATAAAGAAATCAAACTTATGGGTCATCAAAATAATTCATGGGAAAGAGTTGTGGGCTATTGACTTAGAAAAATTATGTCACTTTCATAGAATTAATTTAATTTCATGTCAATAAGTACTATTAGTGATTTTTGTTAAACAATTGGTGGAAAATATGGAGATCAAAGAAAAGGTCTTGTTGATTTCTATTGATCTTGAAAATGCATATGATCATGAGAATTTTGTGCAATTTAAAGAAGAAATGTGCGTCAAAAGTAAATAAAAGATATTAAAAGAAAAAAACTTACTAATATTAGAAATATTCATGGAGTGATCTAAGTATTTTAAATCATAGTAGATTTATATTAAAGATCAACACTGACTTTATATCTTTTAATTATAGTTATAAAGATGGTTACCCATAAAAGTAAAAAAGGAAGTACTCTGCTGTTTTTTTTATACGACAACTTTACTTGATGAGACATTCACTGAGGAAAGTAAAAATAATTAGAGCATAGGTCATTTAAAAGATAGAGTGCTTCGAAATTAGCAAAACAAGCATGGGAATATGATATGCAATTTTAGTGTGGGTGTATTAGCAATTATTAATCAGCGTGTTAGAGAATAAAGAGACGTAATTAGGTCTGATAGATTTGAGTATCATAGATTGCTTAATTAGGAGAACAGAGATAAATAAGGATATAACATTTAGAATTAAGGTTTGGTAAAATGGAGAAGTGCTTGATAGTACTACGGATCAGAGAATGCCATGTAGACTAATAAGTAAATTTTATAAATTACTAGATCTAAGATGTTCTATAAATTTTGAGTCTCGTGTCATGGGGGCTATAATGAGACGCTATTATGGCAGGAGGCAACACAACGGCGGGAAATAGACACATGGCAACCTATTTTTATTTTCGCATTTATTGTATTTCGGCACATTTTGTTATTTTAATTATTTCTCATTTAGTTTTGGGGTACAGGTTGGTTTGGGCTTTGGGTTACATGTTGTTTTAGATTTCATTATGTATACTCGGGTCGGCTTGTGGCCTAGGGTATGTTGAATAATATAGGAGTTTTTTTTGGTATCTAAGAGTTTCGGGCTCTCTCTTGTATCCCACAGAAAGCCCCCTCTTCCCTCGTTTCCCTGTCGTGTGCGCCTACAAAGGCCTACGCCTACAAAGGCCTCATGGGCCGATTGATTATGCAAACCCAAGCAGGAGAGCATCTCAGAGTGTCCCTGCGGCAACTGTTGGTATTTGATGATTGGTGTGTCTTTAGCAATGATTGATATGCGTTTAGCGCCCTCCTCCTTTTGTATTTAGTTCCACATCTCCAATCATGCATTTGGTTCCCCTTTTGTGTGTTTATATAGAGGGAACAATGTAAGAAGAATCAGTTTTTAAGTGAATAAGAGAAATCACATTTTATTTCTGTTAGCATTATTAGCGAGTTTTATTCTTTTTTTTGTTTCTGGTGTGCTATTAGCATGTATGTACCTCTTATTCCTCTTCTATATATAGAGGAGCCTCTTATTGAATGAATGATGAATTTTTCCCGTAACCATTCAACATGGTATCAAAGCCGAGAAATCCCGTAACCTAAATCCTTCGCACCTGCGCTTCCGCCTCGCTTCCGCCTCGCCCCCGTCTCGCCCGACAGCGCCGTCTCGCCCGACTGCTCCTCCGCTTGTCAGCGCCGGCGAGCCCCTTTCTGCTCTCCGCCTCCTCTCCGCTCGACAGTCAGCGTCCAGCGCTCTCCGCCAGCGCTACTCTCCGCTCGACAACCAGCCTCCAGCGCTTTCCGCCAGCGCTCCTCCCCGCTCGACACCCAGCGACCAGCGCTCCTCTTCTGCTTCACCCTCTCCTCATGGCGCCGGAATAAGTCCTTCTTTCCGGCGCCACCTTCCTTGTGATGTTTGAATGGCTGAAACCATTCACCTCTTGATGCCCTAAATTTTTTTGGGGGGCTTTCCTCCTATCCGGATTTCTATTCCGGTTCTATCTTTCTCCCCGGATTTCTATTCCGGTTTGCCATGGCATCTAGTGGAATGGATTCTCCCACTCTTTCTACCGGTGTTACCCCGGATCCTCTCTCTACCGGTGTTGCCCCGGCTCTCTCTAGTGGTCCTTCTTCATCGGTTTTTTACCGTGGAACCACTGATCACAATACCTCTCAGATCACTACTATCCGACTCGATGAATCCAATTACCTTTCATGGTCCCGTTCCATCACCCTGGCGCTGAAAAGTCGGCGTCTCTTTGGCTATGTCTCCGGCCACATGAAGGAACCTGACAGGACTTCTTCTGAATGGCAGCAGTGGAAGTCCGAGAATTCCTTGGTTATGTCCTGGCTCACCAACTCCATGCAAGAGTCCATTGCCCGCAACTACCTCTTTCTTGATAGTGTTGCTGATATTTGGCGTCGTGCGGAGTCAACCTACTCCCGTCGTGGCAATGCGGCTCAGATCTTTCAGCTCCGCCGCCGGATTAGCTTACTCCGACAGGGTGACCGACCTCCTTCAGCGTATTACTTGGAGTTCACGCAACTTTACCAGGAGTATGATCACTTTGATCCCCTTGTATTCGTTAGTCCTATTGACGCGGCGATGGTTCGGGCCAGAGATGATCGCAATCGCATATTTGAGTTCCTTCATGGATTGCATCGCGACTTCGATCAGATCAGTGTTCAGATTCTCGGGCGACCGTTGATTCCTTCCCTTTCTGAGGTTTACAGCATAGTGCAGCAGGAGTTTGATCGTCATCAGACTCTCCTACCTGACCCTGTGCCAGAGAGCTCTGCTCTGGCTGCTTCTACCCCCTCTCTTCTTGGCACTCGTTCATTCCGTGATCTCAAGTTGAGGAGCACAGATAAGGATCATCTTGTATGTGATTATTGTGGCAAGAATCGCCATACACGGGATACCTGCTTCAAGCTTCATGGGTTCCCTACCCCAAGAGGGGGTGCTTCGCTTCGTGGCGGTCGTGGTTCTGGACGCTCCCCGGGTCGTCATGTTGCTCCCCGTGCGGCCCATCTTACTGATGCTACTGCTGATGCTTCTCATGGATACTCTGGTACTGATGCCTGTGCTACACCTGGTGGCTTCACGACGGATGAGATGCTAGCTCTGCGACGCATGATGCAGGGTCTTTCTACGGAGCCTTCTGCCTCTTCCTCCTACGCTCATACAGGACTGCCAGGTGCTCATTCTGCTGTTTCTTCTTCATCCACCCAATGGGTCATTGACTCTGGGGCCACGGATCATATGACCGGGTCCTCTACAGGTTTTGTTTCCTATACTCCTCTTTCTGGGCGTGATAAGGTGAGTATTGCTGATGGTTCTCTTTCCTCCATTGCTGGAAAGGGAACCATCCCCTGCTCCTCCCTCACCTTGTCCTCTGTCCTTCACGTGCCTACCTTTACTCGTAATCTACTTTCCATTAGTCATTTGACCAACTCCATGCATTGCTCTGTGACCTTTCTTCCGTCTTCTTGTGTGTTTCAGGACCTGACGACGGGGAAGGTGATTGGCTCTGGTAGCATGGTGAATGGTCTCTATGTGCTTGACTCTGGCGGCGCTGATTCTTCCCCTCTAGCTCCTCATTTCAGCACTGTTCACCCTCTGTACTCCTGGCATTGTCGCCTGGGACACCCATCTCTTTCTGTTATGAAACTGTTATTTCCTGCTCTTTCTGCTACTATTTTAGAGTCTTTTGTGTGTGATGTCTGTAGTGTCAACAAACATCATCGTACTTCATTTAAACATGTATCTTTGCCAAGTTCTATTCCATTTGTTGTTATTCATACTGATATCTGGGGCCCATGCTTGCTCCCTTCTATTTCTGGTTGTACGTGGTTTATTAATTTCATTGATTGCTTCTCATGCACCACATGGTTATATTTGATACGTCGCAAAAGTGATGCGTTCTCCGTTTTCCGACAATTCCATGCCATGATCGCCACCCAATTTCAGTCCAAAATTCAAATTCTTCGCAGTGACAATGGCCGGGAATACATGGATTCTCAGTTTGAGCGCTACCTGGCTGACCACGGTATCTTACACCAGACTACCTGTGCGTATTCCCCTGCTCAAAATGGCGTTGCTGAGCGGAAAAATTGCCATTTGTTGGAGGTTGCTCGATGCCTCTTGTCCACAATGCATCTCCCAAAATTCTATTGGGGAGATGCGGTTCTCACTGCTGCTTACCTCATCAATCGTATGCCCACACGTGTCCTCGGGAACTCTACCCCTTTGGACACGCTGGGGGTGACTCCCACCCGCCTTCCTCCTAAAGTGTTTGGCTGTGTTTGCTTTGTTCACATCCATCACCCTCGTCCATCCAAACTTGATCCGCGTGCCCTCAAGTGTGTATTTATTGGGTACTCTCCTACGCAAAAGGGTTACAAGTGTTTTCATCCACCTACAAGAAAGGTGTTTGTTAGCATGGATGTCACGTTCCGTGAATCCGAATCATATTACCCTTTGTCCTCTTCCTCACCATCGGGTGTTCCCTCCGTTTCTTTGCCCATACCTCCACCATATCCCTCACTTCAGGGGGAGACTTTACCAAAGGAAGTGAGTCCTGCTATTCCAGTGGAGGTGGGCTATTTTCCTATGTCTCCTCCTGCCTCTCTGGATCCTTCCTCCGCTATGCCTCCACCTCCGACTCTGCAGGTCTATACTCGGTGTGCAAAGGGGACAAGCACACAAGAGCCTGCTATGTTACCAGAACAGTCAGTGGATCCTGACTCAGGGCCTTCTGATTTACCGATTGCCCTTCGAAAAGGTATCCGGTCTTGTACCCGCCATCCTCTCTCTAATTATGTATCTTATGATTCTCTATCTACCTCCTATAAGGCCTTTGTCTCCTCTCTTGCTACTTCTTCTATACCTGTGTCATGGCAACAGGCTCTTGAGGTTCCTGTGTGGCGTGAGGCGATGGTTGAGGAAATGAAGGCTCTGGAGAAGAACCATACATGGGATCTAGTCTCTCTTCCCTATGGAAAAAAAACCTGTTGGGTGCAAGTGGGTGTTCTCTGTGAAACAGAATCCTCAAGGGATTGTTGAGAGATGCAAGGCACGGTTGGTTGCAAGGGGTTATACCCAAACCCAGGGCATTGATTATCAGGAGACATTTGCCCCTGTTGCTAAAATGAATACCATCAGGGTATTGGTTTCCGTTTCTGTTTGCAAAAATTGGGATCTTCTGCAGCTTGATGTGAAGAATGCCTTTCTCCATGGTGACTTGGAGGAGGAGGTCTATATGTCTATTCCTCCAGGTCTCACTCCGACTGGTTCTTCAGGGAAAGTTTGTAGATTGTTGAAGGCTCTATACGGACTGAAGCAGTCCCCAAGAGCATGGTTTGGCCGGTTCCACAAGGCGATGGTGTCGTTTGGATACTCTCAGAGCAATGCTGACCATACGCTGTTCATCAAACGTAGGCTTGGGAAAATCACTGTTCTTATTGTGTATGTTGATGACATTGTCATAACTGGTGATGATCATGAAGAAAGTCAGAATCTGAAGCTGAAGCTTGCCAAAGAGTTCGAGGTCAAGGATCTAGGAAAACTCAAGTACTTCTTGGGAATAGAAGTTGATAGATCAAAGCAGGGGATCTTTCTCTCTCAGCAGAAATACACGTTAGATCTTCTTGAGAAGATGGGGATGAGCGGATGCAAACCGGCTACCGATTGAGGCAAATCACCGATTGGGGCGTGATGATGGAGTGGCGATTGAGGATATTTCAGGGTTCCAAAGGTTAGTGGGGAGGCTGATATATCTTTCTCATACTCGTACGGATATTTCCTATGCAGTGAGTGTTGTGAGTCAGTACATGCATACTCCAAAGACACAGCACATGGATGCAGCACGCAGAATTCTTCGGTACCTCAAGTCCTCACCAGGAAGGGGAATCCTGTTTTCCCCGAGTACTGATCTCAAGATTGAAGTTTATACTGATGCTGATTGGGCCGGGTCAATGGATGATAGGCGATCCACTTCTGGATACTGCTCTTTTGTTGGAGGTAACCTTGTCACTTGGAGGAGCAAGAAGCAACAGGTTGTGGCACGGTCTAGTGTCGAGGCTGAGTTTAGAGCTATGGCTCATGGGGTCTGTGAAGGCTTATGGCTTCGGGCCTTATTGAGCGACCTTGGACTTGTTGAAGAAGGACCCATCCGTCTATATTGTGACAATAAGTCTGCCATTAGTATCGCTCACAACCCGGTTCAACATGACCGGACAAAACACATTGAGGTGGATCGACACTTTATCAAGGAGAATATTGAAAGAGGAATCATTTGTACTCCTTTTGTGCCCTCCAACGGGCAACTTGCCGACATTCTCACTAAAGGGTTGTGTGTGAATTCCTTTGACCAGATTGTGAACAAGTTGGGCATGTTTAATATCACTCGCCCAACTTGAGGGGGAGTGTTAGCATTATTAGCGAGTTTTATTCCTTTTTTTATTTCTGGTGTGCTATTAGCATGTATGTACCTCTTATTCCTCCTCTACATATAGAGGAGCCTCTTATTGAATGAATGATGAATTTTTCCCGTAACCATTCAACAATTTCATTTTGACTTGGTATCAGAGATAGTGGATCGATCTAGTTGCGAGCTCTCCATCCGCAGGGCAGAGCGCCAACTGCGGCACGGCTCACGTGCGGGCAAATCAAAATATGCGGGCATCGTTGCGATGCACGTACAGGAGGTGCGGCGTCGTTGGCATTGCAGCATGAGGGTGTGTCGCAGTTCTCGCGCAGGCATCGTTGAGACGCGAATACAGGTGGTGCGACATCGTTGGCACTGCGGCGTGTGGGTGTGCTGCAGATCTAGTATGGCATCTTTGGCACTGCAATGTGTGGGCCTCGTTGGCACTGCGGCGTGAGGGTGCGGCGTGAGAGTGCAGCATATCTAGTGTTGCATCGTTGGCACTGCGGTGTGAGGGTGCGGCATGAAGCTCTCGCGTACAGGAGCTGCGGCAGTTAGGGTTGCGAGCAATATGTCATTTGCTCGCGTACGGCTATTTGTGTGAGGGTGCGACGTGGAGAACTCACGTGCGGGAGGCGCAGTCTGCCTGGCGCGGCGGGGAGGACAGGCGCCCAAGTTGGTTTTGCGGCTCAATTTGTTTTGCGGCAAAAAAAAACAATAAATAAACCAAGAGCGGTGCACACTCATGGAGAAATTGGTTGACAAAATGGAGGAGGCGGACATAAAAGTATTCTTTGAGTTCTTGCGGATGTCCAAAGGTCAGGGCTCGGCACAGTCGTCGCCGCCTCCGGTGAAGCTGGATCTTCCCCCTGTGGAGCTGAAACACGATGGATCAGCTACATACTTAAGCTGGTCGTGTCGGGTGAAGAGGGCACTTTCTAGGAGGAACCTGGAGGGCTATCTGACTGGGGAGAATGGGGAGCCATTGAAGGACTCGGATGGGTACAACGTAGGGGTGAGCATAAAAAACCGCAAACCGCAAAAATCGCCCGCACCGCGCAAACCACACCGATTTTTAAACCGCACCGCGTAAAAATCGCAAACCGCAAAAATCGCACCGCACAAACTAATTACATATTATCTATTTTCAGGAACATGTGGCATCACATACATCTAAATAAAAGTATAACTTATAAATTATTAATTAATAGTAGTAATTAACTATTTATATTAGTGAATATAGTTGCTTTCTTGCTTTATTTTATTTATTCTCTATCAATTTATTGATGAATTTACTGATTTGTAAGCTTTTGTTAAGTACAAATAGTATCATAATGATTAGTCTAACCATAAATACCAGCCTTCTCTTAATATTTCAATGTTTGAAAGATAAATAAAACTACAATTATGTGGGTGATGTGCATATCTATGACTTAGAACCATTCAGATTCATTATATTTGTTTTGGATGTGTCATTTCATATGCAACTAAAACAGTCATATCATGAGAATTGTAGTATCTAAAGATCTATTTTTAGCTCGTAATTGATTTTGTAATATTTGTATTTTAAAAAATATATGTATTACACATTTTTTCATGATAATATAACTCATGTAATTATGTTTTTGCTCAAATTTTACATCACATTTCACTTAACATTATCTTTTTGGTGTCTATGTAAATCGCATGCTAAAAACCGCACCAAAACCGCAACCGCACCGCAAAAAACCGCACCAAACCGAGTCACGCCGCGTAATTTCGGTGCGGTGCGGTTTTGCTCAGGCTAAAACTGCACCCTTGCGGTTTGGGCCAAAACCGCACCAAACCGCACCGCGCACACCCCTAGTACAACGAGTGGAAGAGTAGGCATAGCATGCTACACACTTGGCTCCTAAACTCGATGGTCACATCTATCGCTATCACGATGGATGACATATATACCGTGAGTGATGTTTGGGGGGAGTTGCAGAGGTTCTATGCAGGAGTCGACAACATGAGAGTGTTTCCGATTGAGGGGGATAGAGACGGTAATCTAGGGAGATCGATTGATTTAAGAGTATGTCGCAGATCTGGAGCGACTGTGGGCAGACTATGATCATTTCTCACCAGCTGCATGTTGCAAAGATCCCAAATGCACGAAAGGGGAGCGAGATGCTCAGAGACGGACTATGCATTTTATGAGGGGGTTGTACCTGGCATTTGAGCCATAGTGTGAAATGTTGCTCGCTCATCCAAAAATTCCTTCTCTGGATGAGACGATCTCTACTTTGATGCAGGAGGAGAGCTGGATTAGGCTTCAGTCTGGTGCAGTTGCACCTTCAGGGGTGAAATCAGCTCTAGCGGTCACCAATTCAGGGCATGCAGGATACAAGGGTGAGACATGAGAGTGCTTCAATTGTGATGAAATAGGTCATCTACGACATCCTTTCCCCAAGCCACCAAAGGAGCGGCATGCAGGTGGAGGAGGAAAGTTTGGGAACCGTGGTCGCGGACGTGGGGCTCGCTGAGGTGGTGGAAGAGGATGCTACCGGGTAAATCTAATGATAGCAAAGGAAGAGGTGGAAGGGGGCATGGCCGATGTAAGTTACTCAGAGGATTAAGAGATTTTGGATGCTTACTCCCAGCTAATGCGAAGGAAGCAGAAGGGTGTGATTGATGACGCACTCACTCTAGCTTCACTAAAGGGTAACGTTGCCTCTTTTGCTCACTCGGTTCTTGTGATACACTTGTCCTCGCATCTATATCCACCACTAGATTATCAGATTGGATAGTCGATTCGGGTGCTTCTCGACATGTCACTGTGAATGCTAGGAAATTCCGTTCGTATACTCCCTTAGCAATCCCAGAGCTCATTCAGACTGCCGATGGCACAGCTCAGTCAGTGGTTGGTAAGGGTACTGTACAATGTACCAACATGTTGACTCTGTCCAATATTTTGCAAGCTCCTTCCATTACTATGAATCTCTAATTCATTTGTGTCATTATCCCAACTAAAATGTGTTGTTTTGTTTAATATACCGAAGGTAATATTCCAGGAGAAGGAGACCGGCAGGAGACTTGGGACAGACACATGGCATAGTGGCTTGTGGTATTTGGACAGGGAAAGTATGGACTCAGCTTTTTCAACCATTATAGGGGGTACTACAGGAGATGTGAGGGGCGTGGAGGACTTACTACTACTTCATAATCGGTGTTTGGGTCTGTTACAGGTCTTATAATGTTGTCGGAGGAGAGGCCAGAGGTGGAGGAGATGGCGGTGGTGAAGGATACCGTGGAGCCGGAACCGCGGCTGCCTAAGCAGGGTTGCTCGTTAGAGGAGAGAGCCACCAAGATCTCGCAATCAAAAGATGAGAACTAGAATACTTTCTTGCTTGATTCATACAACCATCCAATGCCTTTATATAGGCTACAACATATAATAAGACAAAACAATAATGATGATACCTAAATACTAGACCCGGAGCTCGAGGCCCCTACATAATGATAACACATAGACACCTAGATAATAACGATAATTATAATAATATGCGGTCCATAACATCACTCCCGTTGTCCAAAAAGAGTTTGTCCCCAAGCTCGAGGGAGATCACGAGAAGGCGAGCGTCATCCGATACCTTCCTCGTCCGAGTCCTCGACGTCTAGGTAGAAAAGTTTTTTGCATTTGTGTCCGCGAGTGTAATGCTCGTCGCAATTAAAACATAAACCCTGAGCGCGGTGGTCCAACATCTCAGTCCGAGATAAGCGAAGGACGGGCGCGGCGGAAGGACCCTCGAGACATCCCTGTGGAGTGCCGAGGTCGGTGGGCAAGTAGGCCTCCCGGGCCGACTGGAGGCGGCAGTCGCATAGTCGGGCCAGACTCATAGCAGTCACTAAGTCTGGCAGGGCCTCAAATTCGACATCCAGTTGGAGACGAGCTTGAAGTCCTGCTGTGAAGATGGAGACTTGCATTGCTGAGGGAAGTGTGACGTGTGCCAAGAGGAGCTGAAACTGCTCCAGGTAATCATCCACTGCTCCTGTTTGACAGAGTGATGTAAGGGCACCAAGGGGGTTGTTGCGGATGGGAGGGCCGAAACGTAGGTTGCAATACCGCTTGAAGTCGTCCCATGTTAGGCCCGGTTGGTCGGTGAGGAGACGAGCGGCCCAAAGCAGAGCTGAGTCGAGTAGGTGAAAGGAGGCGAGAGGAAGTCGATCAGCAGCTGGAATTTGTTGGTGGGCAAAGAATTGCTCACACCTGGTGAGCCATGCCAATGGATCAGTTTTACCGTCATAGGTGGGGAAGTCCAGCCTGGTGTAGCGCGGCTGCATAGCCACGTCTTGTTGAAGGAAGGCCCGCGGCTTGTGGCGGATAAGCGGCGGAGGTGGAGGCGGAGGTGCCGACTGGAGCTGGCGTGATCCGTAGGTGGGGTGGCGATTATGGGAAGAGCGGCGGTCAACTCATTAAGCTTGAGGGTGAGGGGTGCAATATCGTCCCGATGCATGTTTCAGTGTCCATATGGCATCTTTCAGCGTCCCGAAAGCGGGTCTCGATGGAGGTCCTGAAATCTTGGAGAGCCGCCATGAAGTCAGAAGCGTCGGTCATCGTGCGGTCGGAAGTAGCACGCGAGAAAAAGCGGGTGATGGGACGAGAAAAATCCTCCGATGCTGCTGATTGGGAGTTGTCGCCGGAGCCGCGACACTTTCCAATTTTGTCGCGTAACTCAAATATGTGTGTTGATAAGTGCTTGTGACGTCCCTTTTTATAAGGGTGCTGAATAGTAGATATATATTTATGCTGATTAAGAGGAGCGGGTCCCACAAGGACAAACGACGCTGGGCTCGAGATCGCAGGCTGAAGGGCTTGACGGGATTAATTTGCACACGTTCGAAGAGTTGCTGAAGGCGTGCGGTTGTGGCTGAAGGCGCAGGGCTCGAGATCGCAGGCCGAAGGGCCGATCGATATTGCGAACTCAAGCAGATGAGCGTCTCGGAGTGTCCCAGTGGCCAGCTCGCAACTTGAGCCACCTTGTTCCCAGCCGCAAGGCTTTTGTGTTGCGTGCATCGGGCATTGAGAAGATGGTGGGAGGATCACTCCACACCGCCTCTCCTCTCCTTACATCAAGCAGTGGATAAGATTCCTTGGGGCATTGCCTTTGTCGTTTTTCGTAGAGGCCAGTGGTCTTTTTTTCACCCGTGGACGACTTCTTCCACTATGGCCTCCACTCATCCGCTTCTCCCTCGACGACTCCAAATAGGCACCAGCGGAATAGGACCAACATCACCAATCTCAACATAGGTCATTCTTAAGGATCAAGGGGGAACCATAGTTCACAAAAATTCCCACCCTCCACCATCACATCACATCCAGTGACTCGATCATGTGCATGGGCCTGTGACATATCGAGCAGTAGACTAGCAGTTGAAAATTGAAGTGGATATGTTAGAAGGGTTAATTACCGGGACCTCCCCTGTAAGTTTGTATAATTACAGCTTGCACCCCTCTTAGTTTGGAAATTACAATTACCTCCCCTCCAAGTACCTATCGTTTACATAAAAATCCAAACCGTTAAATATTACTAAAATGTATGTTTAAAAGGCCATATTACCCACCGCCCTATTAATTCTTGGAAACACCTCCCCCGTTTATTACTTTTCCTAAAATCGCAAGTGAGCCCTAGGGTTTCTCTCCCGCTGCCATTCCGATCGCCGGCTACTGCACCATTCCCATCGCCAGCTGCTGCTCGATGATGAGGTAGGGTATTCCCTCTCCATTTCTTCCTCTCTCTCTCTCTCTCCATTTCTAAGCTTTTCAGTGCAGGTAACCTGCGCCATGCCGCCATCGCCGATCTCGTAGGCTTTTCCTCTTCAATATACACTAAATCTACCTTGTGTTTCAGTCCAGGTAACCTGCCCCAACATTAAAATAGAAATCTTATATTAGATTCATTTTGAATGATTTTCAGTCCATTTTTGTGTGAACTCATTACATTTTTAGCGGACTCCCTTCTTTTTTGGTAGGCATGAGGACCAACAATGTGGATAATGAGTTAGATGCATTTGTTAGTTGTGATGAGTTGGAAGTGAATGTTAATGATGAAGACTCTTTATTGTCCAATTACGATTCAGCTAGTGAATGTGATTTTGATATTTCAGACGGGGAGGTCAACATATCTCAAATTGATGGAGCAGCAAGGAATTTATGTACTCCTACTATGGTTGAATTTGAAATGCCAAAAAACATAAGTGAATCTATAATATTTCAGAATGACATGATATTTACTGATGTGAATGCATTTAGAAATGCTTTAGTTGAGTATTCTATTAGGGAGGGATGCAAGTTAAATAGAATGAAAAATGAGAAGGCGAGGCAAGTATAGATTGCAAGTGGAGAATGCATGCATCTCCTATGGCTGATGGAACTACCTATCAAATCAAATCATGCTTTACTTCACACAACTGTGTTAGGATAGATAGGACAAAGGAGGCAAGTTCCAGGTGGATGGCAGATAAATTAATAAACTTAGGAGCAAACCAATTTTGGCATTGCTTGATGGGATTCGGTCTAAGTTAATGAGTAGAGTAGAGTTAAGGTACCAAAAAGGCACAACATGGAGAAGCCAAGTTTGTCAGAGTGTCGTTTCTAAGTTGAATTCAGCAAAAGATGAGGCAGTGAAGTGCACACTTCTAGTTGGTAGTGAATATGAATTTCAAGTTAGAGAAGACAACACTCATTACATTGTAAACTTAATGCATAGGAGTTGTGACTGTAAAGTGTGGGATTTATCTGGAATTCCATGCAAACACGCTGCAATGGCTATAGCTAATAAGAGACAAAACATTCAATCATACACGGATTCATGTTATTACAAGGAAAATTATATGAGAGCATATTATCACAAGATTAAAGGCATTCCGGATTCCATGTTTTGGCCTTCAGCTGATGTTGAGCCATCTACCATTCTACCACCTACCATTAAACGTTTGCCGGGAAGACCCAAAAAGAATTGGAAGAAGGAGCCCGGAGAGCGAACCAAAATAAGCAGAAAGAGGAAAAGTGCAGTGACTAATTGTGGCAACTGTGGAGGTGCTGGTCATAACAGGAGGACGTGCAAAATTAGAAGCTTACAGGTTTATTTTAATATACTGTGCTCTAATATTTTTTAAAAATATAATGTAAAATTAATTTTTTTAATAATATATTGTGCAGTTGGATGATGAAACACCACTTGCTACCTTTGTAAGCCGTAGAAAAAGACCAAGGCATGCTGAAGAGGAGAGCCATGATGCATTTGCGCCACGCTCGAGTGGAGAGCCATGAAGCATGACATCGCCAAGCTTATTTTTGGGAGACTACTTTTTGAGTCATTGTAATTGAAAATGCATTTTG
The DNA here is from genome assembly GCA_033032865.1 of Dactylorhiza incarnata. Classification (NCBI taxonomy): domain Eukaryota; kingdom Viridiplantae; phylum Streptophyta; class Magnoliopsida; order Asparagales; family Orchidaceae; genus Dactylorhiza; species Dactylorhiza incarnata. Next base: position 1,608,827 of record JAWHQI010000268.1, on the reverse strand, counting down.
TTTTGTAAACACCACCGATTATTTTTTGGGAGACTACTTTTTGAGTCGTTGTAATTGAAAATGCATTTGTTTTGTAAACACGACTACGTTTTGAGTCGTAATATCTTCTTGAAACAGTCGATGATGATTGTTTTTTCTATAAACAATCTTAATTTTGTCATATTTAGAGTGACTTGTATTATCATGGTTGAGTTGGGGAGGGAGAGTGATCGCAGTATTCAAATTCATGAACATTATGTAATTGCTATAAAAATTCACGATCTATATACAATTCTGTTTCCAAACTCAAGAATGCGGTAGTCGACAAGGGTTGAGCTGCTATATAAATATTGCCATATCTTTATATAAATATCGATTAATAAAAAAAATTCAAATTACATTTCCTGTATTTGAAAACTTTATTGCAAAAATTACAAACACATCCATCAACTAAAATAAAACATTACAAAGACACCCAACAACTAAAGAAATACATTACAAACACACCCATTGACTAATGAATTACTATCAAGGGTAGAATTGGCATATAATTTATTAATTCCGTTAGTTTTAGTATTTTCCATCCAAAAATTGCATTAAAGGGTGTAGTTGTAAACTGTAGGTACTTGGAGGGGAGGTAATTGTAATTTCCAAACTAAGAGGGGTGCAAGCTGTAATTATACAAACTTACAGGGGAGGTCCCGGTAATTAACCCTATGATAGAAATGAAAATATCAAGATGGATGTGTAGCAAAGAAAGAAAAGTTAGATCACATGATTATACTAGAGAAATAGTGAAATAGCTGAAATGGCGTTCATCGAAGACAAGATAATAAAAAATAAACTTGAGTGATTTGAGCATGTAAAAAGAACGCCTAAAAATCCACTATCTATATGAGTAGATATAATTAGCGTTGAAGAATTAAGTAGGAGAAGGGGCACACTCAATGTAGCATGAATATAAGTTATGCAAGAAGATTTGCATAATTTGGATTTAAAACCTCGAACAACACTCGAGACTGACAATTGAAAAATAAGGATTCATAAAGCCAACACCATATTCTTAGGATAAGTTAGACAGTGACGAAGATCTTGAGATTTTATTCATCAATCAATCATAGCTAAATTACAAGTCCTAAATCCCCAGTTCATGGAAATAAGGTGAAAGAATAGCTTCAAAATCTACATTCAAAACTAGTAATATTGATCCTATTAGACAAAACTTCAAAGTAACAGATGTATCAAAAAAAATATTAACAATTCATTGCTTAAACCAATTTTTCTCAGACATTATAATTTAATTAAATAACTCTTTTTGGTCTGTATCATATGGTTTACAATTATCATATCTATGATCTGTCAAGCATGCTGGAGCAGCAAGACGTCATCTTCACTGCCAAACTTCAAGAGCGCCTATGTCTAGATGTTAAGTTTGAAGACCCTGCAAATCTCATCACTAACATGAGTCTAGCTCGATTTTTGGGCGGCCGCCTTCAGTTGGATCAGGTCAATAACATACGATGACTATCACTTCCTCCAGATATCAGCCCCCTGACCAATGTGAACCCCGTTCTGGAGATGGAGAAATGGGGCAGTTGCGGCCCACCTCTTTTATTTGTCGCATGTCTTACCATAGAAGGTGGAACACTACAAAGGGGTTCTACTTCAATTGTGAGGAGACTTACGCAGTCAAACATTAGTGCAAGAAGATGATATGTTACGTGTTGATTTGGATTTCATTGTCTATACTCGAATCAATTTGTGTCATAGAGCATGCTAAATAATATAAAATGTCCTTTTTGGCATCTAACAGATTAGGGCTCTCTCTTGTATCCCACTAAAATCCCCTCCTCCCTCTTTCCCAATCATACGGCTACATCGGTTTCAAGGGCCGATTGATTCCGCAAACTCAAGTAGATGAGCATCTCGGAGTGACCCAGCGACCAGCTCGCAACCTGAGCCAACTTGCTCCCATCCACAAGGCTTTTTGTCACAGTGTGTTCCCTGCATCAGGCACTGAGAAGACAAAAGAGGGTGGGAGGATCACTCCACACACCCCTATCCTTCTACCTACATCAAGCACCAGACGGGATTCCCTAGGGCATTGCCTTTGTCCTTGTTCGTAGAGGCCACTGGTCTTTTTTCACCCCCCCCCCCCCGGAAAACTTCTTCCACGCTGGCCTCCACTCGTCCACTTCTCCCTCGACGCCCCCAAATAGGCACCAACGGAATAGGACCCAAATCACCTATCTCAACATAGGTCATTCTCAATGATCAAGGGGAAACCACGGTTCACAAAAATTCCCACCCTCCTCCTCCATCGCATCACATCCAGTGACTCGATCATGTGCATGGGGTTGTGACATATCGACGAGCAGTAGACAAGCAGTTGAAAATTTAAAATGGATATGTTAGAATGAAAATATCAAGATGGATGTGTAGCAAAACAAGAAAAGTTAGATCACAGTGATTATAGTAGAGAAATAGTAGAAATGGCATTCATCGAAGACAAGATAATAAAAAATAGACTTGAGTGATTTGAGAATGTAAAAAGAATGCTTAAAAATCCACTATCTATATGAGTAGATATAGTTAGCGTTGAAGAATTAAGTAGGAGAAGGGGTACACTCAAGGTAACATGAATAGAAGTTATGCAAGAAGATTTGCATAATTTGGATTTACAACCTCGAACAACACTCAAGACGGACAATTGAAAAATAAGGGTTCATAAAGCCAACGCCAAATTCTTAGGATAAGTTAGACAGTGACGAAGATCTTGAAATTTTACTCATCAATCAATACATATCTAAATAACAAGTCCTAAATCCCCAGCTCATGCAATAAGGTGAAAGAATAGCTTCAAAATCTACACTCAAGACCAGTAATGTTGATCCTATTAGATAAAACTTCAAAGTAAAAAAATTATCAAAAATAATAATAATACTTCATTGCTTAAACCAAATTTTCACAGACATTGTAATTTAATTAAATAAAACTTTTTGGTCTGTATCATATGGTTTACAATTATCACATCTATGATCCGTCACAAGCTTCATATATAGGTTGTGGCGATTAAATCAGTTTGCCTGCTTGTATACTAAATAATTGTAATGGAGGAACCTAAAAGCTCAAAGAATTTCTTCTTAAATGCTTAATAAATCTTATCACCTACACTTGAGAGTCTAAAGTATAAATTGACTAATACCTAGCTAATTAGCAACATGTTGGGCAAATTGGTACCATAAGTTGGCGAGATACACAAGTATTCAAACACAAATTCAACCATAAAGTTTAAGGGGGCATTTGGGGAACCCATGCAGTTTCATTTGTCACCGGAGCAGTGGAAGATGGAGGCGCCCCAAATAGCACATGAGGCTCTGGTGGCGTTTCGCCTCCGGTCAGAAAAGAGAAAATTTCTGATGGGGCTCCATTGCCCTCGAGAGAGTAGGATCTCTATTTGCCACCGAAATGGAGCCTCACTGGTTGCTTAAACAGACCCTAAGGATATGGGTAAGAGTCAACTACATAGTATATCTCCACCCAACAAATACACCGCATATCAAAATTGAAACTAAGGCTCCGTTTGTTTCGGCGGTGGCGTTTTGGAGCGGTGGGAATGGAGGGAGGGGACAACTTTGTCCTTGAATGCCAAAAATGGCATTTTGGGGCATTTTCCCCCACCACCAATGGAGAAAAAAACTCCTGAAACAAACAGACCCTAAATCATATTCCCCACCTCCAATCATCATCATCATCATCGCCATCCTTTTTCTAACAGGCTGAGGGAGCTCATCAAAATCTAATTAACATCCCATGTCCCAAGACATAACATCTAACATGTTGATGTAGCCGTATTCTTATAGTTTAATTGTTAAAGTCATTAACTTTGGTCGATTCGTTAGGGTTTTCTTATGGAACTTTTTCTACGACTTGTCCCAGTCTTCTCTCTTAGCTGGAACCAAATAATGGAGCACTTCATTGTATTGATATAGACAAACTGCACCGGCAAGGTAGAAACAGTACCGAAACAAATACTAGGTCACCTCGGGACCGCGAAAAGCAAAATCGAAAAGCAGGAAAGCACCGGTGGATGTGGTTCCATGAAGGAAGAAGACGAAACAGTGAAAATCAAAATTCGTTCATGTTCCACTAACCTACAGCTCCCAGCGGTAATGGCAGATCCCTCGTCCACAGAGGAAAGGGACCCAATGCCCATCATTTTTACTGTTCGTAAGTCGCCTCTTCCGCTGCGTACGTGCAAAATTCCTCTTTACAGTATAAATGGTGACCAAGAAGAGCAAACAGTGAGATTTATTGTGCAAAAAAAGTAATTAAAACTTAAGAAAAAAATTTAGGTAGGTTTCTCTCACCTAAGATCATGGTGAGAGGAGCACATCTAAGTCGTTGGTTCTTCATAATTGATCGAAATATTATCGTATTTTGAATTAAAAATATTGTCAGTATTCTTAGATAGCAGATTCACCGTAGAATTTGTGATCATACGGGTTTATTAATCTCTCATCTAGAACTAGGTGAGATTAAGTATTTCTCAAAACTTAATGCCATGCACTTTGAGATATAGAGAGAGAGAGAGAGTCATTTTAGGACGTAAATTTTGTCAAAAACATCATTATCATAGAATGTATGTTTGACGGGGCAAATGTTATGACCGCTATAAAGAAAATAAACTAGTTTTGAGCATAAAATGCATGAATTTTTTTAGGTGAGGTCAGGCGTTCACGAACCATGGTTCATGACCACCGCATTCACGACCGCCGCCACCGCGTCAAACGAAGCCTAAATTTGGGCATTGTTAAAGGCAAACCAAAAATGGATAACCGCACACCATTAATAACAGCAAACAATACTTTTTGGAAATTATTCGGTGCAAACAAATCTGTTGACGACAAACCGATATTGTTAACAATAAATTAAATCTAAAATAAAAAAATATCATTTTTTCCAATCATTAAGAGGGGGTTTGAGGATAGGTGTTAATCAAAGTGACACAAAGGAAAAAAAAAAGTAAATGGTGAGCTCTTGCTTCTATAAAGGCATAAAATGTTGTTCACCTAGTTTAGCTTTTTAAATAACCAAAGCTTATCCAAGAAGAAATGAAAATTCTATTCATCATTCATACTTCAACCACAGAACTTAACTGATAATCTCAAATTATGCATGAATAAAACATGATCATTAAATTTTTTGCACAATTATTATTTTTATTTCCTGACATTGTTGTCTCAAGAGCCTTTTGCTATGTTATATTACTCTTTGGAAATTTCTGGAAGATAAGAAGATGATCGTATACATCTTATTACACTTCTTTGTCGGTTAAATTTATTGTGCATGCATATACTGAATAAACAAATCATTATAGAATGCGAGAAGGTTTCGGCTGAGCGGGAGAGGGAATCGGGGTGAATTTTCGGCGCTAGCGTGCGGCTTATGGCTTGCCCGCAGAAAATTTCTGAACTAATTTTAGATGAGAATTTTAAATTATGTTGGTGCACGGATAACCGTTTTTGGTTTTCCTGTAAAAAAAAACAGAACTAATTTTAAATGGGGATTTTAAATTATGTTGGTGTGCGGATAGCCGTTTTTGGTTTGACTTTAACAATGCCCTTAGGGTCCGTTCGTTTGGACGGAATTGGGGGGACGGAATTGGAATTGGACCTCCAATTCCAATTCCGCCGTTCGTTTGGCAAATTAAAGGCATGGAAATGGAATTAAATCCAATTCCACGGTAATCTCATATACCCTAATTCCCGTCCACGCCAATTCTTACCTCGCGACATAGTTTTTCCCGCGATGCGAAGGTTCCGCACCTCCAGAAATCGTCCGCGTTCCTCTTCTTCGCCGGCGACATTCCTTATCTCCGGCGACAATCCCATAGCAACCTCCAGTCGCTCATCCCCGGCGACGGCGTGCACATTCGGCTCCAGTTGATCGGTGTAAAAGAGTTGCGCCCCTCTGCTTCTGCTGCGCTCCCCTTCTTTCCGGCTCCAATACATCTTCTCCGGTCACGACCACCTCCTACGGCGACTGTATGTCCCTTCGTGACTATTTTTTGTTTTTCTCTGACGACATTCCTTATCTCCGACTTAGTTTTTTAGCAGTTTAGGGCTAGTCTTTTCATCATTTGAAGGAGTTCATCATTTTAGGGCTAGTCTTTTCATCTCTGGCTCACATTTCTTTATCAGTTGGAGTTTATCATTTAAAGTTGGAATTTCTGTGAATGCTCAGTTTTAGGGTGTGTGTGAATGGTGTATGTGAATGTGTGGACAAAAATTTCCGCCCAAGTTCCGGTCCCAAGAATTTCGTTTTTTGGCGCGACGTTTTTGCTCCGATGAGTTTGGACAAAAACGTCACATTCTTATAATGTATGTTTGGCATGGCAACGGCTATGACTGCCACCAAGAAAAGAAACTAGTTTGGAACATAAAAGTGGATGAAGTTTCTTAGGTTTGGTCTGACGTTCACGAACGATGATTCATAACCACCGCATTCATGGTCGCCGCCGCTGTGCAAAACAGAGCCTAAATAACAATAAGAAACTATTTTGGTCAAAAATCTTGCAATAGCTTTCTCATGTTTGGGAGTAAATATTCATCCTACTTATCATTTCACTGATTGTCTAGTAATTTGGTTTGGAAATACCCTACATAGAAATATATGTCGTCGCTTGTTTGGTACTTTGACGAAACAAATTGTCTTTGATTCAATTTTTTGTAACAAGCTGTCGTTCTGCCTCCACATCTTTAGCAATTCATAGTAGACAAGGTTATGATTAACGATTATATTGAATCTTTGTTGTCGCAATGGAGTTTCAGGGAAAGTTGATCACGCAAAATGGTGAAAACAAGAAACGTGAAAGGGGAAGAGACGCACGACTGGACAAGTAACCCTATCTTTAATATATGTCGTCCTTGTTTGGTACTTTGATGAAACAAATTGTCTTTGATTCAATTTTTTGTAACAAGGTGTTGTTCTACCTCCACATCTTTAGCTATTCATAGTAGACAAGGTTATGATTAACGATCATGAATCTTTGTTGTCGCAATGGAGTTTCAGGAAAAGTTGGTCACGCAAAAGGGTGAAAACAAGAAACGCGAAAGGGGAAGAGACGCACGGCTGGACAAGTAATCCTATCTTGCGGTTGAAAAATACCTTATTTCGGCTTATTTTACGAACGCTGAATGCCTTTAAGCGCGCCCGCAAACGCCCACATAAGCTAAAACTCTGGGGTTTTTTTCAAAACGAAACGGAGCTAAAAAGCTGAAAGAAAGGAAAAGGAGCTGTTGGAAAAGATGTGTTGCAAATGTAAATCTGTTTGGATGAACTCCATTTTTAGAGCTTTTCAGAATAGAGAGGCACATTGCAAATTGTTTAGCTAAACTTCGTTGTGTTGAGTGACTCCGAGCGGGGACGGTGGGATTGAGAGCACATTTGTACCATCATGCCTTCAAGTCTTTAAAGTGACTCTTTTGGTCGGTGCTTCGCTTGGCGTTATGCGACCTGGTCTCATGTGTTGTCTCTGGTTGTGCCGGAGGCACTTGCGGCTCGCTTGGCGGTGGAGATAGCACTGGAGTTTTGTTGGTCGTCTGTGTTGGTGGATGGGGGATTGCGCTACTCTTTTCGGGAATTTGCGGGTCAGGGCGGCGTTCTTCTCGGTGGATTTCCCTATTATTTTTTATACATTGGAGATGTCTTGGAGGCTTTCGCATATCGAGTTTATTTTCTCTGGACGCTTGACTAACTGGGCTGCGCATGCTATTGTGTCGGTTTCTTTTCAATCGCCCTCCACTTAGCCTCCTCATATTTTGGATTTGCTAAGTTCAGACCTTGTTTATGAATGAATGACCTTTGCTTTTGCTTAAAAAATAATTTAAATGGTAACAAATACGCGGTAAATTATATTATAATATGCCATTAATTTTGGGTGCTGTTATTAGCAAACCTACTTTGGTTGCTAGCAAACCATTACTACTAGCAAACCGGCACTTTTGAAAATGGCTATTTGTAAACCTTTTTGTTATTAGCAAACCACCGAAAAATTTAAAAAAAAAATCAATCATATTATATGTGGCATTAAAGCATTTTCAAATAAACATTATAGTAAACATTGTTTGTTAGCATTACATATAATTTATGTAAACAAAAACGGGTTCCAAAGCTTTCTTTAGTGCTCCAAAAGATTTTTAGATGCCCCAAAATTTGATGATCCCCTCCAAATCTTTCTTTAGCTTATCAACAAGTCTTTAAATGCAACAAAATATATCTTTAAGCGTCCCAAAATTTGTATGACCATATCCTACAAACAAAAAAAGATTGATATTAGTAAGCAATGTTTTTTAAAGAATAAAATTGAAAATTTGAAAATAATTAGTAAACAATCTTACATTTCATCCCTTTAAATTGAGTATGTTCTCCCATGAAAGTGCCAATTTTGTATGATATCGCCTCCATGGAGAGTAGAGTGGAGGTAGTGGTCTCCCTTCTTTCATATATAATCCCACGAAATGATTGCCATTAATTAAGCCGATGAAGATGACTTTCGGCTCAATAGGAAGCGGTGAATCCAATGGTAAAAATGTTAAACTTTGATTTCTTGAAATATGAGCAACGCCAATATTGTAGCAAGTTGAAATCACTAACCCCATATCCGGTATGGACATCCACTTATCGTATGGTGCCGGTGAGCTTTTGCAATCTAGATTGTTGATTAATTCTTTTCTTTTTGTGCTTCCATAAATTGCATCATACAAAATATCTCTTCGCCCCAACTCATTCATTAAATCGGCTCTAACTTGTTGCCAATTTTCGCCCATGCCTAGCGATTCACTAATCACACGAAATCCACAATGGCCATCCGCGGCGACATTGAACACATCAACCAAGTGATCAGAAATACAAGACGGTAGTTGTCGGCGAACGCTATCATATAATCTATTGCTTCGCATACTTTGTTCCCTTGATGACTTTGATAGTTTTCTTTGTGTAGTTATGTCTTCTTTCAAGATGTGCTCGAAAAGGGACGGATTGCGCTTTGTAGATTTGTAGTCATTTTTGAATCTTTTTGTGCTCCCTTTTGGTCTTCCTTTTAATCTTGTTGGCAACATTGGCTCTTTCGTTCGGGTTGATGTTGGATCCATTATTTCACGCAATTTATTTCTAATCTCCTTTTGTTGATGCTCATTTGTGTTTGCATACCTTGTTATGATCCCTTCCAACTCGATGGCTATATCTATGTCTCCGGTGTTCATAGATTCTTGTGTTTGTGGTATTGCATCACTTTCCAAGGGAAAAGATAATTGCTTCCAATGTTTGTGTAGTAACCATATCGGACATGCTTTATTTTGTGAGATATACGGTGCCAATTCATGACTACATGGTAACCCAAGTGTTGAACGAGTTGTATGCGGACATTGCTCACCAACAAATAATTTTGATTTCTTGTACTTATCTTCTTCTAGTTTAATCAACTGCAAAGCTTGTATCGACACACGGCCAACCAGGTCTGAGTATAAAGTCCCCTTAAAATCATTACTAACTTGAATGGAGCTATGCCCAAACGACCTTTTTATTTCTGTATGTTGGAGACTTAACATTTGATCGAAAGCTTTCCATATGGTTGACAAGTTTCCAATTGAAACTTCTAAAAATTTCTTCAACTTGCTATGCCCCCCTTCAACACGGTTTGTTGTTGAATTGCCTAGGTGCATATAATTATCAATCCAAGCACAAACAAAAGACTCCTTCAAAGGTTCGAGCCATGTTGTACATATGTAAGAGATAACTTCTGGGTATGCAGTGGAATAAACCTTCAAAATACTATTGTATCTCATATTGAATTCATTTTCATTTCTTGCATCTACTAGACGTTGCCAAACACCAAGAAAAATTTCAAACTCTTTCCCATCTTTGAAATATTTCTTACAATTGGATAAAATATTTCTATGCACATGAACTTGACATAAAATATGCTTGACATTTGGAAAAGTATTTTTTATGGCATTCATCAACGCCAAGTCTCTATCTGTGACGATCACATTAGGCAAGGAGGTCTCATCCAAAATAGCCTTGAAGTGCTCTAAAGCCCATCTATAACTTGACTCGGATTCATCAGATAGAAAAGCAAAAGCCGAGAAAAATGTGAGTTGAGTTGATGTAACGCCGACTATGGAAAGTAATGGCAAACGATATCTATTTGTCTTGTAGGTACAATCCATTAAAAACACGGTTGAAAATATTTTACTTAGTTGAATAGATACCGGATGAGCAAAGAATAAGCTAATCAGATTTTTGTTCCCTTCCATCACACGATTAAAACTCAAATACCCACTATCAGTTAAACATTTGTATAAGTATTGTATAGGTGTGGCTCCATTCAGTTCTTTTTTCTGCAACTTATACCTCTCATTGTAAATAGTCCGCATCACCGTGTGATTCTCTGCATTCCTCTTTTTTAAGGTTGATAATATACATTTGGGCTTAACATTTGAGGCATACATATCGTGAACTATCTTCTTCTCAACACAATCCAACCTTCCAACGGTGACATGGGCTTCTAAATGTACCATTTCATGGTTATGTGTCCCACATTTTACTTCCACGGTCCATTCATCTGAGAAGGCATTTTTTTCCCAATCACACTAAAGGGGCAACCGCAACGCTTACTAGTAGATTTTCTTAAATTTTGTTTTGTCCAACCTTTTTTACATTGTTTCTCGCGGTAAAATCCACTTCTATCACACCCAAGAAATACACGTGGTCGTGCTCTACCACCTTCTAATTTATCTGAACCTTTAACTGTGACAGCAAAACTGCAATATTTGCCAATATTACGAGCCCAATCAATCAACACCTCCCGAGATGAAAACTGAATTTTTGTTTCAAAATGACTACCAACATCAACCTTCACATCCGAACCACTACTCAACAATGAAATGAATAAAATATCACAGTCAATAAAATCATATCAACACAATCTCAACATTACACTATCACAACTATTTAGGGATTCAATGGGTACCTTTCAGTTGATGGATTACAGATAGCAACCTCCATGGAGGAATCAACACCAAATGTAGTTTCAGACAACATCCAATCGCATATAGAGGGCCCCCTGAACATATCCAAATTATAACACTAAAATTTTAGAACCAACAAAAAAATTCCAGCACTTGAAAACAACAAACCCTAAACAATTCTAAGCAGATATTATGTGGCAAAAACAGAAAATCGAGTGGTAAGGAAGAAGAAACATTGTTGCGAGGAAGAAATTGACCGAGGAAGAACCACAATACGAGGAAGAAGAAACATTGTTGCGAGGAAGAACCACTCTAGTACGGCAGATGCGAGGAAGAAATGCAAGCAGGCATTCAGCGGTGAGGAAGAACCCTGTACGGCAGATGCGAGGAAGAAGAAGGGTACAGTAAATCGAGTAAGGATCGTAAACTCACGGTGAGCAAAAACAGGAAATCGCCGGTGAGGAAGAACCACAATGCTCGTCCACGAGGAAGAAAAACGAGGAAGAATCTGTTACGAGCAGGGAGGCCGAACGTATCGCATCAGAATCGCGAGGAAGAACCCTAGTACGGCAGATGCGAGGAAGAAATGCAAGCAGGCATTCGGCGGCCGACTACTGTTCGCAAGCGGGAGAAGGAAACCTAATGGTTTGCTAGTAGGAGTTTTTTAGGGGAAAAAATAGCATAAATGGCCTGAACCGGGTTTAATTTGGTTTGCTAGCAACCAAAATAGGTTTGCTATTAACACCACACTTAATTTTTTATTTATTTTTTAAACCTCATGTGAGCCGCATATCCGGGCAGATGCGCCCACCATAAAATGTGACTTTATATTGCCTGGTTGCACGTAAATAGCATAGGATTGTAGCACCGTAATGAATAAACACGTAGCACTTATGTTTATGTGGTCACCAATATTTGTTGGTAATAGTATTTTAAAACATAATATCACCACAACCATGTATATGTGAGCAAACTTTAATACTCGTGAACTTCATTATCACAAAATGTGATATTTGAAGTCAAAAAATCAAATATTCAAATGTCCCCCATCGTCCTAAATAGAATTTGATTTGAGCGCCGACATATGACATTTTTGTTGTCACTCATCGGTCATTTTGAGTCATTTGTGATTGTGTAGAAATGATATCGGACGCTCAATATTTTCTGTTGAGTTGGTTTGATCTTTCAAATTCATGTGTATCATGCTTCCACCTATCGGCCGCCGATGTCGACTCTTCAAGCCGCCCATGTGTTTCACATGCAAGGAAACTTCTAGTAAAGTGGCCAAAGCAAATGAAATGTCTATATATATAAAGGGTTGAGTTATGACTTGGAATTAAGACACATCAAAAGCCAAACCAAAGAGAGATAAAGCCTTGAAGAGGAGAGTGGTGGTGCACGGTCGAAGGAGACGGTGGTCGTCGACATCCGATTGCGGACTGCATCGACATCGAAGAGCGAAAGCGTGCGGTGTAACAGTCTCCCCAGCATACAGCTCGCAAGGACGACCGCCGGCACCCCCAGCATCTAGCTCGAAAGGGTTCAGCCTAACCAAATGGGTTGCAGCCCATGCACCCCAACCTCTTTCTGTCCCACCACAAGGCATAGTGGGTTGTTGGAGACCGCAGTCCCCCTTTTCATGAGGAATGGTTTAGTTAAGCGGCAACGCAGGGACTTCCCAGGAGGTCACCCATCCCGTGACTACTCCAGTCTGAGCACGCTTAACTATTAAGTTCTTCCACTCCTCATCACCAATTGATCTACTGCGGTCTCCAACAACCCACTATGCCCTATGGTGGGACAGAAAGGGGTTGGGGTGTATGGACTGCAGCCCATTTGGTTAGGCTGAACCCTTTCGAGCTGGATGCTGGGGGTGCCGGCGGCCGTCCTTGCGAGCTGTATGCTGGGGAGCCCATTTTATGTTTAGAATATTTTGGGTTATTTTATTTTATATTTGAAATTTATTAGGTTTTGGGTGAGGGCAAGCTTAATAGTTTTGACTTAGGGTCGATTTTGGGTTTAAACAATTTTGAAATCTAAAATTTACGACGTCACTAGCTTCATTGACCCTGGGAGAGATTATGATACATTTTAGGTTCTGTTTGGAGGGTTTGTGTTTGCTCCGGTGAGTTTTGACAAAAACACCACCGCCTTAGAATATATGTTTAGCATGATATCTTAGAAAAAGAAAACTAGTTTTCAAAATAAAAGTGGATGAAGTTCCTTAGGTGAGGTCTAGCGTTCACGAACGGCGGTTCACATACGTTTGTGACAGCCACACAAATGAAGCCTTAGTGGGTTAGGTCAAACCATAAGTGCTAGCATACTGTAGTCCTCCGTATTAAGTTAATTTTAGATTTTTTTTATTTTTTTTAATTTATGAAAATATTGAGCTGATGTTTTATTGCTTAATTAATAATTAATTATATTATTAATCCCCTTGTGACCTCTACTAGCCAACCCCACTACCCATGAATCCATGATCCCCACTCCCCTCCAAACCATATATATTAAACTTTGGAGCACCACGATTTACAATCCATACAACCATTTGACCCGGCCCTAAATTTCATGGAAACTCCAGATGGACCCGAACATCAATTTTGCACCCTTAGGGGACCACTCCGGTGAACGTCCCCACCCAGGGGACGATTCCCTATGTGTAGAACATAATTTCCCCGGTACAAAATGAAGTCCCTCCTGTACAGGCTGCGGTTCCCCCTCCACCGGCTCCTACTCAATTCCAACAGACGGAGCTGGGCCAGACCTTGGCCGCTATTCTACAAGCCTTTTCTCAGCTCTTTGTTCGACAAACTTCAATCTGCGTTCGACGAACATTATGCTTCAGTTCGACGAACTTGCTCTCCAGCTCGACGATTTCAGTTCTCCAGTAAGTTCAACAAATTTTATCTTCAGTTCGACGAACGCAAATTGAAGTTCGTCGAACACAGAGTTCGTCGAGCTGAGAGTTGAGTTCGTCGAACTGAAAGTTGTGTTCGTCGAACTGAACATCTTGTTACTTATGCGTCGAACACAGAGCTGAGTTCGTCGATCTCAAACTGGAGTTCGTCGAACTGAAGATAAAATCGGTTGAACTGACTGGAGAACTGAAATCGTCGAACTGAAGATAAAATCGGTTGAACTGACTGGAGAACTGAAATCGTCGAGCTGGAGAGCAAGTTCGTTGAACTGAAGCATGACGTCCGTCGAACGCAGAACGGATTTCGTCGAACGCAGATTGAAGTTCGTCGAACACAGAGCTGAGTTCGTCGATCTCAAACTGGAGTTCGTCGAACTGAAGATAAAATCTGTTGAACTGACTGGAGAACTGAAATCGTCGAGCTGGAGAGCAAGTTCGTCGAACGGACGCATGACGTTCGTCGAACGCAGAATGGAGATCGCCGAACGCAGATTGAAGTTCGTCGAACACAGAAACTTGGAATTTTTCCAAAGTTCTAGCTACTCAGACACACTTAGACCTTGACCCTTAGACTATACAATGAGGTCAACTTGAGTCCTAGTCACAGATAGTGATCCTAACCCAAATCAGTAATAGGGTTGTTCCAACACACATTAAGTGGTGTGAGATTGAGTCAAGCCCAAACCCAAAAAATCTCCAATTTGGCCTATTTGGGTCAAGTGAGCCCAAAACTCAAATCAAGTGGTTTTAGCCCAATCCCATGGCTCAAGTGGTCAGCTCACATGGTGACCAGACCATAAGCATGCTGAAAATTCGAAATTGGGGAAAAGGAGGCTTTGTCCAAGTGTCAAAAATGGAGGAAGAAGACAAGGAAACAAGGAGTAGGAATTGAAGGGATGGGTGCCAAATGGCACCCCCTTTGCATTCCCTAAGCTCTCCTCTGAGCTGGGGGAGTAATTGCCCTCAGTTTGAGGCAGCGGGGAGGGAGTTCCATTGGTTGGGAGGGGCGGCCAAGGAGCTGGCCGAAAATACAATAATGGCTCAAGGTCATATACTCCCCCTCCCTTTGATTGCTCCCCCTCACCACCTTCAGCACACTCCAAGGAGACGAGCCCACCCTTCCAGCAATGATTTTGAGCCCAGCCACGCCGGAGTAGCCATGGACGCCGGAAACAATGCTCGGGTCTTCCTCCGCCGCAACACCCGCCGCCAAGGCCTCATTCAGGCAACGTTCCTTTCCCCTCCTCCCGTGCTAGTCCTCTAATCCTTGCCCTTTCAAAATTATCAAGGAAATGGTGATCCACCATTTCAGATTTTTACTGTTCTTGGCCGAAAAAAACGCACATGACGGAGAGCACCTCCGACCACCTCTGGCCAAACGACCACCGCCAAACGGAAGCCCTATGCCGAGTGAAGGTGGTGGCTTGGGCGTTTGGCCGGAGACGGCCACAGTTGGCCGGAAAATCGCTCGCAAAATCGCCCAGTCGCGGCGAATCTGAGCCCTTGGCTCGTCGGGGAAGACGATCCCTGGACCGTCAGATCTGGCAGAATTTATAATCGCAGACCCTAGTTTGATAAATAATTAAACATTGAAATGATGTCACACATTTTGCCCAATTTTATAAGCTTATTTTGAGGCCCTTAGAGGCCATATTATGAAAAATGTCCAGAGATAAGTATTGTAGATCTGGAGGTCTACTTTCATTTGGAAGTTGAATCAGGCCATTTGGATCACTATAGGACTCACATCACTCATTTTAGTGAGGCTGGTCAAAGTAGAAACCAGAAATTATTTGGTGTATATTTTTTAAAATATAAGTCAGAAGGACTTGAGATTTTGGCCATGCATGAATGTGACATATATCTAGCTTGCACCCAAAAATCAGTTTTTTAGGTGTTGTTTTTTCTAAGGTTTTAGCTAAAATATGAAAAATCAAATAAGTGACATTTTTGGATGTATATAACTCCAACTGACCTCAAATTTGGGTGTCATACTCATCTACTCAATATTAGTTATGGTCAAAATTTGAGACCAAATGGATCTCAGCATGTAGGGTAAATTCCCATTGCATGTTTCTACTTAAAAGGGAAATTGGGGTGCTAATAGCCATTTTTGGTTTAATGAAGTTTTAGATGGGATTGAGGGTGAAAATCACCTTGCATGTCACTAAAGCCCTGACCATGCAAGTGGGGTGACATAGCCATCCAAACCCTAGAATTTGGAGGCCTTTGGAGCTAGATACATTAGGTTTATCTAATTAATTTTAAATTGTCACACTTGTAAATTAATGAATTTTTTGAGATTAAATCAACTAGGAAAAATATGAAACTTAGGTCTTGGTATTTTTAGGTCAATACTATGCTCTACTGATTTTTCCAGAATTTATTCAGGTCATAATATAGTACTTGATGTATAACTCCTTATTTGCACACCTTGAGTATTAATTGGATATTATGATTATAATTTCCCTGGAATATTATGAAACTTAGGACTTGGTATTCTTAGGTCAATAATATGCTCTACTGATTTTTCCAGAATTTATTGAGGTCATAATATAGTACTTGATGTATAACTCCTTATTTGCACACCTTGAGTATTAATTGGATATTATGATTATAGTCTCCCTGGAATATTATGAAACTTAGGACTTGGTATTTCTAGGTCAATACTATGCTCTACTGATTTTTCCAGAATTTATTGAGATCATAATATAGTACTTGATGTATAAATCCTTATTTGCACCCCACTCATGTTAAATAGATATCATGGTTAAATAATCCCTCAAAAAATATGAAACCTAGACTTTGAGGTTTTTAGACCAATATTATGCTATTGTGAATTTATCAGAATTTATAGAGATCTGTAGATGATACTAGTTGTGTAAATCCTTATTTGCACCACATCCCTATTAAATAGAAATCATGGTTAAATGATCCCTGAAAAAATGTGAAACTTAGGCTTTGAGGTTTTTAGACCAATATTATGTTATTGTGAATTTATCATAATTTATAGAGATCTAGAGATGATACTTGTTGTGTAAATCCTTATTTGCACCTCACTCATGTTAAATAGAAATTATGATTGAATATCCCCTAGAAAATTATGAAATTTAAGATTTGAGGTTTTTAGATCGTTACTCATTGTGAACCTATGGTAAGAACTTGGAACTCAATAGGACATGATTGGGCCAAGGTTGCGTCTTAAGAGCCAAATCTAGTTCAATCTCACCTTGGCCTGCGAACAGTAGAAACTAAAAACATAGATTCGGACCCCTTCCTTATGGTCACCACCCCTCGAGTTATTAACTCTAAGGTACCGTTTGGCGCAGCTTACAGGCTCCGGTGCGGCAGGTAAAAAACGGAGGTTCCTTCATTGGTAAGCGTCCGCTCTCAAACGCCGGTTCTAAATATCCGCTGTTTATTCCTAGGGCTGATCCGCGCTTCATTCCTCCAGCTCCACCGCGCCGCAAGCGCGATTCCTCTGCGCGTCTTCTCTTCTTCGTTCCCGACTCCCCCCGACGGCGAAACCCTACCTCCGCGAGTCCTCCTTCTTCCTCGCCTCTCTTCTCCAGTCGAAGTGTGACTACCAATCGACGCCTCTTCTCCAGTGCGCCGGCTCCCAATCGATCGAACGCCGGCTCCCAATCGATTACTCTTCCGATTTTTGCTCCCAATCGACGCCGTTTCTGCACCCGATCTCCTCTCCTAACAGCCTCAACTCTTTGAGATCCAACATCAGGTATCTACTCACCTGAAATCCTCTATTCGTTTGTAATTTTGGTAGGGATATGAATTTTTTTTGTTATTTTAGGTGTATACTCACCCAATTCTCTATATATGTATGTGTGTGTGTGTGTATATATATATATATATATAGGTTTGTGTGTGTGTGCGTGTATGTATTGTTAGAAATTTTAATTATAAAATATTATAAATTAAATGTTTTGATTGTAGCTAAATGGTGTTTGGTATTTGCGCTCCTCATTATGATGGAAAAGCTCAAAACCAAACTTGGAGGGAATCCAAATATTTGGAGGGAAACCTTTCATGAATGAAAGGATGAACCTTTAGTCTCACCTTGCTTATTAGCTCTCTAGCCAAAGAGTTTATATATGTTTTCACACCTTCTTATTTGTTCAAAAGAACATAAGGAGAAACTATGAACCACGCGCGCGCGCGCACGCACCGCACCGGACCGGATCCAGATTTCGGATTTCGGATTTCGGATTTCGGATTTCGGATTTCGGGTTTCGGATTTCGGATTTCCGATTTCGGATTTCGGATTTCGGATTTCGGATTTCGGATTTCGGATTTGGGGAATAATTGAATTGAATTGTATTTTTTGTTCAAAATAGTTTCAGAGTTTTACTCGGAGTTGCGTCGATTAGAATTCGGAGCTGCGTCGAATAGATTTCGACGTAGCGTCGTCAAGCCGCTGGAGTTGGCGTGGCGTCTTGCGTCGATAGGTCCTGCGTCGATATAACTCGACATAGCGTCGTCAAGCCGCTGGAGTTGGCGTGGCTTTCACGCGTTCTGCCGTTTTTTACGCGTATTCTTAACCGCTCTTTACGCGTGTTTCTCGCCATTACTTACGTTGGAAATTACGTGCTTTCCAACTATAACTGTTAATAATTATTACGGTTTTAATATTGCCGTTTTCCGAGATTCCTTTCCGGCGGTTTACTGTCTTTATATATTGTCGTTCTTCTTAGAAAGAACGATCGCTCTCATATGCTCTTCTGCTCTCGCTGTTTTGACGATCTTCTACGTGATTCCTTTTCTTTACATTTGCTTCATCAAGTGGTTGTTCGGGTGCTCTGTGCTTCTTCGGTGTCCGCGCACATCGGAGTTTCGGGATCTAGCCGGGTGTTGTACCTTGGAGGAGTGAGCATCGGTTGAAAGCCCTGCCGGAGGGTGGTGCAACTTCTTTAGGGCGGTGACCACACGCCTTACCCAGGCTCGATTCTAAACTATATATTTCCTCTCTTTTATTTCTCATCCCTTCATGCAATTTTTTTTATTGCTGATTATATATATATATAGATCTGCTGTTTTTTCTGCACAGTTTTAAAACCAAAAAATTACATTATTTGTATATTAATATAGGAATATAGTAAAAATATTCCAACATGTATATATATGTATTTGTGTGCGTGTGCCATATATATATGTAGGTGTGTGTGTGTGCTGTGTATGTATATATATGTAGGTGTGTGTGCGTGTGTTGTGTATGTATATGTATGTGTGTATATATATGTGAATGTGTGTTTGTGTGAGTTGTGTAAATATATATATATATGTGTATTTGTGTGTGTGTGTGTGTGTGTGCTGTGTATATATATATGTATTTGTGTGTGTGTGCTGTGTATATATATGTAGGTGTGTGTGTGTGTATATATATATATATGAATGTGTGTTTGTGTGGGCAGTGTATATATATATGTATTTGTGTGTGTGTGCTGTGTATATATATGTAAGTGTGTGTGTGTGTGTGTGTGTGTCTATATACGAATGTGTGTTTGGGTGGGTTGTGTATATATATATATGTATTTGTGTGTGTGTGTGTTGTGTATATATATGTAGGTGTGTGTGTGTGTGTATATATATGTAGGTGTGTGTGTGTGTATATATATGTAGGTGTGTGTGTGTGTATATGTAGGTGTGTGTGTTGTGTATATATGTATGTGTGTGTGTGTATATGAATGTGTGTGTGTGCTGTGTATATATATAGGTGTGTGTGTGTGTGCTGTGTATATATATAGGTGTGTGTGTGATGTGCCTATGTATGTATATGTATGTGTGTGTGTGTGCTGTATATATATGAATGTGTGTGTGTTTGTGTTGTGTATATATATATATGTATGTGTGTGTGTTGTGTATATATGTATGTGTGTGTGTGTATGAATGTGTGTGTGTGCTGTGTATATATATAGGTGTGTGTGTGTGTGTGTGTGCTGTGTATGTATATGTGTGTGTGTGTTGTGTATGTATATGTGTGTGTGAGAGAGAGAGAGAGTGTGTATATATATATATGTGTGTGTGTGTGTGTGTGTGTGTTGTGTATATATGTATGTGTGTGTGTGTATATGAATGTGTGTGTAGACGAGATAACATCAAGTGGTGTAGACGAGATGTTAACACTGCGTGAGTCTATAACGCAACAACTCTATGATGCAAGAAGGTAAGATTCATTCCTAATATTTTAAATTTTAAATTAATATAGGAATCTAATATAAAGTATTTTCAATTATGTAGGTGATACACAGAAATACTTGCATGCAACTGATGGATCCGTGCGGCGAGAGTTTAAAATGTTTTTTTGTTATGTTATTTTGTAATATCTGAAAAACATTCAAACTTTATTTGGTATGTGGTGTGACGTTGGTTTTAAATGTTGAAAATGATTTCAGGTATTAAACAAAGAATTTAAATTAATTAGAAAAAATTAACCTAAAAAAACTCCATCTCTGCCAAACAGTTTTTACAAAACAGCTTATCAAAAGCTCTGCAAACTCCATTTCACACAAACAGTTTTTTAACAAAACTCTGTTTTCCAGAAACAGCACTTTTACTATCAGCTGCTATTCATCAGCAGCTTTTCAACAGCAATAGCTCACCCAAACTGGCCCTAAGAGATTTGCAGATGCCCAATTAGGTTGAAGGATTAATCACCAAAGGCAGTCAACGGAAGTGAAGACGGGGGGGGGGGGGGGGGGGGGGGGGGGGTGTTGAGTAAAACTATCAATTCAGAAATTTGACAAGGGCCTATTAGAGAAGGTGAAGAATGACTTAGCAGGAAGTGCAAGTTGTGATTGAGAGATAACATAAGGAATTAGTCGGTCACTAGGAATAACATGGTTCGGTGTTCAATAGAACAACGACACGGGTCCGTCCGAGTCAATGGTAATCCACCCTAGGATTTTAGAGCAATTGGAGAGCAAATGGGCATATAAGAATGGGTAGAAAACAATAAGAGTAAATATCCTGGAAAGGGGAACCTGGGCTTCAGTAACTATCGCATTCCCTAGTACCGCTGCGAGCCCTTCACCGGGTAACCCACGGGAAGTCCAGGATTCACCCAAAGCCTCTGAGATCAACGAATAATAGACAAGAGTAGTAAAGTGGGAGAACTGGAAATATATTCTCCCTCCCAAATTTGGGAGGGAAAGGAATAAGGATTGGGATAGTCCTGCGAGCGGTAGGCTCGAGATATAATTAAGGACTGTGTTAGTCCTGCGAGTGGTAGGATCGGGAAAGGAATGAGGACTGGGATAGTCCTGCGAGCGGTAGGCTCGGGATATAATTAAGGACTGTGTTAATCCTGCGAGCGGTAGGCTCGGGAAAGGAATAAGGACTGGGATAGTCCTGCGAGCGGTAGGCTCGGGATATAATTAAGGACTGGGTTAGTCCTGCGAGCGTTAGGCTCACTATATATTGCTCTGGGTTATTCCTGCGAGCGTTAGGCTCACTATATATTGCTCTGGGTTAGTCCAGCGAGCGTCAGGCTCACTATATATTGCTTTGGGTTAGGTCCTGCGAGTAATAGGCTAGGCATTTTTTAATTAGAGGTGGTACTTACCAGATAGTACGCGGATACCCTGGCGTGTTCTTCAGGGGCGTACAAAAGGTCTAGGCCGGGAGGTGTCATACTAGCCTAGGAGTGGAGGGCCCGATCCACTGCCCCTGTTTGCCTCAATGGGGTGTACCTGAGCGGAGACTCGAAAAATGGGATAGAGAGACTCGAAAAATGGGATAGAGGTGGTGCTTACCAGATAGTACGTGATATGCCTTTAGTGTATATACGCAAGTATACGTGTCGGCTTAAGTAATATAATAATGAGTTAAGATCGTTCCCTCGGAGAAGTGAACACTCTAACGCTTATGAATATTAGTTTACTCTTTTCCTTAAATCCAAGTTAAATAATTCGATTGGTTGGACGAAACTAAATTGCAGAATATTTAAAACTAATTTTTAAAATACTAAAAGTACTTAAGTTAATTTTTATCAACTTTTAGAGAAAGGAATCTTGTATATCGCTTTCCTAGATCTGTTGTGATATTTGCTAAATATACCGATGCATTATATTTGTTTTACTATCTTGCTCGATTAAAAACTAGGAATCATAATCTCTCGATCTATGAATTCCCATAACCTAGATTTTGCTAGTTATCTCTAACTTAGAAAAATGCTAGGTAAATTAAATTGCTCAAATCGCTCTTGCTAATAAGGTGATGGAATCTCTTCCTCTCTCATTTATTATATCAAAGTTATGATGTAAACACACCGCTCCTCTCTCGAATCTCGCGGCGTAGTATAAAAGTAAAGATTTAAATTAGATATTCATGCGACTCATCTCTCGAATCTCGCCGCATAACATTAAGTATTTATCTTAAATCAATCGTGATTCCTCTCTCGAATCTCACCACGAAATGTTGAAGATAAACATGATTCAAATCTTTTGCAATAAATCATAACATTGATAAAGATAGCAAACCAAGAAGTTATACGGAAAAATTATAAATTAAACATCACAACAAAAACTAGTACTCACGACATACAAGATACGAAGAATTAGTTCATGATTCTTGAAATGAAAAACCAAATTGGAAAGATCTTACAAGACATTGTTTGGAGTCTAAATATTAGCTCAGGAATTCGTCCTTTCCGTTACCAAATCCGCTCAATGTGTCGTCTCTTTCTTCTTCTCCAAACCTTCTTCACTTTTTCTCTCTCTAAAAATCACCCGTATCTCCCCCTTTTTTTTGAACCAGCCAACGCCTCCTTTAATATTTCCACACTATAGTCCAAAAGACTGAAAAGAGGCGTCCTTTCAACAAGGAACTGCAGGCTCATTTTGAGTATTTCGAGAAAACTGTACTTTTGGTTCAGCATAATTAATTTAAACCGCTATGTTACGACCAGGTTATGACCAAACTGCTGGAATCTTCCCATCATTATAATTCCTGCCTAAAGTTGTCCGTTCTTTCATGGATTTCTCGCACTCCTGCACAAATATACTGCATGTTCGCCGATAAACTATCCACAATTACAGATATGAAGTTTATTAGTCAATTAATCGTTATCTTTCATATAATTTCTCAATATTCACTAAATTAAAGAAGTTAATAACTTCTTTATGAGAAGTTATCACACCCCCACACTTAAGTCCTTGCTAGTCCCCAGCAAGAATTAAATAAATTCTAACAAATAGATATGAAAACTTCTATTGAAACAGGGCAAGAATCATCTTCTTTACGTACACCAGCTTTAGGCTTACTTAAGGATTTCAAATTAACTAATGCAGATCTCTTAAAAGATGTTTCAACCTTTCACAATTCCGTTAGTTAGATAACAAGTGCAGCTCCCTCAATATTTCTATGTTGTGTGTGTGCTTCCTTAAAATTGTTCACTCTCAAACAATTTAACTCATTAAACATGCTCATAATTGGAAAGGGTAAGAAATTGCCGAGTCTTTGTTTTATACCTCCACAAGAGTTTAGTAGTTCAATTTGATAAGAAATCATAAGGGCTTACAATATGAATGACTTTGGCCTGGTGAAGATTTTATGAATGAATTTTGATAGAGAGCGGAATTTCCCTAGTTAACATTCTTAATGACTCTCCATACTTTGATGTTTATTTCTTAATCAATTTTTAGGAACATAGTAGGGATCATTCCAAGTAGGTGTACACACACTTAGGCCACATATCACTATGTCATTATACATTTTCCCATTTCTTTATATATATATATATATATATTTTTATAAGTTTTCTTTTACTTTATGATCATAGTTGGGATCATTCTAAGTAGGTGTACACACACTTAGGCCACATATCACTATGCCTCACACACATTTTGTATTAAACCCCCAAAGTCGGAAAGTTAACTAAGAAGTAACTAGTGAAATTATTGGAAAATTGTGCTTGGACAAATGGTATCAAAATGATAAGTTCAAGCTCAAAGACTGATGGATAATCAAAAATAGTTTTGTGGTGTGATCTGATCCAAAGGTGACCCTACTCATTGTTATCAATTAACTACACACTCTATGTTTTAGCTTACAACATTGACTTAGTTCTTGCTCATCCTTCCATAATTATGTTAACCGGTTAATAAATTATTTTGTCGAGAGCAAATTCTTTAAAGAATCTAGTGCATAATTGAAATACTTAAGAGAGCTATAACCGCATCTTACTAACTTTAAATTCATTACTTGAAACCACTAGATTAATTAATCTGTCAATTAGTTTAAGATGAAGTAGCTTTAGTAAGCCGTCTGTTGGTAACAAAAATGAAGAAATTATCGAAAGGTGCCCTGAATAGAAGTTTTATAAGTGAAAATAAACGGAGGATAACTGACGTCACCCCCACACTTAATTAACTGCTAGACCCTAGCAGAGATCTCATTGAGAACGTAGTGAAATAAATAAATAAAATTAAAATCCAAAGAAAATATTAATTGAAAAGAGGACACTCCCCTGTAACTCTAGTCCGGAAGGATGCTCCATTGCATGTGTGGCAGTATTTGGTAAGGTAATCTTTTATAGCACAATAAGAACTGCATTTGGTGGAACACAAAAATAGTAAAGTAAGAAGTGTGATAATGCTAACATTAGAGAGCAGGACATTCTTATATCACACTTCATAAATCAATTACTTGGCATAAAATGAAGATAAGGCTTATGCAGATATAAGCATAACAGTCCAAATCAATTGTCGATATAGGTAAAACAGTACAACTGAAGATAAAGCTCTTGCAAAGAAAAGCAAAAACACTTATCAGACATTCACAGGAATCAATTAACCATATAAGCTATTCTTATGATTGGGATAGTCTAAATTAATTCTTGACAATTAAAGCATAGAAATATCAAAAATTCCACCTAAGGTTAAAAACATAAGAACAACATATTATCTCATAAAGCCAAGTTATTAAATTTGTTATATTTTAAAAATGATAGCAGCATATCATCAAATAAAATTAACAGGAAAGTCATATCAGCATATCAGCAAATAAGAGAAGCAGAATTTAAAACAAGATAATAATAGCTACATAAGAGTAGCATCATCAGAGTAGCATAAACTCCACCTAAAATAAACAACATCACAGCAGCATGAGAAGTAGCATAAGAGTCTTCAAAATAACAAAATAATAATCCACCATTGTCTGATTAAAGCAATAATTAAGAAGAGCTAAGCATCGGGCATCTCGTCATCCATGCCGTGGGCTTCACTAATATCAATCCGTTCGCCATCTGTATAGAGCAAATAACCTTGCTGATCAAATCTCGATTTGTATTTGTAGACCGTCTTCACTGTATCCAAACCAGCATCCTCCATGAGTCTAGCTTGATTCCGCAGGAGATCATCACATTTTTCATTAATAAGGATATGACTGAATCGCTGGTAACACTTCATGTATTCTCGTTCTTCTGTTGCGCTTACCATATTATCAATGATCTCCGTTAAGTCAACTGTTGCTGGTACGGTGGAAGAGGAAGGAGTACTCGCAGCGGGCTTGGGGAGGGGATCTGTATTACCAGCAGGAGGCGGTGTTCTCAAGAGTGTCCGAACTGTCCCTAATATTATTGGTTATTACTACCTTAGTAATATGGTGTCCGACTTTTGTAATTAAGGTTTCTTTGTCTCCCCACATCCCGCTAACACGGCAAAGTTCAGTAATAAGAGTAGGGAACCACAATTGTAACCTATCCATAGCAAGAAGCCTCTTCTGAAGTTGATTTGAAATGATATTCCCAACATCAAAACGAATTCCCTTTAAGATACAATAAATTAATATGGCACGATCCATAGCGACTCTTGTAGTGTTTTTGGTAGGGATTACGCTCGTGTTAATAAACAAAAGCCACACATTGGCTTCCCGTTTTAAACTATTCGCCTTCAAATTGGAACCTTCCGTTGAAATCCAGGCTGTGTCGACATTATTACAAATTTCCTCTGCAATGACGGATGGCGGAGTTGTGGCTTGTACGCGCTGATACTCTTCTTCATTCGGAACCGTCATGCCAAAATAGCTATTAATCGCCTTACCAGAAAAATCGACTGAATGACCTCGCACATAAATTTTTCGTTCCTCAACGGCAAGCGCATTGGCATAAAACTCATATACCCAAGGCAACACTGCTTCCTTTCGGGGGTGGCAAAATGATTCCCAACTAAAATCTTTCATTCGTGTGACATATTCCATACTCCACGCCCGTTTTTCGATCTTAAATCCTCGTTCAAAAATGAAAGGCTTATCTTGTAAACCTTCATATCGCAGTTTGGATTCATCATTAATAAATCGAAAATCCTTACGTGGACTTGGTGCGGGTTTGCTCTTCACTTTACGCTTAGATGACATTTTCTGATGTTAATAAGAAATTGTCACTAGGAAGAACCCTAGAAATATTGTAAGATTTTTTTTTAATCTTTTCGTAAGGAAGAAGAAGAGTTGTTGCGAAATGTTACCTAATTGAAGCTGAATCGAAGCTTTAATGCCACTGTCGTGCAAAGAACATCCGAACGCGGACGCCGCCTCCTTGCAAGTAGATTCGAACTCGGACGCCGCCTCCTTGCAAAGAAATCGCCGCTGCTAGCAACCTCGCGAATCGCTCCGTCGAAAAGGGTATAGGGTTTGTGTGCGTCGCAGCCGTCGAACCAGGGAAGGAATGCGAGAACAAAACCTAAACCGGTTTTCTTTCCTTTAAATATTCTATGTTGGACCGGCGGGTTTCTTTTAGGATGATGAAATTAAACCAAACGGGTTTAATTATTTGACCCTAAACGGTTTTCGAAATGTTGTTTGAGCCGGTCGTTTAATTATTTTGTGTTGACTTTGTTTTCTTAGTCAAAAGGACAGAGAATAAAAAGTTAGAACCTTGGTTACAACTTTGTCGTGACAATTTAATGCAGAAAATTTTTACGGACTTTCCCTACGCTGCCCAACCTTTAACCTTTATAATTACTACTTAATTAATTTATTTTAGTTGGGTTGCCTCCCAATTAGCGCTTGATTTAACGTCTCGGCTAGACCCAGCCATTCTTTAGACAGATAAATTTATTACCATCATCTTCCGCGGCTCATTGTTATGGTAGTACGCTTTAAGTCTTTGCTCATTTACTTTAAAAATGGAACCGTCTTTGTCATTGCAAATGGAAACTACCCCAAAAGAATGGACTTCTTTAACTCGAAACGGAGCAGACCACTTAGATTTCAATTTACCCGGAAATAGTTTAAGGCAAGAATTATAAAGTAGTACTAATTGATTCGGATTAAATTCCCTCTTCTCTATGCGTGCGTCATGCCATTTTTTTGTTCTTTCCTTATATAGTTTTGCATTGTCATATGCATGGAATCGCATCTCATCGAGTTCATTGAGATTAAGCAACCTATTCTTACCGGCTTCCTTATAATCGAAATTTAATTTTTTTGTAGCCCAATAAGCTTTATGTTCTAACTCGACAGGAAGGTGACAAGCTTTTCCATAGATCATCTTATACGGGGTCAGTCCTATGGGCGTCTTAAATGCAGTTCTGTACGCTCACAACGCATCATTCAATTTCTGCGACCAATCTTTCCTACTAGCACTTAACGTTTTCTCTAAAATGGATTTAATTTCCCTGTTGGAAACCTCAGCCAAACCATTAGTTTGGGGATGATATGCTAAAGCGATCTTATGCGTCACTCCGTATTTTCTTAGTAATGTTGTAAATTGTGAATTACAAAAGTGGCTTCCGCCATCACTAATAATCGCTCTAGGTGTACCAAATCTCGAAAAAATATTTGTTTTTAAAAATTTTAATACGACTTTGGCGTCATTCTTGAGCGTAGCAATAGCTTCGACCCACTTTGACACGTAGTCAACTGCTAATAGAATATATAGGTTGCCATCCGAGTTAACAAATGGCCCCATAAAATCAATCCCCCAAACATCGAAAATTTCAACCTCTAAAATGGTAGTCATTGGCATGCTCACTTTACGACTCAGGTTTCCTGTTCTTTGACATTTATCACAACTCTTCACGAATAAGTTCACATCCTTAAATAAAGTGGGCCAGTAAAAACCCGATTCCAGAACTTTTGCCGTAGTCCGGTCTCCCTTAAAATGTCATCCATAAGGTGATGAATGACACTTTTCTATGATACTACGAACCTCTACTTCAACAACACATCTCCGGATGATTTGATCCGAACAGATTTTATATAGGTATGGCTCATCCCAATGATAATATTTCACCTGCTGGAGGAACCTTTTCCTTTGTTGATAGTCCATATCCGGATGTACTATATTACTGTACAACCCCGATATTCGCCTAAAAGATGGGCCAACCAAAAAACAACGGAGCGAGCCAGAGGCCAGCCGAGTGCTCGCAAGAGGGCGAGCGAGCCAGAGGCTCGCCGAGTGCTCGCAAGAGGGCGAGCGAGCCAGAGGCTCGCCAAAAGGTCGCAAGGAGGTGAGCGAGTCAAGAACTCGCCAAACACTCGTGAGTCGCTGGAACCGGCCAAATTACCCTGTCACCCTTGGTGGTCTGCCTTTAGCCTCTCCAAACAGCGGAGTTTGGCTGTTAGCAGACCCGTTCGGGGTGCGGATAGTAAAATCAAGAGGCGGAATCCTGCTATTTGCAGGCCAGATAAGAAAATCTATAAATAGGACCTCAAGGGCACCTTTGGAGAGGCTCACTTCAGCTTCCCTCTCCTTAGGCTTTCTTTGGTTAGCATTTCCAGAGCTCTCCAAGGTGCCCAAGTCTCAGCTTTGGCTTGGGAGGGGAAGCGCTCAACGATCTTCCGGGTTAGTGGAGGGACCTCCTCGCTGTGACTAAGGTCCTAGTCAAATTCTTAATCTTCCGTCCACCCTCCTTGAGGGATCAGTAAGGACTAGCCGCTCCTCATTTCGGTGAGGGCTCCGAACTCCACAGAGACCGAGAAATCGGTTTCAACATTTTGGTGCGGTGAGCGTGGAGCGTGGTTGGTTCAAGAAAGTTCCAGAGAAGGGTTATGGCGGGAGATGAGGATCAAGGCGAGGGGTTCAGCGAGCCACCGCAGGTGGTAACACCGAGGATGTTCGCGGAATTCAGAAAGGAGGTGCTCGACACCTTGGGGTTCGCGGTCACAGCTCTGCGAAGTGAGTTTGCGACCCCGGAACCTCAGGCGACCACACCCCCAACAGCAGTCGGCGAGAGGGCACCAGGAGGAAGGGCTGGAAAAGAAGTTGCCGTCGGCTTAGGCCAGAGCCAGGAAGGACGGGTGTTGTTCGCCAGTCCGGCGAGCTCTGTGCCGGCGAGCTCAGCGCTGGCGAGCTCCATTCCAGCGAGCGCGTCACTGGCGAGTGCGCGCCAAGAGGAAGCGGCGACTGTCGGGGTGGTTCAGGCGAGCACCGCCCTCGCGAGCACAGCCCCGGTGAGCTCAAGTTTGGCGAGCGAGCTTGGGGGACGAGTGGAGCCGGGAAGAGTGGCGGGAGGGGGAAGCCCCTTTTGCGAGTTGGTGCTTTCCGCACCCGTCCCAGGGGGATTTGGAGAATGGGACCGGGTGTACTACAACGGTAGAGATGACCCTGTCCAGCACCTGCAGAGTTTCGAAGACTCGGTCTCCATCAGGCCGATGTCAGACGCCTTTAAGTGTCGGCTCTTTGCCGTCACCCTTAAGGAGAAGGCCAGGGACTGGTTCCATCATCTCCCAGCAGGGTCCATCTACTCGTTCGAAGATTTGCGCCGAAGTTTCTTGCTGAGGTTCTCGACCTCAAAAAAGAGGAAGAAGGACGCTGATTCCCTCTTCGCAGTGAAGCAGGGACCAAGGGAGTCGCTGGCTTAGTATGCCGATCGATTCCAGGAGGAAGTGCAGCTCACTCAGGAGATGCCTGGGTTTGCTCTCCAACTCGCCTACACGGTCGGGTTGAGAGAGAGTTTCTTTACGATGGCGTTGAAGAGAAAAGCCCCCGTCTCCTTTGAAGAGCTGATGGAGAGGGTGTCAGAGGAAGTCGCAAGTGAGGAAGCCAATCTGGAGCTCACCAGGAGGCTAGCAAAGCTCAGTGAGCCGGAGGTGAGGCAGCAGGAGGTCAGGAGAAGGGAAGAATCCCGGGCCCCGGAGGGAGAATGGAGGCCGCAAGGGGGAGGAGTGCAAGGGCAGGGAAGAGGTTACGACCCAGGAAGGGGTAACCATGTCGGAGGTCAATGGAGGCCCCCCAGTTAGGGTGGAGGCAAGGTCCGATGCAGATGCCTCCCCCTCCCCAGCAGGCCATGGCGATTGGACGAGGAGGAGGAAGGGGAAGGGGAAGGGGAGGAGAGGCGGAAACGGCGGCCGCTAGGAGAAGAAGGAATAGGGTGGCAGAGGCCGAGGCGAGGGAAGTGGCAGTGCCATATTGCATCTTCCATGATGTGGAAGGCCACTCAACGGACACCTGTCCGGAGTTCCTAGAAGTGAAGAGGGGCAGAGCGCCCGCGCCACCACAACAGCAGCCATTAAAGATCGTGGAGGTTGAACCTCGAGAGGGGGAGGAGGAAAGGTGTGAGGATAGAGCCGATTTGGGAAGTAGAGGAGGGATCGGGGTGATCCACGGGGGGGGGGGGGGGGGGGGGTAGGGGTGGAGGCGACCCGCAAGGCTAGCCTCCATACCATTTACCGCCGAAGCGTGGCTTCGACATCCACCGCCCCACCCCCGGCCGAAAAAATCATTTTCACTCAGAAAGACATGCCAGGCTACGAGGACCCGTTCTGCGACGCGCTAGTCATCCAGACGGCGATCGAGAACTTCACCGTCTCCCGGATCCTGGTGGACAACGGAAGTTCGGTCAATGTCGTCTTCAAAAAGGCGTTTGACAAGATGGAGGTAGAGCCTAGGAGGGTGTTGGCCTCAGATGGCCCTTTGTTCGGATTCTCAGGGGAGAGGAAGGAAGTAGAAGGGGGAGTAGGGCTTCATGTGACCCTGGGTGGGCAGTCCCGAAACTGTCGTTTTGTCATTGTGGACGCCCCAAGCAGTTACAGCGCCATCTTCGGACGGCCACTCATCAGCGCGTTCCGCTGTGTCCCTTCCACCTTTCATCAGTGCCTCAAGTTCAACGACGGAGGGGTTCAGGTGCGGATAAGGGGGGATCCCAAGGTGGCGAGACAGTGCTACGTAACGGCTGTCAACACCATCTCCTGGATGGGAGAAGCTGAGGAGTGGGATAGGATGATGGGGAAGGCGGCCGAAGCCGGAAGTATGGAGGTAGCTGAGGAGAAGATGGAGGGAGATGAAGTCCATGCCCAGGAAGGGGTAACTGAGGTACCCCGGGCGGAAGGAAAGGAAGAAGAAGAGAAGGCCCTGGAGGGATGGGCGGAAGAGCTGATGGTGGTAGAGAAGGAAGTCGAGGAGGAGACCCAGGCTCCCACTTGTGCCGAAGAGGAGAGGGCTTGGGGAGAGCAGTCCCGGTTGGAGGCTGTGGACAAGGTCGTGGAGCTCGAGGTCACCACCCGGCTGGGGGTGGTGGAAAAAGTCCGGGTCAGCGGAGAACTCAACCCAGGAGATCAAGCGGAGATTCTGGCTTGCGTACAAAAGAACGTGGACGTCTTCGCTTGGAGCGCCGCGGAAATGCCCGGGATCGACGCGGATGTGGCGTGCCATCGTCTCAACCTCGACCCCGGCGCCCGCCCCATCCGTTAGAAGAGGAGGGCCATCGCGGACAAGCTAGAAGGGCCCATCCGCGAGGAGGTGGGCAAACTCCTGCAGGCCGGGTTTGTATCGGAGATCCAGTATCCAGGCTGGGTCTCCAACGTCGTTATGGTAAAGAAGGGAGGAGGTAAGTGGCGTATGTGTATTGACTTTTCGCTTCTTAATAAATCATGCCCGAAAGATTGCTACCCCCTGCCCAGAATCGACGCGCTGGTTGACTCAGCCGTTGGTTTTTCTGTAATGTCTTTCTTAGATGCTTTTTCAGGTTACCATCAAATCTGCATGCATCCCCCGGACATCAAGGATGTTTCCTTCATCACGGGGCATGGATGTTATTGCTATAAGATGATGCCCTTCGGGCTCAAGAACGCAGGGGCTACGTACCAAAGGATGATGGATAGGGTCTTCCGTGAGCAGAAAGGAAGAAATTTAGAAGTCTATGTCGACGACCTCATGGTTAAGAGCCGAGACCTTGAGACTCACCTCCGAGACCTCGAAGAGACATTTGGGACCCTGTGACGGTACAAGATGAAGCTCAATCCCTTGAAGTGTGTCTTCGGGGCGAGCCGAGGGAAGTTCCTGGGCCATTTGCTCACCCCCGCAGGAGTGGAGCCCAACCCGGACAAAGTTAAAGCGGTGATGGAGTTGGAGTCGCCGAGAAATCCGAAGGAGGTTCAGAGCCTTACGGGGAAATTGGCTGGGCTCAGCAGATTCCTCTCCAAGGCGGGGGAAAAGTGTGCACCTTTTTTCAAAGTACTGCGGGGAAACAAGAAGTTTGAATGGACCCCGGAGTGCGAGAAGGCCTTCCAGGCTCTGAAAGAACAGCTCACCCAAACCCCTCTGCTCCAGGGACCGAGGCCAGGAGAAGACCTATCCCTGTATCTGGGGGTAGGGTCCGAAGCAATAAGCTCCGTGTTAATCCGGGAGGAAGGGAAGAAACAGTTCCCTATCTACTACGTCAGTCGAGTGCTGAAGAAGGCAGAGCTCCGGTACTCGATTTTGGAAAAGTTGGCCTTCGCATTTGTGGTGTCAGCCCGGAGGCTCCGGCCTTACTTTCAAGCCCATTCAATTAAAGTAGTGACGGACCACCCGCTCCGCAAAATCATGGAAGGGGTGTAGCACTCAGGAAGGTTGGCAAAGTGGTCCGTGGAGTTAAGCGAATTCAATATCACGTTCGTACCCAGGACATCCATCAGGGCTCAAGTGGGGGAGCACGAGCCACCTCCCCCAGAAGCATGGAAGATGTTGGTGGACGGAGCGTCGGGAAAATACTCCTATGGAGGGGGAATAGTCCTGGTGAGTCCTCAGGGGACTCGGATTGAGCAAGCCTTAAACATCCATTTCCCAATCACCAACAGCTAGGCTGAGTACGAAGCAGTGATAGCGGGCCTTCGGCTGGCCCGAGAACTGGGTGTGCAGGACGTGGAGGTCTCCACGGACTCCATGGTGGTAGCATGCCAGATCAAAGGAGAGTTTGAAGCAAAGGACCCAACCCTCCTACTATACCTGGAAAAGGTTAAGGGGGTCATAGGGCAGTTCCGCACCTTCTCCATCAAGCACGTGCCGAGGGAGGAGAGCACCCAGGCGGACCTCCTAGCCAAGTTCGGTCCCCGAGCGGGGGGGACGACTTCGGAACTCTTCCGGCCCTCCATCGAGGAAGGAGAATTGATGGAGGTGGATCAACAAGCCTCGTGGATGGATCCGTTCATCACCTTCCTATCCTCCGGGCAGTTCCCTGGAGAGGATGTGGACAAGAGACGCTTCAGGTATAAGTCCGCCTATTACTCTTTGCATGCAGGGGGGCTATATAGAAAGACCCTCTCGGGAATCCTGGCCCGTTGTGTCTCCGAGGAGGAGGTCCCGAGAGTGCTGGAAGAAATCCACTCCGGGGAGTGCGGCAGTCACTCCGGGAGTCGGACCCTGGAAGGGAGGGTGTTGAGGCAAGGCTACTTCTGGCCCACTCTCAGCAAGGATGCGGCAGAGTTCGCAAGAAGGTGTCCGAAGTGCCAGCTCTATGCTCCGCTCTATGCTCCGCTCCAACTCCTCCCAGCTCAAAGGCTCTGGACCATCACGGCCCCCTGGCCCTTCGCCATATGGGGGCTGGACCTGGTCGGCCCCTTTCCCCAAGCCAGCGGCCAGAGGAAGTTCCTGCTGGTCATGATCGACTACTTCTCTAAGTGGGTAGAGGTGAAAGCACTTGCTAAGGTAACCTCTCAGGTTGTAAGGAATTTGTGTGGGGAGAAATAATTTGCAGGCATGGACTCCCTCTAGCTATAGTGACGGACAATGGGCCGCAGTTTGCGAGTGAGGAGTTTGTCGGCTTCTGCACTCAGCTCGGCATTGACCTCATGTTCGCTTCGGTCCACCACCCGAGGAGCAATGGGCAGGTAGAGGCGGCGAGCAAGATAATCGGCAACCTGCTAAAAAAGAAAGTGGAAAACCTTCGAGGAAGTTGGGTGGAACAGCTACCCTCCGTCCTCTGGGCCATGAGGACTACTCCGAATACCGCCACCGGGGAGACTCCATTCAAGCTCTCTCACGGGTCCGAGGCCGTTCTCCCCATAGAGTTTGAGGTGAAGACCCCCCGGGTGATCGCCGCGAGCGAGGGGGATGAAGAGTGTCTGGAAGGTAACAATGCAGAGCAGAGGCTGTCCTTGGACCTGGTGGAAGAACTCCGAGACTTGGCTACCATCAGGCAGGAAGAGGTCAAGCGGCGGATGGCTCGATATTTTGACAGACATATCCGGATAAAACACTTTCAGAAAGGAGATCTAGTCCTGAAGAAAGTCGACGCGGCCGGCAGAGGGGCCACAATGGGAAATCTTAACCCCAACTGGGAAGGTCCATATATTGTAAGCAGGGTGCTCAAGTCGGGAGGGTATCATCTCCAGGATGTGGAAGGAGTACCCCTCGACCGAGCCCGAAGTGGGGATGATTTGAAAAGGTTTTACCCTTAAGTGCTTTACTATGTTGTTTAATGAATGTCTTACTCCTTTTTTTTTATAATGCTTATAACTACTGTCGTGCCGACATGACTAAGTCTGGATATGATGGTGCTGGAATGCCCCAGATCGATTCCGCTCCCGGGTTCTCACTAGATGGGGGGTTCAGGTTGATCTCTGGAGAGGCTGGCAGAGTAACAAGGGTTGGTGCTGGAATGCCCCAGATCGATTCCGCTCTCGGGCTCTCACTAGACGGGGGGGGGGGGGGGGGGGGGGGGGGGGGGTTCAGGTTGATCTCTGGAGAGGCTGGCAGAGTAACAAGGGTTGGTGCTGGAATGCCCCAGATCGATTCCGCTCTCGGGCTCTCACTAGACGGGGGGTTCAGGTTGATCTCTGGAGAGGCTGGCAGAGTAACAAGGGTTGGTGCTGGAATGCCCCAGATCGATTCCGCTCCCGGGCTCTCACTAGACGGGGGGTTCAGGTTGATCTCTGGAGAGGCTGGCAGAGTAACAAGGGTTGGTGCTGGAATGCCCCAGATAGATTCCGCTCCCGGGCTCTCACTAGACGGGGGGTTCAGGTTGATCTCTGGAGAGGCTGGCAGAGTAACAAGGGTTGGTGCTGGAATGCCCCAGATCGATTCCGCTCCCGGACTCTCACTAGACGGGGGGTTCAGGTTGATCTCTGGAGAGGCTGGCAGAGTAACAAGGGTTGGTGCTGGAATGCCCCAGATCGATTCCGCTCCCGGGCTCTCACTAGACGGGGGGTTCAGGTTGATCTCTGGAGAGGCTGGCAGAGTAACAAGGGTTGGTGCTGGAATGCCCCAGATCGATTCCGCTCCCGGGCTCTCACTAGACGGGGGGTTCAGGTTGATCTCTGGAGAGGCTGGCAAAGTAACAAGGGTTGGTGCTGGAATGCCCTAGATCGATTCCGCTCCCGGGCTCTCACTAGACGGGGGGTTCAGGTTGATCTCTGGAGAGGCTGGCAGAGTAACAAGGGTTGGTGCTGGAATGCCCCAGATCGATTTCGCTCCCGGGCTCTCACTAGACGGGGGGTTCAGGTTGATCTCTGGAGAGGCTGGCAAAGTAACAAGGGTTGGTGCTGGAATGCCCCAGATCTATTCCACTCTCGGGCTCTCACTAGACGGGGGGTTCAGGTTGATCTCTGGAGAGGCTGGCAAAGTAACAAGGGTTGGTGCTGAAATGCCCCAGATCGATTCCACTCTCGGGCTCTCACTAGACGGGGGGTTCAGGTTGATCTCTGGAAAAGCCGTCAAAGTCGTGCGTAGGTTGAGCAGGTAAGATAAGATACTCAGGCCAGGGGATTCTGGCTCGCAAGCGACCCCAAGACCCGGGCAGGGCGAGAACAGAGGACCACTCGCGCACGAAGATCATTAACGACAGGGTAATAAAGTCGATGGCTCGCAAGGTCACTCGCAAAAGGTAGCGAAGCGAATAAAGAAAATGACCCGGGAGGAGTCCGTTCTCGCGACGAACCACGGATACCGGAGGAAACCCGCCAATGGCGAGTGCGAGTGGGGTAGGCGAGAGCGACCCAGGTATAATACAACGAGAAAAGGCCGTCGACAAAATAAAAGCGAGTGCGAGCGGAGCGGGGTAACAATGGACCCACTCATAATTTTCCCTATGGAGAGAGCCAGAGGTGCGAAGCGGGCCTGGCTTCACCTCGACGACGAAATTAGGCGGGCCTATCGAGCGAAATCCCTAAGCAAGGGAAAGTTCAGAGATGAAGTAGTTGTTAAGATATTGAGACGCGAGCACATAGAAGCATAAGCATAGAAAAATAAAATCATGCGAGCATGAACAAAATGCGAGTGCGCGTAAGGAATAAAAAAGAAATGACATTCAAAAGATAGACAAAATATTTCTTCTTCATTGCTCAAAAGATGTTCACAATGAACGACGAACTCGTTGGTCAAAAACAAAAGATTTACATGTGGAAAAAATTAAAAGCATCAGGGCTGTCCGCCGAAGAACCCTTCAATCGCTCCCTCGACCCTCCGCCTCGGAGATGGGCGCGAACAAATCAGGAACGACTTGCTCCGCGGTGAACTCCATGGCATCGGGGATGATCATGCCCGCCCCCTTGAGAATGTCGAGGACAAGCTCCGCGATCTCCATCGACCTCTTGCGGTCGGCTTCCTTCTCTTCCCGCGATTGACCGCGAGTCCCAGTTCGCGAAGGTTGAGGAGGTAGCACCGCCGAGGCCAGGTCGTGGATCTGGGCCTTGAGACAAGTGTTCTCCAACTCCAAGTCAGCGATCCGCGCGTGGAGCTGACTGACGGACTCGGCGTCCTGCAAGAGGTGGGTTAGCGAAAGTAGAACGAAGCCAAACTAGGAGAGACGTCCGCCGAGCAATACTTACCAACCCGCCTTGAAGGCTGGCGAGGAGGCCCTCTGACAAGGCCTCTTTCCCCTTGAGTTCCGTGACTTCACCCGCGGACCTCTGAAGCTCGACTTTGAGCTCCTTGATCTCCCTGTCCGCCGTGAGGTACCGACGACCCACCATGTGTGTTAGCTCCGTCGCCCGGAACTGGGCTCGCATCGCCTCGTACACGATCCCTCTCGGCATGAAGGACCGAAAGAGGGAGGCGTCCTCGCGACCATAGAGACCAAAGGCGAGGGAGAACGCCTCACCCCCAGCCTTGCCGGCCTCTACCCAGGAAGGAAGAGAGGAGCAGGCGATCTTGTTCTGATCAGGGTCCCACGCGAGTATCGATTCGCCTACCGCATCTACCAGCTTCATGCCGAGCCCGAAGTTGGTATGGCTCGACGGCTTGGGCCGAACGACAGCCTCCCCTGGCTCGCCCCCCTCTTTGGCGAGCTCCTGATCCGCAGACAGAGAGGGGAGGTCGGGCTCAGACAGGTCCACAACCTCCTTCGCCTTAGCAGCGGAGGGAGTCTTTCTGGGTTTCTTCCCCGCCCCCTGCGAAGTAGGCCGGCGTTGGGGGGGAAGACGCTTCTTTTTCGATGAGGAGCTTGGAACGTCGCGGCAGGCCTCGGCGGCCACACGCGCGAGCGAGCCGGGAGAAAGAGTGGAGGGAGGCACATGAGACGGATTGAGGGGGAGATCGCGTTCTCCTACAAAGATAACGAGCGTTAGACGATCAAAAGAAAGAGGATCAAGAAAGTGGGCGAGTTCAAGAAAAACCTTCTCCCGGAAGGACGGGTGGCAGGAGGTCCACTCGCTCTCGGAGGAAGGCGACCTCGAAGTTCTTTCCTTTGAGGAACTGATACAGTGCCGCGTCGCAACCACCTAGCGAGATCGGAGGGCGGTAGGCAGCCTCGTCTCGCTGGATAGGGGTGTATGAGATGTTACCGAAGGGACCCTTCACCAGGATGAACTTTTGCGTCCAGTAATGAGTTTTGTTCACCGTCTCGCAGACGGTAACATGCTGGCTCGCAAAGTGAGCCGTTCCGTCCCTGTTCGCGCGGAATGAGAAGATCTTGCGGAAGGCGAGCAAGCTGAACTCGATCCTCTCCGCCCTGAGGTAACTGGCGAACGCGACCACCACGGCGATCGCGTTCGGCGTCAGCTGGCATGGCAGGACGCCGAAGTACTTTAGCACCTGGAAAAGCCGACAAACATTAAGCGCTGTTCGCAAAGCAATTCAAGGAAGCCAAGGGTGAGAAATAGACGATACCTGGCGCACTTCCGGCCAGAGAGGGAGTCGAAACCCATTTTCGAAATGGGCAACAGGAATCGCGAGCTCGTCCGGGTGCGGGTCGCTGAGGGAATCCCTATCGGTAGGGCAGCGAGCCGCGAAACCGGAGTGGATGAACTGGTCCACGGCGGCCCGATATTCCTCCTTCGTGAGATTGGCGCAGTAGAAAATGCCGTCGAGGAAGGCCTTGTCACACTTGGCTCGCCCCTCTGTTTCCGCCTCGCCAACCATGATGCGTAATCCGCCGAATCGCAAAGGTCGCAAGGATGAGCAAGATCTGCGAGAGAAACAGAAAGAGAAAGAGCGTGAGGAGGAAACAGTAAATGCGGTGGTTGAAAGGAAAAACGGTCGGCTATTTATAGGAATAAGGAAGGCGGGAAGAAGCCGAAGCGTCGATATCTGCGGATAGCGGATTCGCGCGATACTCTCCCGCCTCCAGGGGCCCAATTCGCTCCCTGCGGGTCGACCGCCTGCAAAAAACTTCTCTCCAGTAGCGAGCTAAGACCAAAGGATGAATCACAAGCATGAAGCAAGGGAGGTACGCGCAGGCGAGTAAAAAATGTGTAATTCGCAAGAACAAGCCAAGCAAGATAAAAGAACAACATGAGAAACAGAAAAATAAAAGACTCGCAAGCGAGTCGAAATATTGTTATTACAAACTCATAAATATTGTTCGCGGCCCCTCCTATTGAAGAGAAGGGGGAAAGAAAGACAATAGAAAAGCAACGAAGAGCCTCAATAACGCAACCACTTCCAGCGACCGCGACCCCGGACACCAGAGCGAGGGGGGACTCGCGGGTAATGATACTCGCGGAGTGACCTGTTCGCCTGGCCCGTCAGCCGCATGTAGTCATCGATGCGAGCAATATACACCCCGGGGGAGGTCGCGTCGCCCTGATCGGTCGGACGTATCTCAGCGAGAGCACGCGCGTTCGCGTCCTCCATCGCGGCGAACCTCTCTTCATTGGCGAGCTGGTCTAACCGATTCTGCTCGTGTAGATCCCTTAGTAGGGTGGTATGCTTCTGAAATATCTCCGTGACCCACCTCTTCATTCGCTCCGGATCGCTGAGATCCCCCAAAAAGTCAGCGACCTGGCTCGGCGAAGGAGGTGGGGACATCTCCAGCGCTCCGGACTCTGACTCGGAGAGAAGGGTCATCGGGTTACCTGCGAAGTAAGAGTCAGCGGCAAAGAGAAGATCAACACTCAATGACAACAATCTAACCTAGTGGAGGAATTGGAATACTGGGTCGCTGGCGGGAGGTGCCCGGCTGACCCCGGAATGCCTCAATAAAGGCAGGGGTGAGGGCCTTACCCAGACCAGTGGCGAGCGCGGGTCTGGAGCCGAGTCCAGGCTCGGCAATCAACGTCCCTCCTGGGCTCCTCTGACCCAGGACGCCGAATCCGGGAGTTGAGATCTTTTGATTCGACAATCCCTGCAAGCTCGCTGGAGGAGGAATTTGATCCTCTGGCACCGCGAGGAAAGACACTGCATGACAGGTAAACACGACTTAGCGAGTCAAGGAACGTAAGAGAAAACGGGGTAGTTCGCTCACCTCGTTGCGAAGGCGAGTCCTGTCTATCAACGACCCTCGTATCCGCGAGAAGAACGTCACCCCCACCCGTAGAAGAGAGACGGATCTCCGTGTTTGGCCTTCCCGATTCGCTCTCGTCCGGAGGATCGTCCTGCGAATATGATAAATAAAGATGAAAAGGGAGAGCACCAAATAAGCAGCTGGGCAATAATACCTGAGAGGCGCGCTCGTCATCCGGAGAATGCGGCGAAGAGGAAGGCCCGCCCCCGCCAGTCGGGCGCCGAACGGCCTTTGCCGTCCTTAGGGAAGGGGGAGGCGGAGAGCGTCGCGGAGAATTCCAGGAGGCGATGACAGCGGTCTTCCCCTTCTGGGCCGCCTGCGAAGCCTTTAGGCGGGCCAGCATCTCTTCCTTCTTCGACATTGCGTCAGGGAGCGAGGAACCAAGTAAGAAAGGCCAGAAAAAAATGAAAAGTTCAAATGTCGGCCAAGGAGAGTGGTATTTATAGTGGTGGACATGAGACCCACCAAAAGATTCTCGCCACGTCACCAAGGGGCCGGCGAATATCAAGGGTTGGATGGTTCTTCGTGAGCCTAAAGAGCCTCGCGAAGAGCGGGGATTGTGTACAACCCCAATATTCGCCTAGAAGATGGGCTAACCAAAAAACAACGGAGCGAGCCAGAGGCCAGCCGAGTGCTCGCAAGAGGGCGAGCGAGCCAGAGGCTCGCCGAGTGCTCGCAAGAGGGCGAGCGAGCCAGAGGCTCGCCAAAAGGTCGCAAGGAGGTGAGCGAGTCAAGAACTCGCCAAACACTCGTGAGTCGCTGGAACCGGCCAAATTACCCTGTCACCCTTGGTGGTCTGCCTTTAGCCTCTCCAAACAGCGGAGTTTGGCTGTTAGCAGACCCATTCGGGGTGCGGATAGTAAAATCAAGAGGCGGAATCCTGCTATTTGCAGGCCAGATAAGAAAATCTATAAATAGGACCTCAAGGGCACCTTTGGAGAGGCTCACTTCAGCTTCCCTCTCCTTAGGCTTTCTTTGGTTAGCATTTCCAGAGCTCTCCAAGGTGCCCGAGTCTCAGCTTTGGCTTGGGAGGGGAAGCGCTCAACGATCTTCCGGGTTAGTGGAGGGACCTCCTCGCTGTGACTAAGGTCCTAGTCAAATTCTTAATCTTCCGTCCACCCTCCTCGAGGGATCAGTAAGGACTAGCCGCCCCTCATTTCGGTGAGGGCCCCGAACTCTACAGAGACCGAGAAATCGGTTTCAACAATTACTAACTATGTAATTCACATAATCAGCATACCATGGTATACTACCCATAGAGATAGCTAATATCTGTTCGTCCGGGAAATTTTCTCTTATCCCTACTTGTTGATTCCTCTCTTAGCTTTGTTCTAATCTCGATAAATGATCGGCTATTTGATTTTCCGCTCCTTTTCGGTCTTTGATTTCAATATCAAATTCCTGAAGTAAGAGGACTCATCTAATTAATCTAGGTTTGGCGTCCTTCTTCTCCAAAAGATATCGGATTGCCGAGTGATCCGTATAAACTATCACTTTAGAATTTATTAAATATGACCGGAACTTATCGAATGCAAACATTACGGCTAAGAGTTCCTTCTCGGTTGTGGTGTAGTTTATTTGTGCATCAATAAGTGTTTTGCTAGCATAATATATAGTATGAAAAATTCTATCCCGGATTTGTCCTAAGACAACTCCTACGGCATAATCACTAGCATCACACATAAGAACAAAAGGTGACGACCAATCCGGTGTTGTGACAATAGGTGAAGAAACTAACTTGTGCTTTAATGTGTCAAAAGCATGCAAACAGTGATCATCAAATAAGAAGGGAGTGTCTTTTTCTAACAAGTTACATAAAGGTTTTGATATTTTAGAGAAATCTTTAATAAACCTTCTATAGAACCCTGCATGGCCTAAAAAGCTACGAATGCCCTTGACATTCTTAGGGGGAGGAAGCTTTTCAATAACTTCTATTTTAGCCCGATCTACCACCAAACCCTTGCTTGATACTTTATGGCCTAAGACAATTTCCTCTGTCACCATGAAATGACACTTTTCCCAATTTAGCACTAAATTTGTCTCAACACATCTTGTTATTACTTTCCTAAGAACTTCCAAACAACAATTAAATGACTTCTTAAACACAGAAAAATCATCCATAAACACTTCTATTCCTTCATCCATTAAATCAGTAAAAATAGATATCACGCACCTTTGAAAAGTGGCGGGTGCATTACATAATCCAAATGGCATTTTGCGAAATACAAACGTACCATAAGGATATGTAAATGTGGTCTTTTCTTGATCGTCCGGAGCAACCATAATCTGATTATAGCCGGAATACCCGTCTAAGAAACAAAAATAATCATTACCCGGCAACTTGTCAAGTACTTGATCAATAAAAGGTAGTGGAAAGTGATCCTTCCGAGTTGATTTATTTAGTCTCCTATAATCCATACATATTCTCCAACCGGTAACCGTCCTAGTTGGTATCAACTCGTTGTTATCATTTTTCACCACCGAAATTCCTCCCTTCTTTGGCACACATTGTACCGGACTTACCCATTTGCTATCCGAAATAGGATAAATAATTCCTGCATCTAACCATTTTATTATTTCTTTCATAACTACTTCTTTCATAGGTGGACTAAGCCTACGTTGATGTTCAATTGACCCTTTAGCCTCGTCTTCTAATATTATCTTATGCATACAAATTGAGGGGCTAATGCCACTAATGTCTGCTATAGTCCATCTCATGACCTTCTTAAATTATTTCAAAATAAGAAGTAGTTTTTCTTCATCTTCAAATTTTAATGATGCATTAATTATTACCGGAAGAGTGCTTTCTTCTCCAAGAAAAGCATATTTAAGATGTTCCGGAAGAGGTTTCAAATCTAAAGTTGGAGGTTCAATAATTGAGAGTTTCATAATTTTTGGTTCACTTGACCTAGTTATAGATTCAAAACTCCTAAAGATAGGCAATTTATAATGGGATTCTAAGACCTTCACACATTCATCTAATTCTAAATCATCATCCCACTCTTCATTTGTCAAAATTGTGAGAAGTCTTTGTTCTAGGTCATCTTCATTACCCTTAATTAATTGATTTTTAATCTCCACTTCTTCAATAGAGTAACAATCTTCTTTTTCATTTGGAAATTTCATAGCTTTTAGGATATTGAATGTTACTTCCTCTTCATTAACTCTCATTGTTAACTCCCCTTTTTGTACGTCAATTAAAGTTCTACCGGTTGCTAAAAATGG
This sequence comes from Dactylorhiza incarnata, assembly GCA_033032865.1. Taxonomy (NCBI): domain Eukaryota; kingdom Viridiplantae; phylum Streptophyta; class Magnoliopsida; order Asparagales; family Orchidaceae; genus Dactylorhiza; species Dactylorhiza incarnata. Next base: position 1,565,799 of record JAWHQI010000268.1, on the reverse strand, counting down.
TCTCCCTAAGATTATGGGTACATCCTTATCCTCTTCCATGTCCAACACTACAAAGTCGGCCAGAAAAATAAATTTCTCCACCTTAACCAACACATATTCAACTATTCCCTTAGGGAATGCTAAAGTCCTATCGGGTAATTGGAGAGTAAGAGTTGTTGGAGCTATCTCTCCTAGACCTAACTTTGTATAAATAGATAAGGGCATTAAATTGATGCTTGCACCTAAATCACATAATGCTCTCCCGACAAATTTTACTCCTATGGAACAAGGTATGGTAAAACTATCGGGGTCCTTAAGTTTTTGAGGCAATTTCTTTTGCAAAATCGCACTACACTCTTCCGTTAATGCAACTATTTCTTTATCTAGAAATTTTCTTTTCTTCGATAAAATATCTTTCATAAACTTGACATAACTAGGCATTTGCTCTAATGCCTCGGCAAATGGAATATTAATTGTAAGCTTCTTAAAAATTTCTATGAATTTTTGAAATTGTTTGTCAAGTTTTGTTTTATTTAATCTAGATGGAAAAAGTGGAGGAGGGTAAATGATTTCTTTCTTTTTATTATTTTGTGGATCAACTTCCACTTCCTCCGGCTCCTTAATTTCTATAGATTCTTCTCTCCTAGTTGTATTTTCTCTTGCCTCTTCTTCCCTTAACTTCTCTAGTAATCCATCCCCACTTGAGATCTCTACCCCACTTCTTAATGCAATAGCTTTACAATGATTATTTGGTTCTTCTCTTGTTGGATTAAGTGTGGTATCCGATGGTAGCGATCCTATTATTCTTTGATTTAAAGCATTTGCCAATTGACCAATTGTGGTTTCTAAAGATCGGAGTGAAGACTCAATACCACCCATCCTAGAGTCATTCTTTTGGAACAAACCTATAATATACCCATCAGTCAATTTCCTATTATTGGTTTGTTGATTAAGCATATGGGTTGGTATAGGATTAATGTTTTGATTGAAACCTGGTGGTTGAATTGCATTTTGTGAATTTTTCCAAGAAAAATTGTGATGATTTCGCCATTCTGGATTATAATGATTTCCGAAATTTGAAGGTCCTTGCCTTTGTTGGCCTCCTAGATAATGTACTTCTTCAGTTACTTGGTTTAATTGTTCCACTGTCATTGGTGCACTTGTTGAAGGGGTAGATAGAGAATCTAACCTCTTATTTATTAAATTAAATTGAGTGGCCATTTGGGCTGCTAACGAAGTGAATTGATCTACTTGATGAATGCCGGCTGGTTGGTTATTACCTTGCCTCTCGAATGCTTGGTAATTGTTAGAAGTAAGATCTTCTAGAATTTCCAAAGCATCTTCTGGATATTTCTTTAATAAAGACCCTCTTGCAGCTCCGTCAACTAGGATCATCGTAGTGGTTTGTAAACCGTTATAAAAAGTGGTTACTTGTTGGTGTTGTGCCAACCCGTGATGCGGACACTTCCTAAGTATTTCTTTAAACCTTTCTCACGCTTCATAGAGTGTTTCGCCATGATTTTGGACAAAAGTGGTGATATCCCTAACTAACTTAGCTGTTTTAGAAGGGGGGGGGGGGAGTATTTATTCAGAAATTTCTCTTCCAATTGATCCCACGTAGTGATGGAACCAGGTGGTAGAGAATCAAGCCAGTCTTTAGCTCTTCCCTCCAAAGAAAATGGGAATAACCTCAATTGAATAGCTTCATCCGAAGCCCCATTTACCTTGTACATATCACAGATTTCTAAAAATATTCTTAAATGAGCGTTTGCATTTTCATGATTTAGACCCCCAAACTTATTATGTTGTACTAGTTGCATTGTGGTAGAGTCCATTTTAAAATTATTAGCGGCGATTGTGGGTCGCGCTATACTAAATTGCAAACCTCCTCTTAACGGTACGTTATAGTCTCGACAAGTCATTCGTGGTGCAACATTTTGAACATTATGACCGTTGTGTTCGACTTGACCATTAGGGTCCACCTGACCCCCATGATCATTTTCATTGCTTTGCTGATTATTATCCATCTCTTGATGAATAATAGTGCTTGCTCTAACAGTTTACCTATTCCGTCTACAAGTACGTTCGATTTCTAGATTCAAAGGTAATATTTCAATGTTACGCAATCGGGACATACACTAGACAAAAATTCAAAGTGAAATAAAATAACGACTTGGTCTCTAATTACTAAGAGCTCACTAATATCGTAAGAAATAAACTGTTAGATTGTCGCTTCCCCGGCAACGGCGCCAAAAACTTGATACGCCTTTAGTGTATATACGCAAGTATACGTGCCGGCTCAAGTAATATAATAATGAGTTAAGATCGTTCCCTCGGAGAAGTGAACACTCTAACGGTTATGAATATTAGTTTACTCTTTTCCTTAAATCCAAGTTAAATAATTCGATTGGTTGGACGAAACTAAATTGCAGAATATTTAAAACTAATTTTTAAAATACTAAAAGTACTTAAGTTAATTTTTATCAACTTTTAGAGAAAGGAATCTTGTATATCGCTTTCCTAGATCTGTTGTGATATTTGCTAAATATACCGATGCATTATATTTGTTTTACTATCTTGCTCGATTAAAAACTAGGAATCATAATCTCTCGATCTATGAATTCCCATAACCTAGATTTTGCTAGTTATCTCTAACTTAGAAAAATGCTAGGTAAATTAAATTGCTCAAATCGCTCTTGCTAATAAGGTGATGGAATCTCTTCCTCTCTCCTTTATTATATCAAAGTTATGATGTAAACACACCGCTCCTCTCTCGAATCTCGCGGCGTAGTATAAAAGTAAAGATTTAAATTAGATATTCATGCGACTCATCTCTCGAATCTCGCCGCATAACATTAAGTATTTATCTTAAATCAATCGTGATTCCTCTCTCGAATCTCACCATGAAATGTTGAAGATAAACATGATTCAAATCTTCTGCAATAAATCATAACATTGATAAAGATAGTAAACCAAGAAGTTATACGGAAAAATTATAAATTAAACATCACAACAAAAACTAGTACTCACGACATACAAGATACGAAGAATTAGTTCATGATTCTTGAAATGAAAAACCAAATTGGAAAGATCTTACAAGACATTGTTTGGAGTCTAAATATTAGCGCAGGAATTCGTCCTTTCCGTTACCAAATCCACTCAATGTGTCGTCTATTTCTTCTTCTCCAAACCTTCTTCACTTTTTCTCTCTCTAAAAATCACCCGTATCTCCCCCTTTTTTTTGAATCAGCCAACGCCTCCTTTAATATTTCCACGCTACAGTCCAAAAGACTGAAAAGAGGCGTCCTTTCAACAAGGAACTGCAGGCCCATTTTGAGTATTTCGAGAAAACTGTACTTTTGGTTCAGCATAATTAGTTTAAACCGCTATGTTACGAACAAGTTATGACCAAACTGCTGGAATCTTCCCATCATTATAATTCCTGCCTAAAGTTGTCCGTTCTTTCATGGATTTCTCGCACTCCTGCACAAATATACTACATGTTCGCCGATAAACTGTCCACAATTACAGATATGAAGTTTATTAGTCAATTAATCGTTATCTTTCATATAATTTCTCAATATTCACTAAATTAAAGGAGTTAATAACTTCTTTATGAGAAGTTATCAGTACGCAGATACCCTGCGTGTTCTTAGGGGCGTACGTAAGGTCTAGGTTGGGTGGTGCTATACAAGCCTAGAAGCGGACAGCCTGGTCCACTGTCCAATTCGCCTCAGCTGGGTACCTGAGTTGACACAATCGAATAGAGAGAATTACAAAAAGGTCTGTACGTACAAAGTCGTGTGCGTGAGTTGCACAATTGCATTGCATATCATAGCATAGCATCATTGCATAAAACAGAGACCTCATCGTATAAATTAGTATGAGCTCTTTTATACGATGAGTTGACTTCTTGCCAGATCCCTCAGCTTATGTGTTTTGTGTGTATGCATATAAGTTAAGGTTATTTTTCATAGATGCTCTAGTTGTTACCTTACTGTCTTACTGCTTTACTTATAGCCTTACTTACTTGTTGAAACCGATTTCTCGGTCTCTGTGGAGTTTGGGGCCCCCAATAAGTTGAGGTGTGGCCAACTCTTTCTTCCCTCAAGGGAGAGCTCTAGGTTGAAGGTGTTGGAACTATGAACTGGATCAAGGGCTCAGCGGGGAGGTCCCACCACATACCCGGAAGATCTTTAGAGCGCTTCCCCTCCCAAGCCAATGTCGGGCTTGGGCACCACTGGAGGCTCTCCTCACCCCACTAGAGAGACTTGGGGAGGGAGAGGGAGAGAGTGAGAGCTAGCCTAGAATAAGCTTGCCCCCAAATGGTGCCCTCTTGGTCCTATTTATAGGATTTCTAGATTTGGGCTGCAAATAACCATAACTGGTCCCTGAAAATACCCAAAATACCCTCGGATTTGGTTGCGGATAGCCCAATCCCGTTGTTCTGCTGCGCTAAACGCAGACCAAACCCTCCCCTCCGGAACTGGGCGAGAGAGGGTACTTCACGGGGCTCGGCGTGCCCTCCTAACTGGGGTGGGACGAGACCCGGGGGTCGGCCCCCTGCTGGTCTCGCCCCTCTGCTGGAGCGGGGGCGAGGGGGGGTCGGAGGCCTCCTCCCCTCGCGCCCCTGCTGGGGCTGGGCGAGACCCAGCCAGGGTCGGCCCCCTGCTGGTCTCACCTCCTCCTGCTGAGGGCGCGACGAGTGGAGCTCGCCCCCCTGGCTTGGGGCGGGGCGAGAGGAGCTCGCCCCCCCTGGGTTGGGGCGGGGCGAGAGGAGCTCGCCACCCATGGGTTCTCGCCCCCTGCTGCTGGGGGCGCGGGGGCGAGTGGAGCTCGCCCCCCTGGCTTGGGGCGGGGCGAGAAGAGCTCGCCCCCCTGGGTTCTCGCCCCATGCTGCTGGGGGGCGCGGGGGCGAGTGGAGCTCGCCCCCCCTGGCTTGGGGGCGGGGCGAGAGGAGCTCGCCCCACAGGGTTGGGGCGGGGCGAGAGGAGCTCGCCCCCCTGAGTTGGGGCGGGGCGAGAAGAGCTCGCCCCCCTGAGTTGGGGCAGGGCGAGAGGAGCTCGCCCCCCTGAGTTGGGGCGGGGCGAGAGGAGCTCGCCCCCCTGAGTTGGGGCGGGGCGAGAGGAGCTCGTCCCCCCTGGGATGGGGCGGGGCGAGAGGAGCTCGCCCCCCCTGGGTTCTCGCCCCCCTCTCTCCCTACCCAGGATCATACCGAGAAATGGTGTTCCGAAATACTTCTTGTCTCGAGAACCTACTCGGCGAATACAGGGTTGTACATTACTGCTTACATACTGCTTTACATACTGCACATATTTATTTGCCAGTATAGTTTACCTTGCTATATATATATACTTGCTAGCATAGATCCCCTTGTCACCTGCTTGATTCATTACCCCTTGTTGTCCTCCGTTTTCTCCTCCCGCTCGGTGCCTAGGAGTCGTGGGTGGAGGCGGTGAGGATTATGCTGAGTCTTATAGACTGACGGTTGGTGGACCTCATTATTACAGGAGAACCCAGACGGGCAGGACATCCCCCAGAGGGAGGAACGTAAGACGGTGACCAGACCAGGAGTCGGACTCTATACTGCTGCCGGGAGAGCGTCGGTAAGCAAGACACCTCATTTACCTACACTGCACATCTACCCAGGACAGAGGGCAGAATTGTATGCTATTGAAGGCGTCGAGTCGTGTGGGTGTTTGGATTGTTACATCTTTGGCAGGAGAGAGGCGAAGAAGAGGCAGTTAGATCAGGCTTAGGCCCTAGTTGTACTCTACTTCCATTTCCGCACTCTGATTTGTACCCTACTTATATTTCCGCCCTTGATCAGTACTCTACTATGTATGATTATCTCATTTTGGACATGTTTTACTTATCTCATGTGATTGTTGTGGACTCGTACTTCTAGTTTATTCGTTCATATTATGATTATTGGTTGGCCTAGATAATGTTGATTAGCCGGCAGGATCGCCGTATTGCGGCGGCGACCATATGGTGAAATGGTGCCATCGCAAGATGGTGGTTCTGGGCGGTAAGACCCGAGAAAGAATGCAAAAAAGGGGGTCTTACATGCGAGCAGCGACAAGGCGTCATATTCGCGAGCTGCGGCAAGGTACGCCCGCGGGGCTCAATGGTTGCATGCTCGTAGGCCGTGGTGGTTGTACACAAGTGGCGACATTGGCGGGCTACGCATTCGCGGCAAGGACAAGTCCTGACTTGGCTCTCTTCTCGGTGGTGATGACGGCGGTTGGTCGTCTGACGACGACGAAGGTTCGTTCTGGTACGAATCTTGTGCGTCCATTTTGCGGATTGCAGTCAAGTTTATATTACTCCTGCGGATTTTCGCAGTCCGTTCTTCTGCAGTATATTTTTGGACGTGTATCTCTTAATTTGAGTACTTATTAATTTTATTGTGCTAATAAAATTGTGCAAAGTACGTATCTTCTTGTGATTCAGTATTTAGTTGTTCCTGAGGATTGCGCTTTCGCGACCCTAAATCCCAACATTTCCAACTTAGAATCCCAACTCCCAAACGTAGCCTCAATCCAGTAGAGAGGAAATTATTGGACGTCCCTTATTTTGTGAAATTTGAAGTCAAGAAAACTAACACAAAAGTTCTAAATAAAAGTAAACTGTTACTACTGTGTTTGGTACCATAATTGCTATCTCCGACGTTCAAATGCCAAATGGAGACTTATTTGAGCATTGGCATACAACATTTTTGTTGTCACCCGTCGGTTATTTTTGAGCGGCTTGTGATAGAGCGTGAATAATCACAGTTGTTCCGTAACCCTGACATCTAAACGAAGCATTAATCTAGTAGAGGGAGAAATTTTGGAAGCCACATGTCTGTCAATTTTTCCTTCTATATAGGCAAACATAACATCAAGGTTTTTTATATCGTTTGAATGATCTCTATTTATAACACTAATTCACAAATCCTCTAAAATGTCATATTTAATGTCTCATTTCAACCACAACGAGGGAGTTCCATTCAAAAATATTGTTTTACTTTGAGTAGGTAAAATGGTGCCAAGTAAATACATGTGTAATAATAAAAAAAGTATTTAATAAATGATAATGCTATAAGCAAATTCACAATAAATATTAGCAACAAAAAATGGTTAAACGCTATTATTTCTTTTTCTTCCCATAGTGTAGCTACCGGCATATCCCCTTCCCCGTTCAGAGTATAACGATACTCTGGACCGCCTTCTGCCGGTGCAAATGAGGTAGCCATACCCGACATCGGCTCTGTATTTGAGAAGGAGAGGTCTTTTCCGCACATGAAAATACCTTCATGAGTGTCTGCTTTGCACAAGGCTTTCATGGGGTTCTTGCGGGGTTCGACGTGCAACGCTGTGTTGCTCGAACCCGAAGGAAGAAGAACGAAAATATTTGAAAAAGGTGTTTTTTTTTTTGAAATAAAATATGCATCTAGAGTCAAAAATGAAGATAGCTACATTTTCACCGTAGAAGTTTTATTTTGCGCAAAAACACTATTTTGATCATTTTAACTCTAATATTTTAGGTAATTGCTATCCGCAGATCATAAATGGCTATCCGCAGATTAACTTTTTCTAGTTTGCAAATTGTTATCCGCAGATCAATTTTAGACTTGAGCATTCGATATCTTTGTTCTCTTGAGCAGGATCTGACAACGAAGGAACATCGCCGACGACCTTCTGAGTACTTCAATGTGTATACGGAACGTGATTCGTAAAATAAATGCGCGGATAGAAACCGAGTTGAGGAAGAAAGACGATTTCTTCACCGTTCATGCGATTTTAGTTTTTTGGGAGAGAGTAACCCTAGCTATATAAATCTTCCCAAACAAACCCTAGCTATCTAAATCTTCTCAAACAAATCGAAATCGCATGAACGGTGAAGAAATCGTGTTTCTTCCTCAACTCGGTCTCTATCCGTGCATTTTTTACGGATCACGATCCGTGCACACAATGAAGTGCTCAGAAGGTCTTCAGACATGTTCCTTCGTTGTCGGGCCCTGCTCAGGAGAACAAAGATGTTGAATGCTCAAGTCTAAAATTGGTCTGCAGATAACAATTTGTAAACTAGAAAAAATTGATCTGCGAATAACAATTCCATTATTTTTACCATATGGCGATATTTCATGTGCTTACTTTTGTGATTGCCACTACATTCTGCTGGCTCCACCAGAGAAGTCCATATTATTTTTGTCAATTTCGTGCACAAACAAACATTACTCTATAGCTCCAAAAAATTCTTTGAAATCTCCCATTTAACAGTTCAGTTTGCTAATAATTAAAAATAATAATGAATTATCATTTGATAAGGGCGTTGTTATTGGCAGACCAACTTCGATTATGGGTTAATGGCAGACCAAAATAAAAAACCAAAGAGACTTGTGAACCCATAAAGGTGATCTGCCGATAGTCATTTTTTCAATAGCCCGGACTGCCAATAGCCGCATGTGGTCTGCCATTAAGATTTTCCTTTGATAAAACTATGTAATGATTTATGTAGGGCGCTGTTATTGGCAGACCAACTTCAGCTATGGGCGGATCATTGTTAATGACAGATCAAAATAATAAGGCCAAATAGACCTGTGAACTCACTGGAATAAAATATAAATAATGTTTTTGAATAATCATTGGATAAATTAGTAAATCGCTAAAAATAGTATTTATTATAAAGCAATGTTATGGACACACCATAAATGGCTATAGACAGGCAATAGCTATGTACAACCCAATATCGTTATGTACAACCAAATCTCACTATGTACACACCAATTGGTAATTGCTAACCAACTTTTGAAAAAGAGGCTATTTCAACATCCAATCAATTTTAAAAAATATTAGTTGTAAAAAAATAACATATAAAGTCTGTTATACTAACTATTTCAACTCAAAAAATAATATATGAAATCCGTTACAAAAAATGTTTGAGTCCAAAATTAAATGACATATGAAGTCAAAATTCTTGTCTTAATCATTTGCAAAAAAAAATTTAAACTATTTCTTACGTAAATTTCTCCAGAATCCTCCAACCTGCATACAAAATGTTTATGTAAATATTATATTATATACAGTATGAGTTAAAAAAAACTAGAAATATAAGTTGTTATCTATATGTAGTGAAGTCATGTTATATAGTTGGTCATCAAAAAAAAACCTTTGGGTCCAATAATCTGCACAAGATACATTAGAAAAAAATTAATAATCACGTTATTCGCGAGTATTGCTTGTGTAATAATTAAAAAATAAATATACCTCATTTTCAAGGATCCGCCAAATTAATTGTTTCTTCCACGTTTATCATAGCTTCTCTAATTCTTGAAATGTATGTCAAGTCCCACTCTTCTGCAATGGTAGCATGATACAGAGTGTACCAACCCCGTACCCGTCTGGTGGGACCCTCCCCAGATGGCCAGGACCCAAGTGTAACGCCCCCCAATATTTTGATATTTAATAAATTTGGGACGTGGTCTGCATTTAGCGGGTTTGGGGTGCGTTTAGCAGGTGTGGTCTGCGGATAGCCAGTTTGGGCTAGGGTTTTTTATAAAACCTAGAAACTAAACCCCCCCCGATGGACTGCTCCCCCAGCCGCAAGCCCGCCCCCCCCCCCCCCTCTCTCTCGGTTCTTTGGAGCAGCCGCAAACCCCCTCCCCCTTCGTCTCTCTGTCTCGCGCCAGGAAGGAGGAGGCCCGACCACCCTTCGTCTCTCTGTCTCGCGCCAGGAAGGAGGAGGCCCGACCCCCGACCCCCCTTCGTCTCTTTGTCTCGCGCCAGGAAGGAGGAGGCCCGATCCCGACCCCCCTTCGTCTCTCTGTCTCGCCGCCAGCAACAGCAGGAGGCCGACCCTCGCTCCGGCCGGGAGCTCCTCTCCCGTGGCCGTCCGAGGCGAGATCCGGCCAGGAGCTCCTCTCCCGTGGCCGTCCGAGGCGAGATCCGGCCAGAAGCTCCTCTCCCGTGGCCGTCCGAGGCGAGATCCGGCCGGGAGCTCCTCTCTCGTGGCCGTCTGAGGCGAGATCCGGCCGGGAGCTCCCCTCCCGTGGCCGACCGGAGCGAGGAGTGTCGGGGGCTTCTCTCCCACCACTCCTCTTCTTGTCTCCAAAGTATGAAAGTGGAGGCCTGATCAGATCGTGTAAAGCCACTACGACCGCTAAACGTCGAGTCAAGTGTAAGGTCCTCGGTTGCGACCCCGCCAAGGCACGCGTCAAGGGTAACGAATTTCAACTCGGGCAGGTGAAGCCTTCAATTCTCATATTTGCATGGAAGCCCCTCTCCACCAACGGGTGGGGGAGGGAGCTCTCCGACGGGTTGACGTGCGCGTCCCCGCTATTAACTGCATTAGCGCCCGGAAGTGTGAGTACGGGTTTAGGCACTCTGTGTGAAGCCCATCCGGGTGCGTAGACCGGATTGGTGATGTTGCTGTGTGAAGCCCATCCGGGTGTGTAGACCGGATTGGTGATGTTTCTGTGTGAAGCCCATCCGGGTGTGTAGACCGGATTGGTGATGTTGCTGTGTGAAGCCCATCCGGGTGTGTAGACCGGATTGGTGATGTTTCTGTGTGAAGCCCGTCCAGACGTGTAGACCAGATTGGTGATGTTCTGGGGACCCCGGAGAAGACTCTGTGGAAGACATTTAGTATTTGCTCGTATTTATAAAATGTCGCCGCCTCGGGAAAGGGGTGTGGGCAATATAGCTCAGTTTGCTTCAATTGGCCGAGGTTCAGTTTGCTACCGCATGGCGAGGCGTTGGCGTACAGGTGTCGCAGTACCAATCAGGAGGTTGCGGGCTTAAGCCCAACGTTGTGCCGCCTCGAGAAGGGCCTATTTATTTATATTTGTCGGCCTGCGTGCCGAAGTATGGAGTTTACGCTCTTGTAAATTGAGATGCCTGTGATGCCTTCTTTACGTACTTTATATTTTTATCGTAGGCGAGCGGTGTTTTTCACGAATCACCCACCCCGTGGGAACCCCGAGGTGAAGTTACCGGGAAGACCTTGAGGGTCAGTTAATTAACTCTTAGAACGGCGGAGTTATGCCGTCGGTAGTCCCATTCGGGCTGCGTATAGTAAAGCTGTCTGGCGGGATTATGTTATTGACAGTCTGGACAAAAAGGGTTCTACATAGGTCCAGGGAAGTGCACCTACGGAGAGGAAAGAGTCGGCTCGCTTTAGCCGGCCAAGAGATTCCTCCAAAGGTGCCTTAGCTCAGTCTTTGGCTTGGGAGGGGAAGAGTTAGACAGTCTTCCGGGTGTGCGGTGGGACCTCCACGCTGAGACCTTGGATCTGTACTTCGAGTTCCTAGTCTTGTGCCTAGATCGTTTACTTGAGCGTAGTAAGTGCGCGGTCACCCCTTTTTTGGGACCCGAACTCCACAGAGACCGAGTTGTCGGTTTCAACATTTATGGTGCGGTGAGCGTGGAGAGTGACTAGCACAGAAGAACTCAAGCGAACGTCATGGCTAGAGAAGAGGAACCAAGTGACGACCAGGGTCGTACGCCGACACCCTAGGGAGAGGTAGACCGATAAAGACTTGGAATGAAACTACACGGCAAGACACGATGCACTTAAGCATTAGTGAGGTTATGACTAAAGGTAGGGCACAATGGCGACAAAGTATCCATATAGCAAACCCCACTATAGTGGGGTAAAGGCTTGAGTGTCGTTGTTGTGTGTGAGCATGCTAAGCGTAAACATATCACATTTTCTATTGATTTACCCCTTTTCGTTTAATTCAGTGACATTTGAGGGTCATTTAATACTCAAATGTAAGTGGAGCTCGTTGGATTGTACCATTTAGTGATAGTAACGTCAGGGTCACTTCGATTTTCCGTAAACAAATATTTTTTTTTGGTTAATATAATTCTTACAAATTGATGTTTTGAATGAGATAAAGTCATCATAGTCTCATAAATAAACAACAAATACTCTATAGCTTAGCGCACATACGATCATGAAGTCATAGAAAAGATGCACATGCAAAACGCTGACTATGTAAGCTTATTTATTGATATATATCAGAATTGGAATTTACAAATTGAACAAAGAGGAAATTTGCAACATAGGCTAAACTCTCTCAGTACCTGCTGCCTTCTTGGCTTGCTAAAAAGGAGTAATAGAAAAGAATATATGAGTAGACTCCAAGTTGTTTTTATGAGTAACAAAGTACTGGTAGATGGAGAGTTCCCATATCTGCTTCATGGTAGTCCTGCTCAACTTAGTTGGAGATTTCATATTCATCTATATATATTAGAAATAATGAGCATAATATTTGTTTTCCTCCCTAAATCGTTAACTTGGAAAACATTGTGCAGCTCAGATACTCTTATAGAAGATTTGCACATCTATTTTTACAAAAATTAACACTTGGCCACCTTAAAGATCTAGCTCTAGGGCATGTAATGTACTGGTCCGATTAATTTTGAGAAAGATCAATTTTATGCTATTAAAAATCTCTTGAGTATTTGGTTTTTAAATTAATATTATTTTTCATTTTGTGCTTTTCTATACTATGTGGAAACTCTCCCAACAATGATTTTGCAAACACAACTTATTTTTAAGGGCTTCCTCATGAACTTGATTTTGGTAAAATGTATGTAGGGGTTGGTTAGGACATCATCACCCACAGGGATACCCCACTATTTAGTGTGTTGTGCTAAATAGTAAACAATCTTTTATTAGATCAAATACTAGAGTTGCGTTGCTTTAGGGAATTCAACGATTTTGAGTAGGAAAACAAGAAAATTGTTGGAAATAATGATCACATGAAGAATAGATATCACTTGTACACAAAAAAGTATGGACAGAAAAAGGAATCTCCAGATATTGTGGAAGTCATCATTACTACTCATCTCACAAATAATCTTTCATCTAGAATTTTGGGTGTTGAATGTCCTATGAGTATGCGACCAAATGTCTATCCTAGAAGTTTTAGTTGTCCTTTTGCTCATTACCATAGTCTTAATATGGGGAAACTAAATCACAGGGCTAGCAAGTGTGTTTCTAGGATATCTTTCCGCTCAAACAATGTTATAGAATCACCATTACCCATCTAAGAAATCATGTCTATGCGGATGTCACATTCGTGAGGGAGAATCATACTTTATACAATCTCATCACCAGGTGAGAATATTAACATGGGGGATAGTTCGAAAGATAGGTATAAAAATATTTCAAAAGGAGTTGGCCCCGAGCAGACCCGCTGTCCAGGATCTCATCTAGCTGGCAGGTCTGTAGGCTCACTCGGTGGCAGGTTTCAAAGGAGTTGGCCCCGAGTAGACCCGCTGTCCAAGCTCTCATCTAGCTGGCAGGTCCGTAGGCTCACTCGGTGGCAGGTTTCAAAGGCAGTTGGCCCCGAGCAGACCCGCTGTCCAGGCTCTCATCTAGCTGGTAGGTCCGTAGGCTCACTCGGTGGCAGGTTTCAAAGGCAGTTGGCCCCGAGCAGACCCGCTGTCCAGGCTCTCATCTAGCTGGCAGGTCCGTAGGCTCACTCATTGGCAGGTTTCAAAGGCAGTTGGCCCCGAGCAGACCCGTTGTCCAGGCTCTCATCTAGCTGGCAGGCCCGTAGGCTCACTCGGTGGCAGGTTTCAAAGGCAGTTGGCCCCGAGCAGACCCGCTGTCCAGGCTCTCATCTAGCTGGCAGGTCCGTAGGCTCACTCGGTGGCAGGTTTCAAAGGCAGTTGGCCCCGAGCAGACCCGCTGTCCAGGCTCTCATCTAGCTGGCAGGCCCGTAGGCTCACTCGGTGGAAGGATTCAAAGGCAGTTGGCCCCGAGCAGACCCGCTGTCCAGGCTCTCATCTAGCTGGCAGGCCCGTAGGCTCACTCGGTGGCAGGTTTCAAAGGCAGTTAGCCCCGAGCAGACCCGCTGTCCAGGCTCTCATCTAGCTGGCAGGTCTGTAGGCTCACTCGGTGGCAGGTTTCAAAGGAGTTGGCCCCGAGCAGACCCGCTGTCCAGGCTCTCATCTAGCTGGTAGGCCCGTAAGCTCACTCGGTGGCAGGTTTCAAAGGCAGTTGGCCCCGAGCAGACCCGCTGTCCAGGCTCTCATCTAGCTGGCAGGTCCGTAGGCTCACTCGGTGGCAGGTTTCAAAGGCAGTTGGCCCCGAGCAGACCCGCTGTCCAGGCTCTCATCTAGCTGGCAGGTCCGTAGGCTCACTCGGTGGCAGGTTTCAAAGGCAGTTGGCCCCGAGCAGACCCGCTGTCCAGGCTCTCATCTAGCTGGCAGGCCCGTAGGCTCACTCGGTGGCAGGTTTCAAAGGCAGTTGGCCCCGAGCAGGCCCGCTGACCACAACTTTTCATTTCTCTTCATGGTATCAGGGCGTGCATTTCTACCTTAGTTGAGAATCTTCTCTATCTTTGAATAGTGGTCTCAAATTAATTTTTTACTGATTTTTACAGCCTCTTAGTTTTCCTCAGAAGAGAAACCCAACAAGCCATGGTATGACCATCAATAAAAATAATGAGTGGCCTTGGCCAGAAACATTTTTGATATTAGATAATCCTCACATATCACTACGAATGAGTGAGAAAGGATGGGATTCAATATAAGGCTTTAGCATATAAGGGATCAGTTATGCTTGATAAATTGATAGTTTTCACTACAATCGAAATTCTTTAAGAATAGTTTTGAAAACAGAAGCTTAAGATAATAAATCCTACAATGGCACAACATCATTTGATTAGTTTTGGAAACAAAATCAGATTCATTTTGAATTGTCGATGCGTGACTGTTTATGCAATCATTGTAGATAATAGTGAGCACTCTTTTCCTCAGCACTGTCAATCATCCCTGAGGCCCATTCCTGAATAACACAAGATGCAGCTGTAAAAATAACTGCAATCTAAATTATGAGTTTGCTTGCTAATAGACATTAAGTAGCATGACATTCTGAGAGCATATAGGGCATAATGTTTTCACCATAAAAAAGAAGGCATAGTGTGTAACCAAGGTTGTTGACAACCACATTGATCTTTTAAAGGAAACAAAGGGAAAGGTTATCACGTTAGGACAAATATGAGTACAAAAGGGAAGAATCATCATTCACATGATTATATACCCATTTTTTTTCGGGTCGGCTCCCACCCTCCGGATACTTGGGGTTGGACATTTCTTTCCGAGCGTGGGACACGCTCGCAAAGAGCGGGGATTGTGTACAAACCCGTACCCGTCGGGTGGGACCCTCCCCAGATGGCCAGGACCCGAGTGTAACGCCCCCAATATTTTGATATTTAATAAATTTGGGACGTGGTCTGCATTTAGCGGGTTTGGGGTGCGTTTAGCAGGTGTGGTCTGCGGATAGCCAGTTTGGGCTAGGGTTTTTTATAAAACCTAGAAACTAAAACCCCCCCGATGGACTGCTCCCCCAGCCGCAAGCCCGACCCCCCCCCCCCCCCCTCTCTCTCGGTTCTTTGGAGCAGCCGCAAACCCCCTCCCCCTTCGTCTCTCTGTCTCGCGCCAGGAAGGAGGAGGCCCGACCACCCTTCGTCTCTCTGTCTCGCGCCAGGAAGGAGGAGGCTCGACCCCCGACCCCCCTTCGTCTCTTTGTATCGCGCCAGGAAGGAGGAGGCCCGATCCCGACCCCCCTTCGTCTCTCTGTCTCGCCGCCAGCAACAGCAGGAGGCCGACCCTCGCTCCGGCCGGGAGCTCCTCTCCCGTGGCCGTCCGAGGCGAGATCCGGCCAGGAGCTCCTCTCCCATGGCCGTCCGAGGCGAGATCCGGCCAGGAGCTCCTCTCCCGTGGCCGTCCGAGGCGAGATCCGGCCGGGAGCTCCTCTCCCGTGGCCGTCCGAGGCGAGATCCGGCCGGGAGCTCCCCTCCCGTGGCGGACCGGAGCGAGGAGTGTCGGGGGCTTCTCTCCCGCCACTCCTCTTCTTGTCTCCAAAGTATGAAAGTGGAGGCCTGATCAGATCGTGTAAAGCCACTACGACCGCTAAACGTCGAGTCAAGTGTAAGGTCCTCGGTTGCGACCCCGCCAATGCACGCGTCAAGGGTAACGAATTTCAACTCGGGCAGGTGAAGCCTTCAATTCTCATATTTGCATGGAAGCCCCTCTCCACCAACGGGTGGGGGAAGGAGCTCTCCGACGGGTTGACGTGCGCGTCCCCGCTATTAACTGCATTAGCGCCCGGAAGTGTGAGTATGGGTTTAGGCACTCTGTGTGAAGCCCATCCGGGTGTGTAGACCGGATTGGTGATGTTGCTGTGTGAAGCCCATCCGGGTGTGTAGACCGGATTGGTGATGTTTCTGTGTGAAGCCCATCCGGGTGTGTAGACCGGATTGGTGATGTTGCTGTGTGAAGCCCATCCGGGTGTGTAGACCGGATTGGTGATGTTTCTGTGTGAAGCCCGTCCGGACGTGTAGACCGGATTGGTGATGTTCTGAGGACCCCGGAGAAGACTCTGTGGAAGACATTTAGTATTTGCTCGTATTTATAAAATGTCGCCGCCTCGGGAAAGGGGTGTGGGCAATATAGCTCAGTTTGCTTCAATTGGCCGAGGTTCAGTTTGCTACCGCATGGCGAGGCGTTGGCGTACAGGTGTCGCAGTACCAATCAGGAGGTTGCGGGCTTAAGCCCAATGTTGTGCCGCCTCGAGAAGGGCCTATTTATTTATATTAGCCGGCCTGCGTGCCGAAGTATGGAGCTTACGCTCTTGTAAATTGAGATGCCTGTGATGCCTTCTTTACGTACTTTATATTTTTATCGTAGGCGAGCGGTGTTTTTCACGAATCACCCGCCCCGTGGGAACCCCGAGGTGAAGTTACCGGGAAGACCTTGAGGGTCAGTTAATTAACTCTTAGAACGGCGGAGTTATGCCGTCGGTAGTCCCATTCGGGCTGCGTATAGTAAAGCTGTCTGGCGGGATTATGTTATTGACAGTCTGGACAAAAAGGGTTCTACATAGGTCCAGGGAAGTGCACCTACGGAGAGGAAAGAGTCGGCTCGCTTTAGCCGTCCAAGAGATTCCTCCAAAGGTGCCTTAGCTCAGTCTTTGGCTTGGGAGGGGAAGAGTTAGACAGTCTTCCGGGTGTGCGGTGGGACCTCCACGCTGAGACTTTGGATCTGTACTTCGAGTTCCTAGTCTTGTGCCTAGATCGTTTACTTGAGCGTAGTAAGTGCGCGGTCACCCCTTTTTTGGGACCCGAACTCCACAGAGACCGAGTTGTCGGTTTCAACACCGAGTCCACGTAGTGATTATTGGAGGTAGGGGACAATCCTCCTGCATTAACAATTGAATGAAGTGGTTGACGTTGACAAATCCAATAAATATAGTTTTTCGGCTCGGCGGAGGGGACGAGTGCAAAGGTAAAAATGTGAACGATTGATTCTTCGAGTAATGAACAACCGCCACATTATAACAAGAAGCAATCACCAATCCCATGTCCGACATTGTCATCCACTTGTCTAGCGGAGTCGTTTCAGCAGTGCAATCCAAAGCAATTCTCGGTATATAATGATCCCATATACCCGGTGTTGACTTGTAATGAACTTTGCCCAAAAGAACGCTTAATTTCGGTATGTTGCAAATTAAGCATTTGATCAAAAGTTGTTCATATTGATGTTAAGTTACACACAGATACCTCAAAAAATCTTTTATGATGACTATGTCCACTCTCCACTCGGTTAGTGGTTGTATTCCCAAAATGCAACAACTTATCAATCCAAGCTGTAATAAAATACTCCTTGTAATGCTCGAGCCAAATAGACACACCACATAATGCAAAACATTCGGATATTTTTCATTATATTTGGTTAACAAGAAATTGAAACACATATGTTACTCATGAACTGTATGAGAGTTGACCAAATTTTGTCATTCTGACAAAAAGAGCTCGCATTCTTTCCCGTTTCTAAAAAATTTCTTGCAATGTGCTAATATATTCCGGCTAATATGAAGTTGACACAATATAATTCTAGCTTGAGGGAACACAACTTTTATGGCATTCATCAACGCGATCTCCCTGTCAACTATCATTACACTAGGCAAAGCAGTAGGATCTAATATACTTTTAAAACATTCCAATGCTCACTTGTAGCTACTTTCAGTTTCATTCTTCGACATGAATGAGAATGCATAGAAAAAAGTCAAATTTGTTGACGTAAGTCCAACTATAAAAAGCAAAGGCAATCGGTACCGATTAGACTTGTACGTGCAATCCATAATGAAAACATCTGGAAACATGCTACTTAGTTGAATATACGTTGGATGCGCAAAAAACAAACTGTCCAAAGCATCATTAGTCGGATTGACATGACTATAGCTTGTCTATGCCGCATCTCTAATGCATCTATACAAAAATTGAATTGGGGTGCTTCCATCCAATTCCTTCCTGTACAATCTCAATTTTTCATTATAAATTGTTCTAATTATGGAAGTGTTGGAAGGATTCCTTTTCTTCAAAGTAGAAAGTATTTTTCTCGCTTCACACCTGACGAGTACATTTCTTCAACATTTTTTTTGTTCATTTTCATTTAGTCTACTAACATAACTATGTGCCTAAAGGTGAACAAAAAGATGGTTACGCATTCCACATTTAACTTCTAATTTCCATTCATTAACGGTTGCATCTTTTTGACCTAATAAAGAGAAAGGACATCTGCAACGTTTAGAGATACTTTTCCTTAAATTCTGCTTCACTCTTTGTAAATGGACACGAGGGGAACCCGATCTATCACAACTTAGAAAAACTCTAGGCTTTGGCCTTCTAACAACCTTATTAGCTCTTTGAACTACAACCATAAAACTCAACCCTTTGGCGACATTGCGAGCCATTCAATCAAATCCTCTTTACTATGGAATGTCGTATCAATAGCGAAATGCATTCCAACATTTATTTCACTGTCTTTACTTGACTCATTCAATGCCAACAATATAATTTTTGTTCTTCAGTCATCTAAACCTATATTTTAAAATCGTAAAAATAAAACAATTTATGATGGACACAAGCATACCAATTTGTTGGGAATATTGCCCTCAATATTCCTTTGATTTGAAGAGGCATCACTCTCAATGCTAAGTACAAAGTTGTATTTGATAAAGCCATATTTGTGCAAGAAATACAGGCTCAGGTAACTCAAGAGAAAGAGCCAATCATGCCCTTAGATCAGGAGAAATCAACTCCTAATGAGATGAAGAATTGACTCAACAGAACCGCTGAGACGAAGGGTCAAATCCGCTGAGACGAGCTAAATGTCTCAGCTGATCCGCTGAGACAAGACCAGGAGCCGCTGAGAAGGCATCTGGGCAAGCTGAGCTGAACATAGAAGAGAATTGGCGTGTTCGTCGAACGCAGAACTCAGTTCGTCGAACGCTGAGACGAGACAGAAGAAACAACAGAGACTTGGCTTGTTCGTCGAACGCTGAGACGAGACAGAAGAAACAACTGAGACTTGGCGTGTTCGTCGAACGTAGAACACAGTTCGTCGAACGCAGAGACAGAACAAAAGCAAGCGCTGAGACTTGGCGTGTTCGTCAAACGAAGAATGAAGTTCGTCGAACGCAGAGCATGGCGAGTTCGTCGAATGCAGAGTATGGTGAGTTCGTCGAACGCAGGGTCTGACGAGTTCGTCGAACGCAGAGTTTGGCAAGTTCGTCGAACGCAGAGTTTGGCAAGTTCGTCGAACACAGTATGGCGAGTTCGTCGAACGCAGAGTGCGAGTTCTGCCCGTGACGCAAGCTGCAGAAAGGCAGTGTGGGGTCCACCAGTCTCTCTCATACTACTCAGAAGGACGGCTGAGAGCCGTTGAAGGTCGGGGATGTATAAAAGAAGAAGTTATGGCACTTTTGAAGGAGCCGGCAGAGAACCAACATTTTACTATTCCATTGATGGACAGAGTTCTCAGCATTCTCATCCTGCTCACTGAACAAGGAAGAAGAAACTGAGAGAAAGAAAGCTCCTCTACAAGAATGAGCAAGGTGATCTTCCATCCTTCAACTGAAAAGGAAGATCAAGTTGTAGCTGCCATCAACATCTCCAGCTACAAGGAAGCACCAGGTGTGCAGGAACTACAAGGGACTTCTTCTGCTGTCTGCTGTAGTAAGCTTCAACAAAACTTTTACTGTAGGGCTTTTTGCCTGAGTTGTAGGGCTGATTAGCCTGAGGATTGTAGAGCTGTTTAGCCTGAGCTTGTAGGGCTGTTTAGCCTGAGTTATAGGGCTTTATTGCCTGAGCTGTAGGAGGAGGATTCCTCTGAGGTAGGACCTGGAAGAGGTCTGAGTTGTAGGAGGTGGATTCCTCTGAGGTAGGGCTTGTTGGCCTGAGATTGTAGGACCTGCCGTGGTCTGAGTTGTAGGATCAGTGTCTGATCTGAGGTAGGGTTGTTGTGCCTGAGGTAGGGTTGGGAAAAGCTGAGAGATCCTGAAGGATCTGTGTTGTAAGCTATTTTAGCTGAGTTTTGAGGAGTTGACCATGTCTAACACACTGTTAGAAGGGTGAAGGGGGAAAGTGGACTACCCATAGACACACTGTCTTGGGGAACCACTATAAATACTTGTGTGTTTTCTGCGTGTGGTTGATTACTTGTTTAGAATAATCTTAAAACATCTAAATCAAACAAGGAAAAATCAAGACCTATTCACCCCCCTCTAGGTGAATTAAATCATATACCTATATAATCTTTCACAATTAACAGTAATCACAAACACCACTTGAAAAGGAAGAAGAGATTATACATTCACAGGAATGCATTCAATTTCTTCTTCTTTGAGACGTGGCCTTCTCCAAGCAACACCTAATACAAGGAAGAAGAGAATATCAGAGCTCGCATAATAAACCCCAATAAAAATCTAAAAAATGTGAAAGCCCAAATCCAAAGCGGAAGTGGTAAAGACAAGCAAATGCGCAAAAATACCTATTTGAGGTAGTGTAGCTGCAGATAGTCCAATCCAGGACAGAAAACGGGTTGTTCGCGAGCGGCAAGCGCCACTGAGATATTCGCAAGCGCCACCGAGAGCCCTACTTGAAAAGGATCGAATCCAGTCCAGCCACAGCACTGGACGCAGTCGCCGGAGAAGAAGGACCCAGCTCCTGTCGCCGGAGATGTTCGCAATGCTCCGACCGGCGCCGGAGTAGAGAGGAAATGCACGCCGGAGAAGAAGGAACGTGGGAGGGATACAGCGTGTAACACCTCCCCTGCAATGACCATATAATATGGGTCCGGCCGGGACCCCACAACATATAACCGCCACAGCTTTAGTATTAAAAGATGATAATCACTACCCAACTCATAACTCAGACAACACAGCGGAAACAAAAAAACTAAACCACAGAGATTGTCCACTACAAAGGAGTCCAACTGGCCTTAAGGCCTTACAAAAACACAGTCCAAAACATCCAACAATTCATAAAGAAAGACATCCCAACCCAAGGGGAAAGGTGGTTTTTCCCTAAACTACCTCGGCATGCAAGCCGGATATAACAAAGCACGAAGAAAGTAATGCAGGAAAACAGGTAATCACTTCATGAGGCTTTAGGCCCTTTTGGCCGGCGCACTGGGTCCAGCTTGCGATTCGTGCCCTGCAACCAAATCACAAAGAGCGGAAAACGAGGGTCAGCTATGGCTGACCACAAGCGGTGTAACAACATCCCTCCTCCCGGCCGTCCTAGCGGACCCCGGGGAACTACTTCACCCTGCAAGTCAGCACTTCGTATGCAAATGTACATAAAGGAAAGCAACAAACATACTGGCATGAGTGTCACAAGCATCATCCACGTTTCTAGGTTGAGCAGGTAATAAAAGGGCCTAACAATGCAGAATGAGTGCAAGCCCGGGGTTTCACCCAAGGCGCCCTAATGCGTGTGAATCTAACACATCATCATACATTACCAACACGAGGGTACTCATCATTTCCCCACAAGGGCATCAAACCCAAGGCCAAGCGCTCTCGCTGAGACTCACCTCGCCAGGCCTTCCATGCCAACGGGCTTGTCTGACAGCTCACACGCTCGGGCCGCCAACAACGCACCAAGACCGATTCCAAGAATTCTGGCTAATCAAAACGTCCCAAGGCCCTGGGCTTACTCTCGGGACAACGTCCACCGATTGCCTCGCCTGGAGACCGTCAACGGATGCAATCCGTAGCACAGACATTCTCGTCAGTCAACAAACGAAGGGACTAATCTTGCCGGGACACTCTCCACACGTGAATCTCAGTCTCCACGGGATAGCCAGCCGACCACAAAGACCAATCGCGCCTTCGCACAACACAAGGCATCACAAGCCCCATAATCCGCACATTTATTCCCCGCCCTAACCCAACATTCGTTACCATACGAAGCTACAAGGGCATCACAACGACGAGTTCGCCGTAATCGGATTTCTAACAAAACCCCTAACATGCGCGTAAATCAACATCACCGGATCGGACCAACGGCCATAAATCCGGCTTCACCCACAATGCCTAATCCGCTAACGGAGCGGATCTCTAGTGCAAAACATGCCGGGGACGGACACAATCAACCCGGTGGTTTCTCTTGAACCAAGGCGACCCGGATCCCTCTCACTCGACGGATCCGGTGCCAAAAATGCATGAAAGAGGAGATGCCAAACACGCATCCTAAAGACCGGGAGGAGAAACGTCGTTACCTTTTGAGATCTCCTCCTAGCCATGAGAAGCTTGCAACCAAACGGTGGAGAAGAAGCGCCTTGACGCCCTCTACGCGTTGCCGGTCTCGGATCGGCGATCGGAGCTCCGAAGCTCCAACAATGGCGGATCTCCCCTCTTCTTCCTCCTTGCCCCCTTCTCCTTTCTCCAACCTAAGAGAGAGAAAGGACTTGGAAATATGAGGGAATAACCCCTCATCCAAGCCCTAAAGCCCCCCAGCGAAAATCTCAGCCGTCGGATCAAAGCCCAAAGTATTTGATCGGTCGGATCGTCATCCCCGCACGATTTCGCGGAACAGAAATAAACAGGGCGCACGATCACAGTCGCACGGTCACTGGTCGTGCGCGAAGAAGACACTGGTCGTGCGCACTATCCGAGACAGAACTCCGAATTCTGGCGGTTAGCGCACGATCACTGCGCACGATCACTGGTCGTGCGCGAAGAGGAGAAATGGTCGTGCGCGAAGAGCTGCTAAGAAATTCCTAGCCTTTCCCGAGCGCAGCACTACCACTCCGCCTACCTCGCGGAACTACGATTTTTGGGGTGTTACAACTCCACCCCCCTTAAAAGAATTTCGTCCTCGAAATTTCAGAATTTAAACAGGAAATTCACAACGCGTACCTGGAGCGAAAAGTTCCGGGAAATCCTCCCGCATCGCTTGCTCTCGCTCCCAAGAGAATTCGTCTCGCCCGCAGTTGTCCCATCGCACCTTCACAAGTTTGACTTGCTTGTTACGCAACTGCCGGACTTCTGAATCCTCCACGCACACCGGGCGAACCCTCGCCCCCAAGTTCTCCATCACCGGCACCGCCGCCGCTTCGACCACGACACTCGGCTCTATCAAAGCTTTCCTCAGCACGGAGACATGGAAAACGTCATGTAATCCACTCAGCTCTGCGGACAACGCCAAACGATAGGCTGCTTCGCCTATACGTTCCGTAACCTCGAACGGACCCAAATATCTTGGACTCAACTTCTTGAGTCGCCGCACCCGCGAAACACCCTTGAACGGCTTGATCTTCAAGTAGACCATGTCGCCCACTGCAAACTCCACATTTCTGTGGCGTGCATTAAAATACTTTGCTTGTCGATCCTGAGCAACCTTCATGCGCTCCTGAATCGTCCGCACAATCTCGCAAGCATCTTCCACCACTTGCTTTCCCAAAATCTTAGTGTCTCCCACCTCTGCCCAAGACATTGGCGTTCGACACTTCCTTCCATACAAAGCTTCGTATGGCGCCATCTTGATACTCGCCTGGAAGCTGTTATTATAGGCGAACTCCACCATGAAAAGGTGGTCCTCCCACCCTTTGCCAAAGTCGAGAGCACACATCCTCAACATGTCTTCCAACGTACGGTTCGTTCGCTCCGTCTGACCATCGGTCTGCGGATGGAACGCGGTACTAAACTTGAGCTTCGTGCCTAGACTTTTCTGCACTAATCTCCAATCCTTCGATGTGAATCGCCCATCGCGATCACTAACGATGCTCTTCGGAATCCCGTGCAACCGCACAACGTTTCGAACATAAAGCTCCACGAGCTTTTCCACGCCATCACCCTTCTTGTTCGGAATGAAGTGGGCCACCTTCGTCAGGCGATCTACTATCACCCAAATTGCATCGTTACCCTGCTGCGATCGAGGCAAACCATGCACAAAATCCATAGAGATGTCATCAAATTTCCATTCGGGGATGGGAAGAGGCTTCAAGAACCCGCCGGGCCTTTGGCACTCAGCCTTTACCAAGGCACAAGTCTGACATCGGCTCACGTACTCGGCTACATCCCGCTTCATCCCAGGCCACCAAAAAGATTTCTTCAAATCCGCGTACATCTTTGTACTTCCTGGATGAACGGAGTACTTCGTAAAGTGAGCTTCAAACATCAACTCCTCGCGGAGCTTGCCAAAGCGCGGAACGCAAACCCTCCCGTCCCTTTTTAAGATCCCACCAACCATCTCCAAAGCAGTGCCCTCGCTCTGTTGAGCCTCCAACACCAACTGTTGGCACTCCTCGTCCGCACTGGTCGCCTCTCGGATTCGATCCGTTATGTCACATTGCATTTCAATCCAATTCAAACGAGCTACGCTAGACTCACCTCTAGCCACACAAGAGATATCAAGAGACTCCAAGTCTCGAATCAAACGCTCGTTATGCGCCTCCATCCAATTACCTTGCCCGGAGTACTTCCTACTCAAAGCATCCGCCACCACGTTGGCTTTACCCGGCGTATACTGAATCTCCACGTCGTAGTCCCCAAGGAACTCGACCCACCTACGCTGCCGCATATTCAGATCCTTTTGGTCTAGGAGATACCTCAGGCTTTTGTGATCTGTGAAGATCTCCACCTTCGCACCATAAACGTAGTGCCGCCACAACTTTAGCGCAAAGATTACCGCCGCCAACTCCAAATCGTGGACGGGGTAATTCTTCTCATGAGTCTTTAACTGCCTTGACCCATAAGCGATCACCTTGCCGTGCTGCACGAGCACGCACCCCAAACCGCAACCTGACGCGTCGCTGAAAATCTGAAATCCTTCCGTCCCACTAGGAAGACTAAGGATTGGAGCGGACATCAACCTTTCCTTCAGATTCTCAAATGCCCGGGCACACTCCGGTGTCCATACGAACTTCTGGTCCTTGCGAGTGAGAGTGGTGAGGGGCAACGCCATCCGCGAAAAGTTCTCCACGAACCTTCTATAATAACCGGCTAGTCCAAGAAAACTCCGGACTTCCGTCACGGTCCTCAAGACAGGCCAATCTCTAATGGCTTCGATCTTCGCTGGATCTACCGCCACCCCATCTCCACTAATCACGTGACCTAAGAAAGCCACCTTCTCGATCCAAAATTCGCATTTTGAGAACTTAGCATAGAGCTGATTCTCCCTTAGAGTCTGCAATACTTGCCTCAAGTGAGACTCATGCTCCGCCTCCGATTTTGAGTACACCAAAATATCGTCAATAAACACCACCACGAACGAATCTAAGAAAGGGCGGAAAACCCTGTTCATCAAGTCCATGAACACGGATGGCGCGTTCGTCAAACCGAACGGCATCACCGAAAACTCGTAGTGGCCATACCGAGTCCCGAACGCTGTCTTGGCAACGTCCTCTTCTCGGATCTTCAGCTGGTAGTACCCCGATTTCAAATCCAACTTGGAGTACACCACCGACCCCACTAACTGGTCGAACAGATCATCAATTCGGGGAATTGGATATTTATTCTTGACGGTCAACTTATTTAGCTCACGGTAATCAATGCATAACCGCATACTTCCGTCCTTTTTCTTCACAAACAAAACCGGTGCGCTCCATGGTGAAGAGCTGGGCCTAATGTACCCTTGCTCCAACAACTCCTGCAACTGAACCTTTAACTCGGCCAGTTCCTTCGGTGCCATCCTAAACGGAGGACGCGACACTGGCCTCGCACCCGGTACCAACTCTATCGAGAAATCTATTTCACGCTGAGGAGGTGCTCCCGGAAGTTCCTCGGGGAAAACATCCTCAAATTCTTCCACCACCGGAACTTCCCTAATAGCCAACTTTGTGGAGTGAGTCTCCAACAGAGCTAAGAACGCCTCGCCTCCTTGGTTTACCGCACGCCTCATTTGCATAGCGGAAATCAGGGAGTAAGCCACTCCGCTTAGGCCTTCGAACTTGACCTCTGCTCTACCTTCACCTCTCAGGGTTACCACCTTCAACTGGCAGTCGATACTAGCTCGCTGCTCCGCAAGCCAGTCCATCCCCAAGATAACGTCGAATTCGGCTAGTGGCAGAATCGCTGCTACCAACACGAAATCACAATCGCCAATTTGCATCACAATGCGTCCCCTCCTCATGGTAGTCATGAAAGACCCATTTGGCATACGCACACTCAGCTCCACCCCTGCCGCTACGGGCTCAGCACCAATCTTCCGGATAAAACCTTCCGCAAGAAAAGAGTGTGACGCCCCCGTGTCGAACAACACTCGCGAGGGGTAGCCCGACACTAGCACGAAACCTAACCACGTGCAAAACAACCATGAAAGGCCGCAACCTACATTATAGTAACAACTGAAAACTTAAACTTTTCATACCTGTCACCACATCGGGTTGACGTATCGCTTCCTGCTGCCCAAGGTTGTAGGCCCTAGGCTGCACTGGAGGGAACCGCGAAGCACTCGACTCCGCCGCTTTCCCCTTCTCCGCAACACTGGGACCTGAACGCACCGATTGCTCTTGCCTCGGCTCTGGCCCAGCTCCGCCCTCGGTACAGAAACGACTAATGTGGCCCACCTTGCCACACTGGTAACAAGTAACTGGACCCTTGGAACGGAAATCTCCCGAAGGCGCACCCCCTCTCTCCCCAGGTCTGTTAGGACGGGGCTTCTTCTTCCATCGGCTACCCTCGGATTTCCACTGGGATTGAGACTGAGAAGGCTTTCCTTCTCCCTGTTTTGCCGCAACACCCTTTCGCCGCTGAGTTCGCTCCAGGTCGCTCTCCAGCGTGCGAGCGGCTTCGACCAACTCATCGAACCCTGCATTCTTCAAGGCTATGAGTGGTTGCCTTAAGTTTTCCCTCAACCCTTGATAAAAGAGGTTATCCCTCTCTTCATCATCTGCCATTGTCGTGCCTGCATACCGACCCAACCGGGTGAACTCTTGCAGATACTCATCCACCGTCTTCTCCCGCTGCACCAAATGCAGAAACTGCCGCTGCAGTGCTAACCTTGTTGAAACCGGAATATACCGCTTTAGGAAAGCGTTTCCGAACTCCTCCATGGACGGAACACGCCCAACAAACTGACGACCGTTATGGTTCGCCCACCACAACTTCGCATCGCCCTCCAACATGAAGCTCGCAAAGTGAGACTGCCTCTCAGCTGGGGTCTCAGCTGCCCTCAAGAGCTCCCGGATCCTCGAAAGCCAATCCTCGGCATCCGTTGGAGTGCCCACTCCCTTGAACGTCGGAGGGTGAAAACTCAAGAAATACTTCATGAATCGATCACCCATCGGAAAAACTCTCTCCGCAAGAGGCTCTGCTTGCCTTACTTCAACCTCCGGTGTATCCGGCGTAGCCGCCGGAGTGACAGGGGTCGCAACTTGCACCACCGGCGTAGGAACCCGTGGCATCGCTCCAGCTTGAGCCGCCACCATTGCCTCCGCTAGCATGCGACAGAAGTCGGCCGGGGACATGCCCACATTCACAAGGCCTGGAGCAGTAGCACTACTCCCCGAAGGCTCCTCTTGCCTCCTAGATGTCCCCGCGTCATCGCCAACATCCTAGCATAAGCAAGTAAAAAGACTCATCAGTCTCTATTCGCAAGACTCAAACACAGGGATACTCATAATCCCGCGCAAAACTCCTATGTGGACAATCTCTTACGCGATCCAAATACACTAGACCTCGCAAGAATACTAAACCTCCCTCTGATACCAAATTGTAACACCTCCCCTGCAATGACCATATAATATGGGTCCGGCCGGGACCCCACAACATATAACCGCCACAGCTTTAGTATTAAAAGATGATAATCACTACCCAACTCATAACTCAGACAACACAGCGGAAACAAAAAAACTAAACCACAGAGATTGTCCACTACAAAGGAGTCCAACTGGCCTTAAGGCCTTACAAAAACACAGTCCAAAACATCCAACAATTCATAAAGAAAGACATCCCAACCCAAGGGGAAAGGTGGTTTTTCCCTAAACTACCTCGGCATGCAAGCCGGATATAACAAAGCACGAAGAAAGTAATGCAGGAAAACAGGTAATCACTTCATGAGGCTTTAGGCCCTTTTGGCCGGCGCACTGGGTCCAGCTTGCGATTCGTGCCCTGCAACCAAATCACAAAGAGCGGAAAACGAGGGTCAGCTATGGCTGACCACAAGCGGTGTAACAACATCCCTCCTCCCGGCCGTCCTAGCGGACCCCGGGGAACTACTTCACCCTGCAAGTCAGCACTTCGTATGCAAATGTACATAAAGGAAAGCAACAAACATACTGGCATGAGTGTCACAAGCATCATCCACGTTTCTAGGTTGAGCAGGTAATAAAAGGGCCTAACAATGCAGAATGAGTGCAAGCCCGGGGTTTCACCCAAGGCGCCCTAATGCGTGTGAATCTAACACATCATCATACATTACCAACACGAGGGTACTCATCATTTCCCCACAAGGGCATCAAACCCAAGGCCAAGCGCTCTCGCTGAGACTCACCTCGCCAGGCCTTCCATGCCAACGGGCTTGTCTGACAGCTCACACGCTCGGGCCGCCAACAACGCACCAAGACCGATTCCAAGAATTCTGGCTAATCAAAACGTCCCAAGGCCCTGGGCTTACTCTCGGGACAACGTCCACCGATTGCCTCGCCTGGAGACCGTCAACGGATGCAATCCGTAGCACAGACATTCTCGTCAGTCAACAAACGAAGGGACTAATCTTGCCGGGACACTCTCCACACGTGAATCTCAGTCTCCACGGGATAGCCAGCCGACCACAAAGACCAATCGCGCCTTCGCACAACACAAGGCATCACAAGCCCCATAATCCGCACATTTATTCCCCGCCCTAACCCAACATTCGTTACCATACGAAGCTACAAGGGCATCACAACGACGAGTTCGCCGTAATCGGATTTCTAACAAAACCCCTAACATGCGCGTAAATCAACATCACCGGATCGGACCAACGGCCATAAATCCGGCTTCACCCACAATGCCTAATCCGCTAACGGAGCGGATCTCTAGTGCAAAACATGCCGGGGACGGACACAATCAACCCGGTGGTTTCTCTTGAACCAAGGCGACCCGGATCCCTCTCACTCGACGGATCCGGTGCCAAAAATGCATGAAAGAGGAGATGCCAAACACGCATCCTAAAGACCGGGAGGAGAAACGTCGTTACCTTTTGAGATCTCCTCCTAGCCATGAGAAGCTTGCAACCAAACGGTGGAGAAGAAGCGCCTTGACGCCCTCTACGCGTTGCCGGTCTCGGATCGGCGATCGGAGCTCCGAAGCTCCAACAATGGCGGATCTCCCCTCTTCTTCCTCCTTGCCCCCTTCTCCTTTCTCCAACCTAAGAGAGAGAAAGGACTTGGAAATATGAGGGAATAACCCCTCATCCAAGCCCTAAAGCCCCCCAGCGAAAATCTCAGCCGTCGGATCAAAGCCCAAAGTATTTGATCGGTCGGATCGTCATCCCCGCACGATTTCGCGGAACAGAAATAAACAGGGCGCACGATCACAGTCGCACGGTCACTGGTCGTGCGCGAAGAAGACACTGGTCGTGCGCACTATCCGAGACAGAACTCCGAATTCTGGCGGTTAGCGCACGATCACTGCGCACGATCACTGGTCGTGCGCGAAGAGGAGAAATGGTCGTGCGCGAAGAGCTGCTAAGAAATTCCTAGCCTTTCCCGAGCGCAGCACTACCACTCCGCCTACCTCGCGGAACTACGATTTTTGGGGTGTTACACAGCGCCACCGAGAACCCTAGGTCGCGGGATTTTTGGAGCCGGATGTTTTGGCTGTGCATATCCAAAGATATAGAAAGATATTTTGGGTTATTTAAATGAGTTTGGAATTAAATTTGGGTGTGCCCATAGCGTATTTCGGTGTGTCCCTAACACCGCTCTTATTATATATGGTGCAATTGTGTGCACCACGACCTAAATCTAAGTCGTTCGATCTAGCTGAAATCAAATCTAGCCGTCTGATTACCTACGTGTTGTAATGGTGAAGTCTATGCTAATTTTATTAGAGCTCTTATACTTCTTATGGTATATGATGTCATAGACCTATATTTTCAAGCAACGAATGTCATAAAATGTGAAATTACGATTTTGCTATTATCTATATTGAAAATTTAATATTATTTATATAAAAAAATATCTTGCAAAACTGCGTTGTCATGTAATCGAACCTACAATCAGTTATATCTATACTACTTATAAGTTATAAAGAAATATGAATGACTTTTAAATTCCATGCATTTAAAAGTCATCAAATAAATCATGTCCGTTCGATGTGAAGATTTAATCATAATGTTCTCTTTTATTTCAAAAAATATGTTTCTCTTCTACGTACAATAAACATTGTGTTTTCCTCCGCCGCTCTTAAACTCCCGTGCACACGACAAAAACGAGTGATGGGCGGAGCATAACGCTCAGGGGTCTGCAAGCGGCGGGAGCTCTATGCGCTGATGCAAAGCCGTGACCGAAGTAATATCGCACGAGCACGGGGACACCATGTGGACTATGATGATCTGAGTACTATCACGATTGGTTGTAGGGCGGAGCCGTTAGCCTCTCACTCTTATATAATTTATTCCTATTTCCACCGCCTTCCATCCGTTTCCTTTCCGTCTCTTTTCGCCGCCTTTTTATTCATGGTTTGATCATCTCTTCCATCTAACCAGGGCCGTTTTCGGTCAAAATCACGTTTCCTTCTTCTGGATGGGAAAATGTGAGTGATCTCATGCTTTCTCCTGCATTCTTTTTTGATGACGGCGATGGCTGTATAGAACATCTTCAAATTTCATGGGGTTTGATCTTCCTTTTTTTCTCTCCAGTTCAGTTTTTCTTCCGCTCAATTCGCATCTTTTGATTTCTATGTCGATGCTTTTCTATTTTACCCTCCACGACTGAAGCGATTGGAAGCCGATTGCGTTTGAATGGATTTTACTAAGAACCGAGGGACTTGCTGTTGATTTCTGATCTATTTTGTTTTTTTAGTGATTTGATTTCCTCTCATACGGTAAGTAATTTCTATGGCGTGGATGATTGTTTATAAAACCCTTTTGATCAGTCGATTGCTTCTTTTATTTGGATTACTACGAGGTTCCAGTGCTTCTCTCGCATGAATTTCTAGGCCTTCTTATTATTTCATATCCCGTTGACCGTTAGGTGACGACTTGACGCACGGTTCTGTCCATTTATTTTTGTTTAGTCATAAACGGCGATGATATCTGGATCATCTTTCGTGATCTTTGACTCTTTTCATTAAAAAAATCTTATTTTGATCCTATTTTTATATTCAATTCATTTAATAAATTCTGGATTAGTTTGATATAGTCCGTGCCAGTGCTTGATTCCTGCTTAATTCATATTTCCTCTGAAAAACCCTTCCATTTACATCCTCTTTGTAGGATAAAATCCTCACTAATTTGGTGGATGCGTATTCATCATCATCTTCAATTGTTCAAGAGCTGAAGAGCATCAATCTGTCCCACTTCTCTTTCAGTCAAAGTCAATGGGTTCAGAAGGGCCTCCTTTGGTGACTGTTCATGTTACCGGATTCAAGAAATTTCATGGTGTCTCGGAGAATCCTACAGAAACTATTGTAAGTAATTTGCGAGGATTTATGGAGAAAAGGGGATTACCAAAGGGCCTTATTCTGGGTAGCTGCAGTGTTCTGGATACAGCAGGGGAAGGGGCTGTTGAACATCTTACCACTGTATTGAAATCTGCTTTGAGTGGGCAAGACAATCAATTTTCAAATTTAGGGAAAGTTATTTGGGTTGGTTATACATCTACTACTCCTGAACTCACTTCATGTTCAATATATACAGTAATTTTGATGATTTGTGTTATAATTGGAGATAATTTCTTTTCTAACATGTATTTTCTTTACTACTTATAGTCTTATAGAGCCATCATAATAGAGATGCAGGTATAAATTTTTACTTTTTTAATGCCTTGTGCTTTCAGGGGGTACTAGTTAGTATGTAAGTCTTATAGAGCCATCTTCTCAAGTTATGTTCTCTTTTGGAATTCAGTTGACTATAAGCTGGAGTTCTCTTTTTAAGGATTACTCTGATCGATCACCAAATGAAAAGTCTATTAGTTTTTTTTTCTTTGTATTTTTACCCATATAAGATGCAAGATAATGTACACTATATAAGTATATATTGATTTTACTGCTTGTTACTTAAAAGTCATGACTAATGGATTTACACACACTATTGATTCTAAGAAATAACTCCCTGCCATTCTTTAACTGAAAAAAACTTATTACCATTACCTAAAGTAAATGAACTGAGGGCAACGCGTGCAATATCACATATCAACTGTCACTTGTTGCAAGTTGATCTGCTGGTTCTGTTGTAGTTTGTAAGTTGTAGTTTGTAAGTAGTAATTTGTAAGTTGTAGCTTGTAAGGTGTAATTAGTAAGGTGTAATTTGTAAGTTGTAGCTTGTAAGGTGTAATTTGTAAGTTGTAATTTGTAAGTTGTAATTTGTAAGTTGTAACAAGAGGTAACTGGTAAGGAAGATAATGAGCATGCCTGGTGCCTATACGAGTCTTTATTCTCTTCAAGCTGTTTATATATTTAAAATTTAAATCCTTAATACAATTTTTAAAAAATGATTTAGCAAAATCATAATGTTTTTAAAAAATTATTGAGGGGTGTTTTTTGGATTTCGAGCTAGCTCGAGAAGGATTTGAGCTGGCTCAAAATCGTATAATTTTGAGTTAGGCCTTTTAGGCTCGATCCGACTTCGAGCCGAGTTCGGTCCCACTCAAAGTCAGCTCAAAAACAGCCTTAAGTGTCACCTTTGTTATCCTTTTGATTACCTTGCACATCAGTATTTAACATAAGGACTCCAAATTAAACATTTTCCTTGTTTGGTGAGATTGTAGATGTTGATCTGCCTTGCTATTCTGCTTTGTGTTGAAGCTTAGGTCCTTGTCATTACCTATTTAATTATCCTAATGATACATCTGTTTAAGAAGATTGTTTCTTTCTTATATTAATTTTTAACTGATGGAGGTCAATCTGATACACTGACTGTTGTCAAATAAATGCTGCTTCTTTCGAACCATAAAAAATAAATTCTCTGTACCTATTTTTTCTTGTTTGAATTTTTTCCATTGGTCAAACAGAAATTTCCTTGTAGTCAGTACTTAGCGGAGTGCAATTGCTATCTTCAATAACTGAGAATTGTAATATATATTTTGAAAAACTGGGCAATCAACCTCTATCTTATTGCACTTATCTTAAATTTTTTTATCCGGAAGTTTATTAAATCTTTTAGTAAGACATACTTAATCATGTTATTTCTGTTTGATTATTTCAACATGTTTTTGACTCCCAATTTTGCCAACAGCTGCATTTTGGAGTTAATAGTGGTGCAATGAGGTTTGCTGTTGAGAACCAAGCTGTCAATGAAGCTACTTTTCGTTGCCCAGACGAGCTTGGATGGAAGCCTCATGTAAGCTGACGTCTATTAGTCGCTTTGACTTTTCTGTTTCTCACGATTTCTCACCTGATATGTTGCTTTATTCTTCTTTCTTCTTCCAGAAAGTTCCGATTGTCCCATCCGATGGTGGAATTACGCAAACTAGAGAGGTAGTTTGACTTTTATGGTTCTTTTTTACTTGTTACACTGATCAACATCATGTTGAGAAATCAGTAGCCTTTGCATTCCATTTCATTGAATGGATGTACAACATGATATGTGTTGTGCACCATCCATGTTGTGAATGGGTATATGAAATCAGGCGTTTATATTTGTTATATGAGTTACTGAGGTTAGAGAATGTCTTCTAATGCAAAAACTAGATGTTGTTATGATAAAAAAAATGCCTGAATAAAAAATCCATTTTTCATTGAAATTTTATTTGAGATAATTTTAGGCACTTTTGTTGCAAAAAAAGAAGAAGAATTCTTTGCTAGAGATGAGTTGATTTCTTTCCAGAAAAAGTAGGCTAGAAATCTGAATGAGTAGAAGTAGTGTAATAAATGAAATTTACAAAAAATTATAAAATTTGAATTTGTCAAACCTGATTTAACTTTCAATCACACTCAGAATACTTAACTATCAAACTAGAAAAGGATAAATTTTGGGCGTTGTTATATATAGATTGTTTTTGGTTATATACAAACCTTTTCTATATACAAACAAGTACAATTACAAAATTGTTATGCGCAAACATAATTGTTATATACAGGCCAGCTTAAAATTAAAAAAAAATTTAAATTTTTTTGTAATCACCTAATATCATATTAGTGCATTAATTTAGTAGGTAAGCATTACAAAAAATATAAACTTCAAGACATAAAGATGCCTTGAACTCCAAAAATTATTAGGAAACATATTTTGTAGTCATCCCATCAATATTCGCCAAGAGAAAAGATCATGCAATCAAAAGAGAAAAATTAGATACAAATGAAGAGCATTCAAATGTACTAGAACATAAACTATTAAAAATTATTTTTGCTAACCTTATGAGTTAGAAGACATTCAAATCTACTATCTCACTTGTTGTGTGCATTTATTGATTTAGACTTGGTAATCGTGATATGTATATCCTCTCATTTGCTTGCTATTGGATCATGGTACCTTCTCCAATATGAGACAATATGAGGTAGAGGACACATTTCGTGCATCACCAACTGTATTAAATGAATTTTATCTATATAACCCATTGTAACAAGTCGTTGTGTAGGTGGCGGTGGGGAATTCATTGGAAGAAATGTGAAACTCTGAAATTTGGACAAAAAACTATATTATAGCACGAAGCCACCACAAGACCCATGGGCCATGTATAGTGGACGATACCATATTCTAGAATAGATGAAGGAATTTCCACATGCATTGTCCGACTCCATTGCTCCAAATGGTAATGATTGATCCTATAAAATTAGGCAATAATTATAATAGGGTTGGAACCCATTAAAGAAACAAAATGAAAAAACAATACATTCAAAACCCCCATTAAACCCATCTAGTATGATTGCTTGAACTTAACCAAACCCTATTCTAATCCCCAACCAAACCCTATTCTAATCCCCAAATAAATGAATGAAAAATCCCAAACAAATGAATGATATACCCTAAACAAATGATGTAGGACTTATGGACGTTAAAGTACGTCATTTAGGGAAGATAAATCCGCTGACAACTGAAGCAAATGGGAGAGGTCGTCGGTCGGGAGGCTATTTCCATTGCAATGGTATCGAACAAAATTTAGTGTTTGTTGTGCATACCTGCGGGATCTGGGGTGATCGTCGGCGAGATTTCTGACACCATGGCTCGCCGACGAGCCCGTTGTCACCGCTTGGGCGAGTTCGGCGTGAGCGCTGGAGGGAGATCGGGAAGGAGAGTCAAGGAGCAGGCGTCGTCTAGGGCAGAGCACGCGTGATAGGGGTTTGGAAATAAGAAATTTTGGTTTATTTTGGGTATTTAACTGATTTGTCTATAGTATTTTAAAAGGACAAAAAAAAAACTAAAAAATTTGGTTTATGTATAGCCAAAAGCGGTCTATAAATAACAACGCCCGAAATTTTAGATATCACCTAGAGGAACCGCCAGTGTACCACCTATACAATGAAAGGACTGTTTTATTTAGAGTGTTGTTATATGTAACCCAAATTTGGCTACGTGCATGCTGCAAAAAAAATCAAAAACTCTTTAAAAGGTATATTCCTTATATCCTCTAAAAAGCTAGGTGCAGCCCAACACCAAAAAAAGTGTCGTTTCTCACGCATCCTCTGCCCTAATCCTGCCCGTCGTTTCTCACGCACGGGCTGACCGGCGACTCCTCGAGCTGCTCCCAATTGGTCATGATCTTCCCCTTCCCTGCTCCATCTTCCCCTTCCCTGCTCCGCTCACGCCCTTTGGAAGCAATTTAATTCTCGCAGCGAGAATGGTGAGGGTGGCGATGAATGATGGGACTGACCTGTCATGTCTGGAGCTGGAAAAGTCGTCAGCATCTCTCTTGAGGAGAGGAAAACATGCGTTGTTTGGCAAGATGGGTCCGAACTTGACGAAATCGGGGATCGAGCGGCTCGCCTCGTGCAACGACGTCATTGGCAGCTCGGTGATTGGCGGCATCGACGACATCGCCTTCCTCACTGCCGATGCCGCCCTTAAAATATTTGGTGTACGTCCTCGTTCTCCGATCCAACGACTCCCCGTACTCCATCTCTAGCTCGTGCATAACCGCCGCTACCACTGACTCGTTGAAGAACTGCTCGCCGAAATCAGCCGTCGAGATCGAGAGATCGGCGGCATCTGGTATCACATCCATAACGATGCGGGGCCTTGTCTCCGTGTACCATCCCACGATCGACACCATGTGCGGCAGGAACATTGCCTCCCAAAGGTCGGGTGCGATGTCGGTCCGGCCAAGGGGATCGAGCATGGCGTAGACTTGCAGCATTCACTCGGCGTGGTCAAGGCATAGATCCGTTCAGGAAGATTTCAATTGCCGCCGGAATCTCTCCGCTATGAATTGGTTTGCATCTAACAAGTTGGTTTGCACTTGAATTTTTTTAGTTTGCACATAACCGTGATTTGCACGTAGCCAAAACTGATTTGCACTTAAAATCACTCTTTATTTATTGAGTTTGAGTCTAGAATATCCTTTCACACATTCAATAACCTATTTAAGTTGTATTCTAATGGTAGATATATGATTTTATTGTGTACATGGACAATCGATTTTGTTGTGGGAGGGCATGAATGATCACAAAATATACGTGTTTGTCTTGCATTGTGAGACGCATGAAGATGACATCTGGATTCTCAGAAGTGTTGCAGAAGAACAATCATACAAAGAGAGCTGCGTGAAGGTGGAAGTTAGATTTTCAAGAAATATTTTGGATTGGCACTTTAAAGATTGCTTGGGCGAATCACGCGATTCAATATGAACTATGAAGGTTCAGCTAAGGAAATGTTTTGATTAGAAGATGCTTGGACAACTTGTTGGAAATGGAGGGTATCAAAGAACTTGAGCCTGTTGCTTAGAACCATAACTGAACCTAACCTAGATTAAAGACCGAAATTGGAATGGATAGTAAATTCTTCCTTGATATTTCCATTCCTCTATGATAGACAACGTTTTCGGTGCTTCCCCCTGAGAGATACGGTCACGGATGTCCGTCAGGACCGTCCTCGCTGCGATCTCCTCTCGTACTACATCAAGTAGGCCTACTCGTGATCAGGACAAGGAAAAGAGGTCGGTCTTCTCCCCATCTCTGCGGGAGAGGGCATCAACGACTTTGTTCAGGCACCCCACACGATACTCGATGACGAAGTCTAGTCCCAACAACTTGCTCACCCAATGTTGTTGGGTGCAGTGGCGAGCTTCTGCTCAAACGAGTACTTTGAACTATGGTGATAAGTTCAGATCATGAATTGATTTCCCCATAAGTAAGCTCCCCAATTTAGTATTGCCTTAGCGAGGCCGATAAGCTCTAGTTCGTTGGCGGCCAGTCAAGTGTGATATGCGGTCAGTTTGCCACTATAATATGCAATCGCGTGGTCAACCTATTGTAAGATTATACCAATGTCACACATTGAGGCATCACAGTCCAACTCAAATTGTTGTTGGAAGTCTTGTAGTCATAAGACCGGTGCCGAGAAAGAGCGTCCTTCAAGGTCTTGAATGCCTCATTTCCCGGATGCCCAGTGAAAGGCCTTTTCAATAGACTCGTTAACGATGCAGTGATGGTATTGTAGTCCCTCATAAACTTATGATGATATCACGTCAGTCCGAGGAATCCCCACAAAGCTATAATTTGTCCTGATTTCGGCCAACCCGGATGAGTTGATATTGTTTAGGTTTGCTTACAACGCCCTCTGTTTGTATGATATGGCGAAAGTTGTTGTCGAGTTGAACTTTTCCTGATGGAGGAATATTTGTTGCTCTTAACGAGCTACCAGACTATCTGTAAGTATTGGATATGCTCTACCTGTGTTTGACTATACGCCAAAATATCATTGAAGAAGACCAATATGAATTTCCACAAGTGAGGGTGGAACACATCGTTCTCAGGGCCATCACCAAAAACTCAAAGTGGCCATGATGAGTCCGAAAAACTATCTTCTCAGTACCCTCAACATGGATCCACATCCAGTGGTACTCGAAGCAAAGCTGAGCTTTGTAAAAAATGTTGCGCCATGTAGCTTGTCGAGTATCGCGTCCACCACTGAGATAAGAAATTTGTTCTCAACTATTCTTTCGTTCAACTGACGATATAGTCTACGCAGAATCGCCACGAGCCCCCTTGTTCAGAACAAATAGCACCGGGGATGAGAAAGGGGGTTGATTGAGCCTGATGATCCCTTGTTGGAGCATTTTATCATACTGCCGCTTGATCTCGTCCTTCCGTTTGAATGGGTATTTGTATGGTTGTGTCAGCCATGTTTGGGTCTTGAGCATCAAACATATGCGGTGGTCCTGGGTGCGGGGCGGTTGTAAGCTCTTGCACTCCTCAAGCACGTCGACGAACTGGTGTAATAAGCCTTCCATGAAACTAGTAATAAATCCTCCATGTAACAAAGTGAAAGAACTCAATTGCTGCTTCAACTTCTCCAGCGCTCGGTTGCAGTCTTCATCGCACCAAAATTGACCATTTGTTGAGCACTTTGAAGGGATGAAATCATTTCCCCCCTAACTTCAGGTGAAAGACTCAATCTGACTACTCTCCCTGTGAGCCTTTGGATCACCTTGACAATAGTTGGCGCCATCATCTTCAGAATGACCCTTAGTCAAGATTGGGATCCTAGCTCCTTGCGGTTAGCAGATGCCTTCGAAATTTTACCTTGCTCACCTCAAACATGCACTTCTCGTGTTCAACCTCATGTGGTTCCTTCATAGAGTGGGGTAAGTTCTGCATGGATCTACATGATGTTCCTCAAATGTAGGTCATCTGCATAGATCTCTACATTCTTCTCTTCTTGCTTCTGTTTTTTGAAAACAAGATTCATCATCCTCTAGTATGTGGCCCAAAGGACCACTTTATAGCAATAACATCTTTCTTCCAAAATAGTCTTCTCTTGAGGTAAGCATGGAGGAATATCTGTTGCATCCAAAAAACTCATCACTGCATGCTTACATCCAAAAAACTCATCACTGCATGCTTACATCCAAAAAACTCATCACTGCATGCTTACTAACAAGTTTATCATTGAATCTATCGGTGGAAATTGATATCAATCCTTTGGACACGCTTTATTGAGGCTTGTGAAATCAACACACATCTTCTATTTGTCGTTAATGTTCTTAACATCACGACACTGGAGATTCAATTATATATTGATTATGAATCCCGCGATGTGGAGTTTAGTGAGCTCCTCTTAAATATGCCCATCAAACTGTGTAGCTGTATTTCTCTTATTTTGTTTATAGTCATGATGCTTGGTTCGTGATTCAGCTTGTGGCATGCGAATTTGATATCCACTCCAGGCATATCAGCAGGTCATTGTGCAAGTAGATCAGTGTTTTTTCGTAGAAATCACGAGCCTTTACTATTCTTCTCACTACAACTTTGTGTTAATAATTAGAAATTTTCCAATATCACTTCTGTTGGAATCTTTTCTATTCACGCACTGTTTCCTTTACTTTTCCTCTTCTTCTTGTGCATAGTCATCTTTGCTTTTCTTCTTCGACTTGGTTTACTATGTAGATATTTTTTTTCGCTCCAAATGAAGATCTCTTCGAATGATGACTACATAACCCTAATGACCAAAGATGACATATCTATCCAGTTCCTTCACAGAACAAATCTGATCATCTTGTTTACTCTCCCCAGCTAATTGAGAAGACGATTCTTCAAAATCCTTTTTTTTATCAAAGAATCCATAAATAGAACCATCACTCAACCATAGGACTTTGAGGTTTAGAGCCATCTTCTTGTTATGACTTATTGAAAAGAATGTTCATTAAATTCCATGCATCAGCTTATATTCGCTTGGCGTCACGAACCTACAATATTGTTTTAGTGATAACTGCG
Source organism: Dactylorhiza incarnata (assembly GCA_033032865.1). Taxonomy (NCBI): domain Eukaryota; kingdom Viridiplantae; phylum Streptophyta; class Magnoliopsida; order Asparagales; family Orchidaceae; genus Dactylorhiza; species Dactylorhiza incarnata. The sequence continues at coordinate 1,525,512 of JAWHQI010000268.1, read as the reverse complement.
TCATTGAAGACATTTTCCTTCGGTATATTGTCCTTGTTGGATATGGTTACCACTCCTTCACCAAGCGACTACTGGTTGTCATAGTACCTTTTGAGGCTCGTCAGTCTTGTGGATTGTAGCCTCGCTCGTCTGTGAGTGACAATAATTACCAATATTCTCCGTTTCTTTCACTGTCTTGGCTGAAAATCATGGTGACTTTTTTAATACAAAGATAACATTTGGGTCATCACACCTTTTGAGGGGTTTGGATCCCGACTTGTCCCTAGATTGCCTATAGGTGCGGTCACACGAGGGCGTCTGAGATGGTCGCGAGCTGCGAGACCAAGCGTGAAAAGGCGAATCAGATGAGTTGACGAGTTGTGAGACGCGATAGGTTGCGAGCTGCGAAAGCAAGCGGCGAGCTGCGAGAACCTCACCTGCTCAAGTACGAGCTTGGCGCAGATGCGAGCCACGAGATGCAAGCTGCGAGATCCGTACCTACTCAGATACGATTATGGAGGAGAGATGAGCTTGGTGGAGATACGAGCTTGGCTGAGCAAGCAAGTAGGCGAGTGAGTGAGGCAAGCTGCGAGATTAAGAGAGCAGGAGAGAAGGTGGATAGTTAGCTCAAGCAACGAGCTAGCGACAAGGGAGAGCTCAAGCTGCGAGAACAGACCAATCTTGATTTTACTAGGAGCGAAAGTGGGAGCTCAATCGTCGAGAGAGTACTTCAGGACTCGTTATGCTCTGATACCATGTGGAATTGTGGGCAACAAGATGTAATAAAATTATTATGTTACTTAAAATTAAATACAAATACATGCACGCTTATTTATAGGTGCGAGGAGTGACAACTCAACTCCAAATCACAATGTAAGACTAAATTAACTTTACAGAGATATGAGCTTGGCGGAGCAAGCGAGCAGGCGAGTGGGGAAGTGAGCCGCGAGATGCGAGATCAAGCGGGTTACAAGCAGTGAGATCAAGCGAGCAGGTGAGAAGGCGTATAGTTAGTTGAAGAAATCAGTTGGCTTCAAGGCAAGCTCAAGCTGCGAGAGCAGACTGGTCTCGATTTCACTAAGAGCGTAAGTGGGAGTGCAATCGTCGAGTGCGTACTTCAGGAATCGTTATGCTTTGATATCATGAGGAATTGCGAGCAACAAAACGCACTAAGTTTATTACTTCACTTAAAATAAATACAATTACATGTACACATATTTATAGGTGTGAGGAGTGTCAATTCAACTATAAACCACAATGTGAGACTAAACTATACAAGATGCTCCTATTGGGCCATAGAGGTGAGTCTTTACATTGGGCTTCACAAACACTTCTTCTATACTGTCAAATAAAATTTTCACATCCAAAATCCAATCATGAAAACACTTGAAATGTTTCTCATCAAAAGTTGGTATATAAAGTTTACCCATCCAATTATTTCATCATCTTAGTTATTTACTTTCAAAATATCCAATAGGCCTCTTCTGATTATTTGTCATATTATCATGGGTTCATCATTAGAATTAATTTCCAGATTATGGATAGAATTTTGATATATTCGGTAGTGGAAGGTGTATGTATTTGGCTCTTGTCATTAATCAATTGGTTTAATTGTGTCGTTAAGTTATTGACTTGGATCAACCGCATGATTAACATTGAACTTCAGGTCACCACTCGGCGGGACCCGTATTTATATACTCGCGTATGAGGCATTGATCTTATCACCGATCCGAGAAGACGAGCGCGTCCGGAGCGATGTTTCTACATTTTATGTATTTTATTTTATTTTGGTCATTATTTAGTGTGATTTGGGCATCCGGCGTAGCGACCAATCATAGTCGTTCCTGTAGGGTGCCCTAGCCCCTCTTTCGCTATAAATAAGATGGAAGGCTGCCTGTTTGAAGCATTGTTATCCTTGTGAGAAATTCCAGAGCCAGCAATCACATCATGGTGCGACGCCGCAAGACCCCGAGGGTGTGTCGTCCCGGTTTTTTTCTGGTTTACCTCACTCGTGAACCCTACTATGTAGAACCACCCTAAAACCTTAGTCGCACGCCCCTCTAACCGCATACGCCCCCTTCTCTCCCACGATATTAGCCCCCCTGCCCATCCAATTTTCTCCCTCTCCGTTCACCGCACGATCCGCCCACCCTTTGCTCTTTGCGCCGGCGTCTGACTCGCCCTTGGCTCCCATTGTCGTCGGTTTGCTCGTTCATGTCCCATTACCTGCGGTATTAACCCATCTGCTTTCGTTGTATCCGTTCCATCCTTCCAGTGCCGGAAACATGCCTCCCCGCCTGCCTCCTGCCTCAGTCCTAACATTCCTACCTCCAGTAGTCCCCCGACAACATCCTACTTCCAGCAGCCACCCTATAGCAGTCCCACCGCCGCCTTTATCTACAACAACCGACCTCATCCTCCCACTACTGGATTCTTGTGCTTGTACTATATCTTGGTAGTGTGTTCCTCTTTTTCTTTATGGATTATATGGATGAGTATTTACCAACACTTAGAGATTGTGTTTGTTGTGTTTTGTTACAATTTTGTCTTCTTATTCTTAATTTGTGCGAAGTGTGGCTTGAAACCCTTCATGCGAAAGAGAACAAATTTGCTTACTTATTTGAAATTGTGGTGAACGATGTGTTAGGTTGCTAAACTTTTATAATTTTATTTGCTAAAATTACTTCCGGTCAAATCAAGTCAAGCACGCATCATATAGTTTAGGTTTGTTTGAGTCAGCTCGACACCACTCACATAGGCTTGCATTAGCGCCGACACACCATCGCATAACCTCACATGCATCATATTTGGTATTATAGCCCCAGGTTAGGGCCACTTGCATGTTACATAGCGGTATGACTTATCGTTAGCCCATGTCCAACCCAAACCTTATCGCCGAGAGAACCACAAACTCCAACTCTGAAATGACACCGACGAAATTCTAACAGGTGATGTTAGATTGGTTCGATCAAATGAATGCTCAATTTGATGATCTACGCGCACGCATCAACATCCTTGAGGATCTTCGAGAGCATGCCACTCCCTAGAGGAGGGAAAACCCACCCACTCCACCTGACATTCACTTTGAGGAAGAACAAGATGCCCTCCCACCTCAGGATTGGCGTGCTAGGAAGGCGAACCCTCGATCACATTCACGACCGTCGATCTGGACCTGCCCCGATAGTCATCTCCAGGAGGAATATCCACCTCGGCACCCAACCCCTCATGATCGAGTCCAGGGCCGTTTTGACTATTGACGGGATGATTACTTTGACGATTATCTTGGGCCACGTAGAGCACCACACGTGGAGGATGACATCACTCATCGCATACACATTGACCCTCCTACCTTCGACGGTCACCTTGACCCGAAGGTCTTTAGTGATTGACTTCAGGAGATGGACCACTATTTCGAGTGGTATGATATGACCCACGAGAGACGCGTTAGATTTGTGAGGATGAAGTCGGTTGACCCAACCAAGATTTTCTGGACCAACCTAGAGAGGCCACTTCATCGAGATGGATACCGTCTTATTATCCGTTGGGAGGACATGAAACGACGATTGACGAATAAATATCTTCCCACCTCCTATCAGGACCAGTTATTAGATCAGCTTTATGTGTTGCGCCAAGACACGCTATCTGTGGCAGAGTACATGTCGTGATTTGACGAACTATATGTGAGGAGTGATTTACGAGAGGAGACTAGTGTCACTGCTTCCCTATTTCGTTTTGGCTTGAGATCTGAATTACACAGGGAGCTTATTCCCCATCGAATGGAGACGGTAGAGCAAGTTTACCAAATGACCCTCGAGTTTGAGCAGTACTTGCGACTAGCTAGTGCCCGTCAGGCTCCTTCCATACTAGACGGACCCACATTTAGGAGTCCACCACCGAACACTACCACACCTGCAGGACCCTCTCGTGTTCCCATGAGCACGAAGGGCAAGGATGTCGCCACCGGACCTCCCATGGCCACCAGGTCGGGGAACGTTCAGTTTTATCTCTGCTCGGGCAGGGGCCATATGGCGGCCCAGTGCCCTACAAGAATTTTGTTAGTTGAAGAAGGCGAACCCAGTGTTGATGCTGAGGTCGCCGATGAGGAGATTGTTTCCACCGTCGAGGACGGTTGGGAGAGCGATGATGACCGCCCCCTAAAGGTAAGTATTATACGACGTCTCCTTTACACCCCGCATACTCCCGAGGATTGACGTCGCACGATGATCTTTTATACTTTCTTTCCCAACGCAGGCGGTTCCTGCAAGCTGGCCATTGATAGCGGGGGTTGTGTGAACATTGTGGCCCAAAGGACCTTAGAGCGGATGTAGGTGACCCCTGAGCCTCATCCTCATCCTTATCGAATTATCTGTGTTGATAAAACGGCCATACAGGTTACCCAGGGTGCCTAGTTCCGATCACTCTCACCTCGTTTGAGGATCGTGTTGGGTACGACGTCATCCCCATGGATGTCACCCACGTTCTGTTAGGGAGACCTTGGCTCTACGACGACGATGTCACTTGTTTCTAACGCTCGAACACGTGCGTATTGTACTACAAGGGTCGTAAGATTGCATTGACACCGACCCAGCCCAAGGAGAAATCCAAGGGGAAAGTTACACCCCCACAAGCACGAGTTCATCCAGGCCGCTCCACATTCTGCGTTGCAGTGAGTTTATGTGAGAGAGTGTAGACACCGACATATTCTACGTAGTGACCTCCACCATGGATTTTGATGGCCCTACGGAGATCCCTGATCCGCCTACTAAGGTCCAGCGTATTCTCGATGAGTGCTGATATTGTGTCAGATGATTTACCTAACGAGTTACCCTCATTGCATGACATATAGCACACCATAGATCTGACATCAAGGGACTCACTCCCGAACCTACCGCATTACCGGATAAACCCGGACGAGCATGCTGAGCTCAAGAGATAGGTGGATGAGCTTCTCCGGAAGCAGTTCATATGCGAGAGTCTGAGCCCCTGCACGGTTCCTACCCTTCTGACCCCAAAGAAGCATGATAGCTGGTGTATGTGTATTGATAGTAGGGCTATCAATAAAATTACTATCAATTATCATTTCTTCATTCCCCAATTAGACGACTTGCTCAACACGATGGATGGTGCCCAAATATTCTCAAAGATAGATCTACGCAGCGGGTACCACCAAATCAAGATTCGTGAGGGAGATGAATGGAAGATGACTTTTAAGACCAAATATGGTCTCTATGAGTGGTTGGTCAGGCCTTTTGGGCTGTCCAACGCCCCAACACTTTTATGCGGATCATGACCTAGATTTTGCGGCCTATATGGGCAAATTAATTGCTGTCTACATCGATGACATTTTGATTTGCATCCATTCTCCTGATGACCATTTGAGTCATCTGAGACTCTTATTTGAGATCCTCCGTAAGGAGAAGTATGTGAACTTGAATAAGTGCTCATTCCTGACTGATTATGTGCACTTTCTCGGGTTTATCATATCAGCATCCGTCGTGTCTGTTGACCCAGACAAGGTCCATTCCATTCGTGAGGCCTATTCCTTCCACTTTCACTAAGGCCCATAGCTTTAATGGACTAGCCACCTTCTATCGGAGGTTTGTCTGGGGCTTTAACATCATCATGCCCCCTTCACGAGCTGCCTGCGGAAGGGAGATTTTTTAGTGGACGGTAGCCGCCACTCGGGCTTTCGTAGAGATCAAGGAGAAACTAATGACAACCCCCGTTCTGAGATTGCCCGATTTCTTTAAGGTATTTTAGGTAGCCTGCGACGCATCTGATGTTGGCATTGACGGAGTAATGAGTCAGGAGGGTCATCCAGTTTCTTACTTCAGTGAGAAGCTGAATGAGGCCCGACAGAAGTTCTCAAATTATGATAGAGAGTTTTTCGCAGTAGTGCAATCACTTCGATATTGGAGACACTATCTCCTCCTCCCCCGTGAGTTCGTCCTATACTCTGATCATCAGGCTCTGCGCTATCTTGATTCACAACAGAAATTGAGCCATAAACATGTCAAGTGGGTCGAATGCTTGCAGGATTTTCACTACGTTCTCAAACACCGCGCGGGTATTTAGAACAAGCCTGCTGACTCCCTTAGTCGTCGTATTACCCGAATCCACACATTGAGCGCTTGTACAAATAGTTATTATCTATTACCTAGAGAGTGCCCCACCTGCATTGACTTTGTTGAGAGTTACTCTGGATTGATGAGGGATTCCCCTGAGCCCACTGAGGCGTTCAATATCGTCGAGGGATATTTATATTGTGGGTCTCATCTGTACATTCCCCGGTTCTCCTTCTGAGGCTTTATGATGTGGGAAATGCACACGGGTGGCGTTGCAGGCCACTTCGGCAGAGACAAGGCGATTGTGTCAGTTAAGGATCATTTTTATTGGCCCACCTTGAAGAAGGATGTGGCAAGAGTTGTGCGTCACTGCGACACCTGTCATACCGTGAAGGGTTCAAAACCGTACTTTGGGCTTTATACCCTTCTTCCAGTCCCGCACCAACCTTGGGTTGATATCAGCATGGATTTCGTATTGGGCCTTCCCCGTATTTTGAGGAAGCATGATTCCATTTTCGTAGTGGTAGAACGGTTCTCGAAGGTGACTCATTTTATTGTCTGTCGTAAGACCACAGTTGCGGTCCACGTAGCGTCCCTCTTCATGAGATACATCTTTCGTTTATATGTTTTACCCAAGTCCATAGTGTCTGACCGTGACATGATTCTTGAGTTATTTTTGGAAGACATTATAACATAAAGCAGGTACGACCCTGAAGTTTTCCACAGCTTATCACCCACAAACTTACGACTAGGCTCAGGTCGTAAATAGGAATTTGGAAAATTTTCTACAGTGTCTAGTTGGTGAGCACCCCTCGGTTTGGGACTTTGTATTACCCATAGTTGAGTTCGCGTGCTATAGCTCCGTCAATAGGTTTACTGGCATGAGTCCATTTCATATAGTGTTAGGATATGAGCTTAGGAAGCCTATTGACCTTGCCCTGGTTCCCTTAGCGTCACGCCCTAGTGAGTCCGTTGAGTACTTCATCCATCATATACTTGAATTGCATTATTTGATCCAGAAGAAAATTGCTAGTGTAATGAATTATATAAGACACAGACAGACGAACACAAATGCGAGCAGCATTTTCAGGTAGGCCAGTAGGTCATGATCAGAATTCGCATGGAGAGGCTCCCAAAAGGGGCCGCTAAAAAGCTACATCCTAAATGAATGGATTCTTATAAGATTATAAAGAAAATTGGAACAAACGCCCACGAGATCGATCTTCTGGCAGATATGGGTATTCATCCTGTATTCAATGCGGAAGATTTGACACTTTACTTCGAGCATAGAGACCTCTACCTTGAGCCATCTCCCATTTACAGACTGACCCATACCCTGACCAACTTGGACGAGCATCTACGGGTTTACCCGCACCCCCGATGATTGCACAGGTTCCTCTAGATCCACCAGCACGAGAGGTGAGAGTTGACAGTATTTCTGACATTGTGGCGCACGAGGGCCTCACGCTCGTCCTTCTGTCTATAATCTTTGCCCTAATAGTATTTATATTGGAGGAATAATAAGGTTTGCTGAACTGCAAGTAGACCTAGGTTGGACTTGAACTTGACTGGCTTAACAATAACCCTAACACTAAAGGTTGTCTTATCTTTGTGTGCCTCCAGCAAAGCTCTGTACGCTTGTATTAGTCATGCACTGATTAAGCTGGGGTAGCCCTCATTATCTGCAGACAAGAATAGTCATCTCTTCCATAAATAACTTAGATACAATCAGTTCATACAGGAGTGTCAGGTCTTAATGGATCATACGCGGTCTAAATCCGGGCTGATTCTATCCAGGCTATAATTCCATTTCCTAGCAGATTCCTTGTTTTTTTCCACTTTCTAATCCATTCCAAGGGATTTCATAAGTCAATCTGAGTGAATTTTATACTGAATTTGGCCCGATTTTAGTTATTTGTGCTGATTTTATACATAGAGTGGATCCACCCCAAATTAACTGATTTTAATTAAGTTTTGATCTTCCTTTTATTACAAATTTGCGAAAATTTTCCTCAACTTCCATTCGCAGATTTATAGGAGGCATCTTTACTTTTTATTGCTTAATGTCAATCTATACATATGTTCCGTTCATATACACGATTGACAGGCACGGGGCTCCGTCCCTACGGCCAACCACAACAGTACCCCGACCATGACAGTGCATAGAGGGCCCCAGGTGGCCCACGCGACAGTACTCCGACCACGGCATTGCCTCGCCGCGATGGCGCCCGCCGCCGCTCGCAAACCCCGAGCGTCCGCCCTTACTCATTTTTTCCTTGTGCACGGGGGTTTGCGAGTGGCGGGGAGAGCATATTTTTTATTATAGGTAAGAGACTTTGTCTATATAAGAGTACATTTTTTAAAATTAAAGAAAAAATACATAAATGAAAGAAATTGGGAATTTGGTAATAAGAGGGGTAAAATCGGAAAGTTGAATGTTTCACCAAAGGGTGTTTTTCCCTTTTAAAATAGTATAGATATGTTGATAGGTTCAATCTATACATACATTCTATGTACTTGCACCGGTATAATTCCTCTGGGATAGGTTTGCTTTAATGTCCAACCATACATATGTTGATGCAAAGTGTCATATTCCTTGGTTTACAAAATTTTGTTCATTTATATTATAATAATTGTGTAGTATTAGCATGGTTCTAACTTCATCTATGAATTGACACCCGTAGATTCGTCGTGCGTGAACATATATTATTAAGTCCTTGGCCAGCTTGAGGGGCAACACTCTATATCCCTCAAATGTTTAGTTCAAGCGGGTTTCACATTTTGACTTCTTGTATATGATAATGATGGCCGGGTTCTTACACCTCACCCCTCCGATACTGGGAACACCGCTTCTTGTCCAACTTGCACGTATCAAGCATGCCGCCAACATTCATCCTGAATCGGGATCAAACTCTCTTTTCTAAGTGACCCTCATCGGTTATCCGTGCCAATCTATTTTATTACTTCGACGGGCTCATACATTCATGAACAAATATACATCTTTACAGGTCCTCACAGATTCTTCGATCCAAACAGGCTTTCCTACATGAGGGATCTCCAGCCTTTACATTTATCCAACAGTCAGATCATTGGTAATTTCGGTCTCGCTAGGTTCTTGCACCATTATTTGGGTACCAGGCATGCCTTTTCTTGCAGACTTCCAATCAAGTAATCCAACTAAATGTATTGGCCCCATGCAGTCAATATAAATTATACGATAATGAGCTATGTTGAGTTTGATCCCTTAATGGGGTACATAGGCAACAACCGTGACGCATATAGATGCCCAACTCAATCGAGTCAAAACACTCGCGAACTCGCTCTTTACAGTAAAAATCAACTCTTCCCCTCCACTATTTTAGCTTTTCTCCTATCCTCGAAGTATCTTTCCTCGACTTTTTCTTACTCGAACGTGTCATCTGTCAACGACATTCACAATCTTTCTATGGTATGCTATTTATACCCACTAAACTTTTTTATCAGATTTCTTCTGTTAACAGTCTCAACAAACTTATGAACTTCTTTTATTGCAAACAAGTGATTTTGATACTTGTTTGCTCGTCTAATGTCCACTAATTCTCATCTTGCCATCTGAACTTCTCAAATTCTCGTGTTGCAAACTTAATTTTTACATTATATGTAGTCACAAACCTTGCCCGCACTTCATCCCGGTTGGGTTATGCAGTGGTGCATCACTTATGGGTGATGTTCTAACTTCTCACACACACTCGCCTGTTTTATGTCACAATGGTGTTAATAATATCAAGTCACTTCTTGATCTTCGTTACATATAGAATCCAAAATTAGTGTTTCTCATGCTTGTTATCACCTTATGTAACTAGCCATTATTCTGTTTGTTAAATCATTGGTATCTTATGGATATGATAACTAATTTAATCACGAAAAATTCAGACGTGGTATAGGAAAGGCGAACTTCAAATCAAAAAGGCTGTGTTGTTTACCAATTCTTCAAAGCGAATATTAGGCACCTAGATCTTCGTTGGGTATAGAGCTAGGAACTTTAAAGTAAAAAAATGGCTGTTTTGTTCGTCATTTCTTTTTAGTTGATATGTAACCATCTAGATTTCATTATCATGCTCATGTTGGCCAGTAGAGGAGAAACTAAACTCCATTGGACTAACTCTTTCAATAAGCTTCCTTCACCAATTTAGCATGAAATGACAAATGTGGAGTAATTTTAGAGTAGGGAGAGGGGTAGATTTGTCAAACCAGTTTGCTTTTTCTCTAACATTTTTATTGTCATTTACTAAAATTATGATTGTTTATGCTGTGTGGGAGGTACCGGCAATCATTTGCATCTCGATTCTTCTAATGAAAGATTATTCTAATTTTTGTTCCGTGCAGACATCTCTTCCCGTCACAAAGATTACAAAGACCTTGTCAGAAATGGGATTCGATGTCGCTCCCTCCGACGATGCGGGTCGCTTCGTGTGCAATTACGTCTACTATCACTCCCTCCGCTTCGCCGAAGAGCATAAAATCAAGTCTCTTTTCGTTCATTTCCCGCTGTTCGTAACAATTGACGAAGAAACGCAGATGCAGTTTGCGGCTTCCCTCCTCGAGGCTCTTGCTTCCGTGGATTAGCGATTAAAAGATCAAAGTCTTCCATTGTGGCCACGCTGTTCTGAGCAAATGCAGTCACCATAAGATCTGTTCTTGGAGTATGATCTGGAAATGCTCCAGCAAGATGCAGAAGTCTGTTTTAGGGGTGTATTCAGACTATCATTCTGTTCCTGAAAATATGTTTCAGAGAGCTGTGATTTATCAAGTAAATAATTGTGGGTAAGCTGTGTCTTCTTCTGTATAAAATGATTTATGGATTTCATGATGAATTTAAGGCTTGGCAGTAAGTAGTAACCAACAGTTTTCTCGTTGGGCAGTGAATGAAATACCATCAAATACCGGCAAAAACTATAAATTTAGTAAATGGAGTTTTTCTTTTCAACTTGCATTACCATCATTTACTTAGCCGCATGTCAATATTAGTAATTGGAGCATCGATGCTGAGATGCTTGTGCCCTCTAATTTCTCGTTAAGAGTAGAGCTGCAGGACATGAGCTCCAAAAAGTGACCAGCCCCGCAAATAAGGAGCGCAATAATTGGGCAACATGTCGGTCCATGATGAAATGAAACGTAGCAAAGGCACGTTACAACTATAATTAAACAATAATAATTCAAATGATTGTCAATATGAGCAGACTGATGCGAGAACTCAGACCTGTCAAAACGGAGACTGATACACTTGCAGGAATGATGAAAACTTAGCAAGGTATAAAGTTGCCAAAAAAGTAACTAAACATACAATAAGTAAAGCAAGAAGTTAAGTTTATGAAGAATTTTATAAGTGTCTGGATAATAAAGATGGAGAACGTGACATATATAAAATTGCTCTTAGAGAGAGAGATAAGAGATTTAAGTCAAGTTAAATGCATAAAGGATGAAACATATTTGGTTTTGATGGATGATATGGCTATTCAAGAGTGATGTAAAATATGTTTTTATCAAAGCTATAATGAAGCAAAAGTCAATGAATTGAGCTTGGAATAGTTACGTAAATCGGAGAAGTATATGAAGATAATGTTTTATCGTAAAATTCAAGCATCGGAGGTAAATGATGCTCTAAAGATGAAAAATGAAAAGGCGGTTGAGCCAGACGATATACCCATCGAAGTATGGAAATGTCTAGAGAAAGAAGGAATTTTGTAGCTTACATGTTTCTTTAATAAGATATTGAAGACAAATAGGATGTCAGATCAATGAAGAGAAAGTATCTTGACACATTTGTATAAGAACAAATTAGATATACAAATTGTGTCAATCACAGAGGATTTAAATTAATGAGTCATATCATGAAACTATGAGAACGAATAATAGAAAGAAGAGTAATACGAGAGAGTAGTATATCGGAGAACCAATTTGGATTCATGTCAGGGCGATCGACCATAGAGGTTATAAATCTATTGAGGAGACTCATTGACAACTATCAGGAAAGAAAACAAGATTTGCCTATGTTGTTTATTGACCTTAAGAAGACTTATGATAGAGTTCCAAGAGAGGTCTTATGGAGAGTCTTAGAAAAGAAAGGTGTAAATGTATCATACATTGACATAATCAAAGATATGTATACAAATTCAGTGACGAGGGTGAGGTCATCTGGTGGATTAACACAAGAATTCCATATCACCGTTGTCTGTTGGCTTACATCCAGGGTCAGCTTTAAGCCCTTATCTCTTTACCCTTATTTTAGATGAGCTCACAAGATATATCCAACAAACAATACCTTGGTGTTTATTGTTTGCGGATGATATTGTTTTGGTTAATGAGACGTGCGAGGTTGTATCACGAAACTTGAATCTTGGCGAGACAATTTAGAAAAGAAGGGTTTTAGGTTGAGTATGGAAAAAATGGAGTATATGAAATTTAAATTTAGCAGTGCAAGAAGGACGAATAACTCCATTATTAAGTTGGGTGATCAAGATATTTTACGTAGTGAGAGCTTTACATATCTGTGATCGATAGTTCAAAAAGATGAAGGTGTAGATAAAGATGTGATACATAGAATCCAAGCAGGTTGGTTGATGTAGAGAGGCGCGTCAGAGATCTTATGTTATCGTAACGTACCATTAAAACTTAAAGACAAGTTTTACCGTACTACAATTAGACCAGCGATGCTCTATGGTTATGAGTGTTGGGCAATGAATTGTGTACATGAGCAAAAAATGAGAGTTGCAGAGATGAGAATGCTTAGGTGGATGTGTGGACACACGAGAATGGATAAAATTAGGAATGAATGTATCAGAGATAAGACATGAGTGACACCAATTGTAGAGAAGATGCGAGAAGCTCGACTAAGATGGTTCAGACACGTACCAAGGAGATTAGAGGCACTTGATAGGCGTTGTGAGAGTTTAGTCACTATGCATGTTAAACGGGGGAGGGGTACGCCAATAAAGACTTGAAATGAAACTATAATGAAAGACAAGATGTACTTGGGCATTGGTGAGATTATGATCAAAAATAGGGCACAATGACAACAAAGGATCCATATAAGAAAATGAGCGGACCCCACTATAGTGGGATAAAGTTTTGACTGTTGTTATTGTTTGTTGTTGTAACGCCCCAGAAATTATAAAATTAGAGTGGGGGTGCGGATAGTTTATTGATGGGTGTGCGAATAGGAGGTGGTGTGCGGATAGCCTTAGGTGTTAGGGTTTTATTTTTAAATAAAACCCTAACCCCCCTCCCTCAGCCGACTCCCACTTTCCCCGATCTCCCTCTCGCCCTCGTCTAGGTCGGCCGCAGACCCCGTCGCCCATCTCCCTCTCCTCCCTCTCTTGCCCGTGCTGCTCCAAGAGGAGGCCGACGCTCCTCTCCTCCCTCTCTCGCTCGCGCTGCTCCAGGAAGGAGGATCCCTCTCTCTCCCTCTGTCGACGGGAAGGAGGAGGAAAGTTCGCCCTTCACCTCGACGCAGTCACCCTTGTTGCAGGATTCCTCATCGAGAGCCTCTGCTCTGCCTCCTACGAGTTGGGTTAATTGAGCCCTAAGAAGTAGAAGAAGGTCCATCTCTCTCCCTCTCGAGTTTCTTCCTGTCCGGGGTTTCGTCGCTAAGAGATCCCCTTGCCGAGTGGAGCCTGGGAGAAACCCCAGCCTAGACCTTGCAAGGAATCGTTACGGGAGAGCGAATCGGGGCTTGATTCGCCGAGAAAGGTCCGAATCCGTAGAGTGGAAACCGCTTTGGGAGCTCAAATCGCCGAGAGAAAATCGTCGCGATAGTTTCCATGGATCCGTAGCGCGCGCCAAGGGTAACGATTTCTTCCCCCGGTCGTAGGACCGTATGTGTTGTAGTTCTGTGTGCTTATGTTTATGTTTCGTGCAATGAGAGTCCCCTCACGCCGTCTCGGTTGAGGACGTGGACTCCGCCAGGGCGTGAGATTGCGACCCCGACGTATGTTGGTGTGAACTGCATGTAGAGTCCCTCTCCCACTACGCGGTGGAGAGCGGGGACTTCGCCAGGGCGTGGGATTGCGACCCCGGTGTAGTTTTTCTGCTTTTGCTTTGCTTAGGAGAGCCACCCGCCTCCAATTGGACGCGGTGTGTGTTTCCCTCGGTTCATTGCGAACCCCCGGGTCGATTGTGTCCGTCCCCGACATAAATGTGCATTAGTGATCCGACGCGCGAGTCTGGATTTAGGCATGCTGTGTGAAGCCTACCCGTGGCGGCAAGCCCGGATCGGTGATGTTTCTGTGATGCGCATTGCGATTAGCCCTTGGTACGTGAACGGGAATGTCCCGTGTTATTCGTCGTAGTATTGTAGGAATTCGTGGGCTTTATTCGTGAATGCCCCGTTCCTAGGCGGGCCTGTGTTGGGCCCGGTAGAACGACATTTCTGTGGGGTTTTGTTGGACGGGTAGATCCCCGTTAGTGCGTAGATTGCGCTTCCTTTGATCAGTCCTCTGTCACGTCAAAGGCAGTTGTAGGTCGTATGTCTTCTGACCAGCCCTCTGTCACGTCAAAGGCAGTTGTAGGTCGTATGTCTTCTGACCAGCCTTCTGTCACGTCAAAGGCAGTTGTAGGTCGTATGTCTTCTGACCAGCCCTCTGTCACGTCAAAGGCAGTTGTAGGTCGTATGTCTTCTGACCAGCCCTCTGTCACGTCAAAGGCAGTTGTAGGTCGTATGTCTTCTGACCAGCCCTCTGCCACGTCAAAGGCAGTTGTAGGTCGTATATTTTCTGACCAGTCCTCTGCCACCTCACAAAGGGACAGTTGTAGGCCGTTTATCCCAAACCGGTCCTCTGTCCATTCTCTAGGACAGTTGTAGGTTTGGTCCCTTCTGTCACTACGATTGACCGAGTCACGGTCGTACTGTTTTACTGGGCGTTGAAGTTTAGATCATACGCTTTCAGTGTGTTCATAGCACGTGCGTGGTAGTTTGAAGGGTGACGCTTAGTGTGTCCCCTGACTCTTGGTCCTTTGTTCCTTGTTTGCATATTTTGGTGTGCGTGCGTACTTGCAGGAGAGCGATATACTCGCCCCGGAGTCCGCTAGGATGGCCGGGGGGGGGGTGGGGGGGAGAGTCGTTACGTTGTGTTGGTCAGCCCCATGCTGACCTTCGTTGCACCGCCTGTTTGTTCTTGGTTTCAGGTGGCGGAGCTCGTAGTGGTGTGTAGTGGGCCGGAGCCCATGGGTTGTTGAGGAGTTGGCTAGGGTCCTCTCTCTATTTTTTGGGTTTTTCATGTAGCCCTTTGGTTTGTCTATACCTCTTTTGAAAGTCATGTAAGGCCTTAAGGCCGTGTCGCTTCAGTACTGTTTTCCTTGTTGATGTGGACATTCTGGCCCCTTTGTTTTGGGCTTGTGGTTAGCTTCCGTTTCTGTTTACTCTGAGTTTTATTAGCATGTTTTCTTGTATCAATTATTAACGTTCTAGATTTTGTGGATATTATATGTCGTGGGGTCCCGGCCGGACCCATGTTATATTCTATTTGCAGATCAGGGATGTTACAGTTGTAGTCTTTCTTCTCTTCTTCCTCGCTCCTCTCTAGCTATCATATGCTCTACATTCTTCTCTTCTGATCAATTCTTTGAATATTTCTTAGATTATGATTCATTTGAAATCAACTGGCATTAGAGACCAGATGTAGGTATTTTTTGGGATGATGGCAGCGGTGAGAAAAGTTTTATTTCCATTGTTACCGTTATTTTAAAAGCGTTTGATTTTTCTGTAGTGAGTAAAATGCTTGTGCCCAAAAAGGTGTTTTCTGTATTTTTGGAAATGAGTGAACTCTCCTATTTCCAGAAAAACTACAAAGAGCTTTCCGTATTTTCATGTTTTGTTCTCGTAGGTTCGTATCTTTTTTCTATTCCTATTATTTTTCCTACCACGATTTTTTTTATAGCTCTATTGAGACCACCAGTTTCCCACCATCGCTTTTCCTGCCACCACAACCATCCCAAATGCCATAGTATCAAGTTTCTATGACAAGAACTAATAACCTTAGAAGACTACAAATACGAGAAGTAAGATTTCTATCCTGACAAACTCAATTTTTAGGTTTGTATTACCCTATTTTTCTAAGGTGATGGGTACTTGTTTATAAGTAACGAGAAAACTCATCTATTAAGGTTCAGTTTGGCGCAGATGCGGCGGTAGTAAGCGTCGTGGTCGTGAACTGTGTGAACATCCGATCTCGCCCATGAAATTGCGTCCGTGTCTACGTTCAAAATGGAGTTTTTGTGTGGTGGCAGTCACATGCAACTAGTGTCGTGCCCAACATGTGTCTATTCGAATGCACCGGAGCAAAAACGGCGAGCCAAGCAGACCCTAAGTTAATTAAATTTTGGGGTGGAGATAGAGAGTGAGAGAATGCTTCTTGGGAATGTACTTAGGATTATTTGTAGGACTCTTGGTAGGACTTTTGGTAGGACTCATCGTAGGTCTCTTAGTAGGACTCTTCGTAGTGCTATTCTTAGGACTCTAGATAGGACTCTACTTATGACTCTTCGTAAGACTCTACTTAGGACGCTTTGTAGGACTCTATGTAGGATAAAATATTTAAATTAGAAAATAATTATTATATAAGAGAAATGAGTGGAAGACCCTTTATTTATGATGAGTAATTAAGAATAGATTTAATTGACATGAACTTCATAATATAACAGGGAAAATACGCTCGCATTAAATTGTGAAATAAAATTAGTGTGTTTATATTTAATTTGCTGGCCCCAAATCGATATTTGCAACCCCCTAAATAAAAAACAATAATACCTAATAAATTAAAACTCACACTCTATTTGCAGCTCCTCCCAATGCACCCCAAATCTTCCAAAAACAACTTCCGATTACCAGTATCCACGTTGTTGTTGGGGTTCAGCCCCTAAAGGGCATTTTTTGTGAAAATTTGTGTTGCAGGAATTTAGGTTGCAACCTGGTAAAAAGACGCGTTGCAACGCGCTGGGCTCTGTCCATGCATTTTGAAGGCAAAAATCTGGGCAGATTTTGGTCCGGTTCAACTGAACCGGTTTTTTGGCGTGAACAGGGATTTCTCTTGGCTTAATATCGTGGAGTTAGGGTTAAGATTAGATAATTCCTCCTCTCCCCTCCCTCCCTCACGATTCAGAACCGCCCCCGCCCTTTCTCTTTCTCTCGATCTTGGAGAGAAAGCCGCCGGTGTGCGTGGAGGAGAGAGGTGTTGTCGCCGGGGCTGCTGTTGCCGGTGCCTGGAGTTGTCGCCGCTGCTGTCGCTGGAAGGAGAAGGGGCTGTCGCCGCCCTTGTCGCCGATCTTCAGTTGGAGAAGGAGAGCTTTGTTTGGGCTGCTGCTCTGTGGTGGTTGTTGCCGCTGATTTGTAGCGTGTTGCCGTTGCCAGTGCCGTTGCCGAAAGAGGAGGTGTTTCCTCCGGTTCGCTTGGAGTTTTCTCCACCGTTTTCAAAGGGCTTCTTCGTCTACGTCGTAAGGTGTTCTCTTTCTCATTTCGCTTGCTATTTTGCTTGGAAGAGAGTAGGGTTTATCCTATTGTAGAGAAGTTGTGTGCTTAACTTTGTGGTGGAGAGAAGGTTGGATTTGTTTGTCAAATCCGGTGGGCATTCTAGGTTTGGGCAAACCTAGATATTTCGTTGTAATCCTTATTTATTATAGTGGATTTTATTGTGCCGTGCCCCCGTGGTTTTTGACCTTCAAGTGGTGAAGGTTTTCCACGTATATCTCTGTGTTTGTGTGTTTGTTTTGTTGGCTTGATTCTCTCAGGTTTGTTTGCTCTATTGATCGGTGGGAGACGTCGCTACGGGCGACCTTCATTCCCTACAAATGGTATCAGAGCTAGGTTCTTTGGCTTGTCGTTTTTATTTCTCGGTTTATAACTCGGTGCGGTAGGTGACGACCATTAGTCCGCTCCCTATCCTCTCTTGTTAATCCCTTGAAATAAATCGACTTGTGGATCGTGTTAGAGCAGTTGTTGTTTGAGAAAGCAATGGAACAGAACACAAGGATGGTCAGTATGAATGACAAGAATTGGAGCATCTGGAAGCCTCGGATGGAGGATCTTTTATATTGTAAAGATCTTCATGCTCCGTTGACAGGGAGACCGACTTCAGTTAAGGATGATGAAGAGTGGAAGAAGATGGATCGGAAGGCAGTAGGGTTCGTTAGGCAGTGGCTTGATGACTCTGTTTTTCATCATGTTTCCACGGAGTCCTCGGCTCAAGCCTTATGGAAAAAGCTGGAAGCTTTGTATGAGCGGAAGACTGCTGGCAACAAGGCATTCCTGATTAGGAAGCTTGTTAATTTGAAGTACCGGGAAGGTTCGCAGATGACTGAGCACTTGAACCTTGCCCAAAGTATTATCAATCAGTTGGAGTCCATGAAGATTACCTTGGGAGATGAACTCCAAGCTCTGATGGTCCTTAGTTCCTTACCGGAGAGTTGGGAGACTCTTGTAGTGTCGTTGAGCAACTCAGCACCTGATGACGTGGTAACTATGGAGATGGTGTCTAGTTGTCTCCTGAATGAAGAATTGAGAAGGAAGGATTCTGGATCTTCCAGTTCGGGTGTTTTCCTCATGGAAGGAAGAGGTAGATCTGTGAAGAAGGATGTGAAGAACAGGGGCACTTCCAGGAGCAAGTCTAGGAGCAAATCCAAGAAGGACATTGAGTGCTACTATTGTAAGAAGAAGGGTCATTTCAAGAAGGATTGTTTCCAAATGAAAAGAGACCTGAAGGGAAAGACCAAGGAGGCAGGAGAATCCAGTGGTGATGCGACGACTTCGATTATGGAGGCTGAGCCGTTATGCTTGCAGTGCAGTGAGTCGTCTTGCCAGGATTGTGTTGGCACAGACTGGATTGTGGACGGAGGTGCATCTTATCATTGCACTCCTCACCGGGATTACTTCTACACCTATTCTGCGGGAGACCTTGGTGTGATCCGGATGGCTAATTCCGGTGAATCATTGATTATTGGCAGTTGTGATGTCCATTTGGAGACTGAGCTTGGGAAGATTGTTCTCAAGGGCGTCAGGCATATTCCTGACTTGAGAATGAATCTGATTTCCATTGGTAGACTTGATGACGGTGGTTTCACTAGCATTGAAGGTGGAGGTACCTGGAGGTTGCTGAAGGGCTCTTTGGTGGTAGCCAGAGGAAGGAAGTGTTGTGGCCTTTATCGCACTAAGGCCAAGATCTGTGGTCCAAGTGTGAATGCTGCTGAGGGCGACTCTATGGAGTTATGGCATCGCAGGCTTGGGCATATCAGTGAGAAGAGCTTGAAGATTTTGGTGAAGAACAAGGTTCTTCCGGAGCTATCAGGAGGGATTCCTAACACGTGTTTGCACTGCTTGGCCGGTAAGCAGAAACGTGTTTCCTTTGCTGAATCTGAACCAAAGAGGAAGGCGGAGTTATTATATTTGATACACACTGATGTGTGTGGTCCTATTGAGCCCAAGTCTGTGAGCGGAGCCGCTTATTTCGTCACGTTCATTGACGATCACTCCAGGAAAGTCTGGGCATATCCTGTGAAGCAGAAGAGTGATGTTCTAGCAAAGTTTGTAGAGTTCAGAGCGAAGGTGGAGAAGATGACCGAAAAAGAAATAAAGCGAGTTCGATCTGACAACGGGGGAGAATACATCGGTGCCTTCGATGCTTATTGCAGAGAGCATGGCATAGTACATGAAAGGACAATCCCGAGGACGCCGCAACAGAATGGGTTGGCAGAGAGGATGAACGGGACGATTATTGAGAAGATCAGGTGCATGATTTCTCAAGCTGGCATTGGTAAGCAGTTTTGGGCTGAGGCCGTGCAAACTGTTGTACATCTGATAAATCTGTCTCCTTCGGCACCTCTGAATGGTGATATTCCAGAGCGTGTTTGGTCCGGGAAGGAAGTGTCGTACGGACATGTGCGGGTGTTTGGGTGCAAAGTTCATGTTCATGTCCCCAAGGAAGAGAGATCGAAGCTTGATGAGAAGTCTCGGGAGTGTATCTTGTTGGGATTTCCCCATGAGGAGTTTGGATATAGACTCTGGGATCCCGTGAAGAAGAAACTGATCAGAAGTAGAGATGTGATCTTCGTTGAAGATCAAGTGGTTGGTGAGCAGATTGCTGCGGAGTCACATGTTCCACAGTTGCCACTGCGGAGGAGAGGCCCTATGTTGATGATGGGCCAGTAGAGACTGTTACTGATGATGGGCATGCTGAGGAGGAGGTTGGTGAGCTTATTCCTGATGAGGAGATGATCCTGGATGTAGGGGGAGCTCTGCCAGTTGATGTGCCACCTGTGGTGGAGGTTCCTCCTGTCAGATCTGAGAGGATCAGAAGGCCCAATATCAGGTATTCTCCTCATGAGTATATTTTGCTTACAGATAGTGGAGAGCCTGAGTCCTATGAGGAGGCTCAGAGTGTTGAAGATCGTGAGGCTTGGACGGCTGCTATGGAAGAGGAGTTGTACTCCCTTCAGAAGAACAAGACGTATAATTTAGTCCCTTTGCCTAAAGGGAAGAGAGCTTTGAAGAACAAGTGGGTCTTCAAGCTGAAGTTGGATGAAAGTCTTTCTCAGCCGAGGTACAAGGCGAGACTAGTAGTGAAAGGTTTCAGTCAGAAACAAGGTATAGATTTCGATGAGATATTTTCCCCTGTGGTGAAAATGTCCTCTATCAGACTGGTGTTGGGTATGGCTGCCTCCATGGATCTTGAAGTCGAGCAGATGGACGTCAAGACGACTTTTTTGCATGGTGATTTGGAGGAAGAACTATACATGGAGCAGCCCGAAGGCTTTGTGGCTAAGGGGAAGCATCATCTGGTCTGCCGGCTCAAGAAGAGCCTTTATGGGTTGAAGCAGGCACCCAGGCAGTGGTATAGGAAATTTAACTCGTTCATGATGAAGAGCAAATTCCAACGGACCAGGGCTGATCACTGCGTGTATGTGAAGAGGACTGAGAAGGCGTTTACTATTCTGCTGTTCTACGTAGATGATATGCTGATTGTTGGGGATGACAAGGCAAGCATAACTGAGTTGAAGAAGGAGCTCGGTGAGTCCTTTGAAATGAAGGATTTGGGACCGGCAAGGAAGATTCTTGGAATGAAAATCACCAGGGACAGGAGTGCCGGTCAACTATGGCTATCTCAGTCTGAGTATGTGGAGAAAGTGCTGAAGAGATTCATGATGGACAAGGTAAAGCCCGTTGCTACTCCTTTAGCCGGGCACTTCAGACTTTCTAGTTCTCAAAGTCCCTCATCTGAGGAGGAGGTGGAAGAGATGAGTCATATCCCTTATGCATCTGCAGTAGGGAGTTTGATGTATGCTATGGTCTGCACTAGGCCAGACATAGCTCATGCTGTAGGATCGGTGAGCCGTTATTTGGCAAACCCAGGGAAAGATCACTGGAGTGCTGTGAAATGGATATTCCGTTATCTCCGAGGTACCTCAGACCTTTGCTTGAAGTTTGGTGGAGGTCCACCAGAACTTATTGGGTACTCGGACTCGGATATGTCAGGAGATGTTGACACGAGGAGATCCACTTCTGGATTCGTGGTCACATTTGCAGGGGGAGCAGTGTCATGGCATCAAGGCTTCAGAAGTGTGTGGCCTTGTCGACAACGGAGGCTGAATATATTGCGTTGACTGAGGCGTCAAAGGAGCTTATTTGGATGAAGAAGTTCATGCTTGAGCTTGGTCTCCGATAGGACGTGCACACAGTGTTTTGTGACAGTCAGAGTGCTATATTCTTGGCCAAGAATCCCGCCTTTCACTCCAGGACGAAGCACATCGACGTGAAGTATCACTGGATTCAGGATGCAGTCGAGGAGAAGTTGTTGGTGTTGGAGAAGATCCACACAGATGAAAACCCTTCTGATATGTTGACGAAGGTTGTCCCAAGGGAGAAGCATGTTTTTTGCCGACGGTCGATCGGCATGATGTCCACTTGATGGAGTCAAGGTGGAGGACTCTCCTTTATGGTCTGAAGGGGGAGTTTGTTGGGGTTCAGCCCCTAAAGGGCATTTTTTGTGAAAATTTGTGTTGCAGGAATTTAGGTTGCAACCTGGTAAAAAGACGCGTTGTAACGCGCTGGGCTCTGTCCATGCATTTTGAAGGCAAAAATCTGGGCAGATTTTGGTCCGGTTCAACTGAACCGGTTTTTTGGCGTGAACAGGGATTTCTCTTGGCTTAATATCGTGGAGTTAGGGTTAAGATTAGATAATTCCTCCTCTCCCCTCCCTCCCTCACGATTCAGAACCGCCCCCGCCCTTTCTCTTTCTCTCGATCTTGGAGAGAGAGCCGCCGGTGTGCGTGGAGGAGAGAGGTGCTGTCGCCGGGGCTGCTGTTGCCGGTGCCTGGAGTTGTCGCCGCTGCTGTCGCTGGAAGGAGAAGGGGCTGTCGCCGCCCTTGTCGCCGATCTTCAGTTGGAGAAGGAGAGCTTTGTTTGGGCTGCTGCTCTGTGGTGGTTGTTGCCGCTGATTTGTAGCGTGTTGCCGTTGCCAGTGCCGTTGCCGAAAGAGGAGGTGTTTCCTCCGGTTCGCTTGGAGTTTTCTCCACCGTTTTCAAAGGGCTTCTTCGTCTACGTCGTAAGGTGTTCTCTTTCTCATTTCGCTTGCTATTTTGCTTGGAAGAGAGTAGGGTTTATCCTATTGTAGAGAAGTTGTGTGCTTAACTTTGTGGTGGAGAGAAGGTTGGATTTGTTTGTCAAATCCGGTGGGCATTCTAGGTTTGGGCAAACCTAGATATTTCGTTGTAATCCTTATTTATTATAGTGGATTTTATTGTGCCGTGCCCCGTGGTTTTTGACCTTCAAGTGGTGAAGGTTTTCCACGTATATCTCTGTGTTTGTGTGTTTGTTTTGTTGGCTTGATTCTCTCAGGTTTGTTTGCTCTATTGATCGGTGGGAGACGTCGCTACGGGCGACCTTCATTCCCTACAGTTGTGCGCTGGTATTCCCTCCAAACGATCGAATATGCCCTCCCTGTCAAACGCGAAGCTTTCGAACGTTTCAGGCCCTTCCACCGAATACTCACCTTCCTACCATCCGTCAGTCAGTTTTGATGATTGTTTGGATGATTCAGCATCCGACGTGTTTGAATCCCGCTTCGAATCAGAAGCTAGAGTTGATGCAAGCAGGCCCTTCAGCTTCCTCGCGCGATCAAGAGCAGCAGCTTCGCGGTCTTTAAGGCTCTGAGCGGCTTTTCTCAAAGGCGCTCTCTTTCTCGGAGCGTTGCTCCTTAAGCTCGTAATTTTCATTTCTTGCGATTTCTAGAGTTTCCTTCGCGACCATGGCTTCATTCACCGCCTTTTAATACCTAATAAATTGAAACTCCCACCGAAGGGGATGAAACCTTCCATCTGCCATGGACATCTCGTCTCCATCCGAACCAGCAAGGTCGGGATGGCGGGAGATCAACTGTGCGAACTGCATCCACGACAAGGAGGGTCAGGGACGCACAGTGGGTAGGAAGGGGTAGAACGAGCGGCAGCGAGTGCGACGGGGTGAGCTTTTTGGGCAAGCGGAGGAGCCGATGAGCATGTCGGTGTTGGTTTGGGGAAAAAATATTGATGACCTTAGATCGCCGTGCGCGACCCCTGATCCCGCCGTATATTTCTATCGGACCGAATTTTTGCGCATGATTGATCTAAAATACGATCACTTTCCAATACCACCGTATTACACAAATACGGCTGTATAGTTTCACAAACAATCTACATCGTTGAAATCACGGATCATACGGCGGGATTTGCTCCCATCTATTATGATCACCGTGCGTTACACGTACCTAAATATTTATCCAGAGTGAGTTTTAATTTATTAGTTTTTTTTAATTTAGATGGTTCAAATATCGATTTGGGGCCTGCAAATATAAACGCCCTAAAATTAACGACGGGCGTAATATATAATTTGTTCAACATGATTTACATTGAATGATTAATGTACGTGTTTAACTTCTCATTATTTATTCAACACCCATCAATGTAAAATGATGAATCAAGTACATTTTATAACAAGAGCAAATGAGAGATGGCCTTCCTTAATTAACAAAGCATCATGACTAAAACTATTCACAGAGTACTCTATTAGGATTATCAATGCAATATTTTCTCATTTTATGAAAAAAAAAATCACTCAAATTTATGTTTTGTTTCCAAACAATTTTTTTCAAAATTTTGTTTTACAAACTCAATTTCACTCAAACAGTTTTTTAACAAAACTGTGTTTCTAAATTTAGCACTTTTCCAATCAACAACTTTCCATCAGCAGCTTTCCATCAGCAACAACTCAACCAAACGAAGCCTACGACTATGCACAAAATACTCTATAATTAGGATTATCAATGCAATATTTTCTCATTTCTTAAAGGTTTTATAACCTTCCTCTTAAATATTTGTGAATCTGGAGCCCATACCTCCATTTTCCATGTGGAATTCTACACTGACCACCTTCTTTTTAAGCTAGCATGCTTGCTGGGACCACTCAAAAGTAAAGTTTGTGCTTCTAAGATGATCAGAATAGTTTTTTATTAAGCATTCCACAGTATACACTGCATGCGGATTAATTCAAACTCTAGCTGGCTGAACTTGAAAGAATCTCTCTAAAGACATCTAAGTTTTGATTGATTTCACTTTTTTTTTCTTCTATGAGCAATACTCTTCACATGCTTCCATTTCCCCTTCGACCTTAGACTACCAACTAGTGCTCAATTTCGACCGGCCATTATGATCGGGTTTTAGGCCCACCCGATCGGTAACCCTTCTTTTGATTGACCCTAATTAACATTGTCACCGTCCATATTCTTTGATGAGCTCCTTATTTTAAGCAAGTGTCATCGTTATGCATGGAGCGTATGAGTTTTTAATGCAGAGTGTATTGATTTGCATCGTTTATATTAGAAAATAATACAAGCATAGTAGTACAAGATACAATGATTTAGAGGATCATAAGAACAAAATCAATGTAACATATATCGTCTCTTTTTTCTTTAGTCTTCCCTTTAATTTATCTCGAAACTTTGAGTTCTTCTCTTCTTTTCTCATCCTCCTTTTGATCTTCAAGAACTTCTCTTTTTGTTTTTCCTCACATTTCCCTTCCCACTAAAATAATTGTCATAAATGAGAATCATTATAGATTAATTGGATGAAAAAGAGGCAATATTATCCCTTTTTACAATAAATAATTGAATATATTTTTATGTTGGAAGAGAGAAGTGCTCAAATAAATTATACATCCTTATGATTAGCTTAAAACATTTTTTGTTATTTTTTATCCTTATGACTTTTTAATAAAATTTAAAAACATTATATATATATAATCTAAAGATTTAATAGAGTCAACATGATCCTCAATTAAATGAATTGCTTAATTAAGCCACTTGGACATATTTAAAATGGTGAGAAATTATTTTATTAATGGCTTATATAAATTGTTTCTATTTAAGGGTCATATAAAATGATCATGTACGATCAAAGGAAGAATATTATAATCATAAAAATGATAGAAATAGTATTTAGAAAATACAATAAATTATAATTTATTTCTTCTTTCTCAGTAGTGACCGACTAGTTGTTGAGACCAATCTATCTAAGATTGTTTATGTAATTAGTAATGAAGAGTTAGTGCTATACGCACCTAACCTAATGGATTCCCCTAAAACAGTGCGGGCTGAAGTGGAATGAATGCTTCTCTTTTTGCCTCTAATAAAATAATCATAATAAATTAAACTAAATTAAAATAAAATAAAATAAACAAATAAAGCATCTTGGAGAATGGGAAGCAGAACTGGCCACGTGGCCCGCACTTATTGGAGTTGACGGCCGTTACTCTCGCCAAAGTAAAATCGTCATTTTTGAGCATGCAAAAAGTGTTTTTTATGCCTTCCCTGGGGCGTGCACATTATTTTTGACTATGTGCACACTAAACTGTCAAAATAAATAATAATAGTATTGTTTTCCCAACCCCACTTATTCTTGGCTATGTGCACAACAAACTCTCAAAATCCTGGATTTTCCCGTTTTTCTTGGAGTTCCGCTTTCGTGGAGTTTCGACATTCATTTCTTGGATTTCTGCCGCCCGATTTCGTGGAGGTCCGGCACTGCATGCCAGGTAAATAACAAGAGTAAAGTAATAAAATCATTATTAATCAAAGTATTTACTGGACCAGATGTTCCTCCTGTTTTGAAATGATAAGAACATTGACAAAAATTATGTAATTTTTTCTATAAATACATCTCACTGAACATGTTTATACACTTAAATTTGGTCATACACTTCGAACAATACATAAATTTGATTGTCTCTGATGAACAGAGGATCGCGATGGCGAACAGAGCAAGCGCCGCAACCATCTTCTCCTTGTCGTCGTTTTCATCAAACCGAGCAATGCTCGCCGAAAGTGTTGCTGACGATGGGGAGAATTCTGGTGGCCTGCAGAATTTCGGTGACCTGCATATAAGATTCTTGGTGTGCACATAGTATTAATGTGCACAAAGCCAATTATGACGTGCACGTAAGATCGGGCTATAAATTTCCCGCTTACCCTTAATATTAATTAGGGATTGTTATAAGCAAATTATTATGTATCATTATTAGCAACCCAAAATAAACCTGTTTTTTTTTAATATGCCTATTTTATTATTCCTCTATTTATTATAGGTAAAAATACTAAATAAGTCCCTAAAGTTTATCACATTTTTGAAATAGGTCCTCAAACTATTTTTTGCTTGAAATTAGTCCTCAAACTTACCGATTCTTTGAAATCAGTCCCAGTTAACGTTTTTTGATTTTTTCCCTATAAAATTTAACGGAGGTCACCTCCTGCTTGCTGTTTGCTTCTCCTCCAAGCATCTATCCGCCAACGTCGTCAAGCATTTGCCAAGTGTCCATCTCCTATCTTAATCTTACGTATGTGGCAAGCAAGAGAAATCGCCTTCTTCGTCCTGCTACCTCCATTGATGCCGACCTTCAAGCTGCTTTTCGTGTCCTGCCGGAGCTTAAGTCGGTGCCTACTTGAAGCTCTCGACCCCTTGAATCATCCACGTTAATTGTTTCCTTCATTTGAAATTTTTCTGGAGATCACGATCGCCATTGTTGAATGTTGTCGAAGGAAGCTGGATACATGACATTTAACTGCATGAAGACACCCACCCTATTTTCCAGAACTTTCTTGCCGAGTTTGAGCTGGAGTTCTTATCTGATCATCGCCATTGGAGATCAGCTTCATGAAAGTTTTACCGACCTAGAGAAAAAACGTTACATAGGACTGATTTCACACGTTTTAGAAAGTTTGAGGACTAATTTCAAGCAAAAAATTGTTCGGGGACCTATTTCAAAAAAGTGATAAACTATAGGGACCTATTTAGTAATTTTGCCTTTATTATATTAGCAAACCCTAAAGCCTCAGTGTTCTCCTGCGCGATTTCTACTGAGGAAAGGAGGTCGATGTCTTCTCTTTGTTAGAGCATCTTCGTAGCTGCTAGTTGTGTATATATACACAAAATTTTACTAATTCCAATAGTTTATTTGCTTTTGGTTTCAGCTTTCACCCTCCAAACATTTCAATCTACTCCCGTAAATAATAAATATGATCACGATTTGAATGCCACCATCTGCACGAGGAGGTGAACATAACTTGGGGGGATCGCTTCGATTACCCCCGCTTCCAGAAGATAATTTTGTACGTTGAACGCATATAAAGAATCTTACGTAATTGCATTTTCAGTGTGAAATACAACTGCAATGCAAAATACAGTTACAACTGGACTGCATTTTCAATGTAAAATGCAGTTGCAATAATAATTAAAAAAAGTCACATTTTTACAAGTGTATTTTCAACTCAAAACATATACATATGACTACGCACTTAAATGACGATAAAAATGTATTGATGAATAATTCATGATTTATTTTGTGAAAAAAATAATAAATATGAAGAAAATTTGATTTTTCGTAGGGTTCTACAAATGCGTTCAACGTACAAACAAATCTACACATGTGAACGTCGTGCCTCATCTCGCATACCTCATCTCCGGCTCAGTCGGCGAACGCGGGAGCCTAAGGCGGACCCTACATGCGTTGTACCCCAGTGAATACATACCTACGTAGTCCACCTCCATCTCGAAGCCTCGAGAATGGAGCTTGTTGGAGGAAAATTTTTCTCCACGTGGAACGCACCATGTCATCCTGCATGTTTAAATAGTTTTTTTTGCCGGGCCCACCTTCATTTTCCTCATTTCGAAAATTTTCACAAACAAAAAGCGACCTTGCTTTTTCCCGCCTCTCCGCCGGACATTTCCCGCCTCCTCGCCGGAAAGCTCGCCGCGACCTAGTTTTTTTTTTCTGGAATCCTCGTTTGCCGGCAACGCCGACGTCGGGGAAGGTAGGACTTCAAATCTTCTCGCAAGCCTCCCTCATTCAGCCGAAATCCATTCTTTTCTGGGACCTTTCCTTTGAGTAACCCCGAACCCTTAACTGGGTTCCTTCCTTTTCACATCTTCTCCAATGAACACCATTAGATCTGTAATCTTTTTTTTCATTGTGATTTGCTTCAGATAAGTTCAAAAAAATGTCAGCTGACGGAGCTACAAGTACTCAGACCTCTTCCAAGAATGTTGCTGAGGAAATGGACAATGTAAGCTTGGTTTTGTGTTTCAGTTCATTTATTATTGTTCTCTCAAATAGCTGGAATGTTTATGTTCATCATTTAAAACAGCAGTCGATTTTTGCTTGCTTATGTTCTAATTTTCAACTGCATTTAATATGTGAATTTCAACTTTATCTATAATCAACTGGTTTTTGTTCTTCATTTGCAGTTGGATTTTATTTTATGTTTTAATAACTGTTTATACAATTTTTTCAGGTAGAGAAACAGGGGAAACATCCAGTTGTTTTTCCAATTGTGCATTATGAAGATGAGGCATATGCTATGTATTGTGAGTACGCCCATAGCATGGGTTTCAGTGTTCGGAAACAACATTTAACCTGCTGGACACACACAAGGATTATAAAATATCGAGAATATAGCTGCGCCAAAGCTGGTTTGAAGAAGATGAAACCGTCACCAAAAAAGTACCGCAAATTAGAAACACGCACGGGTTGTCTTGCCTGCATATGTTTTTCCGCTGATACAGATGGTAGGAATTGGACAGTTACAAACTTCATCGAGGAACACAATCACCCGCTAGCACTAGAGAAAGAGCAGCATCTACTAAGATCTAATCGCAATGTTTCAAAAATGCAAGGTAGCCTAATTAAGAACCTGACAGATGCGGGAGTTAAAACAGTTCACGCATACGGCTTTCTTTCTAATGAAGTTGGTGGTGTCGAGAATGTTGGGTTCTCTAAAACCGATGCCTACAACTTTGTGCAGCGGGAAAGAAAGGCTTTGATAGACACCGGCGACTCTAATTGTTTGCTGCAGATTCTTCGGGAGAAACAGTTGGAAGACAACATGTTCTCATATGATGTTCGAACTGATGAGTTTAATAGGTTGACAAGTTTTTTTTGGATGGATGGAAACAGCAAAATCGATTATGATTGCTACGGTGACGTCATTATCTTTGACACGACATACAGACTGAATAAGTATAACTTGGCTTGTGCACCATTCATCGCAGTCAATAATCATTGGCAGAATGTATTTGTCGGTGGTGCGTTCATTTCGGAGGAAACAATCGATTCATTTTGTTGGGTCTTCAACACTTTTCTGAAATTTATCGGTGGCAAACAACCAACAAGTATATTCACGGACCAAGACCAAGCCATGGCCGTTGCTATTGAAAAAGTATTTACACGAACTCGTCATCGTTTATGTCAATGACATATTTCCAAGAAAGCGCCTTCAAAAGTCCCATGTTTTAATAAAGAGAAAAGTGTGCGGGGGCTTTTTTACCAATGCATGAGTAAATGCGATAGTGAGTTTGAGTTCGATAGATATTGGAATGAGATGATTAGCAGAGGAAACTTGCAAGAGAACAAATGGTTGAGGGATTTACATAGATCTCGGAGGAACTGGTCTACAGCCTTCAACAAGGATGTGTTAGATCTTGGTATATTGTCCACACAACGAAGTGAATCTGCCAACCATGAATTGCATGGTTGTTCAAAGGCAACGAGTACACTGGTGGAGTGTTTCATGGGGATGCAGAAATTGGTGGGGTCTTGGCGTAGAGCAGAGCGGGACGAAGATTTTAGATGCAAGCAAGGCACAGTAAGCTTAAAGTTTAGAAGTTGTATGCTTCTTAAACATGTTTCTAAGCTTTACACCTGCAAAATGTTTGCTATTTTTGAGAAAACTTACTTGGAAGGAGCTGTTGGTGTAGACATAGTGGATAAGAGAAGAGATGATGAAAATCATTATTTATATGTTACAAAAAACTGCAATGATAGTGAAGATGACGAAAAACGATGGTTTGTTAGCTATAATTCCAGGACTAATGAGGCTGAGTGTTCATGCAGAGGTTTTGAGACTAGAGGCATCTTGTGCAAACATATTCTTAGGATTTATAATATTAAAATGGTAAAAGAGATTCCGAAACAATATTTGCTGAAACGATTCTGTCATAACGCTAAGAGGGATATATATCTATCAAATACTCCAAGCACGGTAGACTGTGACTCCAATTTGATATTCAGAAATCAAATAATGCGTTTTTCTTATGACCTTGTAAACCAAGTAGAGAACTGTCAGGCTGCAAAGACACATGTTTTGACAGCCTTGAATATTTTAGCAAAGCAAACTAATGAGATAGTTGAGGCTGATGAAATGCGGAAGAGAGGGTTCAGTGATGAGAAGGACAGTAATACTCCAGCGGTTAAGGATCCCGCAACCAAGAGACCTAAAGGAATGACCAATGCACGTTTGAAGGGACATTGGGAGTCGGGTAGTAAAAAACCAAGTAATGTGCTTAACCTCTTAACAATTTTTACAAATAATATTTTTTTCACCTTAATACACAATTTTTTACAACTTTTACAGGGGGAAAAGCTGCGGTTAAGAAGAAGGTCGGTTTCATAGAACAAGTTTTTGGAGAAGTGCAGGAGATCAATTTTCTCAACCTTTCAACAGATGACCAAGGCACGACCAAATTGGATGCTCCAACTGTAGTACCAACTGCTCCACCAAGTGATTTTAATGATGACTTTTATGTAAACTTATCTTTCGATTTCCCTGGCATTCCCGATGTATTTAAACCAAATAAGAGTTAAGAAGTTGATCTTAAAGACTGATAGATAATTATATATTATTATATGTTTGATCCAAAGTTTTTTTTTTAATATGTATCAGATCTGCTTCCAAGGCATGTGCCAACAGTAGAATCAAGTGAGCTTGAATTGAAATTGTATGAATGGGCCAATTTCAATTCTTATCTCCAAATGCCTTCCAAACCAACATACACATTTAATTTTGAAACATATATTTACTTCCTCAATAAAAAAGCAGTAGTCGACATAAGCCAGAGGCAATGTTGTACAACCCTCATATTTCTCGAGTCGGTGTGACCCGTCCCGGGCGAAACCAAAACAACCGCGTGGAGACGACGAAACCGACTAAGGCTTGGCAGATTCGGGAGAGTGGGGAGCAGCCCCACTCGCCCGCCTAAGGGGGCGAGTGGGGAGCAGCCCCACTCGCCCGCCCGCCTAAGGGGGCGAGTGGGGAGCAGCTCCACTCGCCCGCCCGCCTAAGGGGGCGAGTGGGGAGCAGCCCCACTCGCCCGCCTAAGGGGGCGAGTGGGGAGCAGCTCCACTCGCCCGCCCGCCTAAGGGGGCGAGTGGGGAGCAGCTCCACTCGCCCGCCCGCCTAAGGGGGGCGAGTGGGGGGCAGCCCCACTCGCCCGCCTAAGGGGGCGAGTGGGGAGCAGCCCCACTCGCCCGCCCGCCTAAGGGGGCGAGTGGGGAGCAGCCCCACTCGCCCGCTTGAAGGGGCGAGTGGGGAGCAGCCCCACTCGCCCGCCTAAGGGGGCGAGTGGGGAGCAGCCCCACTCGCCCGCCCCTGGGGCAAGTGGAAGGCCTTCCACTCGCGGCCAAGCTTGAAGAGTGGGTCGAAGTCCACTCGCGTAGGCAAGGGGGTTTAGGTCGCCCCCTCTTATTTTGGGGTGTTTTTACTATCCGCAGTCCGATTTTTGCTATTCGCAGTCCATTTTTGGGAAAGTCTATAAATAGACCCCCATGGGCACCTTGGGAAGGGTTGGTTACTACCCCCTCTCTCGCGTGTGAGCAAGCACTACCCCTCCCCTCCCCCTTGACGTTGAAGGTGGTCGGTGAGGTGTTCCTTAGTGCCCTCCAAGGTGCCCAGGCTCAGCATTGGCTTGGGAGGGGAAGCGCTCTAAGATCTTCCGGGTATGTGGTGGGACCTCCGCGCTGCAGCTTAAGGGGTCCATTTGTGGATTCGAGTGTTCGTCAAGTCCGAGTCTCTTAGTTCCTAGCAACCGGTCACGGGTCAAGGCTCAGGTCAAGTAAGGGTTAGTCGCAACCCCCTTTCGAACGCTGAAACCGGGAAACTGGTTTCAACAAATGTGTTTTAAGATTAAACTAATTACATCATTCAAGTCCAGAAATCTTCTCAGAAATATTGCTAGAAAATGTTTTGAAAATCTCGGCCACCAATTCGGCACGAAATCGGGGCATGTCGTCTTGCCAATTCTTGTGATCTTCCCATGAAATTACCGCCGTGGATGAAACAGCTTCCATGAACTTCAACACGAAAACTCCGCAATCAAAGCTATTGTTTTGTTTGGGCAAGCCGACCGCATCCACTACCGGCCAATTGACAAAGCCTTCTGGGAACGCCTGGGAGACATCTTCTTGTAGGGCTTTTATCTGCAGTACAACAAAAGTTTGAAGTTAATAATAGTCAAGAAACCATATAATAAATGATTAGGATGTAACATACAATCTGAAGTAATATTTAACAACAATCTTTATACATACATTTGCATGTACGCCGGCCCGATGAAGGCTGCTTGGAAGTGAATCATAATACTCCCAACGCCTCTCTTTTAACAAGCAAACCAACAATGCCCAGTGACTGCCGAGGTGGCAAGGCATAAGAATTATGTCAGAGGTATTAACAGCCTCTGTGGTGATATGACTGATAAGCCTGGTATAATTCCTAGCATTGCTTCTTTTATAGTACTGTACAATAGACATTGCAAAATAGACAAAAGGTGTTATACTTGAAATGAATGATCTATTAAATGATGGATGCTAAAGTAACTTACTTCATGGTTTGGCGACACATAGAGATAACTTCTCACTCGTTCTGGCATGCTATTTCTTTTGGCACCAAGCACCACAGAATAAGCATTTAAATGATTATCCATAACCCATCCCTGACCCAAAAGATCATCTATTTCACCTATTGACATGGATATGTTCTCACTCTCAATAATCAACATACTCCTGGTAAAGAAATTTTTTTTTTAATTAGCAATATTTAAGCCAAAGAAAACTTAATATGACAAACAAAATACCTATCAACAATTTTAGTCAATACAAAATCAATGTTTTCCCTAACTCTTTCTGGGATAAGCAATCTCCCAGGATAATTTGTCGCTTTATCAGAGATGTTAAGTGTCCGCTTACAGACAACCTTCTTCACCCTCCTTGGGCTAACTCTAAGGACCTGGGGTGATTGGAGTTGGGTTTTGGGAACAAGTGTACATTCTGATGTGGAAGTGAGCTGTGAAAATTGGGTGGTTGGAACCGATGTCATACGTGGTGAAAGCGTGGGTGGTGGGGATGAAGTACTTGGTTTGCACTCTGCGGCTAAGGTCTTAAACCATGTCTCGCAAAGAGTCTTCAACCCATCAACCTCTACTTTGATAAATTCCTTGAGTCGGTTTTCTAGACCTTTCCAACCCTCATCAGATTGAACCGCTTCATCCGTTTTTTCTTCACTCCTCACTTTCTTCATCTCGACCCTAATCTTTTTCATTAGATTTTTCTCTTTAATCCTTATAAACCTCTTCTCAATAATCTTATTCTCGTAACCTAATTTCTCATCTATCCTTCTTCTTTTCTCTTTCCTCGGCGGAACTGATTCAAAATCTGAATCATCATCCTCTTCACCCAGTAGGGCCTTCTCCCCATCTAGAAGATTATTAAGCTTCTTGATGACCTGTAGAGAGAAGTAAAATGCCTCGGTGATGATAAATTTTACACTACCAAATACTACCAAATGAGCATATTAATTTTATCATTTTAAGAACGTACATAATTCTTCTTATGTAGATTATCCTGTACTTTAAGGCAAAATTTAGCACTATAACTAAGAGAAGGAGACCAACGACATATTCTGGGGCGTGCTAAGTCGACGAGCGCAGCTTGGACCTTTGTATGCTCGTACATCCACACCTTCATATATAAAAGTAAATGATTGTTAGAGCAATATGAAATAACATAATATAGTAAATACATTGGTGGTTATAACATCTCATACCAGTAATACTGTAGCGCAACCCTCCAATGAACCGATGTTGCTACCGGCACTTCGAATAGCACTTACACGGCTTAAATGATCAAACTGTATGTGAAGGAACTCATGGATGGCAAGCGGCCAGTTGTATTTCACAAAGTCAGAAAGACATGTAATCTTTTTAATACAAGCGGGGACCTTCAAACTTTTCAAAGGGAACAAAAACAAAGCTAATAAATAATTAACCAACACATTTAATCTTCGGCCCTCCAATGTAGGAGACCACTCCTCATCAGTAATTCTACGTATTTCTTCAGTCAAACTCTTGTGGGTAATGTCTTGAAGGGGTGATCTTGAAAATGTAAAGTGAAGACCTGAATTTGGAAGGCCCAAAATAAGTGCCACATCGTTAACAGTCAGCTTCACAAGGTACTGCCCCAGCTGAAATGCATTCTTATCCCTATTGTACAACCTCAACAGAACATACAACAAGGGTATGTTTTGTGGGATGCTTGGCATTCGAAACAATGGGTAGATCCGGGCATCCCTCAGTGATCCTATGGACTCTTCAGACAATGCATTCAATAAAGGTCTAACATTTGTTGTGAATGTGTTAGGTGCGCATCTACAAGTTAAGTATCTACTTCCAGGCATTCTGTTGCTGTAAATCGGGGTTCAGAAGGCTGTCGGCAACTAACTCTGTAACGAAAGCCAAAGGAAATGAAAATAATAAAAAATGCAACTGCAACTCTAACATGAAAAAAAACTGCAAATTAAACCAACTGCAACTTAAACTAGAAAATGCGACTGCAACTATGAAACGAAAAAAAACTGCAACTAAGAATTAAAAATGAGACTGAAAAAAAACCTACGAACCAAAAACAACTGCATTAACTCAGTCACCGAGATCTGTGGCAAGTACTCACCAAAATCAAATGCTGACTTCGTCTTCTTCGTCGAGTCCGGCGGAGGGAACCCCGTGAAGAAGCTACTGCCGACAACAAAGCCAGAGGAAATGAAAATAGTAAAAAAGGGCGTAGGATCGCGAGGGCATTTGAAGTAAACTAACCTAAAAAACGGCGAGATGAGCAATGAGATTGCCGGCGAGGAGACGGAGAGGCGGAGAAAAGCTAGGTCGCCGAACTCTTGCGGGCCAGGAATTCCGAAAATTCGAAATGAAAGTGGGCCCCATCCAAAAAATGGTATTTAAACACGGAGGATGGCATGGTGCGTTCCACGTGGGGAAAAATTTTCCGCCGCCGTGCGGGATGATCACATATATTCGCAGTTCCAGAACGTGAGAGTGATTGCTAGGTGTATTAAACATATCTAGTGGAAAATTTCGATATCTTTGTGTTGTAATTCTTTGTTAGTTGCACATGCTTGCATGCTTGACTAAAGGTTTAGTATTTCTTTTGCGGCTTAAATTTCTTTTTTTTTTATTTTATTCGTGATTTGCTAATAATAAATTTTTTTTGCTTATAGCTATCTGCAAAAAAAAAAAATGATTGGCTAATAGCCAAAAATAATTTATTTATAACCACACACATTAATTAAACTAACCTCTGGTATCCAAAAGTGATATTTTTGTAAATGCCCCTTACGTTTAAGGGCAAGATGGGCCAATTAACTGCTAGAGTACTGTATTAATTCCAATCTGTGAAATAGAAATTATCTTCTATCTTACTATTTTCTTTTTCCCATCTCCTCTCTATTTTAGGTTTGCCATCACCATTTTAGTCCGAAATTTAGTCCGGCATTTTATTTATTTTTTTAAATTTTTTTAATTACTTAATTTTTTTTTATAAAACTTATTTATTAACTTATAATCTTCATAGCCCTTAATATACTTTTCCAAATATGTCTTATAATATGTCAATAAAATCGTCTTGTTGAGATTTACAAAATGAGATTAATATTAAATACCTTTTAATATTATTTATCATACAAAGAACAAGAAAAGACGTTTTACCGACTGAAACTTTCATATAAATCAAAATACATTCAATTTAATATGCATAAAATTTTCAAAATTACATTGCTTCATTGTCATGTCGTGCCCACAAATGTTCAATAAATGCATCTCAAAGTGCAAAATGTGTTTCTCTATCTTTGATCTTTTTATGCCGATTTAGAAACTTAGAGCATCTTCAACCGATCGACATTCTCTAGGAATACCGATCGGGTTTGCCCCAACCGACCACCATTTCCGCCTATAATTTAGGCCGGCATTTTAATTATTTTATTTTTTTTAATTGCTTACTTTTTTTTATAAAACTTATGTATTAACTTATAACTTTTATAACCATTACATCAATAAAATCGTCTTGTCAAGACCTGAGAAACGAGACTAATATATTAAATATCTTCTAATTATTATTTATCACACAAAGAACAAGAGAAGGCGTTTTATCGACTGAAACTTGCATATAAATCAAAATACATTCAATTTAATATGTATAAATTTTTCTTTGCTTCATTGTCATGTCGTGCCCACAAATGTTCAATCAGTGCATCTCAAACTGCAAATTATGAATCTCTGTCTTTGATTTTTTTTATGTCGATTTAGGAACTGACGAAAGTTTTCGGCTTCACTTGTATCCATCTCTTCAACATTCTGAGTGGGTAATGGAGTAGAAATAGCGACATTCATTTTTATCTCGCTCGTCTTCGACAATCATGATGTGCATTATAATACAAACAGTCATGATATCATGTAACACATGTTTATCCCAAAAATGGTCTAGCCCCGTAATAATCACAAACCTTGATTGAAGAACTTCAAATGCTCGCTCTATATCTTTTCGGCATGCTTCTTGCATCATTATACGAAGTGTTTTTTTAATCTTGTGACTGGGAAATCGTTTCAACTAATGTCTTCCAACCGTGGACTAACATTCTCACAGAAAGAAGATCAAACCCAATGTTATGCTTGGTTTGAGGTCTCAGAAGATGCGGTTATGAGGAGCAATCAAAAAGAGCACAAAATGTAGGAAAGAGTTTCAGTCATATTTCACAAACAAGACCTCGTACCTGCTTAGGACAAAGAACCTCAAAATCTCTCTCATATTGTTGATCATTTTTAGCAAGTAAGACTAGCAAATTTTGAGAATGTATTCGACGGATTGAACAACGAAAACTCAGCGGCGCATCTGAACTTGATATTATAAGTATTTATTTATATTTTAAATATTATATCCATTAATTAATATGTTATTATAAAAAAAAATTGTAGCTTAATCAAACCAAAATTTTATATGAAGACGATCCGAAAGAAAAGAAAGGCTTCTTTATTTGATCATGTTTGGTAAATCTTGAAAAATACAGAAAATTGGATAGATACGTTCGGGTCTACAATAGGTACGAACTCTCAGAATATTGACATGTCACAAATTTTTTATTCTAACTCTCTCAGTCAACGGAGAAATATAGACTTAAATACATACAACAATGAAATGAATCATGCTAGTACTGATGATGAAGAAGATACGTCCGGGTTTACAATAGGTATGAACTCTCAGAATATTGACATGTCACAAATTTTTTATTCTAACTATCTCAGTCAACGGAGAAATAGAGACTTAAGTACATACAACAATGAAATGAATCATGCTAGTACTGATGATGAAGAATCCCGATCTCAAATTCAAATAATCGATCTACTGGAAGAAAGAAAGAAAAAGAGAGGAGGAGAAAAGTTAGTGGTATATAAGAGTTGTGATATTGAGGGCCAAAATTAATAAAATAAAGAAATCTTAGAGATTGTAAAAAGAGGGCAAAAACAACGAGCAATTGATAGGTCTTCTATACATCAACTCATGAAGTTAAAAGTCGAAAATAATAAGAGAAAACTAGAGCTTCAAAGTGCTAAACAAGATCACGATCATGATGCTAGATTTGGTTAGCATAAAAGAAATTCCAGAGTGACAATATTTTTGGCAGAAAAGATTAACAATTATGAATAGAAACATTAAAAAACTACTATTTGGAGGATCTTCATTACTCAAATGAACTGAATATGGAGTTATGTATGGAGGTAGTGGTTACGGAGAAAGCCATTGTGGAGGAGTCCAACATGGAGGACGTCAGTTTGGAGGAGGTCAGTATGTTTCTTTCCGAGCAACTATGTTACTCGCAAAGAGCAGGGATTGTGTACAACACTTATTCTCCGAGGGTAGGACCCACTCAAGACCACGTAGGCAGAAGTCAAAGGTCAAAGGGTCAGCGCAGAGACCAGCAGTCCAAGATACAAGACAAATCAGCCAGCAGGAGCCAAAGAAGACTTGGCGAGTATTGGCTAATACTCGCCATAGGGGCGACTATGGTCGAAGATACGTGCCGAGTATCCCATATGTCGCCCCAGGCGTCCGGCAAGCCACAGAAGACCTGCGCGAGTATTGGCCCGGTTTGTGCGAGCAGCAACTAATACTCGCCAGATGGGCGACTATGGTCGGAGATACATGTCGAGTATCCCGCATGTCGCCAGGTTAGGGCTGGGCTATAAAAACCCCCTACCCCTTGGTTGCCTATAAATAGGACCCCAAGGGTACTTGGATTGGCATCGGTGCTTGAGCTTCTGGATCCCGATTTCCGAATTCTCGAGCCCGTCACCCCTGCTTGCTAGCCAAGTCGGTGCCTTCCTCGTACCCTGCTCGGCCATTCTTGGTTGTGGAGGGAAAGACTCCTTTGAGCTTTCGGGTACGTGGTGGGACCTCCCTGCCGCAGCACCTGGGGTCCTGTTGTTGTTGCTCTTCTAGCTTCCTCATAGTCTCGCCAGCTTGATCATCTCGTCGGACAGCTGGGCAAGTAGCCTCCGGCTGCAAAGGTCCGAATTTTGAGGTCAGGAATTTCCTGGCGTCAACAAGTCCAACATGGAGGACGTCAGTTTGGAGGAGGTCAGTATGGAGGAAGCCAATATGGAGGAAGTCCGTATAAAGGAGACCCACATGGAGGACCTCAATCTGGAGGAAGTCAGTATCGAGAAATCCAATACGACGGAAGTCAGTATGGAGGAGACCAATATGAATGACCTCAGTTCGGAGGTGGCCGACACAGAGGAACCCAGTATGGAGGAAGCGACTATGGAGTAGCCGGGTAATGAGGAGAATAATATAGGGGGAGCGCACGTGGAAGTCGTAGCGAACCCTATGATGACCTCTCAGAAATTTAGTATTAATTCTAAATGCAATATTTTTATTTTAGATTCTATAATGCTTATTGTATTTTAGTTATGTAATCAAATTTGAAATAAAAATAAGTTTAAAAAAATTAATAAATAATATAATCCAAAAAATAAATTAATAAAAATAATAATTTATCATTATAATTATTATATATATTTTTTATATATGCATATACAAATATAATTTTCATGTGTATATATATATGCATATAAATAAGAAAATATCATGTTCTTCGTAATATGAAGAACATGATTGAAATTGAACAATCAAGTTCTTCATATTTGAAGAATATGATATAATGTGTGGATCTCTAAATATAAAGATCCCTATTAAAGTTGCTCTTATTCTCATTCCTAAAAAAAGTGAAAAATCATCTTCCTAGCTCTTTCTAGAGCACAAAATCTATATTTTTATTTTTTAAATTTTATTATTAAAAAATAGATTAATATCCCTATAAAAAATACCATAGTATGGCAGGAAAGTGCCAACACTATTTTTGTCCAATAGCTTTCATTTGGCACCATCAATCCCCTAAAATGACGATTTATGCTTGATTCCGATCGCAGGAGAGAGCTTTTATCTTCTTCTCCAACCACTATATATATCTCCAACTGCCACCACTCACCCAAACAAACCATATGACCACACAAAAAGCCACCAAGGTTCAGTTTGGCACGGTTGTTGCGGTCGTGAACACGGAGGTTATGAACGGTCATTCGCGACCGCCCGACCTCACCTAAGGAACTTCATCCACTTTAATGTTCAAAACTAGTTCTTTTTTCTTGGTGGCGGTCATAACCATTGTCATGCCAAACATACATTCTATAATGGTGGTGTTTTTGTCCAAACT
The DNA here is from genome assembly GCA_033032865.1 of Dactylorhiza incarnata. NCBI lineage: Eukaryota > Viridiplantae > Streptophyta > Magnoliopsida > Asparagales > Orchidaceae > Dactylorhiza > Dactylorhiza incarnata. The sequence continues at coordinate 1,485,041 of JAWHQI010000268.1, read as the reverse complement.
CACCGGAGCAAGGCGGATCCAGAGGGGGGCCCGAGGGACACTGACACCCAGATTATTTTTTAAAATTGTTAGTTGATTTGGATTTCTCTTGTCGATGCAATGAATTTTGACTAATTATATGTCAAAAAGGGTGGTCAGATGAGATAGAAACAACTCTGATAAGATGGAAACGTTCTGACGTCACGTAAGTAGTTTGTTTTGGGACAAATATTGGTTATTCTCGGACCAAATTTGGCTATTCGCAGACCAAGTTCAGCTATGTGCACCCCAAAAATTAATTTCCAACCATTGACCCACGACCCTCCTACTCACCCGCTAGCATTTGTGTTTAGAAAATTTTTGTGCACCCTCATTTATAATTTTCTGGATCTGTGACTAGAGTAAAAACACTGCGCCAAACAGAGCCTAAGTCATGGTTTAAAGCTATCCAAAGTCATTCAAATGGCCTCTTTTATAAGAAAGGATGATGGTTCGTAGGAACACAAATGACACCCGCTCGTAATTCCTAGCATTTTCTTGACAAAACACTCACCTTTTTTTAAAGGCTAAAAGTATACTACTAAATACCCTATGAGCCTAATGAGACATAAAAAAAATCACTAAAGTATTAACATAATCATCATGTACATCATCAACAATTTGATCTAGAAATGATAACATCGCATCAATATAAAGTATATATGTTATTAAGATTTGGGTTGGCATTATGATCTTGAAGCAACCATTTGTCATGGAGGACCACTTTAAGTATTGCTATTGCACATCGGTCCTCCTAAATGAACTAGAAAAAAACTCTGAGCAAAAATGCTATTTTAGTCCCTATATTTTGTCACTTTTATAAGGAAATCAGTCCTTATACTTTTTTGTACAAAATTTCAGTCCTTATAATACTTTATTAAATAGTTGAAATAAGTTCCTTCCAACCATCTTCAGTTAATTACATAGGATCATATTGCCATCTTTGCCATTTTACTCTCACATCAATTGTCAGCTATTGTTGCTTCTGTTGATGTATATTTAACTATCGGGTTAACGGATACTTAGCGGTAGATTAGGACCCGTTAGAGATCCACGCACCCGCCGGGAAATTAGGGTTTGCCTATAAATACTCTGCTAGGGGCAACAAGTAGAGTGTTCCAAACTAGACACTCACGCGGATGCTTCGAGCACCATTCTAACATTCTCGAAGTTTTGCTCGTTCCCGTGCGGTTCTCTCCCGTAACCGCCCTCTCTCACGCGATTCTTCATCGCTGCTAATCGGAAGAACTCCCGTAACTGTCGGTGGTTCCCGTCGATCGAAGATGAAGCTTTGCTAATCGCAAGGATTGCTTCCTCTGTCGTTCTTCAGTCGCTGCAACTGCTCCCGGTAGTTCTCCTGATTGCGATCTGCCTCTCGTCGATCGAAGTTGGAGGCCCCCGGTACTGTGTGGGCCGTTTTTCCAGTCGCTGCAAAGGAGGAAGAGCCCAGTCGCTCTCTCTTCTCTGTTCTTCTCGAACGAGAAGGTACAGTCGCGCTTCCTCCTAATCGTCGGAGAAGCCTGTTTCTGTTGCCATCGCTGTTGATCCCAGCCCTAGCGCATCTCGCCCGCTCTTCTTCTTCCCGATCGACGAGGTTCCGTGAACGCCGCTGCTCCCGATCGACGACGCTACACCCCTCCAGTGCTGCTGTCGATCCTTTGCTCCAGTGAAAGGAGGAGCCTTGTGCTGCCGGATCTGCCTGCCTCAGCCGCTGCCGCCGCTGTCGTCCCTTGCCGCTGACGGGACACAGACGAGCCGCTGCAGTTTTTCCGATATCGGAATTCCGACAGCCCTATCGGATTTCCGACAGCGCTCTTCTTCTTGGTGATCAAGTTTTGGCGTCGGTTGTCTATTGTCGACGTTGTTTGCGTCAATTTTGTTCGGCCAGAGAAGTGGAGCACATCAAGTTTTCTGGATTGGATCTGAAGCTTCCTCGCCTCCACGCATTTTCAGGTGTTCTCTTTCTAGTTTTCTGCTCGTAATTAGTTTGCTAGTGGAATTCAAGTTTTTGGCAAGAGACACATGATGTCGAAAGGCTCTACTCCTGTTCTGATGATAAAATTTGAGAAATTCTCCAATTCGGAGTTCTGTGCTTGGAAGAGGAACACTCAGTTTGGCATGAAGTACCTGAACGTGTTCTACACCATTCAGACTGTACGTGCTGAGGTTCTTGGGACAGTTGGAGAGACCCAGTGGGTGGTCGATGAAGATTTCTGCCGCGACTACTTGTTGAACTGCCTTTCCAACAAGCTTGCTGAGACGTACAGCAAAATGAAGACCGCCAAAGAAATCTGGGATGCTCTGGAGGAGCAGTTCAAGGAAGAGGAAAATATGTCCAAGACGCACCTCGTGGACAAGTTTATGGCTTTCACCTTCACTGAGGAAAGGGAAATCCTTCCACAGGTTGCGGATTTTGAGAATCTGGTGGACAAGCTGAACAGTGAGAACATCCCACTGCCAGATGGATTTGTTGCAGGAGCTATTATCTTCAAACTCTCGTCGGCGTGGTACTCCTTTAAAACGGAGATGTATCGAAAGAAAACGCAGGTTAGTCTTAAAGACCTCAAGCGCTTCATTTGCATTGAGGATGAGAACAGGACTAGACACGCTAGAGAGACTGTTAGCAAGCAGTCCTCTGCTGTCAACATGGTCACGCATCCTAAGCGGAAGTTTAAGCCCGACAAGACTAGACCGTTACCCAGTGCACCCGCGGTTGTGGACACGAGCAAGAAGGTGAAGAAATTCAAAGGCAAGTGCTACAATTGTAACAAGTGGGGTCACTGTGCTTCTGAGTGCAAGCAGCCCAAGAGAGGAGATCCTAGTACACTGAAGCCTGATAATAGGGCCAATATGGTCCATCAGACTGCGCCCACCGACTTTGTTGCCATGGTCGGTAACGGACAGGCCAGTACAGAGTGGTCGCTAGACTCAGGTGCTACATGTCACGTCTGCAACAATTCTGCGCTTCTGGAGGATGTCACTGCAGTCCGAGAGACTGTTACTGTTGCTGATGGAGGAGTAGCTGACGTGCTGAGGGTCGGCAATGCTACCTTGATGCTCTCCTCAGGTAAAACTCTTACTTTGAAAAATGTTAAATTTATACCATCATTAGCTGCTAATTTAATTTCAATTAGTTTGTTATGCGATGCGGGTATGTCATTTAACATTAGTGGTGGTCGAGTAACGTTGATGGTTCACTTGCACTACTTTGGTTATGCGTATGTCGTCAACGGAATGTATAGGTTGAGTCTAGCAAATGCGGTAGTAAATCAGGTTAGTTCTAATTTGATCGATCCTAATACTTTACATGCAAGACTAGGACACATCTATTATAGAAAACTACTCCTGCTAGCTAGAACTCACAACATCCCCTTAGACACCAAAACCAGATTTGACAAATGTGAAATCTGTGCTCAAACTAAGATAACTAGAGCACCTTTTAGTCAGGTTTCTAGGAGCACACATTTGCTAGAGTTAATACACTCCGACATATGTAACATCCCGATTCGAGCTAGACCCCTTGTGCGCGTTTTTGAGTCACGCGAGTTGATTCGGGCTCGGGGTGTACTGAGGGCCAGACTTGCACCTGAGCCGGGGAAATGCACTTGACAAATGCGGCGAGTACCAGCTCTATTCTTTGTCCCGATGATTGCTGTATCGGGATCCGAGCCGTCCGGAGAGCATAACTTGAGCGATAAAACTCGAAGGAGTCGTACCGCCTTGACGGAATTATCCAAAAAGGTGATATCGAGCAAACGGTCTCGAAATTCACCTCAGTCAGTTTTGTTAGACTCGTGAAGCCTATACGAGTTCAGTAAAACTGTCTGCGCTCGATTCTGATAAGAATCGGCGAAATTATAATGTGATCTGCGAATAGCGTATTTATCCAAAATGGTGAAATAGGCGAAGCGACCTCTCAATCGACCACAATCAGTCTTGTTAGGCTCATAATAATAGTACGAGTTCAACGAATCTATCCGTTCGCGATTCCGACGTCATTTGAAGGAGTTTTGACGTTTAAGTCAAATTTGGCCGTAAATGCTCCGACAAGCATAAATTTACCAAACAAACTCGAAATTGATCTCGTATCGTCCCGGTGAATGCGTGTCAGCGAGACGGTCAAAACGAGCCCGTCCGGGACAATTTTCGAGTATCCTAGAGCGATATGCGAGCATTTGAATGTTAATATTTTATTATTATTATTATCATTAATACAAATAATTATAGGATATATATAAATAAATATACGATTAGGTTAGGATTCTTTCTCCTCTCACCCGATGAAATCAGCAGCCGCCTCCCCTCCTTCTAGATCGAGAGCTTCTCTCCCATGGCCGACCACCAGAGCTCCTCCAGTTGCCGCTACTCCAAGCCCCTCTTCTCCAAAACTCTGGTCGAGCCCTCTCTCCTCCCTATCCGAGCAGCTCCAAGGTCGACCTCCTCTCCTCCTCCATTTCCGGCGAGTCCGACCTCCGGCGCCGTTTCTCTCTCCGACGGCTCTCTCTTTCTCTCTCCACGATCTGTAGATCTGGCCACCTCCATGGACAAAGCTCCACCTCCTCTCCCATGGCAGCCCGCTGCTCTCCTCCATGTCCGAGTGTCTCGGCTTCGGCGAACTCCCTCTAAACTGATGAGCTCTGGCCACCCCTCTCCATGTCCATTCCAAACCGAGTAGCCCTCTACATCAGCCCCAACTCCGGAGATCTCCTCGGACAGAACCTATCTCCGGCGAGATCTCTCCATCTCCGGCGACCTTCTCCTCCGGCCAAGCCATCTCCATGGATAAAATCACTCTTTTCTCTCCTCTTCTAGATCTGACCGAGCACATCTCCAAACAGCCCAGGAACTCCAGATCTGGGCGTGTTCACTACATTTATGCAACTCAACCTCGCTTTTCAAGCCAAGGCAGCCCACTCAAGGTGTCGATTTCCATTCAGCGACATTTCACAAGGCTCGGATCGGCTAGATCTGACCAGATCGGGAACGGCGGACAAATGCCGCATATGCGGCTATTAGGTTGCATGCATGGATACTCGGTGAGCTTCCTCCCCTCTCCCTTGGTGCTAGTTTCCTAGATCACACTAGGTGAGATATCGATCTCAATAGAGTCGATTGGAGAGCAAGCCGTGAAGAGACGGCCTGAAATAAATGTTCCGGGTAAATGTTTCCGGCCACTTCCGACCGCTAACACGTCACCCGTCGATGTACCTCAAAGCGAGGAAAGTGGTGGCGGTGTTAGTCGGTCGGTTTGGGGGTTTTTGGTGGCCGATTAAGAGATGTGTTATATTTCAGGTTGGGCAGATCGCAGCCCTAGGCTGGAGGTAGACGATGAGGTGATCGTCTGATATGCTTAAGATGTGTTCTAGTAATTTTATTTTAATAACTGCAATTTTCTTTCACTCTTACATAACCGAGTTTAAAAAGAATTTTATGTACCTTAGGCGCTGCAACGAGAATTTTGCTCAACATAAAAGTTGTAGCTTAGGGCCTTACCCTTTTATAGGGCTTTAAATCAGTAGGATCGGTGCCCTACAATACCTTGGGTCCTCCATCTACTGGAGGGTACCCTAATGGTGCCCTAGACCTTACTTTGTGAACATTTCCGCCTTACTCAAAGGTATAGGGCTAATTTTTGGGACATGAGTGTATGTACTCTGGACAGCCGTACTACCAAAATATTAGAGTTTGTGGGAATTATTTTTCTGTAATTTTTACCAAAACTTGATTCTCTAAATTGAAAATTATTGGGGTTTATCAACCCATGCGGACCCAAATCTTGGGTGGCATGATAGTTAGGGCATTAGTAGTCTATGATAAAGATATTAGCTCCATTAGAGGTCAGCATGTGGGTGGATACCCAATTCTTGATATGGGTAACTTATGTTATGGTGTGCTAATAGCTATATTTCTATACATAACCTATTTTGATATTCTCAGAACCTTGGCTTGGGGAGGATCCAACAAAGGTGGACATGGTGACTCACCATGATGCTTAACATCACCTTGAGATGATGGGGATCCTTGGACACAAAATCCTTAAGAAGTTAGTTAATGTAACAATATCACATAGTGACACTTATGAAATAAAATAGGTCAAATGACCTAGAGAAAAATTATGATCTTTCGACACACATGTGTTCATGTCAAATTATCTCTTTGGAATTTCCGAGAGCTTGTGGTGTTGATTTTCTTGGAGAAAATTGATTATTAGTAAGTGTCACATTTATGTATTAATGAAATAATCGTGATTATTTAAAATTGAAAAATATGAAACTTTGTCACGAGTATATTTAGGGCATGTTACACCTTTAGTGGTTCTGCTGGAATTTTTGGAGCATGTTTATCTCTGATTATTAATCTATGTTGGGTTAAGAGCAATAGAAGAATAATTTATTTACCCTAGATAGTTGTATTGGTTTGATCTCAAACTTTGGCTATGTTTATCTTAAGACATGACAGGTCACTTAAAATTTACTTGGAATTGTGGGGCTAGTATTTTATATAGTTCATGTAGGAATATGATTTTAGCACCTTGTGAATTAATGAATTAAATATGGCTAAATTACCTTGGAAATTCTAAAATTATGGTTAGATGTTTATTTCAGTCATATGAGCCACCGGTGAAAATTTCCTTAAAATTTTGGGATGATTATTTTAGGACTTAACATGTATAGTGACATTTTGGTAATTATGTCCAATTATTAAATAACATGCTAAATCACTTTAGTGGATTATGAATCTCTGTCAATTAACTTAAATTAACATTACATATCTCTGGTAATTTTATTGGACGATATGGACTTATATAATTTATACTTCATATGTAATTTAGCATGTGTCACATAATTAGATATATATTATTAATGACCAATTTGACTGAAAAAAATTATGAATTTTGGATTATGACCTACATAGGTTAGTGGGAACCGATGATAATTATATCAGATCATGAGGATAAATATTTTGAGGGTTCCACCTTTGGGGTAAATATAGTTCGCTTGAGTGGTCTAGGTTTAGCAAAAATTGAGTTTTGAGCTTAGACCTTCTAAGCCTCATGAGGCTTGGGAGAAACTTGGAGCATAGCATTAGGAGATCGGATTTACCCTTTAAACCCATGAGGGGCTACCACTTAAGGTCAGGTTAAGGTTAAGTCAAGAGTTAAAGTTAAGTGCGAGCTGCGCTTAGCCCAGTTGGGCAAAGTAGGATCGAAGTCTAAATCCACTTAACTATTAGAGCAACACGAAATGCGAAGTGAAATACATCCACCAACTAAATTAAATATCTTTAGAAAGAGGAATTTGGGATTCAGCCCATCACATTCCCTAGTACCGTTGAGAGCCCTTCACCGGGTACACCTCGGGAAGTCCAAGATTAACCCTAAGTTGTAATATCACTTAAATGTAGACAAGAGTAGCCTATGTAGGGTATTGTTAGAAATTCTAAACCTCCTCCCGGGTGTGGGAGTGACAGGTGTGTGGTATACTTGGTTGGACGAGCTGGAGTCTTGAGGGGAGGATAGCTCCGTTAGTTCTTGGATAATTATGGCAGGTCTTCGGTACTAGGCAGGTCGTCACACCGACCGCGATACGTGGACTTAGCGGGTGTGTTGGGGTCTAAGGGGCCAGCTTGTCTGCGTGTCGGGACGACAATTCCTCGAAGACACCTTCCACTTAGCTCAAAGCCTGGTGAACTCCAGCAAAGAGTACGCAGAGCTCCGCGGTTGTTTAGCATCGAGGCGTACGTGCGGTCTAGGCCTGGTAGTGTGCATACCCGCCTAGGAGTAGACGGCCCGGTTCGCTACCACCGTGTGTCACAGCGGTTGGTACCCAAGAGGTTAGCTTCCTTTCAAACAGAGGGAACTACAAAGGTCTATGCATATAGAGTCGTGTATGTGAGTTTCATTGCATTAAACATTCATGGCATAACATAGCATACGCACTTGCAGATCCTCATCATATAAATTAGTATGGGCTCTTTTATATGATGAGTTACATTTTGGAAACCTTAACTTATAAGTTTGTATGAGCATTCATATAAGTTAGGGTACGATTATTGATAGATTGCTATTTACTATTACGCTGCTCTTATTCTTTCTTACTTACTACTGCTCTTTATTACTGCTTCAATTATTGTACTCACATTTATAATGCTTGGACTTGTGTAGTGTATCTCTTTATACACTTGTAGTTCTATTTATACACATGTTAGATGTACATTTAATTATGTTGTTGAGAGCCACTGTCACCTGCTTCTTTTGTTATACCCCATTGTTGTCCTCCGCTTCTTCCTTTTCTTCCGCACGGTGCCTTGGAGTCGCCGGGGGGAGCGGATGGGAAGCCACTTAGTCTTTATGACTAACGGTTGTTACACCACTATTTTTAGGAACACACCCAGTTGGAGCAGTACCGGACAGATCAGAGTCATAGGACTTGGAGACATGTTGCAGCTTTTGCAACAGCACCTTCTGATACGGTTGTGAGGGATTGTAGTTCTTGTTGTAGACTTCCGCTATACCTTGTTATAGTATATTTGGGAGCTCTTTTTGCTTCCTGTCATTTATATTTTTGTGGACATTTATACTTTGTGAATCATGGACTCTTGAAAATATTCAATTTATTGATGGGTTGGCAAATGATATTGGTAATAGCCGGCAGAATAGGCGTCTTGTGGTACAGGTTAGCCCGTGTGCTGATGCTACCGCAAGGCGGCTGTTCTGAGCATAAGACTCCCCTCGGCCGTGTTTTGTGTTCCGGGAGGGGGATCTTATAACATATGTGACTACAAAAGTTTTGTCACACGTGGAGGTTGGAAGTATCTGATAACATTTATCGACGACTACTCTAGATTCAGTCACATTTATCTACTTAAATCCAAAGATGAAGCTTTTGAAAAATTTCGTATATTAAAAACTAGGGTTGAGAATCAACTTTACATGAAAATCAAACGGCTAAGGTGTGATCGAGGAGGAGAATACGTCTCCGGGGAGTTCAGAGATTTCCTTGCCAGCAATGGCATCATCCCTGAAATGACTGCTCCTTATTCCCCCCAATCCAACGGTATTGCTGAGCGGAAAAATAGGACTTTAACAGAAATGTTGAATTCCATGTTGTTGACTGCTGGCATGCCTGCGGCCTACTGGGTGAAGCTGCCCTCACGTCTAATCACATTCTTTATAAAGTTCCACATGCCAAGTTGATTAAGACACCCTATGAGCTTTGGTTTAAGAGACCTCCTAGATTTGATAATCTTAAGACCCGGGGCTGTATCGCTTATGTTAGGATACCTGACCTTAGAAAAGCTAAGATTGGACCTAGGACAAATACGTGTATCTACCTAGGATGTGCAGAGGATAGTGTTGCAGACAGATTTCTAGATCTATCAACAAACACTGTAATCGAATCTAGAGACGTTGTCTTCTTTGAGGATAAGTTCCTTAAGGATAAGAACCTGACGCTTCCAGGTCTGCCAGCCACTAGTCTTGAGCCTCCTGCTGAGCCAAGTCAACGTAACTCTGACACTGAGCCTATAGACACGAGTGGTTTAGATACCAGAAGGCTATCTAGTAGAGAGAAAACGCCTAAAAGCTTCGGTACAGACTTCGTGACTTACCAAGTTGAAGCTGATCCATCCACCTATAAGGATGCAATGCGATCTCGAGACTCTCTATTGTGGAAAGAAGCCATCGATGAAGAGTTAAACTCTCTCTTGCAGAACAACACGTGGACATTGGTTGACTTGCCAAAGGGGCTAAGACCATTGGAAAAAAATGGGTTCTGAAGAAGAAGCTTAATCCTGAAGGGAGTATTGCCAAATACAAAGCACGTCTAGTTGCAAAAGGCTTCACTCAAGTGAGTGGAATAGACTACTTTGGTATATACTCACCTGTTTGTCACTATGCGACAATTAGGATACTTCTCGCTATAACATCTATTGAACACTTTACAGTTCATCAGATGGACGTCAAGACTGCATTTCTTAATGGAGATCTGACCGAAGAGATCTACATGCACCAACCTGAAGGATTTGTGGTAGGAGGTCTAGAAAATAAGGTCTATAAGTTGATTAAGTCACTATACGGATTGAAGCAAGCACCTAAATTATGGCACGAAAAATTTGACACTTGTGTTAAAGCCTTGGGTTTTAAATCCAGTTTTTCAGATAAATGTCTGCATGTTCGTACAAGTTCAAATAAAGTTGCAATTATATGCTTGTATGTTGATGGCATGCTAATTCTGGGTACTGATCAGTCTGAGGTGAAAGACGTGAAAGTTGCCTTGACGACACAATTTAGCATGACTGACTTAGGCGTGGTGAAAACCATCCTAGGAATGGAAGTTAACTTCACTGACAAGGGTATTACCCTCAGTCAGAGTCACTATATTAGAAATCTACTTGAGAAGTGGGGTTACGTTAATAGCAAAGGTAGTGAGACTCCATACGATTATAATAATAGACTGAAATCGAATGAATGTTCATTTATTAGACAGTTGGATTACTCCAAACTCATAGGTAGTCTCAGGTATGATACAACCTGCACTAGACCTGACATAGCCTTTACGGTCGGCATGTTAAGTAGATTTACGAGTAACTCTGGGCAGGACCACTGGAATGCCTTAGAAAGGCTTATGCGATACTTAAAGCACACTGAAAAGTATGTTTTATGTTACAGTGGACATCCTCATGTACTTGAGGGGTATTCTGACGCCTCCTGGTGTTCAGAAATTGCTGACAGTAGATCCATTAGCGGTTTTGTATTTACCCTAGGAGGAGCAGCGGTAGCTTGGAAGTCAAAGAGGCAGTCGTGCATTGCACTTTCCTCTATGGAATCAGAACTCTATGCCCTCGCTTCAGCAGGAGAAGAAGCTGAGTGGATACAAGATCTGATCATCGACATTCCAATGACGAGTCTAAAAATGAACTCTATTTCGCTATATTGTGACAATCAAGCCACAAAGACCATTGCAACAAATACGTTGTTCAATGAGAAGCGAAGACAACTAAGGATGAAACAGGCCTGGTTGACCCATCTCACCAGTCAGGGGATAATCTCCCTATTGGACATGAGATCGAAGGATAATGTAGCAGATGTCCTTACCAAGGGCTTATGTAAGGTTCTAACACATAAAACATCGGGGGAGATGGGATTAAGGTTCATTTAGTATGACTTAATACCCTGCTTATGTTTTAAATCTTAGAACCGTAGTCTGCTTACATTCGAGCATCTAGAGTGAGCACACGGAAGTATTCCAGATGCTATCTGATGACAGCCAGAGATGGATAGTTGTCAGTCATTCCAAACTTAATGATTTACGCAATTATTTTTAATTCAAAGGCTGATTTGGGTATCATTCCAAAAACAAATACTGAAGTTGCTGATATGCGTCATGATATTATGATCATTACTTATGTCATTCCAAACTTGATGATATATTAGTCACAGCTTGTTGTATCATTCCAAACTTGATGATATAATACAATTGTAAAACGTTTGGTAATAATCTTAATAATCGAAGGAACATGGTTTGATTTTTTGAAATCAATTGTCTAATTTTGTGTAAATTGGATAGAAATGCTGATATGTGATTCTTTTCTTTCTGGTTAGAGTATTACGTTCTTTTACTGCTAGAACTATTCACTTTACTCTTGATTTGCAAATGTTAGAATTCATAGAGATTTGTCCCATGACATTCTTATTATGTCTGTTTGCAGATCACATGGAGATTGGAGGAGAGAAAGTTGATTTCGACCCAGATGATGATGATCTATTGTTTGCATAGATCACAGTTCATTTATCTGTTCTTTGAGTTTTTTCCAGCTTTGCTTACTGTTTCTTGTTTGGAGCCTTGTGTTTGAGTTTAGATATTGTGTATTCTAAAACTCATATTTATGTTTTCTGGAAAACTCATGTTATGTCGTTATTAACTCTTGTTTAAAGTAATCTGTAATGTGACCCCGATATTTACAATATAGGAGGAGAATGTTGAGGTATATTTAACTATCGGTTTAACGGATACTTAGCGGTAGGTTAGGACCCGTTAGGGATCCACGCACCCGTCGGGAAATTAGGGTTTGCCTATAAATACCCTGCTAGGGGCAACGAGTAGAGTGTTCCAAACTAGACACTCACGCGGATGCTTCGAGCACCATTCTAACAGCTTCAATTCCAAGCAAGTGATGCTCTGTTTTAGAAGCAAGAGCAGATTTGCTCTGCTTTTCAAGACATGCTAATTCTCTCCGGGACAACTTTAGCGGATGGAAAAACTGCTTGTCGAATAGAGCTTTTAGAAAAGAGCTTTCAGAAAAACTCAGATAAGAGAGCTGTAGACTGTTTGGAGAGTCTGTGCAAAAGTGATGATCGAATAAAGATTTTTCATTTAAGTTGTTCGGTAGAACAACCGTTTGAAAATTGTTTTCTTAAACAAAAATGTTGAAATATAATGATTGTAAAAACTCGCGCCCATGCAAACACCCGCGTCCGGGCAAAAAATGGTTGCTCGGGCGAAAAACAGCCGCCCAGACAGAAAACGGACGGTCAGGCGAAAAACAGAACTCAGTCGAAAAAACGGTCGTTCGGGCAAAAAAAACGACCACATGGGCGAAAAAACGGGTGCCCGAGCGAAAAAAAACGGCCCCCGGGGCGAAAAATGGTCTCCTGGCCGAAAAATGGCCGCCCGGGCAAAAAATGCGTGCCATGACGAAAAAAACAGCCACCCGGGCGAAAAATGCGTGACCGAGCGAAAAAAACGACCGCCCGGGCAAAAACGGCCGCCCGGGCGAAAAAATGGCCGCACAGGCGAAAAATGCGTGCCCTGGCGGAAAAAACAACCACCCGGGCAAAAAACAGGCGATCGAGCGAAAAATGCGTGATCGAGCAAAAAAATGACCGCCCGTACGAAAAAAGCACGCTCGGGCGAAAAACGCGTGCCCGAGCAAAAAATGGCCGCCCGGGTGAAAATCGCATGCCCAGGCGAAAAAAGCTTGCCCGGGCGAAGAATAGCCGACCGAGCGAAAATCGGGCGCCCTAGCGAAAAACGCGCGCCCGGGCGAAAAATGGATGCCCAGGCGAAACATGTGCGCCCGGGTGAAAATAACGTGCGTCCGGGCAAAAAATGACCGCTCGGGCGAAAAATGAGTGCCCGGCCGAAACGAGTGTCCGACCGAAAATGCCCGCTCGGACGAAAATGCTGAAGTGGTTTGTAGCGAGATTGAGTTAATAAAAGAGAAAAAACTAAAAACATGAAAAACGGTTTTTAAAAGCTATGTTAGACTTGCTTCTTAAAGGAGAAAATTTTCTGTATGCGTAACGTTCCTATAGAATGGTACGGGACAGTATTTTTAGTTGAAATTGCGACTGTAACTGTATTCATAGTTATAGTTACAGTCGTAAAAATATATGCAATTTACAACTGTAACCGTATTTTAAAAAAAATCACTTTTTAACACGTGTATTTTTAGACTGTAACATATACATATGAGATCTTAAAATGATCATAAAAATATGTAAATTAATATTCTGTAATTTATTTTTAAAAAAACACTATATTTTAGCCTACAAATACAATTTGCGCACCTTCCTTTAGAAACGTTACACGTACCTAAGTATTTTCCTTCTTAAAGAGCCTCTAAAACGGCTTATTTCAAGAAGTTTTTTTGAAAAAGCTGTTCATTCAAATAATTAAAAAATAGTTTCAGTTGTTCGAATAGAACCCTTTGAATAGAAAAAGCTGCCCAAACAGAGCCTAAAAAATAGCTTTAGCTGTACGAATAGAACTCTTTGAATAAAAAAAAATGGTGCTTCAAACAGAGCCATAATCTCATGTCTGATCATCTAATGTGCAAATTTCCTCTCTTAAACTCTCTGCTTGATTATTTTCTGTTCAGTGGAGCCGCCCATTTTGTATCGTCGTAGATACTTTGTTTTGGCGTTTCGCTTGAGAATTTCGAAGAGCACCCTTGATCTCTTGCACCTCGTCATCGTTTGTTGTCATATCCTCTCCGAACTCAAGTTTTCTTGCATCGCTCTGACGCCGGCCCCAATGGTTACGATGATCTCCTTCACGCCGACATATTTTTTCTGTCTAGGTCAGTTTATCTATGATGGATGGACTGAAGAGAGAGCTGCCGATTTTAGGGAGGAAGAAGGCCAATAATTTACAAAAAATCATACTTTCAATGTTTTAATACTATGCAATGTAGAAGGGCTTGCTCAAAGTATTCTACCATACCCATCAAGTTTGGAATGGGATATAAATAGTACTTCCAGCATAGGACCGAGTCCTAGTGTTACACGAACCCGTTAGGTTATTCCGAGTCGGTCTTGACACGACGGGACATATTTAATACACATTAACAATCTCCTCCTATGTCCGTCGTGAACCCAGACTTCGGGTAGAGGGTGGTTTGTGTAACATTCAACCAGAAGTGAGACATACACAACTGTGTCCAGCACCTGTTTAAGAAAAAATCGGACTATAACACAAAATAGCATACACGCATAAGTAAATGAAACTCAGCTGCAACACAAACGTCTCAGGTACAATCGAGACACATACCCTATACACCTGGTGTCCCAAAACAAACGGAGATATAATGTCCAAACAAACAGTGCTATAAAATAAGAGCTAAACAATGCTATGAACAGAAGTACAGGAAATAAACAAAATAACACTCAAAAAGCTAGTCATCCAATAGACCATCCTTCTCCGGATCCCAGTCAACCAGTGCTCCTCCTATCACAGAAACTCCTGCAATTTCAACAGAGAATTTCATTTTAGAATGAATTCTATCCTTTGCCAATTTGCAGATATCTAGTTTTAGCATAAAACTTGGTATTAACTATTATTTAATTTGGCTGGGAGGACACGTTCAAAGAGTATTATAGTTTAACCTCAGAATCTGTTATCTGTTTCCAAATGAAACGATTATCAGACTTCTGGACACCGCAGCTATATCTGTAATCCTATATGGAATGTCACGGTTACTGCCCTTCTAAAGTCAATTGGAACTCATCAAGTTTGGAATGGAACCAATCTTCAGAAGAAGAGACAAAACCAAGTCAGATTGTGTTATCAAGTTTGGAATAACACTCTCCTCCAAGGCAAAAGCCGAATCCGATGAAGCTGTTAACATCAAGTTTGGAATGAACAGCTTACCAGATTCGAGCTCAGCAACCAAGAGCATCAACGGACCACAACATGCTTGCATTGACAAAGGAAATATGGAATAATCAAAACGTCTGGACTAAGGCTGAACTGAATCGCCTGATACTGAACTAAGACCGAACTAAATCGCCTTTAGTCCCATTTCCCCCACTGTTTTGATTAACCGATCTTTGGGCATTCCTTTCGTCAGTGGATCAGCAAGGTTATCCTTTGAACGTACATCAATCAAAGTGATGATTCCTTGTTCTTTCAGATAATTCAACAACGCATGTCTCAGTCGTACATGTCTCATCTTAGTATTATAGAGGGTATTCTTAATGACTTGAACTGCTGCTTGATTATCACAATACAAGCTCAATGAGTTGACTTGTAACTTAGACGGAGGAATGTCTAAAATTAAATTTCTGATCCAGTCTGCCTCTTCACCAGCTGAATCTAAGGCAAACAACTTGGCCTCCATGGACGACAAAGCTATACAGGTCTGTCTTTTGGATTTCCAAGTGATAGCAGCTCCTCCCAAGGTGAATATATATCCACTGGTGGACTTGCTGTTCCCGACTTCTGAACACCACGAGGCATCAGAATGTCCTTCCACGGTAGGTGGGTAACCAGTGTAGCACAGAGCATAGTTTGTAGTACCTCAAAGGTATCTTAACAGCCTATCTAAGGCAACCCAATGCTCTTTTCCAGGACTACTGGTAAAACGACTCAGCGCGCTAACCGAGAAAGCAATGTCTGGCCTCGTACAAGTTGTAGCGTACATGAGACTACCAATTATTTTGGAAAATTTGACTTGATCAATGTTGGCCTCTAGATTAGGACTTAACTTAACATTATGATCAAACGGTGTCTCAATCAGCCTACACTTATCATATCCCCAGGTAGAGAGAAGTTGCTCAATATAATGAGTCTGGCTAAGAGTAACTCGACCCTTGTCAACTCTAACCTTCATACCTAACAGGGTATCAACAGGACCGAGGTCCTTCATGTCAAATACTTCTGCCAGAGTGGATTTAACATCCCTAACTGCAACAAGATTAGACCCTAAAACCAACATATCATCCACATATAAGCACATGATAACTGTTTGATTTGACAAAGAGCGGTAATAAAGGCATTTGTCAGAGAGACTGGACTAGAATCCAATGCTCTTTACTACCTGATCAAACTTCATATGCCACATCTTAGGTGCTTGTTTAAGACCATAGATTGACTTATCGAGTTTGCACACTTTGTCTTTTTGATCTTTGTGTACATAACCTTCAGGTTGAGTCATGTAGATCTCTTCATTAAGCTCTCCATTTAAGAATGCAGTCTTGACATCCATCTGATGAACTATAAAGTTCTCAATAGAGGCTAATGCAAGAAGAATCCTGATAGTCGATAGATGACACACAGGTGAGTAGACGTCAAAATAGTCAATTCTCCCTTGTTGCTTATAACCTTTAGCTATAAGACGCGCTTTATACCTGGCTATAGATCCATCACTATGTAATTTCTTCTTTAAAACCCACTTGCACCCTAGGACTTTAGCACCTTTCGGTAAGTCAACTAGATGTCAGGTATTGTTATGTAACAGCGAGTCCATCTCATCATCAATGGCTTCTGCCCACATCAACGAATCTCTAGACCTCATTGCTTCCTGATAGGAGAATGGATCATCCTCTAAGTGATAGGTGATGAAATTCTCACCAAAATCCTTAGGGATTCTCTCTCGGGTAGATGCTCTAAGTGGAATAGGTTCCACCTCTACAGGTTGGGGAGCAGTGCCAGAAGGGCCAGCTTCAGGTTCAACGATAGATTCAGTAATCATATCATTGGACCCGGAGACAGACAATCCATGATCTTTGGCAAATTTGTCTTCAAAAAATATGGCATCTCTAGACTCTATCACAGAATTCGTGGATAGATCGAGAAATCTGTCTGTTGCACTATCTTCTGCACTACCTAGATAGACGTATGTCGTTGTCTTAGGTCCCACCTTAGGCCTCTTAAGGTCTTGTATACGCACGTAGGCAATACAACCCCAAGTCTTTAGAGTATCGTACCTGCACAGATGACCGTGCCACAGCTCATACGGTGTAGAAGTGAGCTGAGAGTGAGGTACTCTATTTAGAATGTGATTTGCAGTGCGGACTGCTTCTCCCCAAAAGGAATTAGGCATGATAGCTGTTAAGAACATGGAATTCAACATTTCTATTAAAGTCCTATTCTTACGCTCGGCAACACCGTTTGACTGGGGTGAGTAAGGAGCTGTGGTTTCAAGGATTATTCCCTCAGAGGAACAGAATTCCTTGAAGCCAGTAGCAGTGTATTCTCCTCCTCGATCACTTCTAAATCTCTTAATTTTCAGGTTTAACTGATTTTCAACACGAGACTTAAAGGTCTTAAAACGCCTCAAAAGCTTCGTCTTTCGATTTCAACAGATACACATGACAATATCTAGAAAAGTCGTCTATGAAAGTAATTAGATACTTCCTTCCCCCTCTGGTGGCATGACTGCGGAAATCACAGAGGTCTGAATGTATCAATTCAAGAAGTTTTGTGCTCCTAGAAACTGACTTGAAAGGCTTTCTAGTGATTTTGGTTTGAGCACACACCTCACACTTGTCAAATCGAATAGACAGATCTAAGGGGATGTTTTGACTCTTAGCTATATCTAACATCTTCCTATAGTTCACATGTCCAAGTATGTTATGCAACAACTTAGGATCTATGAGGTTTAAACTAACCTGGTTAATGCTATCATTATTTAAGCTAAGTCTATACATTCTGTTGATCAGATACGCACACCCAAAATAATGTGAATTTACCATAAGGGTCATTCTACCGTTTTGAGTTGTGAAGGTCATCCGAGCTTTGTCTAGTAGACTTATTGAAATCAGATTTTTAGTTAAAGAAGGAACTACTTTAACATTATTTAAAAATAAATTTTTACCTGACGAGAGAACCAGCTCGGCTGTCCCAGCATGGGTCACCTGAGTCTCTCCTCCGTTGCAGTTCTCCACTCTCTCCTTAACCGCCTTAACCTCAGTCAGTAATCCTCTGTCATTTGTTACATGACAGGTAGTGTAACATCCCCAATCCTACTAGACCCCTAGTGTGTGAGTGGTGAGCTCAAAGGGTGGGATGAGGGGTCTTAAGGACCCCTTAGGATGAGAATTTTGCTAAGTGCACACCTAAAGTCCCAATCAAATAGGACCCAAGCTACTAAGGAGGGCCAATTGGACACCAATTTCCCCAAAATGAGACCACCCTTAGTCCCCTAAACCTTAAGGAAGGGTGATGGGGTGAACATCACCCCTTAGTGGGGCTCAATTCCATAGGATTAGCCCAAAATCACCTTAGGTGAACATGGACCAAACCAATCAATTAAGGGGCAATTGACCCCCAAGTGGCCAAATTGACTTCCCCCTTATACACCTAGCACTAAAAGAGACCTATTAGACCCAAAGGCCCCATCATGAGGTGACCCATCCTCCTCAATTGGGCCAAAGTGTGACAAGTGGCAAAATGGTCAAATCCACCATCTTGTAACCAATTGGCCACCCAATGACCAAATTGATCTCACACCTATGTTCTAAATATAATTTTGAACATAAAGGTCCCAAAGCCCCATCAGGGGATGGTCAACCCTCTCCAATTTGGTCAGAATCCAAATTAGGGCAAAAAGGTCAACTCAACCCAAATATGGTCAGCCTGCACTCAAACCCTAAAATTGACTCCACATCTAGTCTCTAAACATCATTAGGGATCTAAGAGGCCCAAAATCCCCATCATGGAAGGGTCAAATCACCTCAATTTGGCCAAAGTCCCAAGGAAGGGCATTTTGGGTAATTTCACACTTTTGGATCAAATTGGGCAAAATAGGGCCCCACCATGGGCCAAGCCCTATTGGGTGATGACATGGGACCCATGACCTACATGGGGGACCAGTCAACCCAAATAGTCAAAGTCAAAGTCAACCCAAATGGGCTTAAGCCCAATTTGAGTGACCAAATCAATATCTCCATTAATTAGAGCCTAAGTCTAAAGTTTGTAAAATTAAATAGGCTCATAAGAGACCTTGTGAGCTGTGGCTAAGAGATTGGGCTAACCCAAGCTAACCCAAATGGGGTATTGGGTTAAAGGAGGGGACAAAAGTAAAAGCAAAAAGCAAAAGAAGCCTTCCCCTCCCTCTCTCTCCTCCCAATCAGTCTTGGGCCACTCCCTAAGGGGTGTTGATTGCTGTGGTGGAGCTGGAAAGCTGGGCTGCAGTAGGTGGTGGTCGGCCAAGCCAAGTCCGTGAGCCACCCATTCAAATCTCCTAAGGCAGCCCTCCTCCGCCTATATAAACATCACCAACAGCTTCAGAACCCCTTTTTACAGTCGGGTTAGAGCTTTGGATCAAAGAATTCGGTGGAGGATTGCTAGCTGACGAGAGTTCGTCGGAGCCGAGTTCGTTTCGGATTTTCCCTGTTTTTCGCCATTTGGGCTTCTTGGTAGAACCGCCAGAAACCGCCTCCTCCGGCGACCAATCCACCGCCAATCGATTGGCACCACCTCAACGGAGGTGGTGGCGGTGGCTGTCCAGGGAGATGGAAGGATGGCCGAGATTTCTGGCTTCAAGCGGCTCCAGGACAGGCTGATCTGGGTCGTTGGCTCAAGGAGGACGATGAAGGAGCGCCACCTGATCTGCTTTAAGATCCGTGCGCGATCAGCGCCTTAAGTAATGTATCATTGGTGTGCTGTTAGCCAATTTCTGCAGCATTTTGTAGCTTAGTTTTAAGGCCCTTAGAGGCCATAAACCGAAAACTTTCCTGAGACAACTTTTGTAGATCTGGAAGTCTACAATTTGAATCTTAGATCAAATCATTTGGAGTTGATTTGACTCCTGTAGAGCCATTTTCCTGAGACTGGTACAAAATAATTTCTACCACTAAAACAACCATAACTCTCTTTTGGCTTGGAGTTTAGGGATGAAATTTTAAACACTATTGTAACTATCCCTGACCTACATTGTGCCCAAAAATCAGAATTTTTGGTGCACACTTTTCTATAGTTTTTGTCCAAAAATTGAAAATTAAATTTATGATAATTAGGTGGCCAAAACCCCTTGTGGGGCCCCCATATTAGGCTGGGGTGAAGTTTAGGCTAAGTCCACATACTGTTAAAAATATTGGGTCCATTGGACCAATCCTTGAGGGTGAACCCTCTTTGGAGTGAGGATGGCTTAAGGGTTTGTGTGTGTTGGGCCAGAAAATTTATTTAACTTAAGGAGTCAAATTGAGGCCCTTAATGGCCAAATCATGAAAATGGTGTGTGATACACTATTGTATCCCTAAATGTCTAGTTTCATTAGAAACTAATATTTTGGCATTTGGAGGTCTGTAGACCCCAGAGCAGCCTTTTTCCTAGGGTTGTTCCTAGGTGGGGTTAGCCCACTAAAACCTTAATATCTTTTGAATGGGTGGGCCTATGGGGTTGAAATTTTAGCCACATCAGTGCCCACCCTAGGCCTACCCTGTGCCCAAATAGTGGTATGTTTAGGGCACTTTTTGTTATAGTTTTGATCATAACTTAGAAAACTGACCTATGAATAATTAGTGGGTGTAATCACCCCTAATGGCCCCAACCTTTTGGTGGCATGTAGATATGTATATGAGTAGCCTCTGTTTCAAATTTGAGGACAATTGGAGTTCATCTTAATGGTGAACCCCCAAGGGACATTTTGATGCCCTAAGTTTGGAAACCACTTAGCCTTGGTGGCTTGTGGATTTTGGAGCTTAGCCATAAGGGCTTATCCAAATCCAGAGGTAATGGGGCTTAGGGATTGTGTAGGGCCTTGCTCATCATCAATGGGTGATTGGAGCAATGGAGACCAAAAACCGTAGCCCATACCTCTAAATTTGCTTAATTGCCCTTTTGGGCCTTAATGAAGCAACTGGGACCTAAACACATATTTAGACAACCAAACTTCATCCCTAGGTAGGGAATAGTGTTATAGGGCTAGGATAATTATCATGAGAATTGTTAGAGGCATATAAGTACTTTTCTCCCTAATAAATGAAATTGCCACCTTTTCCTTAATAAAATAAAATGCAAGGTCATATGACCTTGTATGACTTTGGCATACTATCAGTGGCTGTATTAGGGTGAAATAAGGCTATGGTAATTTTGTTATGAGTTATGGAAGCATTATTCCTTGTATAGGAAGTTTTAAGTGATTGATAGCTTAAGGGAATTTAATCTTTTACAATATCAAATCATGGGGCTATGATGTGATACTTGGTTACCTGTAGTCTTAGGTCAATATATGCCCATGATAATTGTTTGGAAGCTTGTTGAATTCTATTTCTTGTACCTCATGTAGAAATTGTAATTTACACCCCTTGAGTATTAAATCTTTTTAAAATATCAAATCATGGGGCAATGATGTGATACTTGGTTATATGTAGTTTTAGGTTATTATATGCTCATGATAATTATTTGGAAGCTTGTTGAATTTTATTTCTTGTACTTCATGTAGAAATTGGAATTTACATGTGATCGCCTATGCCTCCCGTCAGCTGAAGAAAAAAGAGATGAACTACCCAGTGCACGACCTAGAGCTTGGAGCGGTCGTGTTTGCTTTGAAGGTGTGGAGACATTATTTATACGGGGTTCATTGTGAGATCTTCTCGGATCACAAGAACCTCAAGTACATCGACACCTAGAAGGACCTCAACCTACGACAGCGGCGATGATTGGAGTTCCTGTGCGATTACGACTACACCATGCATCATCATCCGGGCAAGGCCAACACAGTAGCGGACGCACTGAGCAGGAGGGGCAGTACCTCAGAGGCAGAGAGCAGGGTGATGGCCATGGAGTTGGTGCAGACGCTGCGGGATATGCAGATTACTCTGGTGAGCAGAGCCGACCCAGGAGTATATGCTGAGTACTTAGCTTCAAAGAGTATGATCTGTGATATACGGGACCGTATTCGGGAGGGACAACAGCAGGATCCGGCTTTGGAGCTGGTATTCAGGTCATTGGCAGATGGCGCTGCTGGAGATTACTCCTTGAAGGAGGACCTCGTTCACCACCGCGGCAGAGTTTACATCCCCGCCGGGAGGGGGATTCGAGAGGAGGTTCTTCGGGAGGCCCATTGCTCCCAGTATTCGGTACACCCCGACATTACCAAGATGGCGGCGGACCTGCGGAAGGTCGTGTTTTGGCCAGAGATGAAGAAGGATATCATACAGTTTGTGACCCATTGTGAGAGTTGTCAGAGGGTGAAGGCGGAGTGCAAGGCTCCAGGAGGTCTATTGCAGCCACTCCCGGTGCCGGAGTGGAAATTCGAGGATATATCTATGGATTTTGTGCACGGCCTGCCGCGTTCTCCCTCGGGGAACGACTCCGTTTGGGTGATAGTCGACAGGTTGACCAAGGTGGCACGATTCATTCCAGTTTGGAAGGGGGGTCCGGTCAGCGACCTAGTTCGTGTGTTTGTGGAGAAGGTAGTGAGGTATCATGGGGTGCCCAAGACGATAATTTCAGATCGAGACGGACGCTTCACCTCCAGGGAGTGGAGAGCGGTCCAGGCCTACTTGGGATCCCGGTTGACTTTCAGCACTGCGTTCCACCCTCAGACCGACGGTCAGACGGAGCGTACCAACCGGACGATGGAGGACTTACTGCGATTGTGCATTCTGGATACGGGCAAGCCTTGGGAGCAACTATTGTCGCTGATTGAGTTCTCGTACAACAACAATCACCAGGTTAACATTGGGATGGCACCATACGAGGCATTTTACGAGAGAAAGTGCCGCACCCCTCTTTCTTGGGTACAGGATGAGGACCCGCGGGCCTTGGGGTCAGATTATATAAAGGAGATGGATGCAATAGTTCGACTGATCCGGGATCGGATGCTGGAGGCGCAGAGCAGGCAGGCAAAGTACTATGACGCCCGACCCCGTATGGTAGAGTTCCAGGTGGGGGATCGTGTCTTCTTGAAGATACGCCCGATGCACGGAGTTACACGGATGAAAGGGCGGAAGAAGCTTAGTCCTCGGTACATGGGGTCGTATCCGGTCCTGGAGAGGATCGGTCCTTTGGCGTACAGGCTGGAGCTGCCGCCCGAGCTTGCGAACGTGCACGACGTCTTCCACGTTTCCTCCCTCCGGAGAGCTCTCCTTCGGCCCGAGCAGCTTATGGAGTCTACTTTAGGCCCGGTGGCACCCGACCGATCAGTCATGCTAGAGCCTATACGGATCGACGACTCGGAGGTCCGCGTTTTGCGGCAAAAGAAGGTCCCGCTGGTGAAGGTGTTGTGGTCCAACCATGGGCGAGAGGAGCACACTTGGGAGCCCTTGGACCTCATGCGGGAGCGCTACCCGGGACTCTTTACTTCAGGTACGGTTTAATATTGTAAGTTATGTTCCTTTATGTGCTTTACTTCCATCCCGTAGACCCAAACTAGAATTTTGAGGACGAAATTGTTTTATTGTTTATTGGGATTTGTAACATCCCCAATCCTACTAGACCCCTAGTGTGTGATTGGTGAGCTCAAAGGGTGGGATGAGGGGTCTTAAGGACCTCTTAGGATGAGAATTTTGCTAAGTGCACACCTAAAGTCCCAATCAAATAGGACCCAAGCTACTAAGGAGGGCCAATTGGACACCAATTTCCCCAAAATGAGACCACCTTTAGTCCCCTAAACCTTAAGGAAGGGTGATGGGGTGAACATCACCCCTTAGTGGGGCTCAATTCCATAGGATTAGCCCAAAATCACCTTAGGTGAACATGTACCAAACCAATCAATTAAGGGGCAATTGACCCCCAAGTGGCCAAATTGACTTCCCCCTTATACACCTAGCACTAAAAGAGACCTATTAGACCCAAAGGCCCCATCATGAGGTGACCCATCCTCCTCAATTGGGCCAAAGTGTGACAAGGGGCAAAATGGTCAAATCCACCATCTTGTAACCAATTGGCCACCCAATGACCAAATTGATCTCACACCTATGTTCTAAATATAATTTTGAACATAAATGTCCCAAAAGCCCCATCAGGGGATGGTCAACCCTCTCCAATTTGGTCAGAATCCAAATTAGGGCAAAAAAGGTCAACTCAACCCAAATATGGTTAGCCTGCACTCAAACCCTAAAATTGACTCCACATCTAGTCTCTAAACATCATTAGGGATCTAAGAGGCGCAAAATCCCCATCATGGAAGGGTCAAATCACCTCAATTTGGCCAAAGTCCCAAGGAAGGGCATTTTGGGTAATTTCACACATTTGGATCAAATTGGGCCAAATAGGGCCCCACCATGGGTCAAGCCCTATTGGGAGATGACATGGGACCCATGACCTACATGGGGGACCAGTCAACCCAAATAGTCAAAGTCAAAGTCAACCAAAATGGGCTTAAGCCCAATTTGAGTGACCAAATCAATATCTCCATTAATTAGAGCCTAAGTCTAAAGTTTGTAAAATTAAATAGGCTCATACGAGACCTTGTGAGCTGTGGCTAAGAGATTGGGCTAACCTAAGCTAACCCAAATGGGGGATTGGGTTAAAGGAGGGGACAAAAGTAAAAGCAAAAAGCAAAAGAAGCCTTCCCCTCCCTCTCTCTCCTCCCAATCAGCCTTGGGCCACTCCCTAAGGGGTGTTGATTGCTGTGGTGGAGCTGGAAAGCTGGGCTGCAGTAAGTGGTGGTTGGCCAAGCCAAGCCCGTGAGCCACCCATTCAAATCTCCCAAGGCAGCCCTCCTCCTCCTATATAAACATCACCAACAGCTTCAGAACCCCTTTTTACAGTCGGGTTAGAGCTTTGGATCAAAGAATTCGGTGGAGGATTGCTAGCTGACGAGAGTTCGCCGGAGCCGGATAAGGAAATGGCAAACCGATGGAATATTCGCCGCCCAGCCCGTTTCCAGGTTGGCTCCCCCCCCCCCCCCCCCCCCTCTGACTGTGCTAGCATCTAGGATTGTTAGAAGTCGAATTCGAGCTCAACTGAGCCGAGTTCGTTTCGGATTTTCCCTGTTTTTCGCCATTTGGGCTTCTTGGTAGAACCGCCGGAAACCGCCTCCTCCGGCGACCAATCCACCGCCAATCGATCGGCACCACCTCAACGGAGGTGGTGGTGGCGGTGGCTGGCCAGGGAGATGGAAGGATGGCCGGGATTTCCGGCTTCAAGCGGCTCCAGGACGGGCTGATCTGGGCCGTTGGCTCGAGGAGGACGATGAAGGAGCGCCGCCCGATCTGCTTTAAGATTCGTGCGCGATCAGCGCCTTAAGTAATGTATCATTGGTGTGTTGTTAGCCAATTTCTGCAGCATTTTGTAGCTTAGTTTTAAGGCCCTTAGAGGCCATAAATCGAAAAATGCCCTGAGACAACTTTTGTAGATCTGGAAGTCTACTTTCATTTGAAGCTTAGATCAAATCATTTGGAGTTGATTTGACTTCTGTAGACCCATTTTCCTGAGACTGGTACAAAATAATTTCTACCACTAAAACAACCATAACTCTCTTTTGGCTTGGAGTTTAGGGCTGAAATTTTAAACACTATTGTAACTATCCCTGACCTACGTTGTGCCCAAAAATCAGAATTTTTGGGGCAAACGTTTCTATAGTTTTTGTCCAAACATTGAAAATTAAATTTATGATAATTAGGTGGCCAAAACCCCTTGTGGGGCCCCCATATTAGGGTGGGGTGAAGTTTAGGCTAAGTCCACATACTGTTAAAAATATTGGGTCCATTGGACCACTCCTTGAGGGTGAACCCTCTTTGGAGTGAGGATGGCTTAAGGGTTTGTGTGTGTTGGGCCAGAAAATTTATTTAACTTAAGGAGCCAAATTGAGGCCCTTAATTGCCAAATCATGAAAATGGTGTGAGACACACTATTGTAGCCCTAAATGTCTAGTTTCATTAGAAACTAATATTCTGGCATTTGGAGGTCTGTAGATCCCAGAGGAGCCTTTTTCCTAGGGCTGGTCCTAGGTGGTGTTAGCCCACTAAAACCTTAATACCTTTTGAATGGGTGGGCCTATGGGGTTGAAATTTTGGACACATCAGTGCCCACCCTAGGCCTACCCTGTGCCCAAATAGTGGTATGTTTAGGGCACTTTTTGTTATAGTTTTGATCATAACTTAGAAAACTAACCTATTAATAATTAGTGGGTGTAATCACCCCTAATGGCCCCAACCTTTTGGTGGCATGTAGATATGTATATGAGTAGCCTCTGTTTCAAATTTGAGGACAATTGGAGTTCATCTTAATGGTGAACCCCCAAGGGACATTTTGATGCCCTAGGTTTGGAAACCACTTAGCCTTGGTGGCTTGTGGATTTTGGAGCTTAGCCATAAGGGCTTATCCAAATCCAGAGGTAATGGGGCTTAGGGATTGTGTAGGGTCTTGCTCATCATCAATGGGTGATTGGAGCAATGAAGACCAAAAACCCAAGCACATACCTCTAAATTTGCTTAATTGCCCTTTTGGGCCTCAATGAAGCAACTAGGACCTAAACACATATTTAGACAACCAAACTTCATCCGTAGGTAGGGAATAGTGTTATAGGGCTAGGATAATCATCATGAGAATTGTTAGAGGCATATAAGTACTTTTCTCCTTAATAAATGAAATTGACACCTTTTCCTTAATAAAATAAAATGCAAGGTCATATGACCTTGTATGACTTTGACATACTATCAGTGGCTGTATTAGGGTGAAATAAGGCTATGGTAATTTTGTTATGAGTTATGGAAGCATTATTCCTTGTATAGGAAGTTTTAAGTGATTGATAGCTTAAGGGAATTTAATCTTTTACAATATCAAATCATGGGGCTATGATATGATACTTGGTTACCTATAGTCTTAGGTCAATATATGCCCATGATAATTGTTTGGAAGCTTGTTGAATTCTATTTCTTGTACCTCATGTAGAAATTGGAATTTACACCCCTTGAGTATTAAATCTTTTTAAAATATCAAATCATAGGGAATGATGTGATACTTGGTTATCTGTAGTTTTAGGTTAATATATGCCCATGATAATTGTTTGGAAGCTTGTTGAATTTTATTTCTTGTACCTCATGTAGAAATTGATAATTGCCACCTTGGGATGTTTAATCATTTTTAAAATATCAAAACACATGGTAATGACACAATCTTTTGGAAATGGACTCTAGGTCCCCAATTGGACACTTGGTAATTTTTGTAGATTTTTCAGAAGTGAATTACTATTTTTCCTAATTATAGTGGCATTTTGATATTTATACAATTATGATGATTTAGTAGGCCCAATGACAACCTAGGGTCATGATACTCAGTTAACCACCATGATATGGAATATTATCTTACTGATAATTCTCATGAAGCATGAAGAAGCATTTTGAGGGTAGTTCATGTGTAATGTGACTTAAGGCCTTAACTACTTAAAATTATATTAAATACCAATTTAATAAGGAAAATTATGGAAATTGGAACATACCTTACTAAGGTCAGTGAGAGCCTAGGATAATTATTATAGAACTTGGTGATGACTTTTAGAAGGGTTCCCTTATGGGGTTGATGGTTAGTTCAAATTAGTGGTCTGCGTTTATTAAAAACAGAATTTTGAGTTTTAGACAATTCAGACCACTAAGTAGTGTTTAGAAGTTGTATACAATCAGTAATTGAGTTATAGCACACAAGGATTCAAGGAGGGTCAATCCTAGGGTTAGTTGTGAGGTTGTGCTAGAGTCAACGTAGGAGGAATGGAGGTACGTCCAACTCATTTGGGTGGGACGGGTGTTGAGCTAAATCACTCTAAGTATATGAAATAATGAGGGTGAACCAAATGTTAATCACCGACTAAAGTAATTGTCCTGAGGAGGATGGTGGGGTTGAGCCCATTGATCTGTAGTACCGTTAGGGGCCCTTCACCAGATGTACCTCGGGAAGTCCAAGATTAACCCTAAATTGCAATAACAATTAAAGTAGGCAAGAGTAGCCATAGTATGGTAAGATTGGATTTATGTATCTCCTCCCAGTTGCGGGAGTGGCAGGATTGTGGTGCACGGTTAGACGAGCGGGAACCTCGAGGGGATGATTATCCCGGTAACTTTCTCAGAAATGTGGCAGGTCTTCGGTACTAGGCAGGTCGTCACTCCGACCGCGGTATGTTGACTTAGCGGGTGTGTAGGTGTCTAAGGGGCCAGCTTGGCTGCGTGTCGGGACGACAGTTCCCCGAAGACACCTCTCACTTGGCTCACAGTCTAGTGGACTCCAGCAAAGAGTACGCAGAGCTCCGCGGTTGTTTAGCGTCGAGGCGTACGTGCGGTCTAGGCCTGGTAGAGTGTATACCCGCCTAGGAGTGGACAGCCCGGTCCGCTAACACCGTGTGTCACAGCGGTTGGTACCCGAGAGGTTGGCTTCCTCTCAAATAGAGGGAACTACAAAGGTCTGTTTGCACAGAATCGTGTGTGTGTGAGTTTATTGCATAATCATTCATAGCATAAGCATAACATACGCACTTGCAGATCCTCATCATATAAATTAGTAAGGGTTCTTTTATATGATGAGTTATAATTCCTGGAAATCCTAACTTATAAGTTTGTATGGGCATTCATATAAGTTAGGGTACGAGATTGATTACTTGTCGCTACTGTTCTTACTGCTTTGCTTTACCTGCTTTACTTACTGTTTATTTACCGCTGTACACCTTATTTATACTCCTGCTTATACATGATTAGATTAGCCCCTTTTACACTTGTGTAGCTTAGAAATTGTGTATATGCTAGTTTACTTTCCCTGTCACCTGCTTGTTCCTTGCTCGTCCCCCGCTTCTTCCTCCCGCGCGGTACCTAGGAGTCACAGGAGGAGGAGGGGACCTAACGAGCTCGGTCATTTTTGACTGACGGTTTGCATTGGGGCCGCAAAACAATCTAGGATTCCGAGGAGACGGAGTTGTCGCACGCACCGCAGGAGACGAGGGCAGGACCTGAGCAGCCAGCGACGCAGCGGGTAGCGGCCACGAGACATCAGGTGGATTACATTTTGAGTGTTAGTGATGAGTGATGTTGAAATAGCTTCTGCATGTAGAGAGGATGTGAGATGTGAGAGATTTGTTTCATGATGTACCGGTCTTAAGCCCTTTCATTTATGTACTCTCTATTTTCGTGCTCGGACTTATATATATATCGTTTTGATTAGCTTTTGATATATATTGGAATGTGATTTGTGGACTCCTTTTGCTTAGTTTGTACTCACTCTTGTACTCACTTTTACTATTGCTCGCACTATGATCGTAGCCGGCAGGGTCGACGATGCGCGGTGTAGCCCAACCCGTGTGTTGGAAGTCACCGCATTGCGTCGATTCTGGGCATAAGGTCCGCTTGGCCCCGGGAGCGGGGAAGGGATCTTACAAATGGTATCAGAGGGCAACGAACGATCATGGGTATGAGCAATTAGTCCACAACAACTTGGGTCACCCCCGCACGAGTGTAGTTTGGGGACAAACTACGCAGCGGATGCAGTGGTGTGCCCATGTATGAAACCACACTCCTAAGTCCTTTAAGCATGATTTAGATTCTTTAATCATCTAAAACTTCTTATATTCGTGTCAGGCTGCTAGAGACGAGGAGCCTCAGGACACCATTCCCCCTCCTCCGACTGCCACTCCCTTCCAGCAGACGGAGTTAGGGCAGACATTGACAGCGATCTTGGATGCGTTTCGGGCTCAGGTGATCCCAGCACCCCAGCCGAACCCAGGGTCGAATTGGTTGAGCATGTTCAAGGGTCTGTCCCCACCGGTGTATAGAGGGACAGAGGATGCGGTGAAGACGGAGGAGTGGTTGGATACCATTCAGGAGATGATGGCAGGCATTAGTTGCCCGGTCAGCAAGGTCGTATCCTTAGCAGTTTCAGCACTGGATGCCCACGCGAAGAGGTGGTGGAAGTCACTGGCAGATTCCACCTTCCGCGGCAGAGATTACTCGGGGATTACCTGGGATGAGTTCAGCACGGTGTTCCTGGACCACTTCGAATCAACTACGGATAGGGATGCATTGGAGGAGAGATTTCTGCACCTGACTCAGGGGACACGTTCAGTGATCGAGTACCAGAGAGAGTTCTCTCATTTGGCCAGGTTCGCGGGGGCACAGTTTGTGGATGATCGAGGCTTGGCGAAGAAGTTCTACAAGGGATTGAGGGCCCCTCTCAGGCAGGATCTCCTGTTCATATCAGAGGGCACCCTGACTCAGATTATAGAGGTGGCGAAGAAGTTTGAGGCAGACCAGTTGTCAGAGCAGGTCAAGGGCAAGAGATCAGCGGACAGGGTGTATCATGGAGAGGGTGGCAGTGACCGACAACAGGATAGAGTTATGAGGCCCAGGAGGGGTGGAGGGCGTCCTCGTCCTTTGGAGGCACCAGTGCAGCAGCCTCAGATGGTGTTGGCCCCTCAGCCACTACGAGCTTTAGAGCCAGAGAGAGCAGACGGTCGTGGACGACCCCCGGTGGTCTGTTATGAGTGCAACCAGCCGGGACACATCAGGATCCATTGCCCGCGGCATTTCCATCCACCTCCACCACCCCCTCCAGCGGCCCCTCCGGCATCCCCTCCAGCACCTCCAGCACACCAGGGCCGGGGAGGTGGACGTGGCCGTGGCCGAAGATTTCATGAGAGGAACAGGCAGCCAGAGCAGGCTTTTGCATTAGACCTCGCCCAGCCGAGGAACCCCGAGGAGGTCATCGCAGGTATATTTTTAATTATGCACTTGCAACTTCTTAAATTCCCTTAACTTTAGTAGTAGCTTAACCTTTTTTAATAAAACCAACTAACAACCCATAGGTGTTGTGCTCGTCAACGGAAAACCTGCACACACCTTATTTGACACGGGTGCATCGCACTCCTTTATCTCGGAGGACTTCCTCGTAGGCTTGGAGGGGATCCAGAGGATCGATGGCATAGTAAGGAGGGTGCGACTT
The DNA here is from genome assembly GCA_033032865.1 of Dactylorhiza incarnata. NCBI lineage: Eukaryota > Viridiplantae > Streptophyta > Magnoliopsida > Asparagales > Orchidaceae > Dactylorhiza > Dactylorhiza incarnata. The sequence goes on along the minus strand of JAWHQI010000268.1, from coordinate 1,453,932 downwards.
CTAGACGGTTCAGAGATGCGCACCACGGCCAAGTGCACCATGGATCTTGAGATCGAGGGAGAGATCTTTGAGTCCTGGGCATCGATCCTGAAGCTACCGGGTTACAATCTGATTTTGGGCATGTCATGGTTGCACTACCACCATGCCAAGATCGATTGTGCGATGAAGAGGATCGAGCTACTGGCTTACGGGACCACCTGGGTCACCGTCGGAGGTATTAGATCTATCCCTCGTACCCCTCTATCTTCTACACAGGTCATGAAGGCTCATGAGCAGGGGGAGGAAGTATACCTCATTTGCTTCGAGATGGCAGAGTTGAAGATATCGGTGGACGAGGTACCGATAATCCGGGACTTCTCTGACGTATTCCCGGAGAAGTTGCCCGGCTTGCCGCCGCATAGAGACGTAGACTTCCAGATTCAGCTAGTACCCGGGGCGAGGCCAGTGTCCCGGGCACCGTACCGCATGGCACCCAAGGAGTTGGCAGAGTTCAGAGTGCAGTTGAAGGAGCTAGTGGATGCCGGATTTGTGAGGCCGAGCTCGTCCCCATGGGGAGCTCCGGTCTTGTTCGTAAAGAAGAAGGATGGGACACTCCGACTGTGTATCGACTATCGGGAGAATATGTTGACGGTGCGGAACACCTATCCGCTACCGAGGATTAATGAGCTGTTTGACCAGTTGCAGGGTGCCCACTGGTTCTCCAAGCTAGATTTGCGGTCGTGCTACTATCAGTTGAGGATACGGGAGGAAGATATATCGAAGACCGCATTCAGCTCGAGGTATGGATTGTACGAGTTTACGGTGATGCCGTTTGGGCTCACCAACGCCCCATCAGCATTCATGAGTATGATGAACCGGATCTTCGAGCCTTTCCTTGATATATTTGTGATAGTGTTCATCGATGATATTTTGGTCTACTCGAGGACCGAGGAGGAGCACCCCAGCCATCTAGCAGCGGTGCTGAGGAAGCTGAGGGAGCACCGGATGTTTGCCAAGTTCTCGAAGTGCCAGTTCTGGTTGAGGGAGGTGGCTTTCTTGGGACACACCATCAGCGGAGCCGGTCTAGCAGTAGATCCGGCTAAGGTGCAGGCTGTCAGAGATTGGCCGAGGCCGAAGACCGCATCGGATATCCGGAGTTTCTTGGGGTTAGCGGGGTATTACCGCAAGTTCGTAGCAGGATTCTCCAGGATTGCACTTCCCCTCACTTCGTTGACAAAGAAGGATGTTGTTTTTGACTGGACGCCGTGGTGTGAGGCGGCCTATGCAGAGCTGAAGGACAGACATATCTCAGCCCCTATCCTTTCACTTCCATCTGGGAAGGAAGGATTCCAGATCTACACCGACGCGTCATATCAGGGGATGGGAGCGGTACTTATGCAGCATGGGCACGTGATTGCCTATGCCTCCCGTCAGCTGAAGAAACATGAGATGAAATACCCGGTGCATGACCTAGAGCTTAGAGCGGTCGTGTTTGCTTTGAAGGTGTGGAGACATTATTTATATGGGGTTCATTGTGAGATCTTCTCGGATCACAAGAACCTCAAGTACATCGACACCCAGAAGGACCTCAACCTACGACAGCGGCGATGGTTGGAGTTCTTGTGCGATTACGACTACACCATGCATTATCATCCGGTCAAGGCCAACACAGTAGCGGACGCACTGAGCAGGAGGGGCAGTACCTCGGAGGCAGAGAGCAGGGTGATGTACATGGAGTTGGTGCAGACGCTGCGGGATATGCAGATTACTCTGGTGAGCAGAGCCGACCCAGGAGTATATGCTGAGTACTTAGCTTCAATGAGTATGATCTGTGATATACGGGACCTTATTCGGGAGGGACAGCAGCAGGATCCGGCTTTGGAGCCGGTATTCAGGTCATTGGCAGATGGCGCTGCTGGAGATTACTCCTTGAAGGAGGACCTCGTTCACCACTGCGGCAGAGTTTACATCCCCGCCGGGAGGGGGATTCGAGAGGAGGTTCTTCGGGAGGCCCATTGCTCCCAGTATTCGGTACACCCCGGCATTACCAAGATGGCGGCGGACCTGCGGAAGGTCGTGTTTTGGCCAGGGATGAAGAAGGATATCATACAGTTTGTGACCCATTGTGAGAGTTGTCAGAGGGTGAAGGCGGAGTGCAAGGCTCTAGGAGGTCTATTGCAGCCACTCCCGGTGCCGGAGTGGAAATTCGAGGATATATCTATGGATTTTGTGCACGGCCTGCCGCGTTCTCCCTCGGGGAACGACTCCGTTTGGGTGATAGTCGACAGGTTGACCAAGGTGGCACGGTTCATTCCAGTTCGGAAGGTGGGTCCAGTCAGCGACCTAGTTCGTGTGTTTGTGGAGAAGGTAGTGAGGTATCATGGGGTGCCCAAGACGATAGTTTCAGATCGAGACGGACGCTTCACCTCCAGGGAGTGGAGAGCGGTCCAGGCCTACTTGGGATCCCGGTTGACTTTCAGCACTGCGTTCCACCCTCAGACCGACGGTCAGACGGAGCGTACCAACCGGACGATGGAGGACTTACTGCGACTGTGCATTCTGGATACGGGCAAGCCTTGGGAGCAACTGTTGCCGCTGATTGAGTTCTCGTACAACAACAGTCACCAGGTTAACATTGGGATGGCACCATACGAGGCATTTTACGGGAGAAAGTGTCGCACCCCTCTTTCTTGGGTACAGGATGAGGACTCGCGGGCCTTGGGGTCAGATTATATAAAGGAGTCAGATGCTATAGTTCGACTGATACGGGATCGGATGCTGGAGGCGCAGAGCAGGCAGGCAAAGTACTATGACGCCCGACACCATATGGTATAGTTCCAGGTGGGGGATCGTGTCTTCTTGAAGATACGCCCGATGCACGGAGTTACACGGATGAAAGGGCGGAAGAAGCTCAGTCCTTGGTACATGGGGCCGTATCCGGTCCTGGAGAGGATCGGTCCTTTGGCGTACAGGTGGAGCTGCCGCCCGAGCTGGCGAACGTGCACGACGTCTTCCACGTTTCCTCCCTCCTGAGAGCTCTCCTTCGGCCCGAGCAGCTTGTGGAGTCTACTTCAGGCCCGGTGGCACCCGACCGATCAGTCATGCTAGAGCCTATCCGGATCGACGACTCGGAGGTCCGCGTTTTGCTGCAAAAGAAGGTCCCGCTGGTGAAGGTGTTGTGGTCAAACCATGGGCGAGAGGAGCACACTTGGGAGCCCTTGGAACTCATGCGGGAGCGCTACCCGGGACTCTTTACTTCAGGTACGATTTAATATTGTAAGTTATATTCCTTTATGTGCTTTACTTCCATCCCGTAGACCCAAACTAGAATTTCGAGGACGAAATTGTTTTATTGTATATTGGGATTTGTAACATCCTCAATCCTACTAGACCCCTAGTGTGTGAGTGGTGAGCTCAAAGGGTGAGATGAGGGGTCTTAAGGACCTCTTAGGATGAGAATTTTGCTAAGTGCACACCTAAAGTCCCAATCAAATAGGACCCAAGCTACTAAGGAGGGCCAATTGGACACCAATTTCCCCAAAATAAGACCACCCTTAGTCCCTTAAACCTTAAGGAAGGGTGATGGGGTGAACATCACCCCTTAGTGGGGCTCAATTCCATAGGATTAGCCCAAAATCACCTTAGGTGAACATGTACCAAACCAATCAATTAAGGGGCAATTGACCCCCAAGTGGCCAAATTGACTTCCCCCTTATACACCTAGCACTAAAAGAGACCTATTAGACTCAAAGGCCCATCATGAGGTGACCCATCCTCCTCAATTGGGCCAAAGTGTGACAAGGGGCAAAATGGTCAAATCCACCATCTTGTAACCAATTGGCCACCCAATGACCAAATTGATCTCACACCTATGTTCTAAATATAATTTTGAACATAAAGGTCCCAAAAGCCCCATCAGGGGATGGTCAACCCTCTCCAATTTGGTCAGAATCCAAATTAGGGCAAAAAAGGTCAACTCAACCCAAATATGGTCAGCCTGCACTCAAACCCTAAAATTGACTCCACATCTAGTCTCTAAACATCATTAGGGATCTAAGAGGCCCAAAATTCTCATCATGGAAGGGTCAAATCACCTTAATTTGGCCAAAGTCCCAAGGAAGGGCATTTTGGGTAATTTCACACATTTGGATCAAATTGGGCCAAATAGGGCCCCACCATGGGCCAAGCCCTATTGGGTGATGACATGAGACCCATGACCTACATGGGGGACCAGTCAACCCAAATAGTCAAAGTCAAAGTCAACCCAAATGGGCTTAAGCCCAATTTGAGTGACCAAATCAATATCTCCATTAATTAAAGCCTAAGTCTAAAGTTTGTAAAATTAAATAGGCTCATAAGAGACCTTGTGAGCTGTGGCTAAGAGATTGGGCTAACCCAAGCTAACCCAAATGGGGGATTGGGTTAAAGGAGGGGACAAAAGTAAAAGCAAAAAGCAAAAGAAGCCTTCCCCTCCCTCTCTCTCCTCCCAATCAGCCTTGGGCCACTCCCTAAGGGGTGTTGATTGCTGTGGTGGAGCTGGAAAGCTGGGCTGCAGTAAGTGGTGGTTGGCCAAGCCAAGCCCGTGAGCCACCCATTCAAATCTCCCAAGGCAGCCCTCCTCCGCCGATATAAACATCACCAACAGCTTCAGAACCCCTTTTTACAGTCGGGTTAGAGCTTTGGATCAAAGAATTCGGTGGAGGATTGCTAGCTGACGAGAGTTCGCCGGAGCCGGATAAGGAAATGGCAAACCGGTGGAATATTCGCCGCCCAGCCCGTTTCCAGGTTGGCTTCTCCCCCCCCCCCCCCCCCCCCCCCTCTGACTGTGCTAGCATCTAGGATTGTTAGAAGTCGAATTCGAGCTCAACTGAGCCGAGTTCGTTTCGGATTTTCCCTGTTTTTCGCCATTTGGGCTTCTTGGTAGAACCGCCGGAAACCGCCTCCTCCGGCGACCAATCCACCGCCAATCGATCGGCACCACCTCAACGGAGGTGGTGATGGCGGTGGCTGGCCAGGGAGATGGAAGGATGGCCGGGATTTCCGGCTTCAAGCGGCTCCAGGACGGGCTGATCTGGGCCGTTGGCACGAGGAGGACGATGAAGGAGCGCCGCCCGATCTGCTTTAAGATTCGTGCGCGATCAGCGCCTTAAGTAATGTATCATTGGTGTGTTGTTAGCCAATTTCTGCAGCATTTTGTAGCTTAGTTTTAAGGCCCTTAGAGGCCATAAATCGAAAACTGCCCTGATACAACTTTTGTAGATCTGGAAGTCTACTTTCATTTGAAGCTTAGATCAAATCATTTGGAGTTGATTTGACTCCTGTAGACCCATTTTCCTGAGACTGGTACAAAATAATTTCTACCACTAAAACAACCATAACTCTCTTTTGGCTTGGAGTTTAGGGCTGAAATTTTAAACACTATTGTAACTATCCCAGACCTACATTGTGCCCAAAAATCAGAATTTTTGGGGCAAACGTTTCTATAGTTTTTTTCCAAACATTGAAAATTAAATTTATGATAATTAGGTGGCCAAAACCCCTTGTGGGGCCCCCATATTAGGGTGGGGTGAAGTTTAGGCTAAGTCCACATACTGTTAAAAATATTGGGTCCATTGGACCACTCCTTGAGGGTGAACCCTCTTTGGAGTGAGGATGGCTTAAGGGTTTGTGTGTGTTGGGCCAGAAAATTTATTTAACTTAAGGAGCCAAATTGAGGCCCTTAATTGCCAAATCATGAAAATGGTGTGAGACATACTATTGTAGCCCTAAATGTCTAGTTTCATTAGAAACTAATATTTTGGCATTTGGAGGTCTGTAGACCCCAGAGGAGCCTTTTTCCTAGGGCTGGTCCTAGGTGGTGTTAGCCCACTAAAACCTTAATATCTTTTGAATGGGTGGGCCTATGTGGTTGAAATTTTGGACACATCAGTGCCCACCCTAGGCCTACCCTGTGCCCAAATAGTGGTATGTTTAGGGCACTTTTTGTTATAGTTTTGATCATAACTTAGAAAACTAACCTATTAATAATTAGTGGGTGTAATCACCCCTAATGACCCCAACCTTTTGGTGGCATGTAGATATGTATATGAGTAGCCTCTGTTTCAAATTTGAGGACAATTGGAGTTCATCTTAATGGTGAACCCCCAAGGGACATTTTGATGCCCTAGGTTTGGAAACCACTTAGCCTTGGTGGCTTGTGGATTTTGGAGCTTAGCCATAAGGGCTTATCCAAATCCAGAGGTAATGGGGCTTAGGGATTGTGTAGGGCCTTGCTCATCATCAATGGGTGATTGGAGCAATGGAGACCAAAAACCCTAGCCCATACCTCTAAATTTGCTTAATTGCCCTTTTGGGCCTCAATGAAGCAACTAGGACCTAAACACATATTTAGACAACCAAACTTCATCCGTAGGTAGGGAATAGTGTTATAGGGCTAGGATAATCATCATGAGAATTGTTAGAGGCATATAAGTACTTTTCTCCTTAATAAATGAAATTGCCACCTTTTCCTTAATAAAATAAAATGCAAGGTCATATGACCTTGTATGACTTTGACATACTATCAGTGGCTGTATTAGGGTGAAATAAGGCTATGGTAATTTTGTTATGAGTTATGGAAGCATTATTCCTTGTATAGGAAGTTTTAAGTGATTGATAGCTTAAGGGAATTTAATCTTTTACAATATCAAATCATGGGGCTATGATATGATACTTGGTTACCTATAGTCTTAGGTCAATATATGCCCATGATAATTGTTTGGAAGCTTGTTGAATTCTATTTCTTGTACCTCATGTAGAAATTGGAATTTACACCCCTTGAGTATTAAATCTTTTTAAAATATCAAATCATGGGGCAATGATGTGATACTTGGTTATCTGTAGTTTTAGGTTAATATATGCTCATGATAATTGTTTGGAAGCTTGTTGAATTTTATTTCTTGTACCTCATGTAGAAATTGATAATTGCCACCTTGGGATGTTTAATCATTTTTAAAATATCAAAACACATGGTAATGACACAATCTTTTGGAAGTGGACTCCAGGTCCTTAATTGGACACTTGGTATTTTTTGTAGATTTTTTAGAAGTGAATTACTATTTTTCCTAATTATAGTGGCATTTTGATATTTATACAATTATGATGATTTAGTAGGCCCAATGACATCCTAGGGTCATGATACTCAGTGAACCACCATGATATGGAATATTATCTTACTGATAATTCTCATGAAGCATGAAGAAGCATTTTGAGGGTAGTTCATGTGTAATGTGACTTAAGGCCTTAACTACTTAAAATTATATTAAATACCAATTTAATAAGGAAAATTATTGAAATTGGAACATACTTTACTAAGGTCAGTGAGAGCCTAGGATAATTATTAGAGAACTTGGTGATGACTTTTAGAAGGGTTCCCTTATGGGGTTGATGGTTAGTTCAAATTAGTGGTCTGCGTTTATTAAAAACAGAATTTTGAGTTTTAGACAATTCAGACCACTAAGTAGTGTTTAGAAGTTGTATACAATCAGTAATTGAGTTATAGCACACAAGGATTCAAGGAGGGTCAATCCTAGGGTTAGTTGTGAGGTTGTGATAGAGTCAACGTAGGAGGAATGGAGGTACGTCCAACCCATTTGGGTGGGACGGGTGTTGAGCTAAATCACTCTAAGTATATGAAATAATGAGGGTGAACCAAATGTTAATCACCGACTAAAGTAATTGTCCTGAAGAGGATGGTGGGGTTGAGCCCATTGATCTGTAGTAGCGTTAGGGGCCCTTCACCGGATGTACCTCGGGAAGTCCAAGATTAACCCTAAATTGCAATAACAATTAAAGTAGGCAAGAGTAGCCATAGTAGGGTAAGATTGGATTTATGTATCTCCTCCCAGTTGCGGGAGTGGCAGGATTGTAGTGCACGGTTAGACGAGCGAGAACCTCGAGGGGATGATTATCCCGGTAACTTTCTCAGAAATGTGGCAGGTCTTCGGTACTAGGCAGGTCGTCACTCCGACTGCGGTACGTTGACTTAGCGGGTGTGTAGGGGTCTAAGGGGCCAGCTTGGCTGCGTGTCGGGACGACAGTTCCCCGAAGACACCTCTCACTTGGCTCACAGTCTGGTGGACTCCAGCAAAGAGTACGCAGAGCTCCGCGGTTGTTTAGCGTCGAGGCGTACGTGCGGTCTAGGCCTGGTAGAGTGTATACCCGCCTAGGAGTGGACAGCCCGGTCCGCTACCACTGTGTGTCACAGCGGTTGGTACCCGAGAGGTTGGCTTCCTCTCAAATAGAGGGAACTACAAAGGTCTGTGTGCACAGAGTCATGTGTGTGAGTTCATTGCATAATCATTCATAGCATAAGCATAGCATACGCACTTGCGGATCCTCATCATATAAATTAGTGAGGGCTCTTTTATATGATGAGTTATAATTCCTGGAAATCCTAACTTATAAGTTTGTATGGGCACATATAAGTTAGGGTACGAGTTTGATTACTTGTCGCTACTGTTCTTACTGCTTTGCTTTACCTGCTTTACTTACTGTTTATTTACAGCTGTGCACCTTATTTATACTCATGCTTATACATGATTAGATTAGCCCTTTTTACACTTATGTAGCTTAGAAATTGTGTATATGCTAGTTTACTTTCCCTATCACCTGCTTGTTCCTTGCTCGTCCCCCGCTTCTTCCTCCCGCGCGGTACCTAGGAGTCGCAGGAGGAGGAAGGGACCTAGCGAGCTCGGTCATTTTTGACTGACGGTTTGCATTGGGGCCGCAAAACAATCTAGGATTCCGAGGAGACGGAGTTGTCGCACGCACCGCAGGAGACGAGGGCAGGACCTGAGCAAACAGCGACGCAGCGGCTAGCGGCCACGAGACATCAAGTGGATTACATTTTGAGTGTTAGTGATGAGTGATGTTGAAATAGCTTCCGCATGTAGAGAGGATGTGAGAGATTTGTTTCATGATGTACCGGGCTTAAGCCCTTTCATTTATGTACTCTCTATTTTCATGCTCGGACTTATATATATATCGTTTTGATTAGCTTTTGATATATATTGGAATGTGATTTGTGGACTCCTTTTGCTTAGTTTGTACTCACTCTTGTACTCACTTTTACTATCGCTCGCACTATGATCGTAGCCGGCAGGGTCGACGATGCGTGGTGTAGCCCAACCCGTGTGTTGGAAGTCACCGCAATGCGTCGGTTCTGGGCATAAGGTCCGCTTGGCCCCGGGAGCGGGGAAGGGATCTTACAGGTAGCACCGCTATCCAGCCACCACTCAGCAGACGAACTGCGGTGACTGCTCCCGATCATAGCCACGAAGGACTTGGGATCTGAAGCATCTGCCAGCATGTTCATCACATTTTGTGTGGCTTCCTCCTTAAGCTTCTTTGGAGCCTTGCAATCAGCCGCCCAATGTCCCCACTTACCACAGTTGTGGCACTTGCCCCTCTTCTTATTGAAAGAGGTCTTTTTAGGCCCAATCTGTGTAGTGACTTCAATCTTAGGTGCTGGTGGCTTCCTGCGAGGCTTGCTGGGCCGAGACACAAAGTTGACAGTCTGTGAGAACTGAGCACCTTGTTCTTGTCTCTTTCCGGCAATATTTTGATCCTTGATATGAATGAACCTTTTGAGTTCATCGAGTGTGATCTTTTCCTTCAGTCTATGCATTTCAGTCTTGAAGGTCGACCACTCAGGAGGTAGCTTGTTTAAAATTGAACACACAAAGAGATTATCAGAGATACCGGACTTATCGTCCTCCAACTTCTGACGCAGGCCCTCCAGTTCAATTATTTGGGAGGTGATTGTCGAGTTTAAATTAAATTTCATATTAAAGAATCTCTCTCCGAGGAGAGTCCTCGACAATCCCTCTTCCTTCTGGAAGTTCGCATTTAAGAGGTCCCAAATCTCATTTGCGGTTTTATAACCGCTGTAGGTCAAGGCGAGTCTAGGGTTAAGTGAATTAAGGAGGTAGTCGATCTCTACAGAATTCTTCGTCTTTTCTCCACTGATAATCATCCACGTCCTCTTCGGTTGTGTCGAAATCACTCAAAACAGTGTAGAAAATCTCTCGTTCCTTCATTCCAAGTTGGACATGCAGTCTCCAAGCATGGAAGTCGGAGAGATCGAACGACTGGAGCTTGACGATGTCGTAGGATGTAACCTTCGGCATCTCGCTAAAGTAATAGACCGAAAAACTGAAAAGAAATCACCTGAGCTGCGCAGAGACGAGGCGCGGTCTTCGGATCCAATCCAATACTGTTTGATTCTACTCCTCTCAGGCTGAGAACAGTCGCCAAAGACTATGTCCGGGAAACAGAACTCCACAGATGCACCCCTTACTCAACCAAAAGAAGATCCAAAAAATGACTTTTATCTCCAAAAACAATGTCGTGTGAATCTCGGCAAGACAGGATCTCCTCCTACAATCAATTTTTGACTAGATCTTCCTTAGATCTGAAATCAGAAGATAGATCGATCTGGACTGGCAATGAGAAGAGACGGCTCCAACCTCTTCCTCAGATCTGCGACAGTAGCCGGGTAGAACACCCACCCAAAAAAAAAATCTCGGGCGGTGCAAAGGCTATATCGCAAAGACAAGCAACGATTCTCCTCCCGATCGGCAACAACAGATAACGAAAACGCAAGGAAGCGATGTGCTCTGTTTGTTCTTGATCTGCGACAAGAACAGGAGAACGTCGGGAAGCCACAGCGACGAGCGAGGATCGGCGCGAGAACGAAAAACGCAGGAAATCGAGAAGATGGGAGTTGATTTCTTCACACCGGCGTTTTTCCCTCCTCCGATCGACCTCCAGGAACGAGCACGGGAGAACCAACGGCGATCAGGGATTTCCTCTCCTATTCTCGATCGGCGCAGAACGAGAGAAAAGGAAGGAGAACACCGGAGAACGGGATTTTAGCGGCGCAGTAGTAGAAACGTGAACGGGAGGAGTTGATCGCGAGAGCGGCGGAAACACCAGCGAACGAAACCCTAAGCAGCGCTTTCTTACTTTGAGAATGTAGAAGGGCTTGCTCAAAGTATTCTACCATACCCATCAAGTTTGTAATGGGATATAAATAGTACTTCCAGCATAGGACCGAGTCCTAGTGTGACACGAACTCGTTAGGCTATTCTGAGTCGGTCTTGACACGACAGGACATTTTTAATACACATTAACATGCAATTAACAGAAGATGGCTGAAAGGGACTCAATTCAGTTATTTAATAAAATATAAGGTCTGAAATCATATAAAAAGGCGATTGTTAACCGTAACATATTTAGCTATTCGCATCCCAAATTTTTTTAAAAACACCACTTGTTATTTTTAATCGCAACCCGGATCTTAAAATCATAGTCCTCGCTATATAGAATGAGATTTCTCTCCTTTTATATATAGCCGGCTATGTAGAAATCTCATTTTACATATTATAATAGCAATAAAACCCCAATAATAATTTTATTCTTCATATTAAAATTCGGGTTGCGGCAAGCCAAATATCGGATTGCGGTTAAAAAAGTTCAATTTTCTGTTTTGCGGTAAACATTGGGGTGCCACAAGCGAAAATCGAGTTGCGGTTAACAATCGCCTTAAAAAAAGTATAAGATTGATTTCCAAAAGATATCAAAATATAAGGACTGAAATAGTCTTTTTCCCATTTCTTTACTAGTATATCATTTATGTGCGCGCTACCAAAACTTCTCAGAATATCTTGATTTACTTATTATTATTATTGTTATTATTTTGCGGGGTTACATATTTGGGGTTTTAATTATAAAGCTCTCTCCGAGATTGCACAAGATCTAGTTGAGATACTATAAATTCATGCATGCATGCATGCGCAACTAGGAGACATTTAATAATTCACAATTTGAAAATGATTGATAATGAAATAATTTAATAAATTGCTAAGTATATATGGTGATGGTGCTAGACTCGTGAGCTTAATTCAATACTAGGGCAAACTACACAGAGCGTGATAGGAATTATAGTATGCATTCAAAATTTTGGGAGGAGATTTTTATGCATACATGCATGCAATAACCCACTTCTGACCGTTGGATGGTCCACTAGTAACTAATTTGATGGAAGTTTGTTGGATTATTATACTAATTGGATGGTCCACTAGTAAAAATAGTCGCTCGGGCAAAAAACGGCCGCCCAGACAGAAAACGGATGGTCGGGCGAAAAATAGAACCCAGTCGAAAAATGATCGTTCGGGCAAAAAAAACGACCACATGGGCGAAAAACGGGCGCCAGAGCGAAAAAAATGGCCTCCGGGGCGAACAACGGCCTCCCAGGCGAAAAACGGCCGCCCGGGCAAAAAATGTGTGCCATGACAGAAAAACAGCCACCCCGGCGAAAAATGCGTGACCGAGCGAAAAAACGACCGCCCGGGCGAAAAAACGGACGCCCGGGCGAAAAATGGCCGCACGGGCGAAAAATGCGTGCCCTGGCGAAAAAACAACAACCCGGGCAAAAAACGCGTGATCGAGCAAAAAATGCGTGACCGAGCAAAAAAATGACCGCCCGAGCGAAAAAAGCACGCTCGGGCGAAAAAAACGGCCGCCCGAGCGAAAAAACGGCCGCTCGGGAGAAAAACGCGCGCCCGAGCAAAAAATGGCTGCCCGGGTGAAAAACGCATGCCCAGGCGAAAAAAGCTTGCCCGAGCGAAGAATAGCCGATCGGGCGAAAATCGGGCGCCCTGGCGAAAAACGCGCGCCCGGGCGAAAAATGGATGCCCGGGTGAAACATGTGCGCCCGGGTGAAAATAACGAGCGCCCGGGCAAAAAAATGACCGCTCGGGCAAAAAATGAGTACCCGGCCGAAAACGAGTGTCCGACCGAAAATGCGCGCTCGGACGAAAATGTTGATGTGGTTAATTTGTAGCGAGATTGAGTTAATAAAAGAGAAAAAAACTAAAAACAGAAAAAAAAAACGGTTTTTAAAAGCTATGTTGGACTTGCTTCTTAAAGGAGAAAATTTTCTGTACGCGTAACGTTCCTATAGGATGGTACGGGACAGTATTTTTAGTTGAAATTGCGACTGTAACTGTATTCATAGTTATAGTTACAGTCCTAAAAATATATGTAATTTACAACTGTAACTGTATTTAAAAAAATCACTTTGCGTGTATTTTTAAACTGTAACATATACATATGAGATCTTAAAATGATCATAAAAATATGTAAATTAATATTCTGTAATTTATTTTAAAAAAAACACTATATTTTAGCCTACAAATACAATTTGCGCACCTTCTTTTAGAAACGTTACATGTACCTAAGTATTTTCCTTCTTAAAGAGACTCTAAAACGGCTTATTTTAAGAAGTTTTTTTGAAAAAGCTGTTCATTCAAATAATTAAAAAATACTTTCAGTTGTTCGAATAGAACTCTTTGAATAGAAAAAGCTGCCCAAACAGAGCCTAAAAAATAGCTTTAGTTGTACGAATAGAACTCTTTGAATAAAAAAAAGGTGCTCCAAACAGAGCCATAATCTCATGTCTGATCATCTAATGTGCAAATTTCCTCTCTTAAACTCTCTGCTTGATTATTTTCTGTTCAGTGGAGCCGCCCATTTTGTATCATCGTAGATACTTTGTTTTGGCGTTTCGCTTGAGAATTTTGAAAAGCACCCTCGATCTCTTGCACCTCGTCGTCGTTTGCTGTCATATCCTCTCGAACTCTAGTTTTCTTGCATCGCTCTCACGCCGGCCCCAATGGTTCCGATGTTCTCCTTCGCGCCGGCATATTTTTTTCTGTCTAGGTCAGTTTATCTATGATGGATGGACTGAAGATAGAGCTGCCGATTTTAGGGAAGAAGAAGGCCGATAATTTACAAAAAATCATACTTTCAATGTTTTAATACTATGCAATTAACAGAAGATGGTTGAAAGGGACTTAGTTCAGTTATTTAATAAAGTACAAGGACTGAAATCATATAAAAAAAACGCTTGTTAACCACAACCCGTATTTAGCTATTGGCACTTCAAAATTTTAAAAACATCACTTATTTTTTTTGTTTAATCGCAATCCGGATTTTAAAACCCTATTTCTCGCTATGTAGAATGAGATTTCTCTCCTTTTATATAGCAGACTGTGTAGAAATCTCATTTTACATATTATGTTAGCAATAAAAACTCCAATAATAATTTTATTCTTCATATTAAAATTCGGGTTGCGGCAAGCCAAATATCGGGTTGCGATTATTAAAATTCAAATTTCTGTTTTACGGTTAACACTGGGGGTGCCACAAGCCAAAATTGAGTTGCGGTTAACAATCACCTATAAAAAAGTATGAGATTGATTTCCAAAAAATATCAAAATATTAGGACTGAAATAGTCTTTTTGCCATTTCTTTACTAGTATATCATTTATGTGCGCGCTACCAAAACTTCTCAGAATATCTTGATTTACTTATTATTATTATTATTGTTATTATTTTGTGGGGTTACATATTTGGGGTTTTAACTATAAAGCTCTCTCCGAGATTGCACAAGATCTAGTTGAGATACTTTAAATTCATGCATGCATGCATGCGCAACTAGGAGACATTTAATAATTCATACTTTGAAAATGATTGATAATGAAATAATTTAATAAATTGCTAAGTATATATGGTGATGGTACTAGACTCATGAGCTTAATTCAATACTAGGGCAAACCTAACATAGAGCGCGAAAGGAATTATAGTATGCATTCAAAATTTTGGGAGGAGATTTTATGCATACATGCATGCAATAACCTGTTGGAGCTTGTGTTCCACATCTCTTAGTTTGAGAATAATAAATCACATATGTATTTGATCTTGTTTGTGTTTATAAATGTGCAGGTACTATTGTTAAATAACCCTATGAACAAGATGTTTGATGAGGATTCTCTGGAAAAAAGAGCTAACACCCCGCGTTAGTAGTTAACGCCCCGCGTTAACATTCGTCGAGAAAAGAATCCGTTGAGATGAAATGCCGTTGAGAAGGAATCGGTCGAGAACGCCAGAGACAACGCCAGGCGTTAGGACTTAACGCTGGGCGTTAGACGTTCGACGAATGAGCTGCCGCACGACTAAATGTGTTCGACGAAATTGAGTTCGACGAAATGAGATTCCGTTCGACGAATTTCGTTCGACGAAATTCGTTCCACGATCTGCCACGATCCTGATGTTTTGCACGACTTCAGCAACTGCCAGACACGATGCTTAACGTTGGCGTTAACGCTAACGCCAGGCGTTAGCTCCAGTGTCTATTTAAAGACCTGATTTCGTTGCTCAAAAGAGAATTCCTTGAAGTCTTCACTCCAATCTTCTGAGAGAGCATTTTCATCCCCGAATTTAGAGAGAACTCCCAACACCACCATTGAGGAACAAGAGTGAGAAGGAGATTTGCAACGGTCAATTTGAAGAAGGACGCTCGCTTCAACTCCGATGATGATCAAAGCGTGTCTTCAACATCTCCTTCAGCGCTCTTCAATATAGGGAGTCTTTTATTCTGATTTTTATCTTTATCTTTTCATTTACTTGTAACCGTAGTGAAATCGTCGCCTTGCATGTGGCGACTAGGCCTTGTTTGGTTTAGGGGGAAATTCGCCGCCTTGTGCGTGGCGACTAGTTCTAGGATAGATCTAGGGGGTGGCTAGAAGCTTTTATATAGGGATAGATAGGCTATAACCAACCGGTCCTTGGGAGAAGGACCGGTGAAAGAACAAAGAGTGATTTTTATCTTGTCGCATCTATTTCAAGCGTTATTGAAATATTATCTTTGTAATTCATTTTGAAATATAATATTCATTTTCATTATCTCTATTTTCTGGAATTGTATTTCATTTGAGATTGTGCAAGTAAAATCACTTTGTTTATTTTTGCCAAAGTATTTTCTGGAGGGATAACGCCAGACGTTAACTAGTCAACGCCAGGCGTTAGCAACCGTGCTAAAAAGTTTTCTGTTTCATTAAAATCTGTCAGTTTATCTTAAAAACAGTAAACCCCTTATTCACCCCCCCCCCCCCCCCCCCCCTCTAAGGACGCCATCAGATCCAACATTTGGTATCAAAGCAAGGTTATTCCAAAACGGTCTCACAACCGGGAATAATGGCGCATCACGATCATGCTTTTTTGGAGGGTCAAGGGATAGGTAGACCTCCACTATTTACTGGAACTGATTATAATTATTGGAAAACAAAAATGCGTTGTTTTTTAACTGCCTTAGATAATGACGTATGAGGAATGGTAGAAATTGGTTACACTCCACCAACATTTGTTGTTGGAGATGTTATTATGGAAAAACCTAAAGATAGGTGAGATGATAATGATAAGTTGAGATGTAAGAATAACGCTAAAGCAATGAATGCATTATTTTGTGTCTTGGATATAACGGAATTTAATAGAACTTGTGCTTGCGAAAACAACTTATGATATTTTGGAATCTTATAGAAATTACTCATAAAGGCACATCGCAGGTGAAGGATTCAAAGCTCTTCCAACTTTAATCCGAGTATGAGAAATTCCGGATGGAGATGGATGAAGACGTGGATTCTAGTACACAAGGTTCACCAAAATCGTCAACGACTCAAAAGTGCTTGGAAAGGTGTTCTCCAACGGCGACTTGGTGAGAAAAATTCTAAGGTCTCTCCCTCCAAAGTTCAATCCAAAGGTGACGGATATCTCGGAGTCGCACGACTTAAAGAAGCTCCAAATTGAGAGCCTTATTGGGAACCTCAAGACCCATGAGGTTGAACTCAAAATTCAACAACAAGAGTACAACATGGAGCCAAAGAAGAAGGCCTTAGCATTGAAGGCAAAGAAGGAGGTTGACAGAGATAATGATGAAGAGGACGTGGAAAGCCTCTTTGTGAAAAAGTTCAAAAGGTTCATGAAGAATCCGGAAAGGAGAAATACCTTTCGGAAATACTTCATCAAGAAAGGATCTTCATCAAAGAAAGGAAGAGGTAGCGACGAGGACGATGATGAGCGACCACCACCGAAGTGCTATCATTGTAGAAAGACCGGACACATCCGGAGCCAGTGCCCAAAATATCTGAAAGAGCGTAAAGAAAGAGGGCACAAGGAAAAAGAGAAGAAGAAGGCCCTAAAAGCGGCTACATGGGAGACTCCTCCTCTGAGGATTCAAGCGGCTCATCCACTAGTGATGAAGAAGAGGCAAACATGTGCCTGATGGGAAAGAGTAACAAGATATCCAAAGATGAATGCAGTGTCCAAAGCGACACTGAGGTAACTCTCCCTACTTCTTATGATAATTTATATATTGAATATTTACAAACATGCAAATTTTTTGATAAAAGTTTAAAAGATATTGATCTTCTAAATTCTGAAAATAAACTTTTGTTAAAAGAAAATAAAAAATTATCTAAACAATTGGGGAAAGAAAAGGTATCTTGTCAAGAGTGCAATCACTCCTTGGCAAGAGTGAAAAAACTTGAAGAATCTTTTTCTAAATCTCACTCCACTATTGAACTTCTTACTAAAGAGAAGGGGGATTTGGAAAGAACTTTAAAAACCTCTCTTTCTCAAATAGATGATGGAAAGAAAAGTTTTGCGAATCGGTGCGTTATGTTAGTAACGGAAAACACCGCTCTCAAAACCCGCATTCATGATTTAAATATGGCTATTAAAAAATTCAGAGTTGGATAAACATCTCTGGACATGATCTTGGCCAACCAATGCCATGGGAGTGCCAAATCTGGCCTTGGATATAGTTCTGGAAGCTATCGCCAGGCGTTAACTCCTAACGCCGGCATTAGCCATAAGTCTAGAAAAATTAATTCTGGTAATAATAATTTCAAAAACTTAAATGTTACCTCATATTCTAGCAAGAGCTTACTCAAAACTTCAAAAAGGGTCTCATCCCCTTTTATAGTGTGTGTCAAATATCATTTATTTGGACACGCCTCAAACTCTTGTAAGAAAAAGGGTCGCAGTGCTATAAAGCAAATCTGGGTGTCTAAGGTTTCCACCATTTCTATGGGAGGAACCTCTTGGGTATCCGAATCTTTACTCTCATCTCCTTTTTAGGTATGTTGGCAGGCTAAGGACAAACAGGACGTGTGGTATTTGGACTCGGGATGCTCCAAACACATGACGGGAAACAAAGCAAAGTTCCTTAGCCTTGAGATGAAGAAAGGAGGGATGGTGACATTTGGTGACAACCGTAAAGGAAGGATCATGGGCATCGGTACAGTGGGTAACGATTCTTTCTCAATCTCAAATGTTTTATATGTAAATGGTTTAAAACATAATCTAATTTCAATTAGTCAATTGTGTGATAAGGGTTTAAATGTATTATTTGAATCATCTACAAATCTTTGAAAAATTATAAATTCTAAAACAAATGATGTCATACTCACCGCACCTAGGATGCATAGTGTTTATACGATTACTTTTAATGATCTTTCAAATTATTCTTTAAAATGTTTTATTTCTAAAAATAAAGAATTAGAACTTTGGCATAGACGCCTTGGTCACTCTAGCACCAAGCTTATTTTGAAATTATCAAAAGATAAATTAATTAAGGGATTACTTATGCTTAATGGAAATTTATCTTCTCTTTGTACGCCTTGCCAAAAAGGAAAATTTTCAAAAAATTCTTTTAAAAGCAAAAATATTATTTCTACCACTAGACCTCTTCAATTAATTCATATGGATTTATTTGGACCGGTTAGCACTTCTAGTCTAGGAGGAAGAAAATATACATTTGTAATAATTGATGATTTTTCTAGATTTTGTTGGACATTATTTTTATCTTCAAATCCGATGCATTCCTTGAATTTACTAAACTATGCATTCGTATTCAAAATGAACTTGATTTAAAGATTAAATGCATACGTTCGGATCATGGAGGAGAATTTGAAAATGATATATTTTATTCTTTTTGTGATGATTTAGGAATTAAACATGAATTTTTTGCTCCTCGCACCCCACAACAAAATAGTGTAGTGGAGAGGAAAAATAGAACCCTTCAAGAGCTAGCACGCACTATGCTTTGTGAATATGGGTTGCCTAAATTATTTTGGGCCGAAGCGGTTAATACTTCTTGTTATATTATTAATCGTGTCATGCTTCGTCCTATTTTAAAATTGACACCTTATGAGCTTTACTTTAAAAGAAAACCTAATGTATCTTATTTTCATGTGTTTGGTTGTAAATGTTTCATTTTAAACACTAAAGATGCTCTAGGGAAATTTGATGAAAAATGCGATGAGAGAATTTTCATTGGTTACTCTTCAACTAGCAAGACTTATAGAATATATAATAAAAGAACTAAAGTAGTTGAAGAGTCTATACATATAAGATTTGATGAGTTTGTTCCTTGTGTAGATACTAATCATACAGGAAAGGAAGATGAACCCCTTCCTGTACAACCCTCATTCTCCGAGGGTGGACCCCCCCCCCCCCCCCCAAGGCCACGTAGGCAGAAGTCAAAGTCAAAGAGGTCAACACAGAGCCCGGCAGTTCAAGGAGGAAGTAGAGAAGACCTCGACGAGTATGCAGGCAATACTCGCCAGGTTGGCGAGTGTGGAACAGAAGACCTGGCGATTATTGGCCCGGCGTGCGCGAGTATGCAGGCAATATTCGCCAGATGGGCGACTATGGCGTGATACTCGCCAAGTAACCCATAGTCGCCAGGTTGGGGGCTGGACTATAAACCCTCCCTACCCTTTGGTTTTCCTATAAATAGGACCCCAGGGGTACTTGGATTGGCACCTGGACCTGAGCTTTTGAAACCCTGCTCTTGCATTCTGGAACCTGTCACACTTGGCCGCTACTCCCGGTACTAGCCAAGTCGGTGCCTTCCTTGTACCCTGCTCGGCCATTTTTGGTCTTGGAGGGGAAGTCTCTTCGGAGCTTCTGGGTACGTGGTGGGACCTCCCTGCCGCAGCGCCTGGGGTCCTATTTGTTGCTCTTCTAGCTCCTTCATAGTGCCAGCCAAGCCCTCTCGTTGGACTGCTGGGCGAGTAACCTCCGGCTGCATCGGTCCGAATCTTGAGGTCAGGGTTTTCCTGGCGTCAACACTTCCCTCTTTGGAGTATGAGGATGATGAATTACTTGGAAAAAAAGAAGAGGAGAAAGAAGAAGAACAAGTAGAATATGTTCCTCCAAGTGTGCTACAATTTTCAAAGGATCATCCAAGGGAGCTTGTGATAGGAGAACCATCAAAAGGGGTAAGTACTCGTTCTTCTTTACATTAGTCTTTTTCAAACCTTTGTTTTATATCCAAAATAGAACCAAAAAATGTTTCAACCGCTTTAAATGATGAATTTTGGTTTATTGCTATGAATGATGAATTAAATCAATTTGAACGTAATAAGGTTTGGAATTTAGTTGAGAGGCCATCTAATCATCAGTTATAGGAGTCAAATGGAATAAAGCAAGACTTGTTGCACAAGGTTATTCACAAATCGAAGAGGTAGATTTTGATGAAACTTTTGCACTCGTTGCTCGCCTAGAATCAATTAGAATATTTCTTGCATTTGCGAGTTTTAAAAGATTTAAATTATTTCAAATGGATGTTAAAAGTGTCTTTCTAAACGGGATTATAAAAGAAGAAGTTTATGTAGAACAACCCCCCAGTTTTGTGAATGAAAATTTCCTAATCATGTGTATAAGTTAGAAAAAGCGCTTTATGGATTAAAGCAAGCATCACGTGCTTGGTATGATATATTGACATTATTTTTGATAAAGCACAGTTATAAAATGGGAAGTGCGGATAATACACTCTTCATTAAGCATATAGATAATGATTTGATTATATTGCAAATTTATGTTGATGATATCATTTTTGGAGCCAATGAAGTATTATGTAATGAAGTAATTTTAGTGATGAAAAATGAATTTGAAATGAGCTTGGTAGGAGAACTCACTTATTTTCTAGGATTTCAAATCTCACAAAAATAAGATGGTATATTTATTTGTCAAACTAAATATGTTCATGATATTCTTAAGAGATTTGGATTTGAAAACCTAAAACAAGCTAATACACCAATGAGTGCATCACTAAAATTAGGAAAAGATGAAGCCGGTATTTCTATTGATCAAACATTATATAGAGGAATGATAGGCTCATTGCTTTATTTAAGCGCACCTAGACCCGATATTATGTTTTCCGTTTGTTTATGTGCTAGATTTCAAGCTAACCCAAAAGAATCACATTTAAAAGCGGTTAAACGTATCTTTAGATATCTAATCGGAACATCTAGGTTAGGCTTATGGTATCCTCATAATGATTGTTTTATTCTACACGGTTTTTCTGATTCGGACTATGCGAGATGTTCATTAGATCGTAAAAGCACTAGTGACACGTGTCATTTTATAGGCCCTTCACTTATATCATGGTCGAGTAGGAAACATAATTCTATTGCCCTCTCCACCACCGAGGCCGAATATATCGCACTAGGTAGTTGTTGTGCACAAGCATTATGGATGACCCAAACGTTAGAAGACTTTGGTGTTTATCTAAATAACATTGAATTAAAGTGTGACAACAAGAGCGCTATAGATCTCACAAACAATCTCGTACATCATTCTAGATCTAAACATATAGATGTCCGACATCATTTCATTAGAGATCATATTAAGAAGGAACGTGTTAAAATTAGCTTTATAGGGACGGAATCACAACTTGTCGACATTTTTACCAAACCTCTACCCGATGCACGTTTTCACATGCTTAGGTTAGAATTAGGTGTCCTAGAAATGTCAGTTTGACCCTTATAAAAAGCTATCAAATTATTTTATGTACTTTGATATATTTGATTGCATTTTTTTTCTCTTAAAAAAAATTAAAAATCAATTAAAATTTAAAAAATATTGGAAAACCACCAAAAACACACTAAAAAGGTCATCATATCAACTCCATAATGTCTGAAATTTCAACTGTAAGAAGGCCTCTTTATATTACAAATGAACCATGAAAAAGATTTTTCAAAAAGTCAAATTTTAGTGCCCTGTCCCGGCGTTAAGAAGTTAACGCCTGGCGTTAGCTTCTATGCTCAAAATTTTTTGTGTGTGTGTTTTTACAACTGTGTTGGTATTTCCTTCAAAACTTAAAAACAAAAAAATACTATAAGCTTAAATGTTGATTTCAAGGATGATTATATATATATTGCTTCAAGATTATTTACAATGTTTAATTTAAACCTTCAAGTTTCATTAAAAACATTGTTTCGATTTAATCATGCCTTCAAAATTAATTATCTTCAAATGTGCAAAGAGTTTGAGAATAAATAACATATGTCAAAATGCTTTTACATGCCCCTAAGTATGAGTAAATTTTTATCTTTGATAATGATTGTCTCACTTACACTTTTTGGTTAATATACATGTGTTTTTAAATCTTATTTTTACATGGTTGTGTAGCATAAGAATTTATTTTGAATTTTATAAACAGTTTACCTACACAACATTGAATTCTTTCTTGAATTCTTTGTTTTTTATGCTCTTGTATTTAGAGAAATATGGTAAATAAAATTCAAAACAAAATATAAACTATGTTTGCTAAACAAGTGAATTCGGAGTCCCTTGTCACTAAGTCTAAAAAGCAACAAATGAATGACAAGGATAACTCCACCAAGCACTACTTGAACTCCTGATATATAAGTCTTAATGAGCATTGTGAGGTTGAGCATCTTGGAAAGAATTGTAAAGTGTCTTGTGCAAACAAAATTTTCACCACTTTTCTTTAAAAAAAAAAAATTTAGTGCATTGAAATTTGTTAAAGTAAAGTTGTTTTTGTTCAATTGAAGTTATGCTCTTACATTACATAGTTTCATGTGATTTGATTTCTACACTTGTATGCTTTATCAAAACTCACTTATTGTACACATCATTATCATTTATAATACTTCCACTCATGAGAATTGGACTTAAAGCTTACCTACATTGTTCTCTACAATCATGAGTAAATGCACTAGTGATACGCCCGAAATGGATATATATTAACGCAAGTATACGTGCCGATCAAGTAATAAAGTGTGAGTGAGATCGTTCCCACGGAGAAGTGCTTAACCTAATGCTTGTAAATACTAGTTACACCGTTTCTTTAAATCCAAGCAAGTCGAATATGGTGATTCTTTAAGATACTAAAGATTTTAACAAAGATTTAAACTAATTAGCAAATTATAAAGATTTTAGAAATACTTCTTAACTATTGGAAAGGAAGCAATCTTGTATTTCAGATTTCTTGTGTATGTTGAAATGATGCATGCAAATAATATTAAGTGAGAATGTTTGATAAAATTATCTTGCAACGACTTTTATGGAAGAACTCCTCATCTCTCGAATCTCGAAGATCTTAACACTTTATATTCCCCTAGTCATCTCTAACTTAAGACGAATAACGAATATTGCATAGAATAGAAGTCGGAAATGCTAGCAAGAGGAGGGAATCTCTTCCTCTCTTCTTTACTATGGTAAACTTATGAACGATTGCGTTTCTCCTCTCTCGAATCTCGAAACACACCGTAAGGATAGAAACTTTTGGTTAGAAATTTACACCACTCATCTCTCGAATCTCGGGGTGCAATATGATAGCCTTCAAACTAATATTACGCACTCATCTCTCGAATCTCGTAGCGAAATAGTAGAAGAAAGCATAAGCCAACAGTTTCATAAATAAATTCATAAGTTTCACCAAAAGTAATTCATCAAACAAACTCAAAATGAGAAGATTACACTATCAAAACATACACAATACTCTCTTCATACAAGACTTAGAGAGTTTAGTTCATAACTACGGAAAAACGCCGCAAAATTAGAGAGATCTTACAGTACATAGCGCTGAATTTCAGTTTTCTCCTTTCTTCCCTGGTTTTCTCCTTTTTTCGAAAATGGAGAAGTTGAAATAATGAAGAAGATGAAAGGAATGATTGTTTCTCTCTCCTCCTCCCCTTATGTAGTCATACGCCAACTTTGGAGACACCCCATGGCCGAATGGGTGTTACTTTTCGCCATAAAACTGCCGGATTTTAAACATTTTCGGAGTTTGAAATTTCAGATTTTCACGGATTTGTTGCAACAAATTTTTCTGCACAGTTTTGCCTGGAATTTTCGGAACTGGATTTGTTGTAACAAATGTTCTGCTGGAATTTCTTCATAAAAACTGCACTGGATTTGTTGTGACCTTGTTGCAACATGTTCTTGGCTTTAATATATGATTAACCTTTGATGTTAAGTTTGAATCTTTGCATTCCCTGCGATAAAACATACAAAAACAACAATAATAGCCAAACTTAATCCAAATAACAATCTCTCCATTTTATATATACTTTTTATTCATATTTATCAAATAAATTAGCTAAAGAGTTAAAATAATAGATCAAGATAACTTCTTTTGGGGAAGTTATCACACCCCCATACTTAGCTATTTGCTAGTCCCGAGCAAAGATTAATCATTGCAGCCTATTGAATGAGTGAATATCTACCAACATATAAGTACGAGCTTCTTTACCCTTGAATATAATGTCGAGATTACTCAAGTAATTCACATTAACAAATGGTGGACATGTCAATCGTTAAAATTTCAAATATGCATAAATCCATTAGCTTGATAAGAGTTAAAGCTCAATTATGATTTCCTAGTGTTGTGTGTGTTATTCCATAAAATTATTCACTCACAAACAACTTAACTCATTAAAATATCACATAATTGGAAAGGATAAGAATAAGACGCGTCTTTGCTTTAGCTTGCATAAGAGTTTAGTAATTCAATTTGACAAGAAATCATAAGGGCTTGCGGTTGAAATGACTTTGGCTTGGTAAGGAACTTAAGGATAAAATTTGATAGTGGACGAAATTTTCCTAGTTAATATAATTAATAACTCTCCATACTTTGAGGTTTATTTCTCAATCATCATTTTTTAGTCCATAGTTGGGATCATTCCAAGTAGGTGTATACACACTTAGGCCACATATCACTATGTCATTATACATTATTCTTTTTTTTTCAATTTTTTTCTTACTTTATGATCATAGTTGGGATCATTCCAAGTAGGTGTACACACACTTAGGCCACATATCACTATGTCATCATACATTTTTTATTAAACACCCAAAGTTGGAAAGTTAACTAAGAAATAACTAGTAAAATTATAGAAAAATTATGCATGGTCAAATGGTATCAAAATGGCAAGGCTCAAGCTCAAAGGATTATGGATAATCTAAATAATTGTTGGCTGCGTGGTGTGAACTGATCCAAAGATGGCCTTAATCATTATTATCAATTAACTACATACACTCCATATTTTAGCTTACAACATTGACTCAGTTCTTGCTCATCCTTCCATCATTATGTTAATAAGTTAATAAATTTATTTTGTAGGGAGCAAATTCTCTTAAAGAATATAGTGCATAAAAGAAATACTTAAGAGAGCTCTAACATATCTTACTAACTTCAAAATCATAATATGAACTCTTAGGATTGACTAGTCTACCAACCAATTCAAATTGAATTACTTGAATAAGGAATACTTATGAAGGATAACAAGAATAAAACACTTCAAATTAATATTCAATAGATTATGATTCACTCATTCGGTGGAGGTTTTCTCACCCCCGCACTTATTTCTTTGTTAGTCCCTAGCAAAGATATTTTTTTTGAAGAATTGGTACAGTAAATCATATTTGAATAAGAAAGATTTAATCATTCAAAATAAAAACTGAATATAAATACTCCCCTGAAATTAACACTCTGAAGCTTCTTCACATCTCTTCTTTTTATATGCTCAGGAGGCGAAATAAGATCAAAGATTTTAATGTTAAGCCCAAATGAAGTGTACTTGCAGTGGTGAGCTCCAATAAACAAGGAAAATAGACACATAAGAAAAACTAATTGAACTAGACTTGGAAAAATAAAAATACAGGAAAAATAAAAATAAGATAACTACTGGGTTTATTGTCTCCCAGCATGACTTATTTAGGCCTTAAAAAATATTCTAGATTATTGGCCTATGAAAGATAAAGTGAACAGGTAAATGCCTTAATATCCATTGCGGTAATGGGTACCGATATGGAGATAACACAATTACCTCCTCTCCTGAATAGTAATACCTGAACTTCACAGGTAAGGGAAATAGAAAGTAAGA
The DNA here is from genome assembly GCA_033032865.1 of Dactylorhiza incarnata. Lineage (NCBI taxonomy): Eukaryota > Viridiplantae > Streptophyta > Magnoliopsida > Asparagales > Orchidaceae > Dactylorhiza > Dactylorhiza incarnata. The sequence goes on along the minus strand of JAWHQI010000268.1, from coordinate 1,427,869 downwards.
GGAGGAGGAGGTCTGCTCCTCACTCATCTCATCAAAATATATATCTTTGTCTAGCAAGGTGTCATCGTCCTCAGGGACAATACATGGGGAGAAAGCAACAAGTAGAGCTGCCTCGATGAAGGAGTGATCAACCTCCTCACAAAAGAGGATGCTCACCACATCAAATTGAGCTTGTCGCTCCCTATCCTCCTGATGCACCCGCGACTCATTAACTTGCATAGACTCAGATGGCGAAGGGGGTTTAGGAAATAAATTAGAAGAAAGACTTAAATAATTGAAAATCAGGGGAGTGGTCCCGGTCTCACTCTCAACAGGCTCCAAAGTACGTACACTGCTGTCGACATCCAAGGCGGGGCAAGAGATATCAGAGGGTATAGGAGTCACGCAAGCGACATTGGCATCGTCAACAAATGAGTAAGTGGATACTTCCTCAACCAGTGAGATATCCTCGTCGAACTTTTGTGATTCGACTACAATCTCTGTAACCTTGACATGTTGGATGGCTAAAGCAGTATTAGAGGAAATGGGTGCAGAAAGTTTATGCAATGAAGGAACTGTGTCAAACACAGTATCAGAGAATATACAGATTGGTTCCTCCCGGGGTGAATCCAAAAGAGATGATGAATGTGTAGGGAGAGGAGGTTCCACTATGTCATAGCACCAATCATCGGAAATTATGATAGGAATATCTGCAACACTCCCTCGTAGACAAGGTGATACTGCGTATATATCATCATAGGTGGAAGAAACACCGGAATGAGAAGAGGACGAGACAATTTGAATAGCCAGCTCATCCTCCTTTTCCCTTTTACGTTGAAATGCAATGCAATCTTTTAATGCTTGGTCAGTGCTATGACAAAACAAACATTGTTTCTCATTTCTTCTCGGTTTTTGAGGGGTCGGGCTGAAATAAGGAACGATACTTGTTGTGGATGTGCGTAATTATAAGAATTAAGCTCGACATATGACGCATCATAGGATATTGGTGCCAAATTGGGTGAGCCATATGAAATATAACTACGGTCTCCTATATAACATTCATCACTATTATGATTATAAGACCCGCATCATCGACATTGAGAATAAGAAAACATGATTTGTAGGGGTGGATTCACAAATTGAAATGATGCATAAATTATCTGTATAAATACAAAACCACTATGAAGGTCCGCTTAGAAAATTTTAAATAACAATGAAAAGGGAATTAAAAAAAAAGACAACTTCACAATTAATTTATCTAATAGAAAAAAAAAACTTGAGCTCTAAATACTCAGGTTCACTAATATTGCAAGAAAAACACTAGATTCGTCGCACTTCCCTGGCAACGGAGCCAAAAACATGATACGCCCAAAATGGATATATATATTAACGCAAGTATACGTGCCGATCAAGTAATAAAGTGTGAGTGAGATCATTCCCACAGAGAAGTGCTTAACCTAATACTTGTAAATACTAGTTACACCGTTTCTTTAAATCCAAGCAAGTCGAATATGGTGATTCTTTAAGATACTACAGATTTTAACAAAAATTTGAACTAATTAGCAAATTATAAAGATTTTAGAAATACTTCTTAACTATTGGAAAGGAAGCAATCTTGTATTTCTGATTTCTTGTGTATGTTGAAATGATGCATGCAAATAATATTAAGTGAGAATGCTTGATAAAATTATCTTGCAACAATTTTTATGGAAGAACTCCTCATCTCTCGAATCTCGAAGATCTTAACACTCTATATTCCCCTAGTCATCTCTAACTTAGGACGAATAACGAATATTGCATAAAATAGAAGTCGGAAATGCTAGCAAGAGGAGGGAATCTCTTCCTCTCTTCTTTACTATGGTAAACTTATGAACGATTGCGTTTCTCCTCTCTCAAATCTCGAAACACACCGTAAGGATAAAACTTTTGGTTAGAAATTTACACCACTCATCTCTCGAATCTCACGGTGCAATACGATAGCCTTCAAACTAATATTACGCACTCATCTCTCGAATCTCGTAGCGAAATAGTAGAAGAAAGCATAAGCCAACAGTTTCATAAATAAATTCATAAGTTTCACCAAAAGTAATTCATCAAACAAACTCAAAATGAGAAGATTACACCATCAAAACACACACAATACTCTCTTCATACAAGACTTAGAGAGTTTAGTTCATAACTACGGAAAACGCCGCAAAATTAGAGAGATCTTACAGTACATAGCGCTAAATTTCAGTTTTCTCCTTTCTTCCCTGGTTTTCTCCTTTTTTTCGAAAATGGAGAAGTTGAAATAATGAAGAAGATGAAAGGAATGATTATTTCTCTCTCCTCCTCCCCTTACGTAGTCATACGCCAACTTTGGAGACACCCCATGGCCGAATGGGTGTGACTTTTCGCCATAAAACTGTCGGATTTTAAACATTTTCGGAGTTTGAAATTTCAGATTTTCGCGGATTTGTTGCAACAAATAAAAATTTGTTGCAACAAATTTTTCTGCATAGTTTTGCCTGGAATTTTCGGAACTGGATTTGTTGTAACAAATCTTCTGTAGGAATTTCTTCATAAAAACTGTACTGGATTTGTTGTGACCTTGTTGCAACATGTTCTTGGCTTTAATATATGATTAACCTTTGATGTTAAGTTTGAATCTTTGTATTCCCTGCGATAAAACATACAAAAACAACAATAATGGCCAAACTTAATCCAAATAACAATCTCTCCATTTTATATATACTTTTTATTCATATTTATCAAATAAATTAGCTAAAGAGTTAAAATAATAGATCAAGATAACTTCTTTTTGGGAAGTTATCAACTAGATAGCAACGCATGATCTTTACAATGTTTATGATTATTTGAAATGCAAATTATTTTACATTGTAAACCTATCTTCCATTGATATTATATATTCTTGCTTGCTAACTTTAAATATTCCAAATTTCAAATGTATTTGCAACTTGTGTATTTCAATTCAAAATATCTACTTATTTGATTTACAACGCTTATTATGTTTTGTTCTTACAAATTCTTAACGATGTTCAAATATTGCTTTCGCTGTGTTCACTTTCAAAAAGTTGCAATTATCTCTACAGAGTGCACACAAGAACAAATTCCTACTACTCATCCCTATCTCCTTTTGATTATGAGAAAAGGGGGAGAAGAGACTAACTTCAAGAAATAACTTAGAGAAATCTATTATTTAGCGGGAGTACATTATGACATGCATTCATGTAGGGGGAATATCCACATAGGGGGAGTATCCACATAAGGGGAGTATGCATGATTATCACGCTTATCATATACTATAAGCACTACTCTATCTTTATTTCTTAGTGGATTTGCTATTATCAAAAGGGGGAGATTGTTGGAGGTTGTGTTCCACATCTCTTAGTTTGAGAATAACAAATCACACTATGTATTTGATCTTGCTTGTATTTATAAGTGTGCAGGTACTATTGTTAAATAACTCTATGAACAGGATGATGTTTGATGAGGATTCTCTGGAAAGAGAGCTAACACCCCGCGTTAACATCCGTCGAGAAAAGAATCCGTTGAGATGAAATGTCGTTGAGAAGGAATCCGTCGAGAATGCCAGAGACAACGCCAAGCGTTAGGACTTAATGCTGGGCGTTAGACGTTCGACGAATGAGCTGTCGCACGACTAAATGTGTTCGACGAAATTGAGTTCGACGAAATGAGATTCCGTTCGACGAATTTCATTCGACGAAAATTCGTTCCACGATCTGCCACGATCCCGATGTTTTGCACGACTTCAGCAACTGCCAGACACGATGCTTAACGTTGGCGTTAACGCTAATGCCAGACGTTAGCTCCAGTGTCTATTTAAAGACCTGATTTCGTTGCTCAAAAGAGAATTCCTTGAAGCCTTCACTCCAATCTTTTGAGAGAGCATTTTCATCCCCGAATTCAGAGAGAACTCCCAACACCACCATTGAGGAACAAGAGTGAGAAGGAGATTTGCAACGGTCAATTTGAAGAAGGACGCTCGTTTCAACTCCAATGATGATCAAAGCGTGTCTTCAACATCTCCTTCAGTGCTCTTCAATATAGGGAGTCTTTTATTCTGATTTTTATCTTTATCTTTTCATTTACTTGTAACCGTAGTGAAATCGTCGTTTTGCGTGTTGCGACTAGGCCTTGTTTGGTTTAGGGGGAAATTCGCCGCCTTGTGCGTGGCGACTAGTTCTAGGATAGATCTAGGGGGTGGCTAGAGGCTTTTATCTGGGGATAGATAGGCTATAGCCAACCGGTCCTTGGGAGAAGGACCGGTGAAAGAACAAAGAGTAATTTTTATCTTGTCGCCTCTATTTCAAGCGTTATTGAAATATTATCTTTGTAATTCATTTTGAAATATAATATTCATTTTCATTATCTCTGTTTTCTGGAATTGTATTTCATTTGAGATTGTGCAAGTAAAATCACTTTGTTTATTTCTGCCAAAATATTTTCTGGAGGGATAACGTCAGGCGTTAACTAGTCAGCGCTAGGCGTTAGCAACAGTGCTAAAAAGTTTTCTGTTTCATTAAAATCTATCAGTTTATCTTTAAAACAGTAAACCCCTTATTCACCCCCCCCCCCCCCCCCCCCCTCTAAGGGCGCCATCAGATCCAACATAACCCACTTCTAACCGTTGGATGGTCCACGAGTAACTAATTTGATGGAAGTTTGTTGAACTATTATTCTTCACTATTAGTCATCTAGCTATCTCTTCGTGCATTTGGCCCACCAGTGTATTTCTCGTGTGTTTGGCTTCGTTTGACACTGCGGTAGCAGTCTTGAACAAGGTGATTATGAACCATCATTTTTGAATGCACAACCTCACATATAGAGCTCCATTTTCACGTGATTTTATGTTCAAAAGTAGTTTTTTTGTGGTGGTCATAACGATTATATATAGGGTTAATTACCGGGATCTCCCCAGGGAGTTTGTATAACTACAGCTTGCACCCCTCTATCTTTCGAAATTACATTTATCACTACTCCAAGTTTCCCCCGTGTACAAAAATGCTCCTTTCATGTGAAATATGGATGAAAAATGATAAAATCAGCAAATTATTTCATAATATTTCAATTTTATCCTTTGTAATGACTCTACATTGAAAGGTCGTGTGACCTTTTTCCTTTATGGAAAGTGATAAAATATGCCAAATAATTTTAGGATATTCCAATTTTATCCTTTGTAATAACTCTACAATGAAAATGGTGTGTTACATTTTACCCTTTGTAATTGTACAACCATGTATTCGCCGAGTAGGTTCTCGAAGCACAGGAAGTATTTTCGAACATCATTCTTCAAGATAAACCTAAGCAGGGAGAGAGGAGGGCGAGCTCCTCTCGCCCCCGGCGCCCCCAACAGCAGGGGGGCGAGACCCCAGGGGGGCGAGACGCTAGCGCCGGCGGTAGCGATACCGCCGGGCGCTAGCCCAGCTCTCGCCCAGCCCCAAGGCAAGGGGGGCGAGCTCCTCTCGCCCCCGTCCCCAGCAGTAGGGGGCGAGACGCTAGCGCCGGCGGTAGCGATACCGCCGGGCGCTAGCCCAGCTCTCGCCCAGCCCCAAGGCAAGGGGGGCGAGCTCCTCTCGCCCCCGTCCCCAGCAGTAGGGGGCGAGACGCTAGCGCCGGCGGTAGCGATACCGCCGGGCGCTAGCCCAGCTCTCGCCCAGCCCCAAGGCAAGGGGGCGAGCTCCTCTCGCCCCCGTCCCCAGCAGTAGGGGGCGAGACGCTAGCGCCGGCGGTAGCGATACCGCCGGGCGCTAGCCCAGCTCTCGCCCAGCCCCAGCAGAGGTAACCTCTCTCACCCACCAGAAAAGGAGGGGGGGTTGGTCTGCGTTTAGCATCCCAGAACAGCGGGATTTGGCTATTTGCAGTCCGGTTTTGGCTATTCGCAGTCCAAATCCGAGGGTATTTTGGGTATTCTGCAGTCCAGTTTAGGTTATTTGCAGCCCAGATCCAAAAATCCTATAAATAGGACCAAGGGGGCACCATTTGGAGAGATCTCTCATCCTAGGCTAGCTCTCTCCTTCTCCCTCTCCCTCCCCAAGTCTCTCTAGGGGGTGAGGAGAGGCTCCAGTGGTGCCCAAGCTTAGTAGTGGCTTGGGAGGTGAAGTTCCAAGGGGACTTCCGGGTATGTGGCGGGACCTCCCCACTAAGCCCTTGGTCCAGTTCTTAGTTCCAACACCTTCAACCTAGAGCTCTCCCTTGGGGGGAGTAAGGGTTGGTCGCCCCTCAGCCTCGCTGAGGGCCCCGAACTCCACAGAGACCGAGTAGTCGGTTTCAACATTTATGGTGCGGTGAGCGTGGAGTGTGACCGATTCAAGAAACCCTCAAGATGAGCTCCATGGATGGAGGTGGAGGAAGTTCCGACCCAGGTCACTCGCAGCCCCCGGTGGCTGGGATGATGTTGGAGATGTTTGAAAATTTCAGGCAGGAGGTCCTACAGACCTTGCAGGTAGCTTTCGCCTCGGGAGGCGAAGGCAGGAGAGGAAGTGGTTCGGAGTTCTCTCCCCGACAGGAGGGTGAGATCCCTCTCGACCAACCAGCCAGAGAGGAGGTGCCAGGAGTTGGCGGATGGGGAGGTCCTCGACCCCCACTCGCCGAGACCCAAGTGGGCGGGTGGGGAGGTCATCGACCCCCACTCGCCGAGACCCAAGTTGGCGGGTGGGGAGGTCATCGACCCCCACTCGCTGATACCCAAGTTGGCGGGTGGGGAGGTCCTCGACCCCCACTCGCCGAGACCCAAGTGGGCGGGTGGGGAGGTCATCGACCCCCACTCGCCGAGACCCAAGTTGGCGGGTGGGGAGGTCATCGACCCCCACTCGCCGAGACCCAAGTTGGCGGGTGGGGAGGTCCTCGACCCCCACTCGCCGAGACCCAAGTGGGCGGGTGGGGAGGTCATCGACCCCCACTCGCCGAGACCCAAGTTGGCGGGTGGGGAGGTCCTCGACCCCCACTCGCCGAGACCCAAGTGGGCGGGTGGGGAGGTCATCGACCCCCACTCGCCGAGACCCAAGTAGGCGAATGGGAAGGTGTCAAACCCCGTCTCGCCCAGCCCCCAAGGGGGGCGAGCAGAGGAGGTCCTTTTTCTGAGATGATCCTCTCAGCCCCGATTCCGGAGGGGTTCAAGGGAGCAGAGATGTCTCACTACTTCGGCAAGGATGACCCTGTCCTGCACCTGCAGTGGTTTGAGGACATGGTCTCCATCATGCCCATGTCGGACGCTTTTAGGTGTCGACTCTTTGCGACAACCCTGAAGGAAAAGGCTAGAGAGTGGTTCCACCAGCTCCCTGCGGGATCCATCTATGCCTTCGAAGACTTGCGTCGAGGTTTTTTGCTACGCTTCGCGACGTCAAGGAAGAGGAAGAAAGATGCCGAAGCACTTTTCAAGGTCAAGCAAGAGCCAGAGGAGTCGCTGGCTCGATATCTAGAACGGTTCAGGGAAGAGGTTCACCTCGTCGAAGAGGTTCCCGGGTACACCCTCAAGCTTGCATTCACGTTGGGGCTGCGGGAGGGCTTCTTCAAGGTGGACCTCAAGAGGAGGGCTCCTTTGTCTTTTGAGGAGTTGATGGAAAGGGTGGCCGAAGAAGTTGAAAGTGAAGAGGCCAACCCGGAGTTCACAAGAAGGCTGGCCAAGCTGAGTGAGCCGGAGGCAAGGCAGCAGGGGGGAAGAGCAAAGGCCCCCAAGAGGAAGTTCGACCAGGAGGAAGACAACTTCCAAGAAGAGGGGACCGACCTCCCAGGATGGAGGCAGGGACCGAAAGCACCCTCTCCACCACCCCAGCAAGCCATGGTGATAGGACACAGAAGAAGAAGAAATCGTGGAGGAGGAAGAAGGGGCGTCCGAGTGGAGTTACCCTACTGTGACTTCCATCAGGAGGAAGGCCACGCGACATCCGCCTGCCCTGAGTTCTTGGAAATGAGGGAGGCGAGGGGCCCGAGGCCGCAGCATCGACAACCAGAGGAGGTCGGGGAGGACCATGCCGGGGAATAGAAGTCCGAGTCCCGGTCTCCGTGCTTTGTTTTTTCTTTGAGTCCATGTAGTAGGAGAGAGTGTTTCCCTACTTAGTTTTTCTTGCATGTAACCGAATGACTAATGAAATGAAAGTTTTTTGAAGTATTGTTCCCCTTGGATGGTTCCGCTGACCGGGCTCTCACTAGACGGCAGGCCAGGTTGACCTCCTAGGGAGGAAAAGAGATGTTCCCCTTGGATGGTTCCGCTGACCGGGCTCTCACTAGACGGCAGGCCAGGTTGACCTCCTAGGGAGGAAAAGAGATGTTCCCCTTGGATGGTTCCGCTGGCCGGGCTCTCACTAGACGGCAGGCCAGGTTGACCTCCTAGGGAGGAAAAGAGATGTTCCCCTTGGATGGTTCCGCTGACCGGGCTCTCACTTGACGGCAGGCCAGGTTGACCTCCTAGGGAGGAAAAGAGATGTTCCCCTTGGATGGTTCCGCTGACCGGGCTCTCACTAGACGGCAGGCCAGGTTGACCTCCTAGGGAGGAAAAGAGATGTTCCCCTTGGATGGTTCCGCTGACCGGGCTCTCACTAGACGGCAGGCCAGGTTGACCTCCTAGGGAGGAAAAGAGATGTTCCCCTTGGACGGTTCCGCTGATCGGGCTCTCACTAGACGGCAGGCCAGGTTGACCTCCTAGGGAGGAAAAGAGATGTTCCCCTTGGATGGTTCCGCTGGCCGGGCTCTCACTAGACGGCAGGCCAGGTTGACCTCCTAGGGAGGAAAAGAGATGTTCCCCTTGGATGGTTCCGCTGACCGGGCTCTCACTAGACGGCAGGCCAGGTTGACCTCCTAGGAAGGAAAAGAGATGTTCCCCTTGGATGGTTCCGCTGACCGGGCTCTCACTAGACGGCAGGCCAGGTTGACCTCCTAGGGAGGAAAAGAGATGTTCCCCTTGGATGGTTCCGCTGACCGGGCTCTCACTAGACGGCAGGCCAGGTTGACCTCCTAGGGAGGAAAAGAGATGTTCCCCTTGGACGGTTCCGCTGACCGGGCTCTCACTAGACGGCAGGCCAGGTTGACCTCCTAGGGAGGAAAAGAGATGTTCCCCTTGGACGGTTCCGCTGACCGGGCTCTCACTAGACGGCAGGCCAGGTTGACCTCCTAGGGAGGAAAAGAGATGTTCCCCTTGGATGGTTCCGCTGACCGGGCTCTCACTAGACGGCAGGCCAGGTTGACCTCCTAGGGAGGAAAAGAGATGTTCCCCTTGGATGGTTCCGCTGACCGGGCTCTCACTAGACGGCAGGACAGGTTGACCTCCTAGGGAGGAAAAGAGATGTTCCCCTTGGATGGTTCCGCTGACCGGGCTCTCACTAGACGGCAGGCCAGGTTGACCTCCTAGGGAGGAAAAGAGATGTTCCCCTTGGATGGTTCCGCTGACCGGGCTCTCACTAGACGGCAGGCCAGGTTGACCTCCTAGGGAGGAAAAGAGATGTTCCCCTTGGATGGTTCCGCTGACCGGGCTCTCACTAGACGGCAGGCCAGGTTGACCTCCTAGGGAGGAAAAGAGATGTTCCCCTTGGATGGTTCCGCTGACCGGGCTCTCACTAGACGGCAGGCCAGGTTGACCTCCTAGGGAGGAAAAGAGATGTTCCCCTTGGACGGTTCCGCTGACCGGGCTCTCACTAGACGGCAGGCCAGGTTGACCTCCTAGGGCGGAAAAGAGATGTTCCCCTTGGATGGTTCCGCTGACCGGGCTCTCACTAGACGGCAGGCCAGGTTGACCTCCTAGGGAGGAAAAGAGATGTTCCCCTTGGATGGTTCCGCTGACCGGGCTCTCACTAGACGGCAGGCCAGGTTGACCTCCTAGGGAGGAAAAGAGATGTTCCCCTTGGATGGTTCCGCTGACCGGGCTCTCACTAGACGGCAGGCCAGGTTGACCTCCTAGGGAGGAAAAGAGATGTTCCCCTTGGATGGTTCCGCTGACCGGGCTCTCACTAGACGGCAGGCCAGGTTGACCTCCTAGGGAGGAAAAGAGATGTTCCCCTTGGATGGTTCCGCTGACCGGGCTCTCACTAGACGGCAGGCCAGGTTGACCTCCTAGGGAGGAAAAGAGATGTTCCCCTTGGATGGTTCCGCTGACCGGGCTCTCACTAGACGGCAGGCCAGGTTGACCTCCTAGGGAGGAAAAGAGATGTTCCCCTTGGACGGTTCCGCTGACCGGGCTCTCACTAGACGGCAGGCCAGGTTGACCTCCTAGGGAGGAAAAGAGATGTTCCCCTTGGATGGTTCCGCTGACCAGGCTCTCACTAGCTGGGTGGCTCTCACTAGTTGGGTGGCTCTCACTAGTAGAGCTCGCTCCTAGGAGTGTGTCGACCCATTGTCGACCACTAGTGGAGCTCGCTCCCGGAGGCGCTCAGTCCCGAGCAGACTCCCTAGCCGGGCTCTCATTAGCCGACAAGGTTGGAGGACCTCTTCGGAGAGGCTACGTGTTTTTCCGAGATAGCACCGTTAGCCGGATTCCCAGCGACACTCGTCGAATATACATGGTTGGACATTTCTTTCCGAGCGTGTGCCTCGCTCGAAAAGAGCGGGGATTGTGTACAACCCTGTATTCGCCGAGTAGGTTCTCGAAGCACAGGAAGTATTTTCGAACATCATTCTTCAAGATAAACCTAAGCAGGGAGAGAGGAGGGCGAGCTCCTCTCGCCCCCGGCGCCCCCAACAGCAGGGGGCGAGACCCCAGGGGGGCGAGACGCTAGCGCCGGCGGTAGCGATACCGCCGGGCGCTAGCCCAGCTCTCGCCCAGCCCCAAGGCAAGGGGGGCGAGCTCCTCTCGCCCCCGTCCCCAGCAGTAGGGGGCGAGACGCTAGCGCCGGCGGTAGCGATACCGTCGGGCGCTAGCCCAGCTCTCGCCCAGCCCCAAGGCAAGGGGGGCGAGCTCCTCTCGCCCCTGTCCCCAGCAGTAGGGGGCGAGACGCTAGCGTCGGCGGTAGCGATACCGCCGGGCGCTAGCCCAGCTCTCGCCCAGCCCCAAGGCAAGGGGGCGAGCTCCTCTCGCCCCCGTCCCCAGCAGTAGGGGGCGAGACGCTAGCGCCGGCGGTAGCGATACCGCCGGGCGCTAGCCCAGCTCTCGCCCAGCCCCAGCAGAGGTAACCTCTCTCACCCACCAGAAAAGGAGGGGGGGTTGGTCTGCGTTTAGCATCCCAGAACAGCGGGATTTGGCTATTTGCAGTCCGGTTTTGGCTATTCGCAGTCCAGATCCGAGGGTATTTTGGGTATTCTGCAGTCCAGTTTAGGTTATTTGCAGCCCAGATCCAAAAATCCTATAAATAGGACCAAGGGGGCACCATTTGGAGAGATCTCTCATCCTAGGCTAGCTCTCTCCTTCTCCCTCTCCCTCCCCAAGTCTCTCTAGGGGGTGAGGAGAAGCTCCAGTGGTGCCCAAGCTTAGTAGTGGTTTGGGAGTGGAAGTTCCAAGGGGACTTCCGGGTATGTGGCGGGACCTCCCCACTAAGCCCTTGGTCCAGTTCTTAGTTCCAACACCTTCAACCTAGAGCTCTCCCTTGGGGGGAGTAAGGGTTGGTCGCCCCTCAGCCTCGCTGAGGGCCCCGAACTCCACAGAGACCGAGTAGTCGGTTTCAACAGTAATGAATCTAGAATCATTATAAAATGATAAAATTAAAATATCGTAAAATAATTTAATTTGCTTATTTTATGACCGCGCGCTGTGTTTTTGTCCAAACTCACCGTAGCAAAAACTCCGCGCCAAAGGGAGCCTTGGTTTCCTGAAAAACTATCTCATGGAGTTCTAAAAGTAGCGCTTAGTCGCTGGCTTCATACTGAAGCTGAATACAAATTGTGGTTGATGTTACCGCTTGCAAACTATCTATGCTAGCTTTTCCTTTTACTACATGAACTTGTATTCAGTTCTCCCAACAACTAATGATTTAAACTCTGTTTGTTTCGGCAGTGGCGTTTTGGAGCATTGAGAATGTGGCGGTGAGAATGGAGGAATGGGCAGATTTGACGTTAAAGGCCAAAAATGACGCTTTGAGCATTGAGAATGGAGAAAAAAGTTTTATCAAACAGATTTATTCAGTGTTGACATTTTTTCCCACCGCCAATAAAAAAACGCCAAAACAAATTAATGATTTATTTTGTTCCTGGATTTATTATACCTACAACTCTACAATACTCCTGATGTAATTTTCAAGAATAATCTTGATTTGGGTGTAAAGAGCACTCATTGCAATAGAGAAAAGATAACCTCTGCATTTACAAATAATGCATTGAGATGTTGGGAATCAGTGACAATATTGATTCATTGTTACATGGAGATATAAATATTCACAAAAAATAGAAGAATATTAAGGCGGCGGCGACCGTGAACGCGGTGGTTATCAATTGTCGTAAGTATAATCATTGTCTTGTCAAACGTGCATTCTATGACTGCGGCATTTTTGTCTAAACTCAGCGGAGCCAAACGGAGCCGTAAATGACTTTGAGCTTCTTTCTCAATTGGTTTTGATATAAAATAGGATTCTAACATGGTGATTGGGTGGACGGCCTGATAATGATTTTATAAAACTTTCCTTCCACTCTCCACTTTATCCTTAATTTACCGCAGCATTTTTAGGCCTTTCGATGCGCTTTTCAAGTGTCGCAGAAAAAATTGCACTCCAAATTCTTTGAGGCTTTTAAAATTTTTTACAGCCACGACTCTATAAATCACAAGGCCGTGAAGCTGCAATCTCCTCCTATCTGTTGGGGTTCAGCCCCTAAAGGTGATTGGCGTGCAGAATTTCTTTGAAATTGTGGTTCAGCAAAATAGGTTGCAACCCCTCAAAAGACAGGTTGCAACTCTTTTTCTGCTGTCTTCTGGCGTGGAGAAAAATTGGCAGTTTTTGGGGGTCCGGTTCAAACTGAACCGGACTGGTTTTTAATGTTGGCGTGGGCAGTTTTTTTTTGTTTTAATTAGGAGGAGTTAGGGATTTGATCATTTCTATATTCTCTCCCTCTCTCTCTCTCGATTGTGTACAGCCCCCCCCCCCCCCCCCCCCTTTCTCTTTTCTCTCGTTCTTGGAGAGCCGCCGTCGGGGTGCGTGGAGGAGGGGCTGCCGGTGCTGTGTCGCCATCGCCGGTGCGTGGAGAGGGCTGCTGCTACCGCTGCTTTGGTAAGGGAGTTCTCGCCGCCGTTGATTTGGAGGGAGTTATCGCCGTCGTTGGTTTGGAGGGGCTTGTCGCCGCCGCTGTGTTGTCGCAAGGAGGAGGTGATTCCTCTGTGCTGTTCGGAGGAGTTTTCTCTACAGTTTCAAAGGCCTCTTCGTCTACGGTTCAAGGTGTTCTCTTTCTTGTCTTCGTTTGCTATTTTGCTTGAAGAGAGAGTAGAGTTTTGTCCTGTTGTAGAGAAGTTGTTCGTTTATCTTTGTGGTAGAGAGGAGTGGATTTGTGTGTCAAATCCGGTGGGCGTTCTAGGTTTGGGCAAACCTAGATATTTTTTCTGTAATCCTTATTTATTATAGTGGATTTTGTTGTGTCGTGCCCCGTGGTTTTTGACCTTCAAGTGGTGAAGGTTTTCCACGTAAAATCTCTTGTGTTTGCTTTTGTTAGTTTTCTTTCTCATTGTTTTTAGGCTCTATTGATCGGTGGGAGACGCCGTTATCTGCGGCCTTCATTCCCTACAAGTGGTATCAGAGGGAGGTTCTTTGGCTTGTCGTTTTTATTTCTCGGTTTCTAACTCAGTGCGGTAGGTGACGACCATTGGTCCGCTCCCTATCCTCTCTTATTAATCCCTTGAAATAAATCGACTTGTGGATCGTGTTAGAGCAATTTTTGTTTGAGAAAGCAATGGAACAGAACACAAGGATAGTCAGCATGAATGACAAGAATTGGAGCATCTGGAAGCCTCGGATGGAGGATCTTTTATATTGTAAAGATCTCCATGCTCCGTTGACAGGGAGACCGACTTCAGTTAAGGATGATGAAGAGTGGAAGAAGATGGATCGGAAGGCAGTAGGGTTCATTAGGCAGTGGCTTGATGACTCTGTTTTTCATCATGTTTCCACGGAGTCCTCAGCTCAAGCCTTATGGAAAAAGCTGGAAGCTGTGTATGAGCGGAAGACTGCAGGTAACAAGGCATTTCTGATTAGGAAGCTTGTTAATTTGAAGTACCGGGAAGGTTCGCAGATGACTGAGCACCTGAACCTTGCCCAAAGTATTATCAATCAGTTGGAGTCCATGAAGATTACCTTGGGAGATGAACTCCAAGCTCTGATGATTCTTAGTTCCTTACCAGAGAGTTGGGAGACTTTAGTAGTGTCGTTGAGCAACTCAGCACCTGATGGCGTGGTAACCATGGAGATGGTGTCTAGTTGTCTCCTGAACGAAGAGTTGAGAAGGAAGGATTCTGGAACTTCTAATTCGGGTGTTTTTCTCATGGAAGGAAAAGGCAGGTCTGTGAAGAAGGATATGAAGAACATGGGCACTTCCAGGAGCAAGTCTAGGGGCAAGTCCAAGAAGGACATCGAGTGCTACTATTGTAAGAAGAAGGGTCATTTCAAGAAGGATTGTTTCCAATTGAAAAGAGACCTGAAGGGAACCAAGGAGGTAGGAGAATCCAGTGGTGATGCGACGACTTCGATTGTGGAGGTTGAGCCGTTATGCTTGCAGTGCAGTGAGTCGTCTTGCCAGGAATGCGTTGACACAGACTGGATCGTGGACGGAGGTGCATCTTATCATTGCACTCCTCACAGGGATTATTTCTACACCTATTCTGCGGGAGACCTTGGTGTGATCCGGATGGCTAATTCCGGTGAATCGTTGATTATTGGCAGTGGTGATGTCCACTTGGAGACTGAGTTTGGGAAGATTGTTCTCAAGAGCGTCAGGCACATTCCTGACTTGAGAATGAATCTGATTTCCGTTGGTAGACTTGATGACGCTGGTTACACAAGCATTGAAGGTGGAGGTACCTGGAGGTTGCTGAAGGACTCTTTGGTGGTAGCCAGAGGAAGGAAGTGTTGTGGCCTTTATCGCACTAATGCCAAGATCTGTGGCCCAATTGTGAATGCTGCTGAGGGCGACTCTATGGAGTTATGGCATAGCAGGCTTGGGCATATCAGTGAGAAGAGCTTGAAGATTTTGGTGAAGAACAAGGTTCTTCCGGAGCTATCAGGAGGGATTCCCAACATGTGTGTGCACTGCTTGGCCGGTAAGCAGAAACGTGTTTCCTTTGCTGATTCTGAACCGAAGAGGAAGGCGGAGTTACTATATTTGATACACACTGATGTGTGTGGTCCTATTGAGCCCAAGTCTGTGGGCGGAGCCGCCTACTTTGTCATGTTCATTGACGATCATTCCAGGAAAGTCTGGGCATATTCTGTGAAGCAGAAGAGTGATGTTCTAGCAAAGTTTGAAGAGTTCAGAGCGAAGGTGGAGAAGATGACCGGTAAAGAAATAAAGCGAGTTCGATCTGACAACGGGGGAGAGTACACTGGTGCCTTCGATGCTTACTGCAGAGAGCATGGCATAGTACATGAAAGGACAATCCCGAGGACGCCGCAACAGAATGGGTTGGCAGAGAGGATGAACAGGACGATTATTGAGAAGATTAGATGCATGATTTCTCAAGCTGGCATTGGTAAGCAGTTTTGGGCTGAGGCTGTGCAAACTGCTGTACATCTGATAAATCTGTCTCCTTTGGCACCTCTGAATGGTGATATTCCAGAGCGTGTTTGGTCCGGGAAGGAAGTGTCGTACGGACATGTGCGGGTGTTTGGGTGCAAAGTTCACGTTCATGTTCCCAAGGAAGAGAGACCGAAGCTTGATGAGAAGTCTCGAGAGTGCATCTTGTTGGGATTTCCCCATGAGGAGTTTGGATATAGACTCTGGGATCCCGTGAACAAGAAAATGATCAGAAGCAGAGATGTGATCTTTGTTGAAGATCAAGTGGTTGGTGAGCAGAATGCTGCGGAGTCACAGGTTCCACAGTATCCACCGTCGGAGGAGAGACTCTATGTTGATGATGGGCCAGTAGAGACTGCTGATGATGATGGGCATGCTGAGGAGGAAGTTGGTGAGCTTATTCCTGATGAGGAGATGATTCCGGATGTAGGGGAGCTCTGTCAGTTGATGTGCCACCTGTGGTGGAGGTTCCTCTTGTCAGATCTGAGAGAGTCAGAAGGCCCAATATCAGGTATTCTCCTCATGAGTATATTTTGCTTACAGATAGTGGAGAGCCTGAGTCCTATGAGGAGGCTCAGAGTGCTGAAGATCGTGAGGCTTGGACAGCTGCTATGGAAGAGGAGTTGTACTCCCTTCAGAAGAACGAGACGTATGACTTAGTCCCATTGCCTAAAGGGAAGAGAGCTTTGAAGAACAAGTGGGTCTTCAAGCTGAAGTTGGATGAAAATCTCTCTCAGCCGAGGTACAAGGTGAGACTTGTAGTGAAAGGTTTCAGTCAGAAACAAGGTATCGATTTCGATGAGATATTTTCCCCAGTGGTGAAAATGTCCTCTATCAGACTGGTGTTGGGTATGGCTGCCTCCATGGATCTTGAAGTCGAGCAGATGGACGTCAAGACGACATTTCTGCATGGTGATTTGGAGGAAGAGCTATACATGGAGCAGCCCGAAGGCTTTGTGTCTAAGGGGAAGCATCATCTAGTCTGCCGGCTCAAGAAGAGTCTTTATGGGTTGAAACAGGCACCCAGGCAGTGGTATAGGAAATTTGACGCTTTCATGATGAAGAGCAAATTTCAACGGACCAGGGCTGATCACTGCGTATATGTGAAGAGGACTGAGAAGGCTTTGACTATTCTGCTGTTGTACGTAGATGATATACTGATTGTTGGGGATGACAAGGCAAGCATAGCTGAGTTGAAGAAGGAGCTCAGTGAGTCCTTTGAAATGAAGGATTTGGGACCGGCGAGGAAGATTCTTGGAATGAAAATCACCAGGGACAGGAGTGCCGGTCAACTATGGCTATCTCAGTCTGAGTATGTGGAGAAAGTGCTGAAGAGGTTCATGATGGACAAGGTAAAATCCGTTGCTACTCCTTTAGTCGGGCACTTCAGACTTTCTAGTCCTCAAAGCCCTTCATCTGAGAAGGAGGTGGAAGAGATGAGTCATATCCTTATGCATCTGCAGTGGGGAGCCTGATGTATGCTATGGTCTGCACTAGGCCAGACATAGCTCATGTTGTGGGGTCTGTGAGCCGTTACTTGGCAAACCCAGGAAAAGTTCACTGGAGTGCTGTGAAATGGATATTCCGCTATCTCTGAGGTACCTCAGACCTTTGTTTAAAGTTTGGTGGAGGTCCACCAGAACTTATCGGGTACTCGGACTCGGACATGTCAGGAGATGTTGACACGAGGAGATCCACTTCTGGATTCATGGTCACTTTTGGAGGGGGAGCAGTGTCATGGCAGTCAAGGCTTCAGAAGTGCGTGGCATTGTCGACAACGGAGGCTGAATATATTGCGTTGACTGAGGCGTCAAAGGAGCTTATTTGGATGAAGAAGTTCATGCTTGAGCTTGATCTCCGACAGGACTTGTACACAGTATTTTGTGACAGTCAGAGTGCTATATTCTTGGCCAAGAATCCCGCCTTTCACTCCAGGACGAAGCACATCGACGTGAAGTATCACTGGATACAGGATGCAGTTGAGGAGAAGCTGTTGGTGGTGGAGAAGATACACACGGATGAAAACCCTTCGGATATGATGACGAAGGTCGTCCCAAGGGAAAAGCATGATCTTTGCCGACAGTTGATCGGCTTGATGTCCACTTGAAGGGGACAAGGTGGAAAACTCCCATTTATGGTCTGAAGGGGGAGTTTGTTGGGGTTCAGCCCCTAAAGGTGATTGGCGTGCAGAATTTCTTCGAAATTGTGGTTCAGCAAAATAGGTTGCAACCCCTCAAAAAACAGGTTGCAACTCTTTTTCTGCTGTCTTCTGGCGTGGAGAAAAATTGGCAGTTTTTTGGGGTCCGGTTCAAGCTGAACCGGACTGGTTTTTAATGTTGGCGTGGGCAGTTTTTTTTTTGTTTTAATTAGGAGGAGTTAGGGATTTGATCATTTCTATATTCTCTCCCTCTCTCTCGATTGTGTACAGCCCCCCCCCCCCCCCCCCCCTTTCTCTTTTCTCTCGTTCTTGGAGAGCCGCCGTCGGGGTGCGTGGAGGAGGGGCTGCCGGTGCTGTGTCGCCATCGCTGGTGCGTGGAGAGGGCTGCTGCTACCGCTGCTTTGGTAAGGGAGTTCTCGCCGCCGTTCATTTGGAGGGAGTTCTCGCCGCCGTTGGTTTGGAGGGGCTTGTTGCCGCCGCTGTGTTGTCGCAAGGAGGAGGTGATTCCTCTGTGCTGTTCGGAGGAGTTTTCTCTACCGTTTCAAAGGCCTCTTTGTCTACGGTTCAAGGTATTCACTTTCTTGTCTTCGTTTGCTATTTTGCTTGAAGAGAGAGTAGAGTTTTGTCCTGTTGTAGAGAAGTTGTTTGTTTATCTTTGTGGTAGAGAGGAGTGGATTTGTGTGTCAAATCCGGTGGGCGTTCTAGGTTTGGGCAAACCTAGATATTTTTTCTGTAATCCTTATTTATTATAGTGGATTTTGTTGTGTCGTGCCCCGTGGTATTTGACCTTCAAGTGGTGAAGGTTTTCCACGTAAAATCTCTTGTCTTTGCTTTTGTTGGTTTTCTTTCTCATTGTTTTTAGGCTCTATTGATCGGTGGGAGACGCCGTTATCTGCGGCCTTCATTCCCTACACTATCAACCAACATTTTGGATTAATGTAAGCTTAGGAATATTTTCCATACAAGAAACCAATTAAAAGAGAAGTAAAGTGACACTGAACTTTTTGGCTCAACACTAATTTGATTTACTTGCAACTAGAAAAGAATATCCTTATGTAATATTTCTTCTAGTATAATCTATTCAATGTACTTAAATCTTCGCATTTTGGGATCTTCTCATATCAGTAAAAATGAAGTATCTAGGCAGTGTTTTATGTAACGACATTGTGTAGTTTGAAGAAAATAAAGAAAATCTTCTAGATGTAGTTCATGAGATTCATTATTCAAGAAGAGATGCGCATGATGATAAATTAACAAATAAAAATTTTAACCGTCGGACGATTCTCATCGCCCATTCGTCATCCCATCATCATAATAGCTGTTAAAAATTGAAGTTAAACCGCGCGGTTAAAACCATCTAACCGCCTAACCGCACACGGTAGAGCTACCGTCGCGCAATAGCTAAGATTCCGGAATATTCTCTTCTACCGCCTATAAATAGGGGTTTGTACCCCGTCATTTTACACCGAACTTCAAAACAGTAGTTCATGAAGCAAGGTTGTGGTTAAGCACTTGCGACAATGAGAAGAGGTCTCTGGTTAGCTCGTTTACAGACTATGCGACTAGTATTGGGTGGCTAGGCGACTAGTACTGGCGGTTAAGTCACCGGTAGCTTCAGTGTGGAGAAGCAGGCATCAGTTTGGCGACTAGGCGGTTAGCGCGGCGTGGTAACCTTACCACCAGCGGTAACGCGGTTAAGCGACCAGAGCTGTGATCTTTCTTAGCGACCTCCAGCAGTTTCAATAAGTGTCATGTGGTGCGACCTCTGCGGCTAAGCGGTTACAGAGGAGGCCAGGCGGTCACTGTTTGTTGTTTGCTTGTCTTGTTGTTTGTTTTCTGTTCTCCGTCCAATACAACGCGAAATCATGTCTTGCGCTTGTAAACTGAGTAACTGAGTTGCGAAGTGTTAATACAAGTCTTGTTATTTCTTCTTCATTACTAGTGGTTTACTCTCTTGGATGATTGTGTGTTCCTTGGACCTCATAAAATTTTTCAGTAGCAAAAGCATACCGTAATCTAAAATCCCGATCAATAAAGTTCAAGACCTCAACAAACATTAAGGGTCCGTTTGGTGCAGCGTTTTTGCCCCGGTAAACTTGAACAAAAATGTTATCCCCATAAAATATATGTTCAGCATGACAACTATTATGAGTTATGACCTCCATTATGAAAAAAAAAACTAATTTTGAACATGAAAGTGGAAGTAGTCCCTTAGGTGAAGTTGCGCATTCACGAACGACGGTACATAAACACTAGCTGAACGGACCCTGCGTCCCTCTGATTGCTCACAATCATCATCCTAGCTAGGACACCATCAACTATGCCATGATTGCTAAGAGCCACTCTCTCTTGCATGTAATTAAGTCCCTCTATTTGTTCACAATTGCACTGATTTCTTACATAATTGTGAAGCTATATATGCAAATGAACTTGCCCCATAATTTCTAGTTTTCATAAGCTCTAAGCTCCAACATCTATAGAATATATAGTCTCATATTTAAAATCAATATAACCTTGTCCTTTTAAGACAAATCATAGGCCCGATATACCTAGAAGCAATTGATTTTTAAATTGAATATATGAGTTGTAACCCATAATATCCGGATGCTCTCTATTCTAACGAAATGGATAGTACTCATTTGTCCATATGAATCATATGTACAAAATTTATTCTCATTTAATTCAGTGGTGTATATTTTTTTGATTAAAAGAAAAATATAAAAGAATAGAATTACTCATCCCGTCAGATTAGCCTTCAATACAATTAGACCGTGAAATGAATACTATGGAGAAGATTCCGTGGATAATATCCAGTCAGCAACAAGACAGAAACATTTCAAAGCAGAAGAAGCTCAACGGCTCCTTTCCAATTCGACCGTTACACTTAAACTGGGGGACTATACCTAATCTGCCCACCTCAGCGACAAGACAGAAACATTTCAAAGCAGAAGCAGCTCAACGGCTCCTTAATTTCCAATTCGACCGTTACACTTAAACTGGGGGACTGACTACCTAATCTGCCCACCTCGATCAGTGCCTTTCATCCATATACATACAAATGCATTCCTTCAAAATCCAACTACCTATACTTGAATCCCCGGCCGGCACTCAATAGCACCGATCAACTTCATAATCCATGACGGATCTCGGCAGCCCCTCCAGCAAGCACATGATCGGAGGGATGGTGAGCGTCCGCTCCGCCCCGTACGCATTCCAGCAGAAGGCGTCCAGAATCTCGTCTCCCACCGCCGGGAACAGCTCGACGTCGTTGAGCGTTATGTTGGTGCAGGGCACCGAATCGCTGCAGCCCAGATGAATCGGCGGCGTTCGGAAGTCATATGTGCCCTTGATGTCGGAGTAGAGCACGTCAGAGATGAAGACGGCGGAGGTCCGATTGACGCAGGGTTTGGCGAGGCAGTAGTACTGGTCGATGATGATCGGGTTTTTCACGGCGTCCATCTTTATGCCTTGGAAGACGACGCCGGAGACGGAGCCCGTGCCGCCCTGCCACGTCTTGATCCTAACTCCGTTGTCCGAATGCTTTATCACCGCGTTTCTCACCGTCACGTTCTGTACGCAGGCTCGAGAGTTCTGCTTTCCGAGGCTTCCTATGCTGAGGATGGTGGCGGGGGATTCCACAACCAGTTATTAGTGAGATTAACTAATATAACCGCAATAACTCCATGAATGTTTTTGGGTGCATACTGCTATTGGTTTCATTTAGGTACGGAAGAAGGCAAAGCAGAGTTCAAAAAAAAAATCATTTACTTGAGAAAAAGTAATTGTGAAAAGCTGAAAAGCTATGATGCAATTTTGCATAATAAAAGAGAGATTCCTTTATATAAATGTAAATAATATAGACTAAAATTAGATGAGAGATTTCATGTAATTATGCAAAGTTGAAGAGGTTGTGAGTAAATGACTTAAAATTCCAAAAGGTGGTGAACATAAATTGATTTTTAAGCTTAAACGTTTGCTCATTTTTAGCGAGGTCTCTCGTTCAATTCAAGTTGGCCCAGCCGTGCCAGGGAAAAGAATAGAGAAGCATCTCAAACTTTCATACGTGCTTTGCTCTGCTCAGGGACGCTCTTGCAATTGGACCGTTGTGATTATGGGTTGGATCTGTAATAATAATATCTTGTATATGAACTTGGTGGCTCACTTTTTCTAAGAAATTGGGAAGATAGATGAAAAAAAAGACTCTACTTAAACAAAAAGATGGTCTCTACTGAAGTCGGTGGCTCTCCCAGGGTACTCTCATCAGGGAAACTAAATTAGTCTTGTTACTATGACTGACCGAGACTATAATTTACTAAGGTTTGGTTGGCGCGATATTGAGAGCATCGCGCGGAGACACACCCTCCATCCGTCACTGTTTCATCTCAGTGTTTGCTGAGGGCACAACAGCTACGGCTAGGAGCGCAAAATAGTACTTCACCATTGTTTAATTTACGAAGATATATGGAGGGAAGGGAAGCTTGAGAGAATTTTGGAGAGAAACGGACTCTTAACAAAAGGAAAAGTTGGGGGGGAAACGCAGCGGTGGAAGGTCGCTTTAGGTGTGGGGGGCGGGCATACAATAATAATAATAATAATCGTCTGCTCATCACGATTTACAGTTTAAAAGACTTTTTCATTTAGCTCTTTTGTCCGCCCTGCGTTGTTAGCATGGAAGTCTGTCTTCTTGTTTAAAAAGGTCGGCATTGTTCACAATATTTATTCATTCAAAAAGTTGTTCTTTTGGGGGAGGGGGAATTGTGGTCTGACTTTTAGCAAGTTACTTCAGCCGGAGAATTACTCAGACTTTCTGTTTTCTTTCCGGCTGATATGAGAAATTATGGGTGGTGATATGTGCAAATATGTTTTGATTAATGGCGGCTCAAGGTTAATGACAGACTGAGAATGTTAATCTCAGACCGAGACTTTTAATGTCAAACCAAAATGGCGTTGGCGGAGGCGACGATGACGTTGGAGTTGGCGGCGGCGACGATGGCGATGGCGGAGGCGACGATGCCGTTGGCGGAGGTGATGATGGCATTGGAGTTGGCGGCGGCAACGATGGCGTTGGCGGCGGCGGTATTGGTGGCGGCGGCGTTGGCGTTGCTGGTGGCGGCTAAGGCGGCATGGCGAGCGGGAGCGCGCCGATCTTTTGGTACAGACGGTCGAATGAATTACCGAGACAAGCCTCCAGGATAAGGGTGATGCGGCGGTCCCGGAGTATCGACATGAAATCAACGACGGCCAGATGAACAAATCATCTGTTACCAGTTGGTACGTTCCTTTTTGGAACGAGGTGGCGATGGACTGAGCGTCTCCTAAGGCTGAATAGGGAATGGAGGGCGAATAGGGAATGGAGGGCGGAATCTCTGCTGGGCGGAAGAATAACTCGAAAAGCTCGTCACCGGCAGCATATTCCGTCGGTTCCAACAGGAAAAATGATCGGGCTGCTTTTAGTGGAAATGATGAGGAGAAAAAATGCTTAGATTTTCAAATCTTTGATTTGCAACAAATATATTTTTTGTAAACAAAATACATTTTTGCACAAAGACTGGCCCATAGCGTGACATGGCGGTTTTCTATTCGCGGAGCAAGCTGGGCATAGCCAATATAATGATTTTTTAGGCGAAGAGGACGATACTTTTTTCTGTTGCTTGTAGGAATATCTCTTTCGGGACGGACTAATGAGAAGAGCTGTGGCCAGAAAAATGATCTCTTTTATGATCAAAATGATCGGAAGAATGATAATTTAGTACTTGTTTGGCAGCATTTCTATCATTTTAAAAAAGCAAAAAATACTATTTTTCTTGTGATTGAAAAATTGATAATTTATGGACAAATATATATCCATAAAATATATTTTTTTTGTAAAGTTGAAAGAAGTATCACTTTTTCACTTATCAAGGGAAATAAAAAAAAGGTTATCATGTATTTAATTGCGCATTGTATATTTATTTTAGATTAGAGAAGAATTTTTTTTTTTAAATGAAAATATCCCTCCTACAAATTTATAATTGATCCTTTCGACGAATGCTGCAAAAGTCTCCAATTGCCGCCCTTAAAGTTAATTCTAATTCTTCAAGTTGCTGTTCTGGTTGCCTTGCCAAGCTTATCTCTGTCAACCGACCTTGCACCCATTCAGATATGCGACTTATTTGCATCCTACCAAGCTCTACAGAAATCTCCAATATCCTGCTACGGCTGTTTATCTTTGCTTCGGCCACATGCATTTATTCAAAGCGCCATTGTTGCCAACCTTCTGGACTGCCTCCATTTGGACCGACCTTTTCCTGCTACCGCCATTGGAGAGTTGGAGGACGACTACAACGCCGGAATTATTTCGGGCGGCAGAGTGAGATTGGAGGGATTTCGAAGATAGGGAGGAAGAGAAAGAGAGAGGAGAGACATTGTAGTGTACACGTAATCCTTCACACCCCTGCACCGTTATCTTTTCTCACGTGATTTGCTAAAAGAAAAAAAAAAGGACTTTAAAAAAGACAAAATTGTAATTTTTTTTTTTTTGCTAGTAATAGCACTCTTTAATTATTGCATATTCTCTCTCTAAACGTTGTTTTTTCTGTGAGTCAGTCCTTCGAAATTTTTTTAGGAGCGGGAGCTCGGACGCTGTCCAGGATGATCGCCTATGGATCGCGCATGGTGGCAAACTCTCGCTCTTTTCAAGTCCCACACATAAAATGTATCGCTTGGGGAGACTCATAATTGGCCCTAGACGAACTTCTCGGAACGACAGAAAAACACGTCCATTCCTTCACATTTATGTAAATAAAAAATCTGTCACATTTATATTGTTAATATACATGCACGAACAAATTAACAATGTAAACCGGCCCAGTGAGAAGTTCTCGGTAATTATGCAGAATAATTACAAATGGTACCTGATTCCATGGCTTGGCCCGCATGTCACATTTTCAATTTCCACATTCAGGCTACCTGATCCTATGGATATGCAGTCGTCTCCTGTTGGAGAGAAGAAGGTTTTCAAATCAAATAAAGCTTAAATCTTTATAATCGAACTGAAACTGCAGCGCTGAAACTAATCAATATATATACCATTCGAAATTACAGAATTGTAAATTCCAACATTGTATGTGTTCTCCACATGAATTCCGTCGGTGTTGGGGCTGAGCGCCGGAGAATTAATGGCGATAGAATCTATGATGACATTCCTGCAGTTGTCAAATCTGAAGTGAAACTGGGGACTGTTCCTGACTTTGATTCCAGAAACCGTTAGGTTTGAACTCATGAAGAATCTCATCGCCTGTCATTCGTTAGAATCATGCAAGATTTTATAAATGTTGTTCTGTTTCTGAGTGAGAAATTAAGACGCGGATCTTGTAGCTTACCACCGGGCTGTCGCAGTTTCCGGCCAAAGTCGTCCCGTTGATCCCCTGTTTACGGCAAAAAGAGTTCAGATATGAATCAATATTGATCTTCGAAAGGTTAATGATTGTTACCTTGTGAGGTTTGCAGGGCAAATCCCACCATTTTTGTCCTCTTCCGTCGATCAGCCCTGCTCCCTGTAGACTCAATCCATCAGCTCTGTAGAAGACAAGCCATTGTCTTCTGCTGTTGTTCTGAGGCCATGAATCGGGGCCGTCCGGGGGCATCACGACGCCGTCAACCTACAATCTCCGTCCACCGCCGTCATATAGTATCGTGCGAAATCAAACTATAAAGCTCTGTTTGGTGCTCCTGTAGTGTTTTCACCGGAAAATTGGAACTCTCCAATTTTGGAGCTCTCGCAGGAAATGCCAAAACCCAATTTTGACCCTCATTTCTCACCGGAGCTCCATTTTTCACGGAGCCTAGCATCACGAGAAGTGTTAAGAGTTTTGTAATTAGTACCTGGAACACAATTCTGCCTTCGCAGGGACCGGCGAAGATGATCGATCGAATCATGAAGGAGCGGCCCGACGGAGCGTGGACAACCCCTGCACCTGATGACTGGCAGGCTGAATCCCAAGCATTCCTGAATGGTTCGGTGTCGTCCGCGACACCGTCGCCCGCCGCGCCGAATGTCATTACGTCGAACACGTTTGTCGGAAGGGAAGGTGGAGACGGCAACGGAGGTTCTGCCATTGATGGAGGCAGCGCAATGCTGCCGCTATTGCTGTGGCGGTGGTGGTGGGGTTTTGGGTGGTAGATTCTTCCACAAACAGGCAGAGAGAATGAAAAGACTAGGGAGAGAAGAAGGAAGTGAGGAAAAATCTTGCTTTGGAGCTTCATTTGAGGGAATGTGTTGAGAAGGGAGAGAAGCTCTGTGGGGTATTTAATGAGTTTGGGGAAGACGGAGGGGGTGGTTGCGGTGGTCGCTTTCTTTGGGGGCTAGGCCTGCCCTTCGAAGTGGGATATGGAGAAGATGACTGCACTTTGAGCAAACAGAGGATCGAAGGTTAATATGTGGTGAGGAATGTTTGGGAATTATTGATTAGTTTTATAGACACGGGGATATATATATATATATATATATATATATATATATATATATATATATATTAGAAGGCCGGCGGCTTTTGTTAGAACACTTTAAGCATGATTCTGTGACATTGGAGCAGTAGTATTGTAATGGCGGCAAGCAACGGTGGTGAACCGGCCTTCTCCAATCATGCATGCTTTTGGAGAATGTGGAGTCTGCATTACTTCATAAGATAGAATTGAGGCAGTGAGAGGAAGAGAGAGAGAGAGAGAGAGGGTAGAGAGAGAGGGTAGAGAGAGAGAGAGAGAATTAATTTTGAAATACTCAGAAGGTCGTCAGAGATGTTCTTTCGTTGTCGAACAAAGATATCGAATGCTTAAGTCTAAAATTGGTCTGCGGATTACAATTTGTAAACTAGAAAAAATTGGTCTGCGGATAGCCATTTATGATCTGCGGATAACATTTGCGTTAATGCAATCTAGTTCTTGTGAGGAAAATAAGTCTAATCTCTCCTTCCAGTTTGTGTAATCACGAGGAATTTCCTCTGATTTGTGAAAGTGTCGAGAATTATCCCTGAATTTACAAAGTTAATTTATAAGACAACATCATCCACCTTGAATACATGTAAATTTGTATGGAGAAGATGTTTTTATAATTTCAAAAGAAAGGGAGTTAAATCACTAATTAGTGGGATACCTCCCCCCTCTAAATTTTCCCTGTTTAGAAAAATGTCTTTTTCGTTAGAAATATGGATGGAAAATGATAAAATCAGCCAATTTATTTTCTGATATTTTAATTTTATCATTTTATAATGATTTTAGACTTATTACAAAGGATAAAATGCAACCCACCATTTTTAATGTAAAGTTATTACAAAAGGTAAAATTGGAATATCATAAAATAATTTGCCATATTCGATCAATTTTCATCTATATTTCTAAAGGAAAAGGTCATTCCTGTCAATGTAGAGTCATTACAAAGGGTTTGTATACTTAGGAAACTTAGAGATATGGTAAATATAATTTCGAAAGATAGAGCGGTGCAACCTGTAATTATGTAAACTCTCAGGGGGAGGTCCCGGTAATTAATCATGTGTGTGCGTTGTGTGTGTGTTATGTGCGTGTGTGTTATGTGCGTGTGTTATTTGTGCGTGTGCAAAGATATATATAAACACAACTTTACAATTTTTTGTAGTACACATTTCATATAGTGAAGTTTGTGTATCCGGCCTCATGCACATATTGTAGATTTATCATAATCTTATTGATTAATCCTCCCATACAGGTACATGTAGCTTTTGTATACATTTCATACACTGAAGCATTTGTATCCTCCTCATACACATGTAGACTTTTCATAATCTATT
The DNA here is from genome assembly GCA_033032865.1 of Dactylorhiza incarnata. NCBI lineage: Eukaryota > Viridiplantae > Streptophyta > Magnoliopsida > Asparagales > Orchidaceae > Dactylorhiza > Dactylorhiza incarnata. The sequence goes on along the minus strand of JAWHQI010000268.1, from coordinate 1,400,281 downwards.
GATTAATCAAAGCACTTAATTAAGGCTCTATTTGGGGGGACTTATTTACGCCGGTCAAGCGGTTACGACCACATGAACCGGACCTTAATTAAGGTCCGGTTCATGCGGTCGTAACCGCTTGACCGGTGAAAATAAGTCCCCCCAAACGAAGCCTAAGTCTATCTGTACATTAAATTTTTTCATATTTTTTCACACCAATTTTTGTAGATTAATCATATCTTGCACATGCGCGCGTCCACGTCCACGCACACATACAACCCGTTACAGGTGGGACCGAGATGAACCCACTACCTCTTAACTCAGAGATAAAAGCAGCATAATATCTAACGCATTACTTTCTTTGTGAGCTTCTTGCATTCATGTATTGTTCCAATTGCCCTCTAAAATCTTTCACCCCTGTGGTGGGACCCTTCCCCGGACCTTTGCTGCGCGGGGATGCTTTGTGCACCGGGCTGCCCTTTTATATGTGTTTCACCAATGCTCTGGATGCTGAATGAATAAAGCATGATTATGTGCACATAAATCGAAATGGATTCTTGGGTCTGCCCTGTCTGATGTCTTTGACTTTGATTTGAGGGCATGATTCCGCAGCAAACGAGACGGTATAGGGGGGCACTATTTCAGTGGTACTCTGTGAGCAGCCACTTTGTGCACTTATTGTCAAAGATTAGGTCTTTCTCCTCTGAGAGAAGCCGCTTTGTGCATAATACAAACGCGACCGTATATTATAGTCTTAAGATTATGTGAATTATTACACCATCAAATTAATTAAGTAGGCAAAAAATATATAATAGCTTAAATCAAGAAATATATATATATATATGCATGTATAAGTAGGCAAAAATAATCTCCCAAGGGAAGATGGGGACAGAATGACTTCGGGGAAGATACCACCACCACGCTACTCCATCTTCATTCTTCTCTCACTTTCATGCATGCATGGGACCAACAAATTGCAGGCTTGGATAATGTCTACAAATTCAACCATTGTGGCTTACTTTTGACAAACACAAAGTATGTGTGCATGCTTTAAAGTTTAAACTCGTATAAGACACGCACGGACATTTTTTTCTTCTTCCCTGCTGTTATTAGTAACGTGTGCATCAAAACAGTACCCTAAAATTATGAATACCATGATCTGTAATGTGTTCGAGATGTAAAATTATCAAATGATTATGAAATGTATTCGAGAATTTAAAATTAAAGATAAAATGATGAGTATTTTCTTCGATAATGCAATAATTAACAATACATCCGCAATTGAATCTTTAGGAACAGATTTAAGCCATAGGTTAAATGGTATATTTTTTTTTCATACTTGTGTGCGTCATGTTTTAAATTTAATTATTCATGTTAGTTTATCTTTTATGAGAACTTGTACTAATAAAAGATATTAATAACAATCTAAGCTTAGATTTAAATTTTATGGATTGTGAAAATGTAAGTATTTTGAATTTTAATTATGTTTTTACAATTATATATTATGATCAATTATTGAACTCGTGGTCACAAGAAGACACTATGCAAACTCAAACAGCAGATGAGCTCAAAAATACAATTTATGAAGTCGCTTCTAGAAAAATCACAAACATTTAGTTCTTTAAATGAATTTTGATACATTTTTGAGATTTCATGAGCACTACTATAGTAGAAAATTTCAATCTATTATAATGATGGAAAAGTAAAATGAATGCATATCATATTTTGGCCTTAAGGGTCGTGATCGATATACTAACTATTCAAGCTAGTGCCATACCTTAGGAGGCAGCATTTTCTCGGTACGTTCGGACAAAATTGTCATCGCCTAAAACAATCATTTAGCCCCATCGCCTCAGAAAAATTTCATTTTAAAGCTAAACACAAACAAGGTTTCAAGGGTGAGGTTGGATGTTCACAAATAAAGTTCATGATGGCCACCATCACGCCAGACATACCCTAAAGGTCGTACAAAATGTGTGTGTATATATATACCATCTTTATTTACATCATGCTTCTTCTAATATCTCAGTTTGGTGGGAGTGATCATGAAGTTATGCTGCATTCAAGAGGGAATTGATGAAGATAGATGAATAAGTTCTGCTTGCTAATCAATTTTGTTGATTTTTTAGAGCATTGTCATTATTGTAGCAATACTATTTATTTAGTCCAATATCATATATGCAAAAGAAAAAAAAAATGACCCTAGTATAATTTTTGGTCGAATATGGGCTTAACCATTGGTGCGTGTAGTTGCAAAGCATGTTGGCAGTTTGTCTAGGATCGAGTACGTACATTTATGATGTTTGTAGATGTCAGTAGTCTGTATGTTTCAACCATGGCTGAGTAAAGCTTAAGAATTGTCGACTCCCACTTGATAATTTTTTTTTTAAATCTTATGTACGAAACTGGTAGATACAATGTGAAAATTTCTAACATGATATAGAGATTGTTAATTTGAGCAGCGAGTTATTCTCATGTCAGTCTGATAATGTGAAAAATATTTTGGCACAAAAATATCATGTGATTGATCCTCACGCATATAAGCTTAAGCTATATTATAAGTAAGGCATAAGTTTAGGAAGGCTAGCATGTTACTTATAACAAAAGGAGAAATAGTTTAGTGGGAAGATACATATGATATGTGCATGGATAGAATTAAGTATGATGAATACTATAGTGGGTATATTATATGCATATATATATACATAATTCTGCAATTGGTGTGCAACTAGATTACCACTCATGGATTCCTCAACATTCTTTATGAGGCCTTTCTACTCCAAGTATATTAGCATGAATTCAGAATTTAAAACTCAGAAATTTTTAGGATAATATAAGTTAGTGCCATTTATAAGGACTCCCCTCTATACTTGCTAAATTATAGGTTGCACCCCTCTTACTTTTGAAATTACAAAAATCTCCCGCATAAGTCAAGAAAAATATAAACTTACGGGCAAAGTTTTTGTAATTTCAAAAATAAGAGGGGTGCAACCTATAATTATGCTAACTTCAAAGGAAAGTTTAGTAATTTTCCTATAAGTTATTTTGACTTTGAGTTAAATGTTTGTTGCACATGTTAATATTTAGGATGGCTTCAAATCAAAAGTTAAATATGAACTAGATTCAAAATTCATCTCATTAAAACTCTTTAAAGTTGCACACATTCCTCATTATCACGGACAAGGTTTTAGAATCGATTTAGGATCGAATTCATGCACCATGCGCCCCTTATGGATGTTGAGTTCTTTCACTATGATTAAGAAACTGTGTTGTTGAGTGAGGCTTGTTGCATGACATTTTATGATGTTAGAAACAAAAAAACTCATGTTTGTAGAACAAAAGAGTGAATTTAGCAAATTAGGTCTTTTCATAAAACACATTTTCTAGTTTCAAGCAACCGAATGGGCAACCATACAAACTATAAAGCATGTACAACAATTGAAATAGTTGTGTGAAACAATGCATATTGTTTACAGGCAACAAATCAGCTGTGTGTTTTGCAATAACAAAGCTTTGCTTCCACATTACAAAACAATCAGCAAGATTGTCCTAAGCTTTTCTCTGTTTTATGCAGATCATGAACAGAGGATGATCCTGATTTGGTCCTAACTTCTTGCTATATAGTGGAATAGTAATGTGAATTTGAAACCTTCAAAGGTTGCTCTACAGCAGGAAAATCACAGCATGCACTATATTACTTTAATGTAAAAAAAACAATTATCTGCCCCCCCCCCCCCCCCCCCCCCCCACCCCACCCTATCCCCAGTCGACAAAAGGAAGGGGAGGATAACCACCTTCGGGAGGAGGTCTCAGAGATGGAGGCAAGTCGCCCCATGAGATTCCCATGTGACTTCCAACCGCATTTCCTACAAACACGAAAACTAAATCAATATCCCGACAAAATACTTAGTACGATTTCTATTGAGAGTTGAGAGAAATTTAGCAAGTGAAAGTAAAAGCAATGATAGAGCTGTGAGTTTGATGCCTATTTGGCAAGTTTAAGGCGGTTCAACTAGAATCCAGTAACATTTTTGCCTTATCATTTGGAAGCGATTATGTCATGTAACTTGAGACATTAACAGAGGTTGGTTGAAATGTTAATAAGATGTAAAATTCAACGTACTAGATTCGATGTTTTGGAGATGCCTTGTATTCTAGTTTCTTCGGGAAAAAACCCTGGATCAACATTCTTTACATGGAACTCAGACCGATGGTGCCCAAGCTTATCGTAATAGGGGTATTATGGTAATTTTGCTCATTGCAAAACCCTAGATATATAAAGGATCTTCTGTTTCACTCTATTTAGTCGGCGGTTCTCTAATTCCGGCGACTTTCGTACCATCCTTCTCTAATTTTAGTGAAACTATCTGAAGATTCTGAACATAGGTTGTTCTGACCAAACAGCAGAAATTTTGCTGCATTTACTCTCTAACATTCGAATAATTCACCTGACGTGCCGAGTCAAAGAGCGACAACGGAAGTACACAGATTTAGAGATCTAGAGTTGCCGGAATCGGATTAGATTTTCGAGCAATCAGCAACTCTTACAGTTTGTACCATGACTGAACCATAATGTTTCTTATACTTAATTAACAGCTTGAATAAATCAAATTGGGGGCAGTTAAACTTTTGCATCAACGATTGCAGAAATTGTTTAATACTTCATGAGCTTGAATGGCTGAAGCTTTTCATGCTTAATGTTAATACTGAATAGCTTTGCAATGATGTTACTATATAACAAGGAATGCATTGGAGACAGTAATCTCCACTTTAATGTCATTAAAACACTGGGATATATGACTTGCAGACTATTAAACTGTTTGATTCAATATAATGTGCAGAAGTTAAAAAAAAAACTCTTAATGGATGGCCTGAAAGACATTTATGATTTCATAATGATTGAATTTCAAATAAGGTTGAATGTCAGGGACATGCCACTTTGGGTTTTACATGTCGTATATAGCATTTAACTTCTAAATCTACTAAAATGATATAGCATTCCTAAGAAACAGTTTGCAAATGCTAGTGTCGGAAGCATGGAGTCTCTATGTGCATGGTATTCGGTGACGATCAAATTTTTTTGTGCAGTATAAGGCAGTGAAAGTACCTCCAACAAGTGGATGTGATCCTCCGGTCGTTGCACAATCCAGGGGGTGGCACCTTCAATCGATGCACAATCTCCTCCCATTTGAAAATAATATTATAATTTTTTTTTAAATTTGTATATTTTATTTTATTTCAATTTAAAATAATTATAATAATAGAATCATTGGATGATTGTGATGAGTTTGATGGTGTCATCTTCAAATATCGAGTTCCTAATATATCGGCTGATTTTTTCTATAACGATTTTTGTGGATTTAAATCAGTGTCGGGGCATTCTCCTGGCAACCATATTTTGATGGTTGGCGTGGGGCCAAAGAGGTGGAAATGAAGATGCGACAAGGTTGTGGGAATGGGGCTGCGAGGTCAATTTGTTATCGGCGTAGGACTAGCTCCAGGGTGGGGCGAGAGAAAGGAATCGGCATGGAGAAAAGAGAGGATGATAGTTTTGGGATGAGGCGCAATAATACTGATGGGGACTGGCGAGGGTGGCTCGGGGCTGGGGTGAACTGTCGAGGGCGGCGTGGAGCTATGAAATGTGGACACGGTCATCGGATGTTACGGCCGTGCGAGAGGACGATGATCGTATCACTGCGAGTAGGGTCGGGCCTGGATATGAAGGGGTAAAGATGGGGCTATCGACATTAGCGGTGGCGCTGGTTGGTAATGATTCTTTGACTGGGGGACTATTGACAGAGATGGGACTTCATTGCTTTTAATTTTGAAATCCATTTGAGGTCTATAACTTCCTTCTCTTTGGGCCTTGTGGTTAGATACCAAGTATCATTCTTGGTAATCATCTTGATTTTTTCTTTCATTTCTTTCTTCCATACTTCATATTTTGCGGCTTCTTCATATGTCCCCGGTTCATGTTTAGTATATAAAGCAAGTTCGCATTGTTCATATATTTCTTCTAGACTTCTCATTCTTCGTGGAGATGGTGAATCTGAGCCTATGATGCACTTTAATGCAAAATGATGTGAAAATGAAGTACATATGCAACTACTATGCTATATGGATCCTATGATGCACTTTAATGCAAAATGATGTCATAGAGTATGATAAGGCAAACTAAATTTCTGGACAACAATTTAATATTTCTGAAACTAAAAAATGAGATTTTATTTATTTATTTATTTTGGCTCAAAAGAAAACCAAACGGCACATTATAATTTAACTCTAAGTCAGTCTGATTCTGATACCACTTGATGTGCTTGTAGTTACACCTGATGAGATGAATGCAATGCAAATATAATTATAGAAGTAATTTAAATTAGAGAAAGTGGTATTAGATTCAACAAATTAAATTTGAAGCGCAATTTGCACATAATTAGAAATTTAATTTAATTTAGCCACGCAAAACATTTGATGATCGGCAATCCTGCTAAGATCAGTATGAACCAAAATAGTAAACTAATTGTTCGAGATAAAACCAATTTTGTAGGAAAAGAAAAAACAACTAAATCTCCCTCAAAAACAAGATTGCATACTCTAACTAGATAGGCGAACCAAAAGAATAGGAAAGATCTCACCGGGTATGAAAAGGTAGGGTAGGATGGTTGATGGAAGGTCAGGGGGAAGACGAGAGATGCCTCACACAAACAGTGTAAAGGCAGCGGCGACTTGCAAGGACGGTGTCGTGACAAGGTAGAGGAGGTGGGTTGACGCATAAATCTGTGGAGAGACAAAGGAGAAAGAAAATTTGAGACAAAGATAGGGAGAAAAAACGGAAAGGGGAAATAATCAATGTTTCGGTTGTATAGGCAGTTGCTTCTTTAAAATAGGGTTCCCCGTTTCCTTCTTTTTCTCCGCTGCATAGGGAGTTTGATGTAGACCGAGAGGTCGAATCTGAGTTTCACTCGCTTAATCCCGCTCGACGTTTGACCTTTGAAAATTAGTGAGTCGTTTTGAAAAGAGATTCTCAAGTGTTTTATGGTTCGATTCGAATCAACATTTGTATCCTTCACAAGCTTAATCACAAATAGCAATTTATGAATAACGACAATAAAAAGCAACACAAATATCTGAGGCAAGCTTATAATTAATTAAACGGATTGCACAAGACTATGTTAATAGATGAAGCAAGAGAGGCGGCAGAGTTGCCCAAGCATATGCCAATCTACAGCAAGGCACATGTCATTTCAAGTCCATTTGCACTGTCAAGTTGTCTGCAATATAGTTGGAGGCGGAAAGACTCCCTGACGTTCAGTCGGATGAAGTCTGGCAGTCTGCGAAACGGCTAATGGCGGCACAGTGACATAAGGGTAAGGGTACAGTTGTCGTCCACTGGAAGGAGTCGTATAATGATGGCTTCGTCACCGTAATAGGCCGTTGAGGTCGACGGCGACCTGAGGGCGGAAGGATGTCCTCGACAGGCTAAGTGATGGCGGTTGTAGTCGAGCGCAGGGTGGCCTGGCGACGTCGATTTGTTTGGCAAGGATTTGTCTGTTTGTACCCATCGATGCTGAAGACGCCTTTGAGGTCGACGGGGAAGACGTGTTGGAGGTTGTCTCTAGGATGTCAGACTAACAAGGGAAACAACGAAGTCGTTTCTCTGTTCTCTTCCGGATCCCTTCTTTATCCATGCAAGGGATGTTTTATAAATAGGGACTTTTGATTCTTGTCTTATTTGCTTAATGTCATTTTTAAATATTACCAAAAGAATCAATTACATACCTTTTAATGTTTTGTCCAAAAATATTCTTCCCTGGAGCTTTCCCAATTTTTAAGCAATAAAATAAAAATCTTCTAATTGGAATCATTTCCACCTTTAGTCATATGTGTCCTTAATTAATTAAACTTGCATGTTCCGTCCTAGCTACTCAGAATTGTTGAACCATTTATTCAAGGTCTCTCATCGGATGGTCAAACCGATGAGTCGAAAAACTTCAAGATTGGTGCTCAGGAAAAAGAAAAACATACGTGATATAAAATAAAATAATAACGAAAAAAAATGATAACTGACGCGTGATGATATCACGCGTCTTAAGAAGCGGCGGAGGATGCATCAATTCCCCTGATATTGACAGAGCTCGACCCCGGCGAGAACTCACAAAGACTGGCAACGGAGAGACTTGAGCAGCATCGCTGTAACTCGGCAGTGTTAATCCAAGAGCTATCAGTAATGTCTCGTCCTTGCAATGAAACCAAATATCGTTGGTACGTCACATGGCGAGTGTGAAACTCTCAGACATCAAGATCCTAGTCTATCTCCTCAGCGGTAGGTGTCGACACTAGTACTAAGTCAGGTGGTATGTCTGGGGCTGCAATAGGTGGACTGAGGCTGGAACTAGGTGGCTCTCCATAGAATGGCGTCAGATCAACCACGTTAAATATTGGCGAAGAACCAAATTCAACGGACAAATCTAGGAGATAGATATTCTCACCTATGCGCTTCCGAACTTGAAATGGACTAAGCTTTCGTTGTTATAGCTTATGATATGTTCCTTGAGTAAATCAATGACTCCTAAAATAAGCAAACACCCAATCTCCTTCTGAAAAAATATAACTCCCGGCGATAATGATCAGTCATGGATTTATAATTTTCAGAAGTCGCTCGGAATTTATTAGCAATATTTTATACGATTTTTTTAAATAGTCAATATGAGATTGCACATCGAATGAAATACGTTCATGAGATGGTAGGGAGTGGCGATCAAGTAGGTGAGTTATAGAAAACCTATAGATAATCTCAAAAGAAGATTTATTAGTGGAACGATTTTTAGAATTATTAAATGTGCATTCAACTTGTGAAAGTATAGATCTCATTATTTTGGATTCTCCCCAGTTAAACACCTAAGAAGGTCCTATTAACTACCTCAGTATGTCCATCGTTCTAAGGGTGATAAGCGCTACTAAACTCAAATTTGGTGTCGGCCCCACAGTGTTTTCCAAAAATACCATATAAAACGTGTACCCTATCTGATGTGATCGACCTAGGAATGTCATGCAACCTAACGATTTCTTTAAAAAAAGTTCAGCGACGTGTACAACACTGAAGGTTTTTTCCTACACTATGAAATGCGCCATTTTTGAAAAACGATCTCTTACCACAAAAATTGAGTCTACTTTCCTCTGAGTATGAGGAAGTCCTATTACGAAATCCATCGAAATGTCATCCCACGACCTCTCAGGTATCTGTAGGGGGTGTATAATCCAGCGTTTTGTGTGTGCCCCTTTTACAACAGACATGCCGTGCAGTGCCTAATAAGCACAATGACATCTTGTTTCATATTCGGCCAATAATATCTAGTACTAGTTAGATCTAATAATTTGGATTGCCCCACGTGTCCACCTAACCCGGAGGAGTGAAGCTCCCTAAGTAGCGTCATTTGAAGGGGTCCTTCGCAGATGCAAAGATGGGTCCCCTTAAATAAATATCTCACACTCACTACATATTGAGTATTAAGATCAATCCCACTATGTTGACACGAGGCCCAAATGTCATGAAAGAAAGGGTCAGTGGTATACAAGTCACGCTGTGAATCTAAATTAGTAATGTGAGGTTGCAGGGTGACTAGTAAATGTGAGCAACGATTAAGTGTGTCGGCTACTCGATTCGTGACTCCGGGTTTGTGCTTTACGTGGAAGATAAATTCTTGGAGATAAGCAACCCACTTGACGTATCGTCTAATCTCTCTTTGGGAGTTCAAATGTTTTAGTGCCTCGTAGTCTGTATTCAGCGCAAACTTACGTTGGATCAGGTAGTGCCTCCAGTGGCGGAGAGCCTGAACGATAGCATAAAACTCTATGTCGTACGTGGAATACCTAAGTCCTTGCTTCATTCAACTTCTCACTAAAAAATATTATAACCATCGTGACTCAATACTGCGTCAATGCCTATAATTGATGCATCACAGTCAACCTCGAAAATTTTATCAACATCAGACAACGCTAATACAAGTGCACTAATAAGTTTTTCCGTAACCAATAGAAATGTGCGCCTTGCTTCCTCAATCCAATTAAATAACTCAGTTTTAAGCAATCAGTGATGAACACAATCAGTGTACTAAAATTTCGAATGAAACTTCGATAAAAAGATGTTAACCCATGAAATCCTCGAGCCTCAGTGTTACACTCGCATATTCGCTAAAGCGGTCAACTGTTACACTCGCATATTCGCTAAAACGGTCAACCTTCGTCGAAACCACCGGAGCGCGCTTATGGAAGCCGCCGTGATTATTTCTTTTGTAATTAAGTTGTATTAATTACTTGATTAATATTAATTAAATAATATTAATTAGATTAGATTAATATTAAATGTAATGTCTTATTAAGTATGCCCTCCCTCGTCTATATAAGGAGGAAGGGTAGGAGTGTTTTGATTATCTTGGATGTATGAAAGAAGTTAGGATTGTTCCCTAAGTTTCCACTCTCTTCTTCCTCCTTTCTTCTCCCTCACCACCGTCGGCCCCCTTCCCTTGTTGGATTCCTCTCGGAAAAATATCAAAATTGCAACACATAAAGAAGAATGCCTTCACCCCTACCGTCGTAGAACCTCCTGCTCCTGCCCCAGTGCTCGAAACAACACCTTGCGCAGTCCAGCCAGACGAGCAACCCGTCCACTTACGCATTGACTTCAATTTCCTGCGCTCGACATCGCCGACGATCTTGCATCTCGTCTAGCGTGTTGCTCGACTCACCCCATCCATGTAGGGCATTCCGTCTGCACCTCTCATTTCCTCTCCTTCCTCTCTGCCACCCTGCTCCAGGACCATCTCATCGTAGCCCATCAATCCCCACCCCCACGTCGCTGCCAGTTGTGTCGCTTCCGGCAATGAAAACACACGCCCACGGGCATTCTTATCGCTTCCCCAGCCGCCCTCTCTCGATCCTTCGGTTCGCTGGAGTCACGCGAGCTTCTCTTCCTTCTGTGTCGGCGGCACCTCCAGATTTCAGGCTTCCTTCCCCTCCCTCCACGCCGACTGTTACCGACTTGTAGGAGGGAGAACCACCATGGCGCGTGTACGCACGACAACCGCGCGGATCGGGGAAGGCGACATGCAGGCCGATGTCGTCCGACGGCAATGAAGGCGACATCGTGGACGACGGCGGTACCGGACTGCTTGCGGATGGAGGCGTGGGGCAATCTTAGAGTTCATCATTTTGGGGAAGGGTATTTTGGGGTACTTGGTTGTGGGGCCTTATAGTATAAAAGGCTTTGATTGTAACCTAATCATCATCTTTGGATCAATTGAGTAATTGGGGTTGCTCCCCTTCTTCTCTTCTTCCTCTCTCTCTCTCTATCTTCCCTCCCCCGTCTCTCTCTTTTCCCGCTCACTCTTGTTGTCGCCCCGCTGCCGTCCACCGACAGCGTCGCCGAGGCTCACTCTCGCTCGCTATTGTTCTCACTGCCGCCCGCCGATACCCTAGCGGTATCATTGGTCCGACCTACCGCTCCGCCCGCCACCGTGCCGCCGGAACCTCGCTACCATGACCGTCACCAACCGCCAAACCCTCGCGACCTCCCTCGACGCAACGGAGGATCTCCGCGCTCGCACCGACACCCACGCGGCAGACATCTCAGATCTGCGTGCATCCTTGGCCTCCATCCAGGCCCTCGCTCTCGCCAATCAGAACACCAACGCGGCCATCCTCGCCCGCCTCGAACACCTCTCGCCCACCTCCCCCCTCGCCGCCGCATCCACGTCTACTCGGGAGGGCGGCTCGATCTTGGGACACCCCCCCCCCCCCGCCCCGCAACAGCCATCCCTGGCAGCCGAACCACGCCTCGCGGCCCCGCCTCCGCCGCCCGGCCGACCGCCTCTCGCATTAGAGCTGCCGTCTTTTTCCGGGGTTGACCCAATGGGATGGATCGCTCGCGTCGAGCAATTTTTCGACCTCCACTATACCCACGACGATAACAAGGTGGGCACTGCTGTCGTCGGCCTTTCGGGCTCCGCCCTGCATTGGGCGTGTTGGCTTCACCAAGTGCAACCCCATATTTCTTGGGCCGAATTGAAACATGAAATGATTCAGCGCTATGACGCGCGTCACTCCGGCTCCTCCATTGAACGCCTCTGCAGCATTTGCCAGTCCGCCGACCTGGATAGCTATATTGATGAGTTTGTGGCACTGGTCTCCCACGTCCTGGGGCTCCCACCGGACCACTATTTGGGTTTCTTCCTCCAAGGGCTGCTACCCGCCATTCGCTCTCTCCTCCGCACCCATCATCCCCACACTGTCTCGGCCGCGATCGACCTCGCTCGCGCCGTCAAGGCGGATCTGGGCATTCGCCACCCTCCCCCGGCTTACCATCCGCCGCCTCGGCCGGCCCCTTCTCGTGACGCGGCGCCTCGGCCATTTCAACAAGGTGGCCAGCGGCCGGGCCGTCCCACTCACCACCGTTTCTCTGATAGCGAGTACAACGACCTTCGCCGCAAGGGCTTGTGTTTCCGGTGCCGCCAACCTTACTCACCCAACCACGTCTGCTCAGTCAAAGAATTTCATGCTCTGTTTGGAGACGACACGACCACGGAGACGCTGGTCGAGGACGATGAACTGCCCTTATCCGACGCCACCGAACCGCTCCTTAACCCCACCGAGCCATTCCACTGCCTGGAGCTTCCCTACTTCTCGGTCGGCGGCATCACAGGTCCTCACACGATGAAACTCCAAGGCCGCATTCAGGACCGTGACATTGTTATCATGATTGACAGTGGCGCGAGCCACAACTTTATCTCGGCACACCTAGCGCGCGATCTCGCTCTCGCCCACCTCCCATCCGCGGAATTCACGGTTTGCTTAGGGTACGGTCGCCGATGCCCGACACAGGGCCTGTGCCAAGCGATCACGTAACTGCTGGTCCGTGCTCCATCACGACTGACTTCTACATCTTCGGGTTGGGCGGCATTGACGCCATCTTGGGAGTTGCTTGGTTGCATACGCTGGGCGACGTTCGAGTAAATTGGGCAAAGATGACGATGAACTTTCAACAGGGGTCGACGTCGTGCTGCCTTACGGGTGACTCCACCCTCCTGCGGACGCCGGTATCATTCCGGGCCCTTCAACGCACCTCGTCGGTAAACTTCTCTGCATGGCTATGGCTCTTGGAGGGCGACCAAGAAGATCCGCAACCACTACCGGACGACCTCCGGGGCATATTGGACGAGTTTGCCGAAATTTTCGTGGCCCCGACCGGCCTGCCCCCGGTCCGCCCCACGGACGACGCTATCGTCCTTCACCCGGGGACAGCAGCGGTGTCGGTTCGACCGTACCGCTACGGACACATTCAGAAAGACGAGATCGAACGCCTCGTGCGGGAGATGCTTTTGGGGGGCATCATTCGGCCTAGTGCAAGCCCCTTCTCCAGCCCGGTCCTCCTAGTGCGGAAGAAAGATGGCAGTTGGCGTTTCTGCGTGGACTATCAGGAACTCAACAAAGCCATAGTCGCCGACAAATACCCGATTCCGGTCATTCAGGAGCTCCTGGACGAGCTCCATGGCGCCACCTTCTTTACAAAGCTGGACCTCTGCTCCGGCTATCATCAGATTCGCGTGCGACCGACGGATGTTCCCAAGACTGCATTTCGTACTCACGATGGCCACTTCGAGTTCCTGGTCATGCCGTTCGGCTTGAACAACGCCCCGGCAACCTTCCAAGCTACGATGAACGACATTTTTCGGCCGGTACTCCCCAAACATGTTCTTGTATTTTTTGATGATATATTGGTGTATAGTCCCAATTGGCAGGAACACCTCCAGCACGTCCGGGCTACCCTCCGCACCCTTCGCGGCCACAACCTCGTCTTAAACCGGAAGAAGTGCTCCTTCGGAGCCACCTCGGTTAGTTACCTAGGCCACACGATCTCGGCCAACGGGGTGGCCATGGAGGCCGACAAGATTGCAGCAGTGCTTCACTGGTCGACCCCTACATCTGTCCGCGAGGTGCGCGGCTTTCTGGGGTTGACCAGCTACTACCGTCGGTTCATTCAAGGCTATGGGACGTTAGCCCGCCCCCTCACCCAATTACTCAAGCTTTCGGAGGAGGGCCAATTTCTATGGTCGGCGGCGGCCATGGCGGCATTTACGGCTTTGCAGTCGGCCCTCGTGCACGGGCCGGTCTTGGCTATGTCGGACTTCCAGCAGCCCTTTGTGGTCGAATGCGACGCGTCGGGCACCGGTGTCGGCGCGGTCCTCATGCAGTCCGGACGGCCAATAGCTTTTACAGCCGGGCCTTCTCCTCCACCGTTCGCAGTCGTTCGGCATATGAGAATGAACTAATGGCCTTGGTCTTTGCGGTACAGCACTGGCGACCGTATCTACTCGGTCGGTCGTTCGTGGTCCGGACGGATCACCACAGCCTCCGCTACCTCCTCCAACAAAAAATCGCCACACCGGCACAACAAGTTTGGGTCGCCAAGCTATTGGGCTACGACTTTTCGATCGAGTTCCGCTCCGGTAAAACCAACCGGGCTGCTGATGCGCTTTCTCGCCAACCGCACGCACCAGAGTTGACTGCCATTTCTCGGCCGGTCTGGGAAGAGGGCTCCGGCATTCAGGAGGGCGTCAAGCAAGACCCTTATCCGCGATCCGCACGGCCCTCATCGCCGACCCGGCGGCGCATCCTTCCTATTCACTCATTGGAGGCCGGCTGTTCTACCGCGGTCGTTTGGCGCTGTCCGCATCCTCCACTTGCATTCCTCGACTACTGGCTGAGTTCCACGCGTCTCCAACCGGCGATCACGCCGGCGCATTCCGGACTTACCGCCGTTTATCGGCCTCCTTGTTTTGGTCACATATGTTTCGTCAGATCAAGGCCTACGTCGCCGAATGTCTTACCTGTCAGAAGGCCAAGTATGAATCAATGTTTCCGGGCGGTCTCCTACAACCCCTTCCGATACCGGAGCGTATATGGGAGGACATTGCCATGGACTTTATCACCCGGCTACCACGGTCCGATGGGTTCGACTGTATCTTGGTGGTGGTGGACCGTCTCTCAAAGTACGGCCATTTCATTCCCCTTCGCCATCCGTACACGGCAAAATTGGTAGCGGGCAGTTTCATTGTCGGCATCGTGCGCCTTCACGGGTTTCCACGCTCCATCGTGAGCGACCGAGACCCCCTCTTTTTGAGCAGTTTTTGGACTTCTTTATTTCGTTGCAAGGAACTCAACTTCGCATGAGCACCGCTTACCACCCGCAGACGGACGGGCAGTCGGAGGTTCTAAATCGGTGCCTCGAAACTTACCTCCGGTGCTTCATTGGCGAGAGACCGGGGACTTGGGCCAAGTGGCTCCCGTGGGCGGAATATTCTTACAATACGGCCTATCACTATGCGGCCAACACCTCCCCATTCGAAGTGGTTTACGGGCGCCCACCTCCTTCGATTGTGCGGTACCTTCCCGGCGAGTGCAAGGTGGACGGTCTCGCGGTGCACTTGCAGGATCGCGACACCATTCTGGACAGCTTAAAGCATCATCTACGGCGCGCCCAG
This sequence comes from Dactylorhiza incarnata, assembly GCA_033032865.1. Taxonomy (NCBI): domain Eukaryota; kingdom Viridiplantae; phylum Streptophyta; class Magnoliopsida; order Asparagales; family Orchidaceae; genus Dactylorhiza; species Dactylorhiza incarnata. Next base: position 1,384,766 of record JAWHQI010000268.1, on the reverse strand, counting down.
GCCAAAATGACATCGTTTGCGAATCGCAAACGCCGGGACCTCCAACTCACGATTGGGGAGAAAGTATATATTAAGCTGCAGCCATACCGGCAACTGTCCGTGGCCCGCCGCACGTGCCCGAAATTGGCACCGCGGTTCTTCGGCCCATTCGAGGTGATCGGCCGGATTGGAGCAGTGGCCTACCGCCATCGTTTACCGGAGGATAGCCGGATTCATCCCGTCTTCCACGTGTCGCAGCTTCGACGCGTCATCGGTGACCACCCGGTCGTGGATCACATTCCCAACGACTTGGACTATTCTTGCACCGCACCCCTATACCCGGTCGCCATCATCGATCGTCGTTCCTCTTACTCCGGGGCGGCATTTCCCGAGGAGGTCCGGGTGGCGTGGCAGCACCGCCCCCAGTCGGAGAGTACGTGGCTAATTCGTGACGACTTCCGCCGTCAATTTCCAGATTACTGCCTTGAGGACAAGCCCAATTTCTCAGACGGCGGCATTGTTACCGACTTGCAGGAGGGAGAACCACCATGGCGCGTGTACGCACGACGACCGCGCGGATCGGGGAAGGCGACATGCAGGCCGATGTCGTCCGACGGCAAGGGAGGCGACATCGTAGACGACAGCGGTACCGGATTGCTTGCGGATGGAGGCGTGGGGCAAGCTTAGAGTTCATTATTTTGGGGAAGGGTATTTTGGGGTACTTGGTTGTGGGGCCTTATAGTATAAAAGGCTTTGATTGTAACCTAATCATCATCTTTGGATCAATTGAGTAATTGGGGCTGCTCCCCTTCTTCTCTTCTTCCTCTCTCTCTCTCTCTATCTTCCCTCCCCCGTCTCTCTCTTTTCCGGCTCACTCTTGCTGTCGCCCCGCTGCCGTCCGCCGACAGCGTCGCCGAGGGTCACTCTCGCTCGCTATCGTTCTCACTGCCACCCGCCGATACCCTAGCGGTATCACCGACACACCATCTCCTTTTTCCATCTCGAGCCCCCCATCTGCACTCAACGACAAAAGCTTCGACCCCCTCCTCCCGCAACCTTCTGCAGTTGTAGGTATCTCTTCCTACCCGTGGGCCCTACAACACCTCCCTAATTTCACTCTATTGGGGCCACACCATTTCCCCAGTCATCCCTCTGCACCATGGACACCCCTAAACGCCACTCCAACCCCTTATTATTTCCCCCTGCACAACTTCCGCATATTTTTACCCCACTTTAGCATTCACCCCCATACCCTTCTCCCCACATACTTACGTGGAACCTCACATACATGACACATGGCAACCCTTTCGTTTTTCTTCCCCTTTTCTCCACTTATCTTGTTCCTCCACTAGCTACCTGAACCTACCTAAATATTATTGGGGTGATGCAGTCTTGACTGCTGCATATCGCATCAATCGCCTTCCTACCCGAGTTCTTAGGCATCAGACTCCTCTGGCCACCCTAAATGGTCGTCCCACTCATCTCTTGCCTCGTATCTTTGGGTGTGTGTTTTGTCCATATACACCCTAAATCCAAACTTGACCCCCCGAGCTCTGCGATGTGTCTTCATCGGCTACTCTCCGACCCAGAAAGGCTACAAGTGTATTCATCCTGTTACTAAACGGACGTTCATTAATATGGATGTCACCTTCCGGGAATCTGAAGCTTACTATGGGACCTCACTCCAAGGGGAGTCGATTACTAATGAAGTAAGCTCCCATTCTCTTCCTTTGCCTATTGTTCCTTCCTTTCCTTCTCTTACTCTGTAGTATTGTGATCCAGTGATGCCTTCTATACATGGGGATCCCGTTGCTCCACCACCTCCTCCATTGCAGGTCAATACTCGAAGGAGGGGTACGAATACACAAGCCTTGCCCACACTTCCTGGGTCAACACCTGATCTGTCTTCTGATACTGACCGAGGTAATGTTTTTTTCACACAACATCCTCTCTCTCACTTTGTGACCTATGACTCTTTGTCTCCTGCACATAGAGCATTTGTCACCTCCTTGTCTTCCATTCTCATTCCTCACTCTTGGCAGGAAGCTCTTGAGCACAATAAGTGTAAGGTTGCCATGCTAGAAGAAATGATGGCTCTTGATAAAAATCATACGTGGGATCTTGTTCACTTACCTCAAGGGAAAACCGTTGTAGGATGTAAGTGGGTCTTCTCTGTGAAACAAAACCCCCAAGGTCTTGTTGAACGGCGCAAAGCTCGATTGGTTGCTAGAGGTTATACTCAGACTGCAAGTATCGACTATCAGGAGACTTTTGCTCTTGTTGCTAAAATGAACTCAATCAGGATATTGGCCTCATGTGCGGTATGTAAAGGGTGGAATCTTAGTCAGTTGGACGTGAAGAATGTCTTCCTTCATGGGGACTTAGAGGAGGAAGTCTACATGTCTCTGCCACCTGGTTTCCTCCCCAGAGAATCAGCAGGAAAGGTTTGTAGGTTGAAGAAAGCGTTGTACGGCTTAAAACAGTCCCCGCATGCTTGGTTTGGAAGGTTTCACCGGGCAATGATGACTTTTGGATACAAACAGTGTAATGCAGATCATACCCTGTTTGTAAAACACCGACAACGCAAGTTGGCTGCCCTTATTGTCTACGTGGATGATATAGTTATAACTGGAGATGACACAGAGGAGATTAACCATCTGAAATCCCAATTGGCAGGGGAGTTTGAAATGAAGGATCTTGGATCCCTCAAGTACTTTCTTGGCATTAAAGTGGCCAGATCCAGGCATGGTGTCTTTATATCACAACGGAGGTATATCCTAGACTTGTTAGAAACATCTGGGATGATTGGGTGTAGACCAGTTGACACCCCTATTGAAGTCAATCATAAGTTTGGGAGAGATGGTGGAGAGGTGGTTGATGATATATCGGGTTTCCAACGACTGGTGGGGAAACTTATCTATCTCTCACATACCCGTCTGAACATTTCGTACGCAGTGGGGGTTCTCAGTCAATACATGCACTCACCAAGATCACATCACCTTGATGTTGCCAACAGGGTCTTGCGATACCTCAAATCCACTCATGGCAAGGGTGTTCTGTTCTCCTCCAACAAAGCTTTAATCATAGAAATCTGCACGGATGCAGACTGGGTTGGTTCTATTGATGACCGAAGATCTACATCTGGATATTGTTCCCTAGTTGGGGGTAATCTGGTGACCTGGAGGAGTAAGAAACAACATGTGGCCAGATCCAACATGACCGTACAAAGCACGTAGAAGTGGACAGACACTTTATCAAGGAAAACATAGTGAGGGAAATTGTGAGAACTCCTTTCGTTCCTTCCAACCAACAACTGGCCAATGTTCTTACTAAAGGCTTAAGTCAATGTTCCTTTGACAAAATATTGGGCAAGTTAGGCATGACGGATATTGCATGCCCAACTTGAGGAGGAGTGTTGGAATTATGCGAGTACCTTATTACGTAATTTATAATTTTCAGCTTTTTACGATTGTAACCCCGGTGTTCCCACTCCTAAATATTAAGGCGTGTCTTTATTGAATAGAATAACTTTCATTCTCGCCAACAGTTACCTAGCCCTCCACTTGCTACACCCGTCTTTTCCCCACCCAACACACCACCAATCATCATACCTGACCCACCTTTTAATCCTTTTTTCTCCATGACCAAATGACCATTTCTATCGTACTCGTGCCTCTCATCCCACTAGTGCTCGCCGCCGCCATTATTCCAGCTCCCAATCACTATTGGTGGCTCGACCTTGAGGGCAAGGTGGCCTCTACTCCATTTCCTCGGATACCGTACGCCATCCGGATTTCTAAAGACCCCGACAAAAAATTAAAGTTCGACCTTGAGGGCAAGGTCGATTTTCAAGGGTGGTATAATGTTACACTCACATATTCGCCAAAACGGTCAACTGTTACGCTCGCATATTCGCTAAAGCAGTCAACCTCGTCGAAACCATCAGAACGCACTTATGGAAGCTGTCGTGATTATTTCTTTTGTAATTAAGTTGTATTAATTACTTGATTAATATTAATTAGATTATATTAATATTAAATGTAATATCTTATTAAGTGTGCCCTAATTCGTCAATATAAGGGGGAGGGGGAGGAGTGTTTTGATTATCTTGAATGTATGAAAGAAATTGGGGTTGCACCTTAAGTTTCTACTCTCTTCTTCCTCCTTTCTTCTCCCTCACCACCGCCGGCCACCTTCCCTTGCCGGATTCCTCCCGAAAAATTATCAAAACCGCAACACTCAGTAATCGTCTTAAGGCTAGATCATGATTCTATCGCATTAACCTTCTCTCTATCAGCTTTAATGCCCTCAGATGAAATAATATATTCTAAGAAGGTCAGGCTATCAGTCATAAAAGTGCACTTCTTCAAATTGGCATAGAATTTATTAGTGTGCAAGATCTTTAACACTTCCCTAAGATAAATCAGGTGTTGATCAGGATCAGTACTACAAATCAGGATGTCATCAAAATAAACCACTGCGCAGACTCCAATGAGTGGTCTAAGCACTTAATTCATCACTCGCATAAAAGTGATGGGTGCATTGGAGAGACCAAAAGGCATCACCGGCCACTCGTATAAACCCTCTCTCGTCTTAAACCCAATCTTCCATTCATCTCTAGGTCGGATTCGGATCTGGTGGTGCCCACTCTTTGGATCTACTTTTGAAAATACACTAGACTCACTAAGCATATCAAGCATGTCGTCCAATAGGGGGATCGGAAAGCGATATTTGATAGTGATTTTATTAATCGCTCGACTATCGACACACATGCGTCATGTTCCATCTTTCTTGGGAACTGGTAATGCGGGAACAGCGCAAGGGCTCATGCTCTCCCTAATATGACCTTTCAATTTCAGATCGGTCACTTGCCTATGGAGTTCCTCATGCTCTTTCATACTCATAAGATAATGGGGAGATGAGGTAAGCTAACTCCTGGCATCAAGTCAATACAATGTTGGATATCTCTCATCGGAGGGAGCTGATTGGGTAATTCCTCCGACATAATCTCAGAGAACTCGTCAATAAGAGGTCGTACGACACTAGGGATGTCTATCGTGGTGGGGGTGGAATCAATGCCAGATGACATATAAACTGCGTCATTATCTTTCATCTCCTCCTGAAATTGTAGTTCAGTCAGTAACATAGTGGCGAAGGAGAAAGATATAACAGAAACAGTGCTAAAGGGGTGTGAAGACCTCTCTGGGTGAGAACAATCTTGCACCCATTGCGCTCGAAGGAATAAGAGTTCTTTACACCATCATGCAGAACATGTTTATCGTACTGCCAAGGTCGCCCTAGTGAGATATGACAGACCTCGATAGCGGTGACATGACACAAGACCGCATCCTGATACGTGTTACCTATAAAAAATTCTACGAGACACTGGTGTGTAATGGGTATCGTAGTACTACTGGTGACCCATGATAGACTGTAAGGTTTTCCTAGTGGCTGCGTTTTCAGTTTCAACTTATCAACCATGCGTTGAGAAACAAAGTTCTTCATACTAACACTATCAATTATGATGGAACAAAACTGTACCTATATGTGGGCGCTCGTACGAAAAATATTGTTCCTCAAACAATCGTCATCAGCAGGGGCCCTAGGGGTCAGTAGGTTGTGAAGAAGAACACAAACTAGCTGGTCAGGTTGTTTTCCTTCTACCTCTAACTCGCTCTATAACTCGGGCTCAGAAATAGGGCCAGGCTGGGAGTCGCTAAGGAAGACTTCATATTCAGGTTCTTGCCCATTTTCAAAATCAATGATAGTGACGAAGTGACGTCGCGGGCACTCAGACGACTTGTGACTCAGTTTCATACACTTAAAACATCTAAACACACCAAGTTGTGGTTTAGTTCTTATAATCCCCTTGCCTCTAGAAGGTGCAGCAGGAAGTACAGGGGTACTCGGGGCATGGTCGGACGAGAGGGTCTGGTAGTCCTAACCGTAGGGGTAGAGGTGTGAGTATGTAGGGGTCTATCACTAGACCTACTTTCAGACGTCCTCTTCTGCAGGACCTCTACCCTACGTGCTCGACTCCAAATCTCTCATAAATCCCTATAGTCATTGAGCTCTAACTGGTCTCTAATGGAATAGCGTAACTCGTTCAGATAATAAGATACAGTCATGTCATCATCCTCTCAGAGGCGAGACTGGAGTATAAGAAACTCATTCGTATATTCGTCCACTAATAATGTGTCATGTCGCAGATTGTGAAACCTACGATAGATGGTCTACAAATAATTAGGTGGAACATACATTTTACGCAATTGTGTTTTAAATTCTGCCAATGTGGTGATGGGGGTCATGCCTAAATTAAACTAGAGCGCTCTAATTATGCCCACCAAACTAGGGCGGACCCTTTCAGCCTAAGGATAGTGTACTTAACCTGTCTAGCCAGGGGAAATTGCTTCCAGCCATGAAACGATCCATCCTATCACACCAATCTAAACAACCATCGGGTTCTAATCGTCCTTCGAAATCATTGACGTCTAACTTGACTCCTAAATCCCAACGGGGTGGATCTCTTATGTTATGGTGCTCTTGTTCAAAATGTCGTGGATTAGGGTTTACGAACTCTGGTTGCATATGATTAGGATGATTCTCGATTTGGTGTAGATTAATCCCTAAATGTTTGTTGGCCTCAGTTGCATTAACAATAATGTGTAATCCCTTTCAGCCTAAGGATAGTGTACTTAACCTGTCTAGCCAGGGGAAATTGCTTCCAGCCATGAAACGATCCATCCTATCACACCAATCTAAACAACCATCGGGTTCTAATCGTCCTTCGAAATCACTGACGTCTAACTTGACTCCTAAATCCCAACGGGGTGGATCTCTTATGTTATGGTGCTCTTGTTCAAAATGTCGTGGATTAGGGTTTACGAACTCTGGTTGCATATGATTAGGATGATTCTCGATTTGGTGTAGATTAATCCCTAAATGTTTGTTGGCCTCAGTTGCATTAACAATAGTGTGTAATCCAGTTATCAATTGTCTCACGTCTCTCATATTTGTGTCAACACTCGTAGTCAACACTTTAATTGTTTTAGTCAAAAAATTTAATTGTGCACTCAGATCGATGACACTATCTTCTAAATGATCTATGCGATTTTTCATTTAAATTTCTTTTTGTTTCTCTTAAAAAAGAAATTTACTTATATGGTTTTAAATGGCTATACAAAAATTTGAGAGAGAAAATAGTTAGTTTTGAAATAACTTAAATTTTTTTTAATGCTTAAATATTTTAAATAATTAAATATTTTTAATGAGATAAAATATTCAAGTTGATTTTTTTAAACAATTATTATTATTATTATTTTTAAAACTTAGTGATATCAAATATTTTTACATAAAGATCAAAACTTTTTTAAAATTAAAAATATATAATAAACTCTTTTTTTAAAAACACAGATCACTTGATTCACAATATGAGCGAATCAAAGATGCTCTGATACTAAATTGATGTAGATCGAGAGGTTGAATCTGTTTTATGGTTTGATTCGAAGTGATATTTGCATCCTCCACAAGCTTAATCGCAGATAGCAATTTATGAATAAATGGCAATATAATAGATGAAGCAAAAGAAACGGCGGAGTTACCCAAGTATATGCAAATCTACGGCAAGGCGCAAGCCAAGTCATGTCTGGTTGCATTGTCGGGTTGTCTACAATATGGTTGGAGGCGGAAAGACTCCCTCACTTTCAGTCAGATGAAGTCCGGATGTCTGCGAAACGGCTATCGGCAGCACAATGACAAAAGGGTGAGAGCTCAGTTGTCGTCCCCTGGAAGGAGTCGTATAGATGGCTTTGATCGCTGAATAGGCCGTCGGGGTCGTGACGTCCTCGACAGGTTGGGCGGCGACGGTTGAAGTCGAGCGCAGGGTGGCCTGGCGACGTCGATTTGTTCGATAAGGATCTGTCTGTTTGTACGTTGATGATGAAGACGCCTTTGAGGTCGACGGGGAAGACTGGCTAGAAGGCTGCTGGAGGTCGTCTCTGGGATGTTGGGCTAACAGAGGAAACGATATTGTTCTCTTCCCGATCCCTTCTTTGTCCATGCACGAGATGTTTTATAAACAGGGATGCTTGATTCTTGGTTTATTAGCTTAATGCCATTTTTAAATGTTGCCAAAAGAATCAATTACATATCTTTTAATGTTTTGTCCAAAAATACTCTTTCCTAAAGCTTTCCCCATTTTTAAGCAATAAAATAAAAATCTTCTAATTGGAATCGTTTCCACCTTTAGACTTATGCGTCCTTAATTAATTAAGCTTGTCTATTCTATTCTAGCTACTCGAAATTGTCAAGCCATTTATTCAAGGTCTCAACGGGTGATCAAATCGACGATCCAGAAAACTCAAAACGAGACTGGTGCTCAGTAAAAAAGAAAAATATACATGATATAAAATAAAAGAAAACAAAAAAGATAATTAACGTATGATGGTATCACGCGTCATCAAAAGCGCGGAGGATGCATCAGAGTTTATAACTCACGGCTGAGCAATTTGCTTTATGTGAGAAGTGGAGCACGGGAGAAACAGACAACCATGGAACACTTTACCTTGTATTTCATTATTTTCATCTTTTTTTCAATACTGTTTTTAACAGATATTTTCGTAACTTTTTTTTTAATTGAAACATCTTTTTAAGAAGATTTTGTTAATCAAAATAAAATAACTTAATGGGAATTAAACATGTGTAGGATCAAAATTAAAGCTAAGTTTCAAAAGGGAATTAGGGAAATGAATTTCACTTGATCCACCCGAATCAAAGGATTACGCCTCCGACTAACCAAGAGTAATAAAATGTACGACCTAGTTAATCACATCATAGGGAATACACCACTACAACTTCTCAAATACATAAAATTGCAGGAAAATAAATGTGTTAAACAAGCGCGCGACATAAATGTCTGGCATAACTAAAATAAAGTAAAATATATTCATAAGGTAAAATTTATCGCTGCAAGCGTTTGTCTGCATTAGAAGTCATGCAAATAGCCCAAGTATTTAGTGGTTGGCAAACTCGGTACGTGAGCAACCAATTCAATAAACCCATTGTTGTAGGCATCCACCATGCCTAATTGGTGGACGACAAAGAGAAGCTCGAAAGCCATTCATGATTTTCATCGTCATACTGTTGGCTGTTTCAGGGTGATCGTTTGCCATGTCATAGAAGCGTTGGTTTGTTTTAACCAGCACATCCAATAAAGGGCAGATCACTCCATGCAAAGCATGGCTAAGGGAATCTTCTCACATTATGATGTACTTTGAAGTTCGAAGTATTGTTCAACACAAGCAAATCCATCCATGGAGTCAGTGCCTTCAAATATGGGAAATTCCAGAGACCAGAGTGGGGACAGTAAAGGCCTCAAGGGTGAGAACTGCTCAGTCACGCAGTTATTGCCTGAAAGGCTCTTTGTTTGGTGAGGTGCTCGGGGTGTTTGATAGTGCAGTTGTGTGCACATGAATCCTAGTACGAGTGTGTCAAATGCAACTAAGGATTCTCCGTAATGCCCCATTTCAAAGAAGAATGATGTCATCATCTTCTCCAACTCCTCAAAATGAGAGTCTTCCATGAAGGGAATGATGGACATGAAGATGAGGAGGCTTCGGACGCAATGTACTAGAGATGAGACAGTTTAAAAAAGTGTGGAAGAACGATGCTTTAAGAGACACTCGCACCTAGCCGCATGCCGACTAATCTTGCAATCCAAAATAATAAAAACTTGATCCAAACAACTCCACATATCTTGCTTTAAATTGAACAGGAAAAAACTCAGTAACAAATGCTTATCCTTACACGTTGGTTCTCCTATACTCACGAAAATCCTGTGTGGGACCCAAAAGATCTTGCGCATGCCAACACTCATGTCATCATCTTCCCTTGATTCCTGTAGGCTTCATGTGTGGTTGTCGTCTACCCTGGATCCTCCTATGCTTCCCATGTCACTGTCGGACTTAGTTCATGCTCCATTGTCCATGCGCCTCCTGACTTGTTTCACGCTTTGTTAGTTGTGTGGTTGACTCTCTCATTTTCCTGCGGTTGTGTGTGCTTGTATTTTATTGTTCTAAACAGGCCATGTATTGTAGGTGTATCCAGTTACGATTTAGATTCATTGTTTGAAATTTGGTGGAAGGATTGTGGGGAAAGGAGGCGGTGGCTAGAGTTGTGGATCACTACTTTAAATAACTCTTTAAGCAGTTGAGCTTCAAGTAGATTGAATGGTGAAGAAATTTTTAGGCAAGGATAACTCAATGAATCCAGTAAGACTCATTGGTGGACCAATCATTATAAGAGGTACTCATGACTGGTGCGATGTGCTCACAAATGACCAATTGAGCTCAAGAATAAGCACTTAAGCAACATGTTAAAAAACAACATACATAAAATGTCACAATAAAATTAGGCTTGGTGGTCCTCACATGCTTTTCAGTCATCAAATCAAATCAAAATAGTTAATAAATAAGATATAATCTACTTATGGCATTTGATGGCATCAATCATCTTTATATTTAATGTGTGCCTTGGTATTCATATGAAAATAATTGTTAGTATATACCTGAAAAGGAGGTGCCCCCAATAAAAGAATTCCCCAAAAAGTTGGGTCGTTGTGTGATCTCCGGAAAATCTAATTCAATTAAAAGAATAGATTGTAATGCTAGACATTTGAAGAAGAGGTAATGAACAACAATGAAAGTGAAATGTGACAAATGTTACAAACAAAGCATTTAGTCTTCTCCACTGGTTCATAGCAAACTAAAGAATGTCAAACAAACAAAATATCTTTAAGCAGCACAAGTTGCATAAAAATCACTAAAGGCTGGTAAACTTAAACTGAAATACATTTAAAAGCAGTCAAACGGCCAATAATTGTTCAAGGTTACCTAATATGCCTTAAAAACAATGCTGTCTTCTGAATTAACACGTTGGAACTGAATAAAATGGATGATTATTACTTTAGGACTACTATTTGAAAGTACAAACTTGCGAACAAAATCACTCCTAAAAGAAAAGGAAAAAACATGTGAAATTTTGGAAGCTAAAATGCAATATCAACAAGAAAATGAGAAATCAACATTTTCACATCCAGTGAGAACATGTGGTTGTAAATTATTAACTCTAATGAAGAAGCGCAATAACCAAAGAATGCTTGTAACAAGGAAAATTTGCTCGAAGCTTATTGCGCTTAGAAGTGAAGTTCATGCTCCACCATTTCTGGAGCATGTTTTTGAGCGAAGCAAAGAGCTTCTAATCACATCGCTTCACTTATAAACTGCACCGCATTAAGGTTTTAACAAAGTGCAATCATGTAAATAATAGCTCTATTCCCACCTGCCATACTATAATCAATAAATTGGCTTGATCATAGAAGTTGCATGTGCTATCATTATGAAGTTATGAATGCTATATATGTATTAAGTATATATAGGTATCTAACAAGCACAAACAAAAAAAACATGTTGATGAAGAATAGGAATGGTTTTTTGTTATTTAGATAAATCAAATGAATTGTTAGCTTTAGAATTGAACGCTTGCAATGATTCATCGAAATTAAATGGCATGAATAAGCTTGCTTCATATGAGTATTAAAGCAATATATATATACGAGTGCCCGACACGGGGCTCCGCTCCTACGGCCAAGCGCGACAGTACCCGGTCGGCGACGGCGGGCTTCGCCCACCCCCGGCATGATGTTGTCGGGCGACTTTCGGACGCATCCAGGCGGGCTTCGCCCGCCGCAGCACGGGCTTTGCCCGTGCTCGATGCGTCTGCGGGCTGCGCCCGCAACATAAACATATGAGTACTCAAAATGACCGTAAAAAAATATACAACAATATTACAATATTTATTTTGTAAAAAAAATACGTGTACACTTAAAAAGATTATTTTTTCCCTCTCTCTCTCCCCCTCTTTCTATCTCTCACTCTCTCTCTCTCCCGTGAAGTTTATTTTTATTTTTTATATTAGAGATTTCGGATAAAACATGTGAAAGATCCAACGGTGGTAAATGAAAGTACGGTAAGAGCATGGAGAATGCTATATTCACTTATCTATATATATATATGAATAATTATGAAAACTCGCCTATAACTTTGCATAATTACAAGGAACCTCCCCTCTAACTTCAAAAATTACCAAAAAGTCCCCTCTAAATTTACATTGTTAACATACACGTATAAAAACAACTTAGAAGATCCCTCCATGTGGTTCTTTTTGTACATATTAACAATGTTAACTTAAGAGGAAAGATTTTGGTAATTTTAAAAAGATAGGGGAGGTCCCTGTAATTATGCAAAGTGGAGGTGAGATCCCAGCAAATGACCATATAACTTGCCTGTCTCACCAGCCGTGGCTTGATTTATACTCATCACATTTTGAGTTGGATGATAGTAATTGCATGCATCGCCATATTTACAGCTTCCCTGCAACACCAAAATAAACTAAGATAAAAAAGCATGTGAAGAAATTCCAAAGATGGAGGACAGGAATGGGCAGAGTGAAGGAAAAACTTTAAATGTTTTTAGATTATTCTAATATTTATAGCTAATTTTAAGATTTTATTTCAGTATAACACTGACTATATTTGAGATTTATCCAATATCTTAAATTAGACAATAGAATTAACAACAAGAAAATAGCAATTTTATATGCATAATTAAAAAAAAGGGCAGCCCGATTCACAAAGCATCCCCGCACAGCGAGGGTCTAGGGAAGGGTCCCACCGTCCACCACAAGAATGATATGTAGGCAAACCTTACCCTGCATTTTTGCAAGAGGCTGCTTCCAGAACTCGAACCCATGACCTCAAGGTCACACAGCAACACTTTAACCAGTGCGCCAAGGCTTCCCTTTATATGCATAATTAACAAGGAAAAAATATTTTAGTCGCATTTTGGCAAACTCCTTTACATCAAGCACAATTAGATTAGGAGAGAATTTGAAATTTCAGCCAATTCACAGTTAGGATCGAAGAATAGGAGGGCTGGGTTTAACAATTAAATTAACATGAATTTCTCAATTTGTTAATATGAGGGTCATACAGTAGCATTTATGTTATTAATTTTGGTTTTTCAACTGAAGAAAAACTTGTCATCATAGTTTATCAGAAATATTAACCAAAACTTGTTTTTGTCCACGACTTCATGCCGGTGAAATGAAGCCCTCTCGGGGGAGGAATTTTCTAACAAAAATTAAATGTTAAGAGACAAAAATAAATTATTTTACTATAAGAAAATATCCATATATAATTAGTTGAAAATATAACAACGTTGTTTACAAGTTCTACAACACACAAAACCAACAATAATGCCAAGACACCATATAGTAAGAGAGACATTTCAACCAATAAACCCAAGCTTGAAGTTTGCATCCAATTTCTTAATTAGATGTCTCTTATAAGCAAAAGAAAACAATCATACCTAAAAATAAAAACATTAATAACAAGGTGTAAGTAATAATTTCAAGTTTACAAAAATAATACTAAAGAGAGGAGTGAGACAATTGTTGACCACGAGATTAATGGCTTGTTTGTTTGGGCATTTTTGCACCATCTCCGTTGGGCGAAAAACACTACCGCTCCTTTAAAACTATTTGGTAAACTCTAGTTCCCACCGTCACCCCTCAAAAACTCCATTTGGGCTTTTTTAGACCGCAGTCACCTAGTTCCATCTCCCATCGCTCCATTCTCACTGCTCCCACTCCCACAGCCCAAACAAACAGCCCCTAAAAATCGACGCAACTTCGTTGGAGAGGGGGAGGAAACTACAATCCCTAACTTGTCGGGAACCAAAAGAAATCCTCAGTGTTAATTGCCAATGAGAACCAAAACAAGCCCTCAAAACTAGTTATCGAGGAAAACCAACAAAGGTTGTGGAACTACCTTACAAGGAGAACCAAAAGAAGTCGTATGCCAAGCATAGAAGAAGACAAAGGTCAAGCAGGTGAAGGCTAAAGGCCCAAGAATAGGAGTAATAATCCATAAAAAAAAACTACAGAGATCCCAAAAGAAGCAAAGTTCGAAAGGAGATTGAGGTATTTTAAGTTCTCAGGAGATTTCTAAGGATGATATGATCATTCCACTCCCTAGTATACCGGGGATAGCAGTAAACCCTAAAATATCCTCTCAACACCGAGTCATCAAGAAGGGCCAACTTTTTAGCCACGGAGGACTTTCTCGTAGAACTGTAGTAGAAGTCAATCCATAGAGTCATAAAGGTAGAATAATTTTCAAGGAAGATGATTCCTCTCCATGAATGACATTGATTTCGCAATGGCTTCCATGCATTTAAAAATCCATCATCAGCTTTAGTAGCAATTAGGGAAAATCCTGGATCCATACCGTGCGGACAAAATGGTGGCATACACCCTTGGCAAGACACCCGCCGTGATGGAGAAGAAAGCCTCCATGTGTATCTGCCACAACCCTTTGCTCAGACTGAACAGTGTGTTAAATTTCAGGGAGAGGGCAAAAGGTAGGGGAAGTTTGCCCAATATCGAAGAGAATACCTTTCAGTGAGTCGTACCAGAGGGCACGATTGCGCTGGTGCTGGACGCCGGAGAGATGGCGCTTCCGGGCCGCCGACGTGTCCTGAAACTGTTTGTCGCAGTAATCGCAGTAATATTTTCCTAGAGGCATTTTTGCCTCAACTTCACCTTTTCCCTCTTTCTCGATCTCCCTTCTCCTGTGCCGGCGGCGTATCTTCCCTTTAACCGGGAAAAACACAATATCCAAAGTAAAAGTTGTCTCTGTGAAACATCTCAAATATAGTCTTAGGCGAAATTTCTGAATCCGATGAGCAGACTCCGATTTGTTTTTTGCTCGAATACGTGAACCGGTTCACCAATCCTAATGGTTTTTTAGATTTATCTCGGACAGCGATTTCGAAATGCTGTTCAGACGCAAGAATCCCTCGGACTTTTGGCACTAAGCAACCTCAAATATGGGGGTTTGACATTTTGCACCCTAATTATTTAGTTTTAGCACTTTGAGCTCTCGACTATATCTACAACTTTCGTGTTGAACACTTTTCCTAAAAATGCTTGTACAATGCGTATTTCCAAAAAAATGCGTAATAATTCATATAAAAGGGTTGCGGATAGCCAAAACTGGGGTGCGGTTAACAATTGCCTTATTTATTCATTCTTTTTTTCCCCGTAAATTTTCTACTAATTGTAGCACATAAATAATGCAAGTATGTAGTATTACCAATATACCATATAGTGATACGGTCCATATGCATCATTTATTCATTTATCAGATTTGATCAGATCAAACTATAATTACACATTTAAAATGGAACATCGGAGAGAGAACATGAATTTGAGACTACAACAGCAGCATGAATCCAAAAAGGGGAAAAGTACCAGAGAAGGTAGAACAACACAACAATATTTTGAGGTATATTTTCCCAAAAAATTAGAATAGTTAGACATTCAAAGCATAAAATTTTGAACTTAAAAAGAGTCGAATGTGCGCCTTCTCCAATTGATATAAGATTGCAGTTGTCATTTCTCACCTGCATAAAAACACAATTAAATGAGTATTTCATAACGAAAGGGAAAATTTAACTTAAGTAAATTAAGAAATAGTGATAATAAAAAGTTTGCCTTGTATCTTTAGGGTGATAGTCTTGTTGTAGGCATGGATGACCCACTTAACTCCTCTTGTGAGATAATATTTTGTCCGCTAGTTGTATTTGCTATCTTCTTTGTAACCTATGTATGAAGTAATTTTTTTTTTTTTTTTGAAAAATGTTAAAGGTAGAAGAAAATGAAATTAAATGGAATACTGATCGGTAATTTTGAATGCAATGTAGACTTTGATGTAGTAGTTGCGGCAATATTGGAGGATTGACTGCAACCCTTTTTACTATGGCCCTTCTCTCCACAGTTTGAGCATGTAAACATGCAACTATGTCATTTTAAACCATATTTTTTAGTATCTAGCTCATCCTTTTCCAATCTTCTAGCATGACTCTTAGGTCTTCCCTCCTTATTTTGCTTTGCAAACCAAGGAACCATTGGATTGAGGTTGGAGTTGGGCCACTCTAGTTGACCTTTTATCGGACTTAGCATATGTTTGTATGCCTTTAAAAATGTGATTTTTTAACCAATAATCTACATAAGATTCTGCATTCTCTCGTTTGAAGAAAATGCATGCAATGACATGCACACATGGAATACCAGTGTGGTCTCATGTGTTTGCAACTGCATGTATTGTTAGCTAGATCAACAACCCATTTATCACCAAGTCATCCCTTTATCTCAAATTTATCATTTTCATTCCACCCGAAAATGTAGTTTTGAACACTTTTTTTTCTCCAAAATCTTTTGTATCGCAGGACAAATGTCTCCATTATATCGAAGCAACTTATCCCTCTGTGTATGAACTCGCCTTATCAAAATGCCCCTTATAATCTCAAGTAACGTTATTATAGGTTTGCACCTAGCTTTAAAATAACGTTATTAAAGCATTCACATAAATTATTGAGTAAAATATCATATTTCGGTCAAGTGCTAAAATGATATCTTGCCCAATTTTTTCGATGTCTTTGTATAATCCAATTGTAAGCAGCTAAATCTTTGGCCTTCTTCTTTTCAATCTCACTATTAAAATCAACAGCTCTTGTAGCGAATGCGGCTTTCCATATCAAAGATTTAAGATGTATACCCTTATGCTTGAGTTTGAAATTGTTGTACATGTGGTGCAAACAAAATCTATGTTCGGCATTGGGTAGCAACTTCTCAACTGCTCTAAGAAGACCCTTTTGATTATCAGATATGATGGTCCATAAATAGCTATTTTCAATATTCAAATCTTGAATTAGTAGGCCAACAAACCACTCTCATGATTTCCTATTTTCTTTCAACACAATAGCATATGCAATAGAAAACATGGCATTATTCTCATCTATGCCAACTGCACACAACAAAACTCCCCCATTATATGTCTTAAGGTGGGTGCCAGCTAAGCCCAAAACTGTTCTGCAACTCGCAATGAACCCTTTTTGTAAAGCACCTCAACAAATATATAACTTCTTGAAAATGCATGTAGGAGAATCTAACACATGTTTATACTTCAATTTTATAGTTGTGTCAGGGTTGGTTCTACTAATTTCCTCGCAGTAATCCCATAACCTGGCATATTGTTCCAGCTCGGTGTTATGGTTTAGTTTGTTAGTATGTTTCTTAGCTTTGTACATTTTTCAAAGAGATAGTGAAGTTTTATTTTCCATTTCCAACATTTCTTGCATTGAAGATACCAACCAATCTGGGTTACTCCTAAGATGATGTTGGTACTTTTTGGAAAGTAGATTGGGAGTGCAATGTTTGGAACTAGAGGTTCTTTAACATGTGTGTTCTCCTCTAATTGACTTGACTTGAAAACTGTTGGGAATGTTGACCACAAAATTCATGATTTGAAGAAGGCTTCTTGATAGCAATAAGCACATCATGTATTTGATATTCTATTTCAATTTTGAATTGACATGTACAACAAAAGTGCATGACTAATGTTGTGTTAGACTTATAGTCTATCAAACAGTGTTTTGCCTATGTAATCTGTTGGGATCCCGCCGGTGGAGTGGTGGTTCAGAACAGAAGAATGGCCGGAGAGGGGTGGCCGGAGCAGGGAGAGAAGAAGGGATTAGAGGCTAAGAGGAAAAACTTCATTATCATTCATCATGAATCCGTTATTACAGGCTAATTGGAGTATTTAATACTTTGGCTGTTAAAAACTAGCCGTTACACTGGTTTTATAATCTGGGCCGTTGATGTTGTCTTGATCTCTGGAGGTGATCTGAAGCATTGGCTTTTTAATTAATCTGTCCCTGTCCTTGCCTGTCGTTGGATCTGGCCGATGATGATGCCCCTGCTTTAATCCTGTCGCCGGATTGATTTGATGGCTGCTGTTATTGTGGCTAATGATGGACCGTTGGATTAAAAGGCTGCCGTTGGATCAGCGTGATGGTTGATGTTATCTGAGCTGTTGGATTTGTTTTATTAATTCTGAGGCCGTCCGATCCAAACCCTAACATTACCTTCTCCTTTTTAAAACGCTGTCCTCAGCGTTGAAATCATTTCGACCTTTCTTCTCTCTCTCTCTTCCGCTGGCTCTGCTGTGTTCTCTCCCGGAAGTGCTGGTCGGAGATCGAAGAGGAGTGGCGTTGTGGTCGTTGAAGAGCTTGGGGGAAACACTGTAGATGGCGGTTGCTGGGATGACTGGGCTTCGTTTTCTGAACAGATACTTTCCCTATTCTGAGGGTCGCAACTCCTTGTTTCCTCCATGTTTCTTCCGGCTTTCAGGTATGGTTTGTTTTTTGTTGGTTGTGATGTTGTTGGTACTGGGGGTTGGTGTATTTTTGTGTTCTCGTCTTCTTTCTTCCCCAGTTTGTTAGCTCTGCAGGTCTTCTTCTTTTTTCGGTTGGCTTTGCTCTCGATCTCTGCTCGTTCCCGATCTCTTTTTTTTTTCTGGTAGTACTTCTTGTAGACCTGGTAGTAGGTGAGGATGGTCTACCAGGGAGGTAACATCCTCCCAGGTGCTATCCTCCGGAGGCAGGCCTTGCCATTGAATGAGGGCCTGTTGTATTTCCCTTCCTTGCCGGATGATTTGGCGGGTGCTGATGACGGCTAGTGGTCGGTGTAGTGGGTTATTCCTCCAACTGAGATCTGGTAGATCGATGACTTGTTGAGTGGGTTCGCCGATGTATGGCTTTAGCATGGATACATGGAATACGGGATGTATCTTTGACTCTGGAGGGAGGAGGAGGCGGTAGGCCGTCTCTCCGATAATTTCTGTGACCTGGTATGGTCCATAGTACTTGAGGCTTAGCTTCCTCCCTGTTGGTCGTGTCATGGTAGTTTGTCGGAAGGGGTGCAGTTTCAATAGCACCCAGTCGCCTTTTTCAAGCTTTAATTCTGTTCTCTTCTTATCTGCTTGTAGTTTCATTCGGTGTTGTGACTTGGCTAGATTCTCCTTCAGGGTATGTATCATCTCGTCCCTGGTCTTTAGTGTTGTGTCTGCAGCTTCATTTCTTGTCTCCCCTGCACAGTAGGATAATAAACAGCGAGGGGGCCGACCATACATGACCTCATAAGGGGTCATGTTGGTCGATGTATTAAACGTGGTGTTGTAATGGTATTCTGCTAAATTTAAGTGTTCTGACCACTGTGAGGGATTTTCATGGGTGTATATTCTCAGATATTGCTCTACACAACGGTTAACCCTCTCGGTTAATCCGTCTGTTTGGGGATGATATGATGAGCTATATCTGAGTTTAGTCCCCTGTAATCTGAAGAGTTCCGTCCAAAAATCACTTAGGAATATTGGATCTCTGTCAGATATGATGGATTCTGAATCCCGTGGAGTTTTCCCACGTTATTCCAGAATGCTTTTGCCACTTTAGGGCCAGAAATTGGTGGCTGAAGTGGTGTGAGATGAATTCCTTTTGAAAATCGATCTACTACTACAAATATAATGGTAAACTTATTAGAGGGTGGTAAACAGGTGATGAAATCCATTGTTAGGTCACTCCACAGTTTATTTGGTGTTGGCAGTGGTTGAAGTAGTCCATAAGGTGCATGATTAGTTGGTTTAGCCTTTTGGCAGATGTCACATTTACTGATGTAGGCTGTGATGTTTGCCTTCATATTCTGCCAGTAGAATTGTGATTTTATTTTGTGAAGGGTTCCTCTGATTCCTGAATGTCCCCCTATTAGGCTAGAGTGAGATTCCTCCATTATTTTGTTTATTATCTATGATGTTCTGGGAATGTATATTCTGTGCTTGTAAATGATGTAATTTCCTTGTTTTTTCATTTGGGGAAAAGCTTGTGGATTGTGATTAAATTGCCCAACTAGTTCATCCTCGGCATAGTCTTGTTCCAACCCCTCCAGTAGTGGTGATGTTGGAATGGTGATCATGCTGAGGGTCATTGGGGAATTTTCTTCAGGAATTTCAGGAATCCTTGACAAAGTATCTGCTGCTTGATTGTGTTTTCCTGGTTTATATTTGATTTCAAAATCGTATCCTAATAATTTGGCTAAGAACGTCTGCTGCTCTGGGGTTTGAATGTTCTGCTTAAGTAGATAATGCAGGCTATGGTGGTCAGTGAGGATTGTGAATTTGTGGCCAAGCAAATATTGCCTCCATTTCGTGATTGTTGCGGTCACCGCAAACAATTCACGGAAATAAGTTGATTTATGTTGCATCATGGGTGTTAGTTTTTTGCTGTAATATGCTATGGTTTTTTTATCTTGCATTAATACGGCTCCGATTCCTGTTCCTGAGGCATCGGTTTCTATGATAAACAGCTCGTTAAAATTCGGTAGGGTTAATATGGGGTAGGATATTAATTTGTTTTTGAGGATCTCAAATGCCTCCTGCGTTTTTAAATTCCAGTGGAAAGAATTCTTTTTAAGTATTTCGGTAATTGGGTGGGCTAATTTTGCATAATCCTTAATGAATTTTCGGTAGTAGCCGGTGATTCCTAGGAATGCCCTTACACCCTTCTGATTGATCGGAACTGGGAAGTTTTCTATGGCTTCTATGTTCGTTTTGTTGGGTGTGACTTCACCGGCTTTGATTGTGTGACCTAAGAATTCTATTTCTTGGGTCAGGAAACTACATTTGGATAACTTAATTAACAATTGGTTTTTTTCTAATATGCTCAAGGTCACTTTCAGATGTTCTAGGTGCTCGGTCTCATTTGGGCTAAATATAAGTATATCATCAAAAAATATTACTATAAACTTTCTTAAAAATGGTTGAAAAATAGTGTTCATCAGGGATTGAAAGGTGGAGGGTGCATTTGTTAGTCCAAAGGGTAACACTATGAATTCGTAGTGTCCCTGGTGTGTGCGGAAGGCCGTTTTATGTATATCCTTCTCAGCCATCAAAATTTGATGGTAGCCCGACCTTAAGCCTATTTTTGAAAAAATTCTCGCTGAATACAACTCATCCAATAATTCTTCTATGGTTGGAATTGGGAACTTGTCTTTAATAGTCATCTTATTGAGGGCTCTGTAATCGACGAAAAAACGCCACGTTCCATCCTTTTGTTTAACTAGGAGGACAGGAGAACTGAAGGCGGATGTGCTTGGTTTAATCAATCCAGTGCTCAACATTTCGTGTACAAGTCTCTCTATCTCATTTTTCTGATGATAGGGATAGCGGAAAGGTTTTAAATTTGGTGGGACTGAGTTTGGAACTAGATTAATCTCATGGTCGATATTTCTCTTTGGTGGGAGGTTGGTGGGTTCGCGGAAAAGCCCTGAGTTTTGGGTTAGTATATTTTGGAATTTAGTCGGAAGTCGTTGGATTGTTTCGTTCCAGAGGTTGTCTGCATTCAGTGTTTCCTTTTCCTTGGTCATTAGTAGGCAAAAAGAAGTGGGTTTAAAAACTAACATTCGTTTGAGCTGCGATGATGTTACCTCCCCAACTTGGGACACATTTTTGTGCCCGATGAGCTTCACCTGTCCTTGGTTTCCTTGGTAAGATAGGGTCAAGTTATTATAATCCGTAGTAACTGGTCCTAAGGTCCTTAACCATTGTTGTCCTAGAATTAAATCTGCCCCTTCGATATCCAGGACATATAGGTGAATGTTATAGCTGTTGGCTTGAATGAGCAGCCTTGTATCCTTGCACTTCCCCTTGCAATGTTCCACTGAGCCATTTCCCATGAATACTGGGAATTCAGA
This sequence comes from Dactylorhiza incarnata, assembly GCA_033032865.1. Taxonomy (NCBI): domain Eukaryota; kingdom Viridiplantae; phylum Streptophyta; class Magnoliopsida; order Asparagales; family Orchidaceae; genus Dactylorhiza; species Dactylorhiza incarnata. The sequence continues at coordinate 1,363,085 of JAWHQI010000268.1, read as the reverse complement.
AACTTTATGTATTGGTGTTTTCAGAAATAGTGTCATCCTATTGGAAATAAAATTGTGGGAGCTTCCCCCATCTATGAAAATTTCTAGTGGCTGATTATTGATGTACCCGGTTACCCTTAACCCATGATCTGGTATGGTGCCAGGGAGGGCTTGTAGACATACAGTCGAGGTTGGGTCCTCTTCTTCATTGTTTGTGTTAGTGTGGCCTTCATTATCTTCTTCTAAATTATCATCTTCCTCTGTCCCTACTAGATATAGTAAGGCTCCTTTTCACTTACATATGTGTCCCACATGGTACGTCTCTTCACAATTGTAGCAAAGTCCTTTTTCCCGTCTGGCCTGTAGTTCTAATGGGGTTATTCTCTTAATGGGAGGCAACCTAGGTCTATTTTGATTTGGGAATGGCTTATTTGTTTCATGTGTTGTAGGATGGTGGTTCGTCCCATATGTGTTTCTATTTCTGGTACTTAGTTGTTGTTGGTCTTCATGCATTCGCGCAATAGCGTATGCATCGTGTATTTCAGTGGGGCGAGACAATAATACGGGTCCTCTAATTGGTTCTTTTAGTCCCGATACGAACATGTCGCAAACGAATTCAGGGGTTAATCCTGGCACCCTTGTAATGAGGTCTTCGAATTCCTTCTTGTATGAAAGAACGAAAGACGTCTGTTGTAATTTGGTGAGCAATCCCGCGGGTTTGAGGAATAATGATGGGCCAAACCGTTTGGTTATTGTGTCCACAAATAATGTGAATGTTAGCGCTGGGTGATTTTCTAACGTTGCTTGATACCATTTGGACGCAGGTTTGTCCAAATGGAATGAAGCTATAGTTAGGAAATCTTGGGGTCGGATGTTGTTATGGTCAAAATGTCTTTTTAATTCATAGAGCCAGTCTGTCGGGTCCCCTTCGGAAAAACGAGGACAAGGAAATTCTAAGGAAGAAACAGGGTTGTAAGAAATGACCTGGTGTGCGTTAGATATTGGCGCTGTTCCCAGAATTCCTTCCATGGCTGGTGTTTCCGCTGGTCGGTGTTGAATACTCTGATGTCCTCCCAGAATTGTGGAAGCTTGAGGACCCTGATGGGTACTCGCGCCCATTGTTTTGTGGAGGCTCTCGAATTGGTTCATCATCTCTCGGCGTAGGGCGGAGAGCTATTCTGTTAGCTGGTCTGATGAATGATCTCTTGTCTCCAAGATTTGTCGTGACAAGAGATTTTCTTTCTTTTGCAATTCTGTGGTGAATTGCTGCGAAAGCTGTGTTGATTGTTGTTCCATTAGCCGGGCAAATGACCCTTGCATCTCTTCGATTTGCTCCGATCTGGCTGTTTGGTCGGCCAGAAAGGCGTTCTTTAGTTCTGCCAGAGTGCGTAATCCATCTCCCATGGTGATACCGGCGGTGGGTAATCTCAACGAGAGCACCAGATGTTGGGATCCCGCCGGTGGAGTGGTGGTTCAGAATAGAAGAATGGCCAGAGAGGGGTGACCGGAGCAGGGAGAGAAGAAGGGATTAGAAGCTAAGAGGAAAAACTTCATTATCATTCATCATGAATCCGTTATTACAGGCTAATTGGAGTATTTAATACTTTGGCTGTTAAAAACTAGCCGTTACACTGGTTTTATAATCTGGGTCGTTGATGTTGTCTTGATCTCTGGAGGTGATCTGAAGCGTTGGCTTTTTAATTAATCTGTCCCTGTCCTTGCCTGTCGTTGGATCTGGCCGATGATGATGCCCCTGCTTTAATCCTGTCACCGGATTGATTTGATGGCTGCTGTTATTTTGGCTAATGATGGACCGTTGGATTAAAAGGCTGCCGTTGGATCAGCGTGATGGTTGATGTTATCTGAGCTGTTGGATTTGTTTTATTAATTCTGAGGCCGTCCGATCCAAACCCTAACATAATCCCTCATAGTGCAAAACATATGTTGATTTATGATCTAACACTATATTAGACTTGTCACTATCAAGGAAAAGTCACTTGTAGAAGGTCTGGGTATGAAGCTGCAAAGATAGCCAATATGTTGGATTAAGCCTAAATTGGCTAAGGCAAATATCGGTTAGATGATCTAAACGACAAGACTTCTATGTCGTCTACACCATTGCTGTATTGGCTAGAAGTTCTCGACGACAGAAAACTGGCTAAGACAAATATCAACTAGATGATCTAGAATAATATCGGCTAGATGATCTAAATAACAATATAAATGTTATAAAGTCGTTCATGTCATAGTCTATAGTGATAGAACTAAAACCATAAACGTGAAAGCTATCAGAGTACGAGAGAATCCCGTCATGACTATTTGTAAATTTTTGATCCGCAGCCGCTATCCTAAACAGACCCTTAATCTAAAAAATTCACGCTCTTTGAGGTGTGCAAGAATAAAACAAAGACATTATGCGTAATTATATTATACAATTGATTATGATAAGCTAAGCGTTTTAGACTTTTTCAATAATAATCGATAATATTTTAAATTAAGCCATAGCATTGGACGGCATGAATCATAACAGTAGGATAAGGCCGGCTGAGGTTGGTTGTGTAGTTGGCTTCGTGTCAGTTTGGGAATTAGGCGTACTTTGTTTCCCTTTCCCCTCCTTTTCTTTCGGCCAAAACATCATTTTTTTTATTTTAGGTATTTACGAGAGATTTTCTGTCTTCCTCCGTTTTTAAAATAAGCCGCTTCTACGTATTTCCCGAACCGCAGCTGGGACTAGCCGGGCCCTCCTTTTCGTGCGGTCTAGACGCGCGGCGTTTGCGGAATGCGGAAAGCGGAGCTTCTTCTTCCTCGCGATCACCGAATCGAACATCTTCCTCGCTTCCCTTGGATCGGAAACCGTGAGGGCGATGGCGTGGTTCTGGTCGGCGTTGTTGGTGGCCGTGGTTATAGCATCTGCAAACGCCGACGATGCCGACTTGGACCAACAGTGGCACAGCCCGACCAACAGTGGCACAACCACCACCATCAAATCTGGTGGGCTTACACAACCCGTCCAATTTAATCGGGTGGGTCGAAGTGATGATTGGGGGCTCCCCCAATTCGCTGCTCTAAGGGCCGCATAGGCTGTCGTGCGATCGATCACATACAGGCCAACCCATAGGCATATTTTCCTTTTTAATGAAATTTTGAGCTCTGTTTTGAGGGAAAAAATATTCTGTACATGTTGTTAATGTGTATTAATATGTCCTGCCGTGTTAAGACCGGCTCGGAATAGCCTAACGAATTCGTGTCACACTAGGACTCGGTTCTATGCTGGAAGTACTAAAAATACCTCATTCCAAACTTGATGGGTGTATAGAATACTTTGAGCGGAGCCGCCCCAACATTCTCAAAGTATCGATCGCGCTCTGCTAGGGTTTCTCCCGTGCGCCGCTCGGTTTTCGTTCTCGCTAGCAATTGCCGGAAGGAGAAGAATTCTGCTTCGTTTCCTGTGCTGGTTTTCTATTGTTTCTCTCGCGATTCTCTGTAGATCGAGAGCGAGGAACAAAGCCGCTGCTCTGCGGTTTTTCCCTTGCGCCGCTAGAGGTGATCCCTCGCCGTCGCTGCTGTGCCGTCGCTACAGGCGTTTCGTTCTCGTCGTCGATCCAGACTGTGGAGTAGGATTGCCGCACATCCTCTGTTGATCCAGGAAAGCTCTTGGCCCGATCTGTGCTGGTCTCATCGGAAAGTCATTATTTCCTTTATTTTTTCTTGGTCGTTTGTTGATCGTGGTGAAGGAGCTCTTGTGCTCTACAAGAACTTCAACGGATCTGGTTTTGCTGGAGAACAGAAGCTTCAGATCTAAGGTTGTGGTCTTGGATCCATCGGCCTGGATCCATTTCTCCAAGGCTGGTTTCTAAATCTGATCCAAAGGAGGTTTCCTTGCAATTTTGTTTGGACAGAGAGTATTGTTTTCTTCTGGATTTATTGTTTTCTAAAGAGGTAGTGGACCTACATACTTTGTCTTCCAATCAAGCATGTAGATCAGATCTAGTCTTCCGAAATTGTTTTTATTCGAAGTGGAGGAGCACACAAATTACTGGATTGGATCCGAAGACTCGTCTCTGCGCAGCTCAGGCGATTTCTTTTCAGTTGTTCGGTCTATAGCTTTAGCGAGATGTCGAAGGTTACATCCTACGACATCGTCAAGCTCCAGTCGTTCGATCTCTCCGACTTCCATGCTTGGAGACTGCACGTCCAGCTTGGAATGAAGGAACGAGAGATTTTCTACACTGTTTTGAGCGATTTCGCCACAACCGAAGAGGACGTGGATGATTATCAGTGGAGAAAAGACGAAGATTTCTGTATAGACTACCTCCTTAATTCACTTAACCCTAGACTCGCCTTGACCTACATCGGTTATAAAACTGCAAAAGAGATTTGAGATCGCTTGAATGCAAACTTCCAGAAGGAGGAGGGGTTGTCGAGGACTCTCCTTGGGGAAAGACTCTTTAATTTCAAATTCAATTTGAACTCCTCGATCACCTCTCAAATTATTGAACTGGAAAGTTTACGTCTTAAGCTGTCGGATGATAAGTCCGACATGTCCGATAATCTTTTTGTGTGTTTAATTTTAAGCAAGCTACCTCCTGAGTGGTCGACCTTCAAGACTGAAATGCACAGACTGAAGGAAAAGATTGCACTCTTGAACTCAAAAGGTTCATTCATATCGAGGATCAAAATATTGTCGGGAAGAGGCAGGAACAAGGTTTTCAGTTCTCACAGACTGTCAATTTTGTGTCTCGGCCCAGCAAGCCTCGTAGGAAGCCACCAGCACCTAAGATTGAAGCCACTACACAGATTGGGCCTAAAAAGCCCTCTTTCAAAAAGAAGAGGGGCAAGTGCCACAACTGTGGTAAGTGGGGACATTGGGCGGCTGATTGCAAGGCTCCAAAGAAGCTTAAGGAGGAAGCCACACAAAATGTGGCGAACATGCTGGCAGATGCTTCAGATCCCAAGTCCTTCGTGGCTATGATCGGGAGCAGTCACCGCAGTTCGTCTGCTGAGTGGTGGCTGGATAGCGGTGCTACCTATCATGTAACGAATGACAGAGGATTACTGACTGAGGTTAAGGCGGTTAAGGAGAGAGTGGAGAACTGCAATGGAGGAGAGACTCAGGTGTCCCATGCTGGGACAGCCGAGCTGGTTCTCTCGTTAGGTAAAAATTTAATTTTAAATCATGTTAAAGTAGTTCCTTCTTTAACTAAAAATCTGATTTCAATAAATCTATTAGACAAGGCTGGGATGACCTTCACAACTCAAAACGGTAGAATGACCCTTATGGTAAATTCACATTATTTTGGGTGTGCGTATCTGATCAACGGAATGTATAGACTTAGCTTAAACAATGATAGCATTAACCAGGTTAGTTCAAACCACATAGATCCTAAGTTGTTACATAACAGACTTAGACATGTGAACTATAGGAAGATGCAAGATCTAGCTAAGAGTAAAAACATCCCCTTAGATCTGTCTATTCGATTTGGCAAGTGTGAGGTGTGTGCTCAAACCAAAATCACTAGAAAGTCTTTCAAATCAGTTTCTAGGAGCACAAAACTTTTTGAATTGATACATTCAGACCTCTGTGATTTCTGTAGTCATGCCACCAGAGGGGGAAGGAAGTATCTAATCACATTCATAGACGATTTTTCTAGATATTGTCATGTGTATCTGTTGAAATCAAAAGACGAAGCGTTTGAGGCGTTCAAGACCTTTAAGTCTCGTGTTGAAAATCAGTTAAACCTAAAAATTAAGAGATTTAGAAGTGATCGAGGAGGAGAATACACTGCTACTAGATTCAAGGAATTCCGTGCCTCTGAGGGAATAATTCTTGAAATTACTGCTCCTTACTCACCCTAGTCAAACGGTGTTGCCGAGTGCAAGAATAGAACGTAACAGAGATGTTGAACTCTATGCTTCTAACAGCTGGCATGCCTAATTCCTTTTGGGGAGAAGCAGTCTGTACTGCAAATTAAATCACATTCTAAATAGAGTACATCACTCTCAGCTCACTTCTACACCGTATGAGCTGTGGCACGGTCATCCGTGCAGGAACGATACTCTAAAGACTTGAGGTTGTATTGCCTATGTGTGTATACAAGACCTTAAGAGGCCTAAGGTGGGACCTAAGATGACGACATGCGTCTATCTAGGTAGTGCAGAAGATAGTGCAGCAGACAGATTTCTCGATCTATCCACGAATTCTGTGATAGAGTCTAGAGATGCCATATTTTTTGAAGACAAATTTGTCAAAGATCATGGATTGTCTGTCTCCGGGTCCAATGATATGATTACTGAATCTATCGCTGAACCTGAAGCTGTCCCTTCTGGCACTGCTCCCCAACCTGTAGAGGTGGAACCTATTCCACTTAGAGCATCTACCAGAGAAAGAATCCCTAAGGATTTTGGTGAGAATTTCATCATCTATCATTTAGAGGATGATCCATTCTCCTATCAGGAAGCAATGAGGTCTAGAGATTCGTTGATATGGGCAGAAGTCATTGATGATGAGATGGACTCGTTGTTACATAACAATACCTGACATCTAGTTGACTTACTGAAAGGTGCTAAAGTCCTAGGATGCAAGTGGGTTTTAAAGAAGAAATTACATAGTGATGGATCTACAACCAGGTATAAAGCGCGTCTCGTAGCTAAAGGTTATAAGCAACAAGGGGGATTTGACTATTTTGACGTCTATTCACCTGTGTGTCATCTATCGACTATCAGGATTCTTCTTGCATTAGCCTCTATTGAGAACTTTATAGTTCATCAGATGGATGTCAAAACTGCATTCTTAAATGGAGAGCTTAATGAAGAGATCTACATGACTCAACCTGAAGGTTATGTACACAAAGATCAAAAAGACAAAGTGTGCAAACTCGATAAGTCAATCTATGGTCATAAACAAGCACCTAAGATGTGGCACATGAAGTTTTATCAGGTGGTAAAGAGCATTGAATTCCAGTCCAGTCTCTCTGACAAATGCCTTTATTACCGCTCCTTGTCAAATCAAACAGTTATCATATGTTTATATGTGGATGATATGTTGATTTTAGGGTCTAATCTTACTGTAGTTAAGGATGTTAAATCCACTCTGGCAGAAGCATTTGACATGAAGGACCTCGGTCCTGTTGATACCCTGTTAGGTATGAAGGTTAGAGTTGACAAGGGTCGAGTTACTCTTAACCAGGCTGATTATATTGAGCAACTTCTCTCTACCTGGGGATATGATAAGTGTAGGTCGATTGAGACACCGTTTGATCATAATGTTAAGTTAAGTCCTAATCTAGAGGTCAGCATTGATCAAGTCAAATATTCCAAAATAATTGGTAGTCTCATGTACGCTACAACTTGTACGAGGTCAGATATTGCTTTCTCGGTTAGCACGCTGAGTCGCTTTACCAGCAGTCCGGGCAAAGAGCATTGGGTTGCTGTAGATAGGCTGTTGAGATACCTGAGAGGTACTAAAGACTATGCTCTGTGCTACACTGGTTATCCACCTACAGTTGAAGGACATTCTGATGCCTCGTGGTGTTCAGAAGTCGGGAACAGCAAGTCCACCAGTGGATACATATTCACCTTGGGAGGAGCTGTTATCACTTGGAAATCCAAAAGACAGATCTGTATAGCTTTGTCGTCCATGGAGGCCGAGTTGTTTGCCTTAGCTTCAGCTAATGAAGAGGCAGGCTGGATCAGAAACTTGATTTTAGACATTCTCTTGTCTAAGTTACAAGTCAACTCGCTGAGCTTGTATTGTGATAATCAAGCAGCAGTTCAAGTCGTTAAGATTACCCTCTATAATACTAAGAGGAGACATGTACGACTGAGACATGCGTTGTTGAATTATCTGAAAGAACAAGGAATTATCACTTTGATCGATGTGCGTTCAAAGGATAACCTGGCTGATCCACTGACGAAAGGAATGCCCAAAGATCGGTTAATCAAAACAACGGGGGAAATGAGACTAAAGGCGATTTAGTTCGGTCTTAGTTCAGTATCAGGCGATTCAGTTCAGCCTTAGTCCAGACGTTTTTGATTATTCCATATTTCCTTTGTCAATGCAAGCATGTTGTGGTCCGTTGATGCTCTTGGTTGCTGAGCTCGGATCTGGTAAGTTGTTCATTCCAAACTTGATGTTAACAGCTTCATCGGATTCGGCTTTTGCCTTGGAGGAGAGTGTTAATCCAAACTTGATAACACAATCTGACTTGGTTTGTCTCTTCTTCTGAAGATTGGTTCCATTCCAAACTTGATGAGTTCCAATTGACTTTAGAAGGGCAGTAACCGTGGCATTCCATATAGGATTACAAATATAGCTGCGGTGTCCAGAAGTCTGATAATCGTTTCATTTGGAAACAGATAACAGATTCTGAGGTTAAACTATAATACTCTGTGAACGTGTCCTCCCAGCCAATAATAATAATCAATACTAAGTTTTATGCTAAAACTAGATATCTGCAAATTTGCAAAGGATAGAATTCATTCTAAAATGAAATTCTCTGTTGAAATTGCAGGAGTTTATGGAATAGGAGGAGCACTGGTTGACTGGGATCCGGAGAAGGATGATCTTTTGGATGACTAGTTTTTTTAGTGTTATTTTGTTTATTTCATGTACTTCTGCTCAGAGCATTGTTTAGCTAGCACTGTTTGTTTTGAACTTTTTTTTTAGATCTCTGTTTGATTTTGGACGCCAGGTGTATAGGGCATGTGTCTTGATCGTTCCTGAGACTCTTATTGTGTTGCAGCTGAGTTTCTTTTGTTTACTTATGCGTGCATACTGACTTTGTGATATAGGCCAAATTGATTAAAACAGGTTCTGGACACGGTTGTAATTGACTCATGTTTGATTGAATACAATACAAACCACCCCTTTACCCGAAGTCTGGGTTCACGACAGACATAGGAGGAAATTGTTAATGTATATTAATATGTCCTGCAGTGTCATGACCGACTCGGAATAGCCTAACGGGTTCGTGTCACACTAGGACTCGGTTCTATGCTGGAAGTACTATAAATACCCTATTCCAAACTTGATGGGTGTATTGTAGAAAACTTTGAGCGAAGCCGCCCCAACATATGTAACATTTCTACTTTTCTATGCGCAGATTATATTTTTAGCCCAAAATACAATTCTCTTTAAAAAATAAATCACAAATATTAATTTAACTATTTTTATGATTATTTTAAGATCTCGCGTGTATATATTACAGTCTGAAAATACACACGTTAAAAAGTGATTTTTTTTAATACAATTACAATTGTAAATTACATACATTTTTACGACTGTAAATAACTATGAATACAATTACAGTCATAATTTAAACTAAAAATATTGTCATGCACCATCCCATCAAACGCTACGCGTACAAAAAATTCTCTCATTTTAAGGCCCTTAGAAGTCGAATTGGAAAAATACTCCGACAGTTAATTGCTCGAACATCACCATTCGAGGGGGAAAAGTGATGGAGTACCAATATTAATAAACTTATACTCTTTTAATAATTTCATCAATAATAAGGCCAGGTTTACCCCTTTTTATGGGTTTAAGCAACCTCAATTTGAAACAGCAGATTCCAAAATAGCTATTAAGAAGCACAAAACCATATTTGTTTGTCCATACAACCTTGCCGCCAATTATGCCGAATAAATGCAGTCATCTTCATTCAAATCGAGTTCGGTTGGAATAAGAATAGACTGGATTTCGATTCTTTGAAGCAAGAGGCTGACCCATCTGTGATTGAAGAATCCCTTGCCCCCTACCAGAGGCATACCTGGTTCATGTCTCCTTCAAAAATTTTCAGAGCGAAAAAAGGGGAAAAACTCATCATAACCATCTTTCTCTTCGTGTAATGGTTTACAGTTTTACTAGGCAATGGAAAGGCGCATCGAAAGCACGGTTAGAGGAGACATTTCCATGTTCTTAATAAAAGCTCCGAGGGGGTGATACACAGCTCTAAAAAATAATAAAAATAATAAAGAAAATAAAGTTCGACAAGATCGCACAGGCTGGGATCGAACTCGGCCATCTCGCCGGATCCAGCGTTCTTTCCATATGCTACAGCCCTAGGAAAGGGCACTGCTTTCGGGCATGTTCTGGGACCAATTTCAGTAATATCTCCATAGGAACTCCCTTCATCTCTGCTCAAGCATACAACATCAATTTGATGAAAAATATATCAAATACTCAAGCATAATAAAATAGAATGCGCAGCCGGACAAACTCACCGTGAGGCTTGAAGTTGAAAAGCGGCGGGAGGAACCTTCCGTTGGGCAGGCGGGTATTTGGATCACGAAGCTCGTTAAAAAAGGGGTGGATCAAAGCTTCCCACTGCAAAAGCCGAATGAAATCTCATAAAAAAAAGATCATTTGATTTATTTCAACTAGCAGTCGTGCACGATGTTCCCCCGTGCGCAGTGCGCGACAGCGATTATACCAACCGTCGCTTGAGCCCCAGAGCAAAGTATTATTTTCACCACACACTACGCATTTGGGGACCCTGTGGCTATAATTTTTGGATGCCTAGTCTTATGTATTAAAGGAAATTTTAAATTGAAACCGAATGTCTCGTATTTATTTCGCTGTCTGATTGATATCGATGCATCTTAACGAGGAGAAAGGCGTGCTCACCGCGGTGCATCTAAGACTGGGAGAATATTGTAGAAGTCTAGAGACAAGATCTACAGCTTCAGGAGGCATTCTTTTGTGAAAAATCTGATCAGAAAAACCAGCCCACATTCTGAGATTGATATAAGAAACTTTTGACTTAAGAAAATGGGGAAGGAGACTATTGTACCTTGTGCCAGGGATGAGCTTTGATCTGTGGAAACTTGAATTCAGTATAATTTGGATTCATACATTTGATTTCTTCTCTGGTTGGTGTGCCCAGGATCTGCAAGAACCGGATTACGCGATAATGCACAGTATATAAGAACGAGAGATCAAGTCATGTACAGAATTAAAGTGTTAGCTAACCTTGATTATTTCGACTAGCTGATCAACTCCGCTCTCACCCGGGAAAAGAGGCTGCAAATAAAGAGGCGAGCTGTTCAATCATAATGAAAATAATATCAACAAAATATTATTGCAAGTTCGATGAAGATTTCCACCTGTCCTAAAAGAAGCTCAGCAAGAACACAACCAGCAGACCAAATGTCAATAGCAGATGTGTATTCGGTGGCACCAAAAATCAGCTCAGGAGCTCTGTAGTATCTAGAACAGATGTACGAAATGTTTGGCTCTCCTTTGACCTATTGAAATGCGTAAGAGTAAATACCAGGAAATAGCAATACTCATAGCATAAAAGAGCGGCGTTCATTAGGTTATGCGGCGTACCAAGACTTTCGCACTTCCAAAATCACATAATTTAAGTTGGTGTGTATGAGGATTGACCTGTATTAAGAAGATTCATTATTACATGTTAAGTAATTATCAACTAAAAATTGTGATGAGTTCATGTATATTTTAAGAAGAAAAAAAATTACTCTTTCAACAACAAGTACTATTTCTACATGCAACAATCGACAAGTAGCAGATATGAGAGAGAGAAGGAAACATACCAAAAGATTTTGGGGCTTTATGTCTCTATGACAAACCCCAATGCTTCCATGGATATAAGCCAATGCTCTACATATCTGAGAGGCAAAAAGAGAAGGTATAAAAATGACCATTTTTCCAGGATTCTCAGAAGAGATTGTGAATTTCTCTACTAGGAATGCCGAATTCGTGTATAACCGTTACTATAAACTTTAAAATGCCGCTCTGAAAATTGTCATGAGGAAGCCTTTCCAAATAAGAAAGAAGTTTTGTATGAAAATATAAGCAAATCGACCAAACAATTTTGGCAGATGTACTAGACACAGGAGATAAATGATGCGATTTTTTAGCCCCTCGTAACATAGGTAAATGTATTTAGGTGACTCTAAGAAATTAAAACAGCCCCTGCATTTTAAAGTCCATGAAACATTTTCCATGATTTTCTTATAATTTACAGTAAATTTACATCACACCATAAGCAGTTAAGAATTATCATTACAAAAGGTAAAACTTCTTAAATTTTCTTTATAAATTATTTTTGATAGAGCTTCAACAAAAATTTGTTATCAATCTACCAACTTGACAACTCATATTGATCACATATTATAAAGATTTTGTGGGTTGAGTTGCATTTCACTGAAAAGCAAGTATGTCATTAAAAATAGAAGGCCTGTGGAAACAGAAAGATAATCACAGTCACTGTTACTCTTATTTTAACTGTTTAATAAGCTTTATGAATCTTCATTTCATCTTTCATTTGACGGAATTCTACTCAAATCATATATTAACTAAACTAACAATGTTGCCTTAGGTTTAGCCCTTCCCCTCCTAAATTTCAAGGAACAAAAGAGTATCACTCTTACCTGGTATGTGTAGAGCTTCACATATATAAGAGGCATTCTCTGGTTCATTTTGTTATAGTGTTTGATTACACGATGAACAGTCTCAGGCACATACTCAAGGACCAAGTTGAGATATAGCTCGTCCTTCTCGGTGGTTGAGAAGAAGCAGTGTTTTAGGGCAACCACATTTGGATGGTCAAGAAGACGCATAGTTTGCAGCTCCCGATTCTTATATCTTTTGTCCTGAAGAACCTTCTTTATTGCGACAGTTTCACCCGTCTCTAAACATTTTGCCTACACAGCAAAGTAAAAGAATGTTAACAACAGTAAAGTGGGACTGAATAGTTTTTAGGGACGACATTTATAAGTTAGGATCTTGAACATATCACTTATAATGGTGAGAGATCTAAGTGCAAAGTAATACTTCAGGCTGGAGAAATTGAGTTCAAGTTAAAGCTGGAGAGGTCGAGTTCGAGTTAGAGGCTGTGGGCTTGCCCATATGAATGTGACATGATCCTTAGCCCATTTTATTAAGCAGTAAAATTGTAGCTAATGTGCTTCTATTTGCATGTCATTTTAGGTAGACTCATGCCCCGATTAAACCGTGAATACAACTAGAGGGGAAGCGGCCGGCCTGGACTAATGCTATGAATGGAGGCATTTGGCCTTCGGAGTTAAAGTGCAAAATGCAAATGTGGCGCTTGGTAGTTGGCTCAGCCACCGTCAGCGCCACAAAAGCGCCCTAAAATTTTCAAACTGGCCCTTAGTGTGCACCCATGTTACTGTTATGACAGAACTTCAAAAAAAGACTGAATTACTAGTATCTTGAAGAGAGGGCACTACAATAGAGGCGCCTGTACTAACCTGAAAAACAATTCCGAACGATCCATTCCCCACAACGCGTTCAGCCATATAGCTTATAGTCTGCGACAAATAAATAGCTTTCAATGTATGAGAAAGACAATAAATGAAATGGAGCGGTGCTTGGACTTCGAGCAAGAAAGAATCAGGCTTAACTGAATTAAAAGTTATAAAAAGGCCAAATAATGACCCGTAGAAAAACTAGAAGCAGTAGACTCTTACCTGCTTTGGCTGACCATTTCTACCACCAATAGTTGTTACAATGATATGTCCAGTCTCAGTGCCATTTCCATCAACCACTGCTGCTTCAACTTCCTGCATTGCCCACTGCATTAGTCTTGAAAATTGTTCATAATGCTTTATCCATATAAGTAAGATTATAATCATACATAGAATTTTAAAATAAATCAACTCCTCGTCAATTGCCGGTTCTGTTACCTTATCATCTCTTAACTTCATGTCATTCATCTCATCAGGCAATCTATCCATGCCAAAGGTAGCTCCGCCGGCATTCTTCATCCCCGATGATGATACCAAACTAACAGAAGCCATAATTGGAGAAAAATCTAGGTTACAAGGAACAAACTTCAATGTAATGCGCGGGAACTATTCCAACATTAAGACTTAACCCTGCCAATAAATATAATGAGAATGATCAGTGAAAACAAATACTAAAACATTTTTTTGTGATAAAAAATAAAAAAATCAAGCATGAAATGAACAGAAATCTGTTGACAACAGGGGTTAATAGTTTGAATCCAAGAATTTGCCTCCAATCATGGCTGCTGGAAGTGGAGCAACTCCACAAGTACATAGCAAATTTTGAATAGTCTACATCTGATAAATTACATTAATCTGCCCAAGGTAAAAAATAGTAACTAGCAGAAATGTTAATGCTCCGGTGCATTCGTATAAAGATGGCATTGCAATACAAGACATGTTGGCGCAACAACAGTTGCATCCACAGCCGGAAAAAAACTCATTTTGAACCAAAACAGGGACAAAGTTCAGGAGGTGAGATCAGGTGTATATCAGGTGTTCACGAACAACAGTTCGCTACCACTGCGATCATGACAACCACAGCCACACCAAAAGGTCCCTGAATCTAAGAAACTAACCAAATGATCAAACATTTAAAGAAGGAATTCAATTAATCACCCCCTTACCTTAGATTTAGTGCAAACTTGACGAACAAGGTAGTACATTATAAAATGCGGTTAGGGCTCCGTTTGGACAAAAAACGTCACCGTCTTAGAAAGTATGTTTGTCATAACAATGGTTATGACAGCCACCAAGAAAAGAAAACAAGTTCCTTAGATGAGGTTGGGAGTTCAAGAACGACGGTAATCACTGAGTCAAGACCGCCACCAATGCGCCAAACAGAGCCTAGGACTAAATATGTATGCACAACTAGGTCGCCACAGTATGTATAAAATACATATAAGCCATGAACAGTCCTTTTCTACTCAGTACATGGTATTTGCTAACAGCTTCAACTAAATACAAACATGGAAAAAAATGAATTCTTGCATGCTAGTAAGTAATAACTCCCTTCATCAATTGCCATGGAAAATACAAACTTGAAGAACTTGCTCAATACCTTAATAAGAGGTTGATGATTTTCTTTTGCACATCAGAAATTCAAACCAGTAACTAAAGCCACAAAAGATTCTCACTGACCATACAAAGTTTTGCAGTTTTTAACCACTACAAATCGTGAAACCACTACAAATCGGAGGAAGGAAGATCGCAATTGTTTTACAGATCTAAGGACGATGTGCTAGAAAAAAGGAGACACGCAACAACGCCAAAATGTTGATTCCGTAAAAGGAGGAGAGACAGACCTAATCATCCGGAGAAAAATTAGGGCTCCAAAGATCTAAGCCGGCAATCAAAGTCCATCTCATTTTCGCAAACAACAACTGGGTAAACCATCGCCAAAAATAAAATAAAAAACTCAGCCCAAATAAATTCCAAGACCAACAGGAATAAAGTTTAAAGTAGGAAAAAGGGAAGCTGGATTAAAAAACAACGGGAGATTCGAATACACCCAATGGAGGCAGAATGTAGACAAATCTAAGACACATAACTGTTACAATCGCACAGTAGCATGATCCATCAAAATTTGCATCGCATGTATCAAAAACAGTAAAACAAACATCCCCAAACAGCCGCCGAAACAAGATCAGGGGTTACGTATCCTTACAATATCAGCCGGCCTCGTCTCCTGAAACCGCAAAGCTTCATCCACAACACAAGAATCCGGATCCCTACTGCACCTCTGGTTTCTTCCTCCTCCTCGCTTCTGAGAAATCCGGCGAGAGACGGATCTAAAAGACGGACGCTCTCTCTCTCTTCTCTCGGGTGGTGTGACGGTCAAAGAAGAAAAAGAAAGTGGCCTTCGTCGTCCTGGATTATTATCATCACTCTTCGTCCCCCCTCTTTGACCGCTCCGGCCTCTTTTATAATTGTTTACCGCAGCTCCATTTTGATTGTTATCCGCGTAGACTTTTGATTATCCGCACTCTTTTTGTACGAGCTATTATTCGTTTTTGGAAATACATTTTTTGCATGTATTTTTAGGAAAAATGATCAACACAAAAATTATAGATATCATTGAGTTCTATAACTTTCGTGTTGAACATTTTTCCTAAAAATTGCACGCACAAAACGTATTGCCGCCCTGATTAAAATATGTGTGTAACAATAGCAAATTTTTGGAAATACTTCTTATACATGCATTTTTAGAAAAAGTGTTCAACACAAAAGTTGTAGATCTTGGGTCTGTTTGGGACAGCTCTGGCGGATTGAAAAGCTGCTGTCCGGATAGAGCTGTTTTAAAAGAGCTCTCTGGGGAGCAGTTTTGAAAAGCTGCAGAGTGTTTGGGTGTTCTGTGCAGAAGTGCGTTTTGAAGAGCGATTTTCTAATTTTGCTGTTTGGAGAAACAGCTTTTGAAACTGTTTTTTTAGAACTTAAAAATACATCAGTTTTTAACATGAAAAATAATAAAAGATAACCGATAACAATAGTCTTTTACATAATTCTTTGTTAATGCTATCCACGCGCCCCGTATATTTCTTCGGCAATGTTATCTCGTACTGTAGACATCTGTTCAGCTCCAGCAGCATCACCCATATCGCTTCCAATATCATCCTCCGCCGCAGGGTCTTCATCCTCTGAGCGAGCGAAAGAAGACTCATCAGCATCACACACATCCAAAACATACACATACAAACATTCACACACTCACACACACACACATCCAAACATGCACATACACACAACACTCACACACTCATCCAAAACACACACACATACAAACACTCATCCAAAACACACACATACACATCCATACACACAACATCCACACAACAAACACACACACTCATCCAAAAACACACACACACACACACACACATACAAACACACATACAAACACACACAAATCCAAAAGACATACACACACACACACATCCACACATATACATGAAACAAGCACACACTCATCCTAAAACAAACACACACACACATCCACATGCATACACAACACACACACACACACTCATCCAAACACACACACACACACAAACACTCACAAATCCAAAATAAATACAAACACAAAACACCATTCTTGCAAATCGAATGCCAAAAGAAATTGTAAATGAAAAAAAAAACGGGTATATACCTTAAATCAAGCAGATCTGGAATCGCCGGAGGTTGGTGATGACTGTGGAGTCGAACGGAAACGCCGGAGGAAGCAGCGCCTGGAGAGGAGATCGGAGTCGAACGGAAACGCCCGGAGGAAGCAGCGCCTGGAGAGGAGATCGGGATCGTGAATCGCCGGAGGAAGCAGCGCCTGGAGAGGAGAACGGAGTCGAACGGAAACGCCCGGAGGAAGCAGCGCCTGAAGAGGAGATCGGGATCGGTATCGTGAACTAGGGAGGCGAGATCGTGAACGAGAGGGAGATCGTGAACCAGAGCTAGGGCTGCGGCGTCGGGCGAGATCGTGAACGATGGGTTTTCTGGAGGTATCGGGAACGAGAGCTAAAAAGGCGGAATCGATTTCAGGAGCGCTGAATGCGGGGCCTTGCCAGATTCCGGAAAAGAGCAAAAATTCGGGAGCGATTTTCAAAAAGCTGCTCCCCTGAGCTGCGCCAAACATCCTAAAATCAGCTCTGTCGGCTGGATTAGAACTTTTCCAGCCGCCAGAGCTGCGCCAAACAGACCCCTTGACTAGATTTACAGCTTTTGTGTTGAACACTTTTTCTAAAAATGCATGTACAAGACGTATTTCCAAAAGGCACATAATAACTCGTACAAAAAAGAGTGTGGATAGCCAAAATTATAGTGCGGATAACAATCTCCCAAATTTAACAGCAACCCGGAAATTTCGAAAAAATTAACCGCAACCTGATATTTTGCTTGCCGCGCGCCGTTGTTACTTGAGGAAGGAGTCGTCGGGCAGCTTATGCTTGAGGAAGGAGAAATCGAAGGAGATACGCGAGGGGCCGGGCATGACTGAAGACGGGATACGCGAGGGATTTGGGTTGTAAGTTTTGGGTTGCGGTTTAACACATAAAATGAGAATTTTTTTTAAAAAAAATATGGTTGCGGATAGCCAAAAACGGGTTGTCGTTGACAATCACTGAGTGATTTTATAAGCAGTCCTAAAATGACTAATCACACCTCAAAAATTCTCCTAAAATCTAGGTTATAATAGCAGTCCAAAAAAATAGAGAACAATAAAATCTGTTTGAACTTTTCCTTCATTTACTATAAATTAGCTGCGAATATTATTTTTAGGCTGCGAATAGCCAATAACGATGCCACCGTCGCAGCAATTAACCATTTCCTTTCCTGTAGCCGTATTGCCTAAGGACGCATCACAAGCCGTCCTATGTCGACACGTAGCACAAATGTATCAGCCGGCTACACCAACGGCTACTCTTCTTCAGTTTATTTAATTATTTCCTCATTTGTTTCTCTGACAAATAATTCGCAGTAAGTATTTTATCCAATAGTTTACATTTATTCCCGCGTCACTGCATAATAGTACACCTGCGCTCATCCACTGCACAATAACGGCGTTGCCCTTCACCCGTAACGGTGATGGAAATTACGAAGGTAACGGAGTACAAAACTCACCAGTCACCGCCCGATTCTTTTCTTTATTGCGGTATCCTTACCGGAGATAGAACCGGGATTCTATTTATCGGGTAATGGCTAAGCTCCTTTTGGGACCGTGGCTGCCCAAATAGCATCGGACGGCAGATGCCGGTCCACAGTTGTGACGACGGGGGTACGGAGGCGGCCATTAGCCGACGAAAATTTCAGAAATGCCACAGTGAATTAGCATGTGGAACAAGCATGCCGGCGGCATGCGTATCAGGAACATAATATTTATCGTGGCATTGCGTAAATATCAGACATATGGGTGGGTTAATTAGATGACCAGGCTGGCAGGGCGGCAGAAACCCGAACCAATCCGGTTTCTCCGCGCGTATCGCACAGGCGGTGCCAGTAAAGACGGCCACTTTAAATTATGAGGACCGGTCAACCCGTGGTTCGCGTGCTCCTTGACCCGGCCCGCTTAAAAAGCCGCCGGTCCATCATGATTCATGGCCGCCGGGGCCTACTATGCCAGGGAAAAGTTGATCTGTGTATAAAGTTTGTTTACAATTTAGGGTTCATTAGGCGCGGCCTTTTGGCCGTGCATTTGGGGCAAACGCCGTCGGACGGCGGAAAAACAAACGCCCTCCGGCGGCGTTTGCTCCGGCTGGACCCGCCGCGGCATTCAAAATGGGGCAAAATGCCCCGTTTCGATCCTCACCTCCTTCCCTCCGTTCCCAACCCCCCCTTTCCACCCGCAGGTGCCGCCCGCCACTGCCGCGCCAAATAAAGCCTATAGTCTCTCTTTGGGGTGAAATTTGAAATTCTTTTGGTTTGGGGATCTCATAAGAGATCATTTAGGAGACCGACTTCCTCTCTCTCCTATCCCCCCCTCAAAAAGTGCATGTTAGGCGTCCCCTTGTCATTGGTCCCAGACGAAAATTTGGAAACGGAGATCGATCCCAAAAATTCCTCCTGTTTGGGCGGCGTGAGGCTTCCGGCGCGGTGGAGAAAGGGTCAGAAGCACCGCGGTCGCCGACCATAGGGCCTGGGCTCGGTTCGGAGACGACGTATTTTTGCCGTTTCGAGAGAGGGAGAGGGGGCTTGGTTGTGCGAACAGATATCGGGAAGGCGGAAAATAAAACAAACAAACTCCCAGGGTTGCGTTCCCTGGAAAAGTGCCCGACCCCTAACTGCGCGCCAAAGAGAGCCTTGGGCTTTGGTTAAATAGGAAAATGATTAGTTGTTTAGAAATTAGATAAATAATTCATTAATGATATTAGGATAATCAGCCGCGATACTGTTGGAGATTTTTGGTTCAAAGCCTATAAATATGGAAGGAAGTTTTTGAAATATATGGAGGCAAGTAGGAGCTTGGAATGAAGTAGAACTTAAAGATTGATGTGAAGAAGTGTAGGAGTATAAAGTTATATCCATAGTTAGGTTTACAGAGCTATTGGTTGTTCAAAAATACTAATATGGATTAATCACTAGTCACGTTGAAAGAGGGTGTGTGGAAAGCTCTAGGACGATCATAATTGGAGAACTCTAGAATCTTTTAGGCTCCGTTCGTTTCTTATGTTTTGATTGAAAAGAATTAGTTTTGATCCAAAATTAAAAACTCAAAGGTTTGATTTTGAGCCAAACATAATTCTTGTGTTCGTTTGCAGGATGGTTTTCAGGCACATGAATTGAAAACTGTCAATTTTTCTGTTCGGCGGTGGGATGGCTTTCAGGTACGTGTTTTTGCGAGATTTTTAATCATGGATAATTAATGTCTTTAAATCGGGAAAATATTTAAATTGGCTAAAATAGTAATCATTATCAAATAATGCCGATAAATTAGTAATCATTACTTTAAAAGAGAAAAAAAAAACAGGATTGTTATACCACCCATAAAGGCCTTGGGGCGCGTCTAAAGGAAGCACCACTGAAGAGAGGTGGGGGTCAGCGGTCAACACGCGATCGCTCGAATCGAAGAAACCGAGCCCGCCATCTCCGCCGCCAACCGCCAGAAACAGAGCGCGCGGAGAGCAAACCGCAAGCACATGCGCTACCGCACGCACGGTAGCGCGCGGGCAGCGACCCCCGTCGCGGGGGAGCGGCCCCGCCGCACCCCCCTCGGGGTGCGGCTCGCGCGGAGTCGTACCCCTCAAGGGGTACGGCCCAGCCGCACCCCTCAAGGGGTGCGGCCAAGCCGCACCCCCCTTGGGGGTGCGGCCAAGCCGCACCCCCCTTGGGGGTGCGGCCAAGCCGCACCCATCAAGGGGGTGCGGCCCAGCCGCACCCCCAAGGGGGTGCGGCCCAGCCGCACCCCTCAAGGGGTGCGGCCCAGCCGCGCCCCTCAAGGGGTGCGGCCCAGCCGCGCCCCTCAAGGGGTGCGGCCAAGCCGCGCCCCTCAAGGGGTGCGGCCAAGCCGCGCCCCTCAAGGGGTGCGGCCAAGCCGCGCCCCTCAAGGGGGTGCGGCCACGCCGCACCCCCCTTGGGGGTGCGGCCTAGGATACGGTCCGACCCCCTCCCCTCGCCTTTTTCCGCAGGGGGGCTCGGAAGGGGCCCTGCCGCAGTCGCGCCCCCGTCAGGTGCGTCGGGTCCCAATTTCTATTTGGGGGACAACTCCCCGCTCCACCGGTCGCTCAGAACGCCTCCGCGCTTACGTGCGCTCAAAACGCCTCCAAGCGCGTTCAAAGCGCTTCCATGTTCGTTGCGCGCTCAGAACGCTTCTGAGCGCGCCCAGAATGCCTCCGCGCTTACGCGCGCTCAGAACGCCTCCAAGCGCGTTCAAAGCACCTTCATGTTCGTCGCGCGCTCAGAACGCCTCCAAGCGTGTTCCGAACATCTCCAAGCGCATTCAGAACGCCTCCGCGCTTACGCGCGCTCAGAACGCCTCCAAGCGCGTTCAAGGCGCTTCCATGTTCATTGCGCGCTCGGACCACTTTAGCTCTAGCGCGCGCTCAGAATGCTTCTGAGCGCAGTCAGGAAGCATTCTCACTTTTTGTCTTTCAGGCGTCTCACTTTTTGTCTTTCAGGCGTCTCACTTTTTGTCTTTCAGGCGTCTCACTTTTTGTCTTTCAGGCGTCTCACTTTTTGTCTTTCAGGCGTCTCACTTTTTGTCTTTCCCGCTTCTCACTTTTTGTCTTTCCGGCTTCTCACATTTTGGGTTTCAGGCTTCTCACTTTTCAGGAACAGTTAGTCGCCTTTTTCACCTCCAACGGAACTGCCCGAACTGCCCAAACTGCCCAAGCTGCCCGAGGGGCAAGGTGGTCATTTACGAAAAATGGTGATCCGAGGGCCCCGAACCGGAAAATATGATTCGTCCACCGAGCATTTATGGAAACTGCCAAGGGCAAAATTACCGGGCCGCCCCCGGCAAAAACTATAAAAGGAGCCCCATGGCTTCATTTGAAGGGACCTGGACTTCGGGACCCGGGAGAGCTCCTTGCAGACTTTTGCGGAATTCTCCTTCGGCGCTTGAAGATCTCCTTCGGGACTTGAAGATCTCCTTCGGGACTTGAAGATCTTCATCTTCCAGAAAGGCGACCAGCGTTCTCAGAAGAGAAAGGCGACTGGCCTTCCCGCTTCCGAAAGGCGACTGGCCTTCCCGCTTCTGAAAGGCGACCAGCATTTCTCAGAAGGGAAAGGCAACTAGCCTTCTCACTTCCAGAAAAGCGATCAGCATTTCTCAGAAGAGAAAGGCGACTGACCTTCACACTTCCAGAAAGGCGACCAGCGTTCTCAGAAGAGAAAGGCGACTGGCCTTCCCGCTTCCGAAAGGCGACCAGCATTTCTCAGAAGGGAAAGGCGACTAGCCTTCTCACTTCCAGAAAGGCGACCAGCGTTCTCAGAAGAGAAAGGCGACTGGCATTCCCGCTTCCGAAAGGCGACCAGCGTTCTCAGAAGAGAAAGGCGACTGGCCTTCCCGCTTCCGAAAGGCGGCCAGCATTCTCAGAAGGGAAAGGCGACTGGCCTTCCCGCTTCCGAAAGGCGACTAGCAGTCTCAGAAGGAAAAAGGACTTAGTTTTTCCGAGAGGTGGCCTGTCACCCTCGAGGCTCTCTTTTTCTCCAAGTATTGTAACGAGCAGCGGCCTGTCGCGCTCGAGTTCTAGCTTCCAAGTTGTAACTCCTCCAGAAGATAGTGAAGTTTGGTCGGCACAGCTCCGACCGCGTGGTTTTTTACCCTTTCCGGGTTTTCCACGTTAAAAAGTCTCTGCGTACTCATCGAACCTCTAATTGACTGTTTGCGCGCTTAGCTCGCTCACGAGCTGAGGCGGTTCAAGTGAACCGGTCTA
This sequence comes from Dactylorhiza incarnata, assembly GCA_033032865.1. Classification (NCBI taxonomy): domain Eukaryota; kingdom Viridiplantae; phylum Streptophyta; class Magnoliopsida; order Asparagales; family Orchidaceae; genus Dactylorhiza; species Dactylorhiza incarnata. The sequence continues at coordinate 1,340,478 of JAWHQI010000268.1, read as the reverse complement.
CCAAGAGCCCTAAGCGTTCCGCAACAGTTTGGCGCCGTCTGTGGGAACAGTTTGGCGCCGTCTGTGGGAACATTCCCAACAACTCTTCAAAAGCCGACTGTCATGGCGAGGAAGAGTGCTCGCACTACTGAAGGATCGATGCCGGAAGGACGCGTCGACCCAGCTCCCTCCCACTCGCTTATCGATGCACCTCCCGCAGAGGAGGCACTTCTAGCACCCGCGGCTGGTTTGGAGGTGCGCATGCGGCAGATCGAAGAACATCAAGCTGAGATGTTGGCTCTTGTAAGGAATCTTGGGGCATTATTATCAAACGACAAACTCGCCAACATAGGAAAAAGAAGGGGCCTCTCACAAGTGGAGGACATACGTCGAGTCCAACAATCTAAACCAAGTCCGTAAGAGGGACAACACAGCTCCCACGCTGCAGAGCATCATGCTCCCGCGTTGCAGGGCACACAGCTCCCACACTGCAGAGCATCATGCTCCCGCGTGGCAGGGCACACAGCTCCCACGCTGCAGAGCATCATGCTCCCGCGTTGCAGGGCACACAGCTCCCACGCTGCAGAGCATCATGCTCCCGCGTGGCAGGGCACACAGCTCCCACGCTGCAGAGCATCATGCTCCCGCGTTGCAGGGCACACAGCTCCCACGCTGCAGAGCATCATGCTCCCGCGTTGCAGGGCACACAGCTCCCACGCTGCAGAGCATCATGCTCCCGCGTTGCAGGGCACACAGCTCCCACGCTGCAGAGCATCATGCTCCCGCGTTGCAGGGCACACAGCTCCCACGCTGCAGAGCATCATGCTCCCGCTATTCACCGGTCAAGTCTACATCATGTAAAAGTCGCGAGCAAAGGCACGTGCACCAAAGTCGCGGGCACAGAACCGCGCAAAAAGTCGCGAGCAAAGGCACGTGCACCAAATTCGCGGGCACAGAACCGTGCAAAAAAGTCGCGAGCGAAGACTCGTGCACCAAAGCCGCGAGCACAGACTCGTGCACCAAAGCCACGAGCACAGACTCGTGCAAAAAAGCCGCAAGCACAAACTTGCGCAAACTAATTTTCTATTGTGTAAAAGCCGCGGGCTCAGAACCGCGCAAGCTAATCTGTCATTTTGCGTAAACCCCTCAGTCCATGCGGATATCAGAGCCAGGCAGCAAGCCCACGACGACCTCGGAAAACCAACACCCTCCGACATCAGCTCTTACCAGAAAAGCGCCGCGCAGTGGACAATGGGTAAAGCCGCCACAGAAAAATTAAAACCTCCGAACTCCTCGCATCGAAACTCGGACTCCGAAGGTTTGGGGGGCTTATGTTATACCACCCATAAAGGCCTTGGGGCGCGTCTAAAGGAAGCACCACTGAAGAGAGGTGGGGGTCAGCGGTCAACACGCGATCGCTCGAATCGAAGAAACCGAGCCCGCCATCTCCGCCGCCAACCGCCAGAAACAGAGCGCGCGGAGAGCAAACCGCAAGCACATGCGCTACCGCACGCACGGTAGCGCGCGGGCAGCGACCCCCGTCGCGGGGGAGCGGCCCCGCCGCACCCCCCTCGGGGTGCGGCTCGCGCGGAGTCGTACCCCTCAAGGGGTACGGCCCAGCCGCACCCCTCAAGGGGTGCGGCCAAGCCGCACCCCCCTTGGGGGTGCGGCCAAGCCGCACCCATCAAGGGGGTGCGGCCCAGCCGCACCCCCAAGGGGGTGCGGCCCAGCCGCACCCCTCAAGGGGTGCGGCCCAGCCGCGCCCCTCAAGGGGTGCGGCCCAGCCGCGCCCCTCAAGGGGTGCGGCCAAGCCGCGCCCCTCAAGGGGTGCGGCCAAGCCGCGCCCCTCAAGGGGTGCGGCCAAGCCGCGCCCCTCAAGGGGGTGCGGCCACGCCGCACCCCCCTTGGGGGTGCGGCCTAGGATACGGTCCGACCCCCTCCCCTCGCCTTTTTCCGCAGGGGGGCTCGGAAGGGGCCCTGCCGCAGTCGCGCCCCCGTCAGGTGCGTCGGGTCCCAATTTCTATTTGGGGGACAACTCCCCGCTCCACCGGTCGCTCAGAACGCCTCCGCGCTTACGTGCGCTCAAAACGCCTCCAAGCGCGTTCAAAGCGCTTCCATGTTCGTTGCGCGCTCAGAACGCTTCTGAGCGCGCCCAGAATGCCTCCGCGCTTACGCGCGCTCAGAACGCCTCCAAGCGCGTTCAAAGCACCTTCATGTTCGTCGCGCGCTCAGAACGCCTCCAAGCGTGTTCCGAACATCTCCAAGCGCATTCAGAACGCCTCCGCGCTTACGCGCGCTCAGAACGCCTCCAAGCGCGTTCAAGGCGCTTCCATGTTCATTGCGCGCTCGGACCACTTTAGCTCTAGCGCGCGCTCAGAATGCTTCTGAGCGCAGTCAGGAAGCATTCTCACTTTTTGTCTTTCAGGCGTCTCACTTTTTGTCTTTCAGGCGTCTCACTTTTTGTCTTTCAGGCGTCTCACTTTTTGTCTTTCAGGCGTCTCACTTTTTGTCTTTCAGGCGTCTCACTTTTTGTCTTTCCCGCTTCTCACTTTTTGTCTTTCCGGCTTCTCACATTTTGGGTTTCAGGCTTCTCACTTTTCAGGAACAGTTAGTCGCCTTTTTCACCTCCAACGGAACTGCCCGAACTGCCCAAACTGCCCAAGCTGCCCGAGGGGCAAGGTGGTCATTTACGAAAAATGGTGATCCGAGGGCCCCGAACCGGAAAATATGATTCGTCCACCGAGCATTTATGGAAACTGCCAAGGGCAAAATTACCGGGCCGCCCCCGGCAAAAACTATAAAAGGAGCCCCATGGCTTCATTTGAAGGGACCTGGACTTCGGGACCCGGGAGAGCTCCTTGCAGACTTTTGCGGAATTCTCCTTCGGCGCTTGAAGATCTCCTTCGGGACTTGAAGATCTCCTTCGGGACTTGAAGATCTTCATCTTCCAGAAAGGCGACCAGCGTTCTCAGAAGAGAAAGGCGACTGGCCTTCCCGCTTCCGAAAGGCGACTGGCCTTCCCGCTTCTGAAAGGCGACCAGCATTTCTCAGAAGGGAAAGGCAACTAGCCTTCTCACTTCCAGAAAAGCGATCAGCATTTCTCAGAAGAGAAAGGCGACTGACCTTCACACTTCCAGAAAGGCGACCAGCGTTCTCAGAAGAGAAAGGCGACTGGCCTTCCCGCTTCCGAAAGGCGACCAGCATTTCTCAGAAGGGAAAGGCGACTAGCCTTCTCACTTCCAGAAAGGCGACCAGCGTTCTCAGAAGAGAAAGGCGACTGGCATTCCCGCTTCCGAAAGGCGACCAGCGTTCTCAGAAGAGAAAGGCGACTGGCCTTCCCGCTTCCGAAAGGCGGCCAGCATTCTCAGAAGGGAAAGGCGACTGGCCTTCCCGCTTCCGAAAGGCGACTAGCAGTCTCAGAAGGAAAAAGGACTTAGTTTTTCCGAGAGGTGGCCTGTCACCCTCGAGGCTCTCTTTTTCTCCAAGTATTGTAACGAGCAGCGGCCTGTCGCGCTCGAGTTCTAGCTTCCAAGTTGTAACTCCTCCAGAAGATAGTGAAGTTTGGTCGGCACAGCTCCGACCGCGTGGTTTTTTACCCTTTCCGGGTTTTCCACGTTAAAAAGTCTCTGCGTACTCATCGAACCTCTAATTGACTGTTTGCGCGCTTAGCTCGCTCACGAGCTGAGGCGGTTCAAGTGAACCGGTCTACCAAGAGCCCTAAGCGTTCCGCAACAAGGATTTTCTCTCAAAATCGATCAAAATGAGAAGGTTTTCACCATAGGCTATTTTCGTAATGAATCCAACCCGGTAGTTTTTGGAGGAAAATCAATTCCCTCCAATAAAAGACCAAGCGAACGCTTGTGAATAGAATTGGATTGCCCAAAACCAATTCCTTCCTACAAAACCTACCAAACGAACGGAGTTTTAGTTTTTTCAAAAAAAAAAGGCTCTCTCTCTATGTTCGTGCTCGCTGCACTCGTGCAGGTTTAGCGGACGACAACATTCAACGGACGGTATCATTTGACGGGCTGCATCATTCGACTGCAGGATTATGTGGCGGGGACAGGCGATGACGTGAAACAAGGCTTCGCTTTAGTTGCAAAGATAGCGGAAGTTTCGCGAGTTTGATTTGGCCGGAGAACTAAGAGTGGGGATGCTTCACTCGATGATCTCATATGGGATGGACTCACAGGCAAGCGGGTTACGCCCATGCTCGATACTCTGCTGCGGGCGAAGCTTCGCGTGCAGGCATGTGGGCTGTGCAAATGGCAAGGCCAAATTCCTCCAAGCAGAATGGAGAGGCCGACGGAGTTGGTTTTTGGCGAAACACACTGACTAGGCTCTGCAATACTCTTGCTTTTTCCCAATTATACTCATCGAGGAAGCCATCATGGTTAAACCTCTCGCGAACAAACATCCAACATTTCATGGATTTATTTAGGGAATTGTTAATGGCACCCCTAAAATGGTTATTCGCACCACAATTTTGTTTAGTTGAACCCTAAAACAACTCCTCCCAAATAAACTAAGGGCACCCTCATACTCGCACTGCACCTCCTCTCTTCCCAGTTTCGTGAGCAGAGGGTTTCGCGACTCCTCTTCCGCTTTCTGATTTTTTGCTTTTCTCCATCTTCACTGATTCTCTACGAAGAACCTGGAACTCGCCATGGGCATTCCAGGCTTGAGTTATCCCTCTGGTTCCGGCAAGTTTCCCCTTCCCCCTTCCCCCTTTCTTAACCGTCTTCAGAATCGCTTCCATTTTCTGAAACAGGAGATACCAAACACTTTCGCGCAGCATTCCTGTAATAGTCCGTGGAGTACATGATACCAAACAGGATATACAACCATCCGCCAAGCATTTCTGTTCTACAACCATCGTCTCCGACGAAGTCCTAAAACAAAATTGTTTTGTTTGATATAGAAGGAGGAGGATACACCATGAGGGATTTGGACAAATAAGTCTTTTTTTAGTAATATGTTCACAAATTTCTTGCTTTGGGCCTTTAGGGTGTTGATCATTGAACGCCGGTGGAATATTTGGCCGGAAATGTGCAGAAGCAGAATGCGTTTGGCTTGGAAGCTGAGGCTGCGGCCGCAATAGGCGGAGGTCTGATTTCAGATGAAGAGTGTAGAGCTAGTGAAATTTCATCAGATCACCCCCAAATCAACACAATTTTTATGATGGAGATATATAATTGCACAAACGTGGGCATCTACATTTATGAAGTAGTTCAGTTATTGGCTTGAAAGATTTTTGATAATGGTGAGCATGAAGATCACAAATATTTGGACAACCAATTTAATGACTTTATGTTTCAATTTGTTTGCCTTTTTGGTTGATATTTATACTATAATTCAAAGAAATTCTCTTTTTGACTCAATTTTAAGTGTGGTGTCTTAAACACATTTGCGGTGCAATTAACATTATTAGGTGCCTTTAACAATATGTGAAAAAGTGTGGTGCCTTATCAAGTGTGGTGCAGCGCAGGTGGTGATGAAGGCTGTTGAAGGTGCCTTATCAAGGGGACGCGGGATCGAATCCCGGCCTCAACAACCTACTGTTGCTGAGAAATAGGCTTAGTGATGGGTTGAGGTGGCACATGGGGCTACAACCCTGGTGGTCCTGGACAATGGGGCCAGGTCACTATAACGACGTCGGTTTCCTTCTAGGTCGTTACATCAGGTTCAGGGGGAGCTGAGAGTGTATACACGAAGAAGTCAGCAGAATGAAGCTACAATGCCTACAGTGCTAGTTGTGTCAAAGGCCAGCAGAATAAAGTTATAATGCCTACAATGCCACTTGTGTCGAGTCCATTGTCTTATGCTACTCTGACTTCTAAGACACTTACTCCTCCACTTCAGCCTCCGAATCCACGAGTGTTATAATTCCTCCCCTTCCTACTTTATCTCCCATACCAGTAAGGCAAAGTTCCCGCATGAATGCAGGAGTCTCACCTGATCAATATGGCTTTCCCCATGATATTACCCAATTTATCTCTTACTCTCAAATATCACCTATACATAGAGCATTCATTGCATCTCTGGACAATGTCTCTATTCCTAAGTGTTGACAGGTTGCTAAGGAAGATCCATAGTGGAAAGCTGCAATGCTAGAAGAACTCAGGGAATGGGAAAAGAATAACACCTGGAATCTTATATCTCTACCACCTAGAAAAAGGGCGGTTGGGTGCAAGTGGGTTTTTGCTGTGAAACAGAACCCAGAAGGTCAGGTTGACCGCTACAGAGCCCGATTGGTTGCAAAGAGGTATAGTCAGACTTATGACATCGACTACGACTAGACCTTTGTACTTGTCGCAAAGATGAGCAAGTGCGGACACTGATATCTTTGGCAGTAAATTGGGGATGGAAACTACACCAATTGGACATGAAGAATGTCTTTCTTCACGGGGACTTGTTAGAAGAAGTTTACATGGAGGTACCACCGGGCTTTGGCGTGAGGAAAACAGCAGGGAATGTGTGTAGACTCAAGAAGTCACTTTATGGACTTAAGCAGTCTACTCGAGCTTGGTTTGACAGGTTTAGGAGGGTCATGATAGGCAAACCAATGGAAACCATACAATGTTCTTTCGGCAACGTAGAGCTCACATTATAATGCTTGCTGTGTATGTAGATGACATGATTATTACATGTGATGATGAAGGTGAAATTACTCAGCTGAAGAAGAGATTGGGAAAGGAATTTGAGGTGAAAGACTTGGGGCAACTAAGATACTTTCTTGGGATTGAGGTAACCCGCGGTGCAGAAGGGATTGTTCTATCCCAACGGAAATATGTGTTGGATCTGCTCAAAGAGACAGATATGCTAGGGTGTAGGCATGCAATTGCTCTCATTGATCAGAAGTCCAAGCTTGGTGCTGAGGCAGGAGAGCCAACTGATAAAGAAAGGTACCATAGGTTGGCAGGTTGCCTGATCTATCTGGGTCACACCTGCCCCGACATATCGTTTGTCGTAAGTGTGATGGCCCGCTATATGCATGATCCTAGGGAGGGTCACATGAATGTCATATATCAGATTCTCATGTACTTAAAGAGTGCATCAGGAAAGTGACTGGTTTTCGGAAGGAATGGGCATTCAAACATCGAAGGATATTTGTGACTCTGGATGGGCTAGTTGCGTTGATGACAGAAGGTCCACGTCAGGATACTGCATGTTTGTAGGAGGCAATCTATTCTCCTGGCGGAGCAAGAAGCAGACAGTAGTTGCAAGGTCTACAGCTGAAGCGGAGTACAGATTCATGGCCTTAGGTGTGAGAGAGTTATTATGGTTGAAAGCTCTGCTAATGGAACTCAAAATAGACCAATGAGGGCAGGTGACATTATGGTGTGACAGCAAGTCAGCCATCAGCATTGCAAATAACCCTGTCCACCATGACCGAACGAAGCATATAGAAATCGACAGGTTATTTATCAAGGAGAAGCTGGATAGTGGAGTGCTGAAATTGGGATATGTTGATACGAAGGAGCAAGTGGTTGATTGTCTAACTAAATGACTCAACTCATTTGATTTATCCAGGTTGTGTGACAAAATGAGTTTAGTGGATATCTTTCACCCTCCTTGAGGGGGAGTGTTGGTGTGCATTTAGCCATGTTGGTGTGCAGTTTAGCACTGAATGGTGTGTGTTTAGCGCGCTCCTCCTTTTCTTGTAACTAATCTCACATCTCCAAATGATGTATTAACTTTTTTAGTGTGAATAAAATGAACTTGATTTAATCCACTTCTACAGCTTCTTATATAATAAAAAAATGTTTTATACATAACGGTATAGACGGGAAGCAACATTCGGCGAGCAGCAATATTTGGCATACGGCAATATTCGAAGTGCGGCATCATTCGACGATAGGATCATGTGGCGAGGGCAGACAAACGTATGCGAGTTCATTATATGATACAACATACTAATGACGAAATTGAAAATAAAAATCCCGAAGAAGAGGTAAATTTCATCAACTTGGCAGCATAAATTTCTATTTAAATTTGAAAGATATTAAAGATATTATTATCATAATACAGTCAATTTTATTTTGTTGACTTGTTCTGTGGTTACATTCCAAATGACTTGAAACTTCTCTTCTATCATCAAGCTAATGATTTAGCGGTTGTCATCTCAGATGATTTGTTAGAGTTTTAATCACATCAAATGCTGGTTTAATGGTTTCTTACAAATAAGTATACAAATGTCTCCCACCAATAAATTTGAAGATGGGGAGAAGAATCAATGAGAAAAAGCAGGAGAAAAACCAAAGAAATTACAAAAGCTTGTAAATATTTTTAATTATCTTCCCTAAATAGAGGATTTTGAAAGGCCCTGACTGACCTAAGTGGCCTCAGAACCTGCTTCATATTTTTTAAAAAACATTCTAAATGCATCATTCACCGGTTAACAAAAGACCTGAAATGAAATTGGCGAGACTTCTCTAATTTAAAAACAACATTTCTAAGGTAAAAACTGATACAAACAGCAGTCAAACTTGATGTGATATAAGAGAGGAATTCTCAAAGATAAATTTGGCACTTACCTTTGGTTTGGAACCAAGTGTCCAGCTCTCTTTAATGGAGTGCTCTCTCGAAAGCCAGAGGCGCAATTAAAAAAACTTGGGCTGCGCATTTGGTCGATGCTCTCCTACAATTCAAAATAGCAAAATAAGTTGTATAATGAGATTAGGGTTAGGGTTGAGAGGGGAGAAGGGGATACCTGAATAATGATCTTGATACCCATCCAAGAGAGTCCCGGGGTTATAAATACCCCGGGACTAGAGGGGGCCGGCCGCCCCCCTCAATAGGGGCTGAACCGTGTGGTTCAGCCCCGCAGGCCTCCTTTTAGTGATTGTCGAGCATATTGATGTCTCGTGAACACATGATTCTTGGGTCCGCACACAATATAAAAGGGGGAACAACATCATTGATTAACCACCTCCAAAAATTCTCAAATCCTCTTCTTGCTTTGGCTGAACACGCGGTGTCGTCTTCTATATATACTTTCTGTTGTTACCTACATGACCTAAATTAATGATTATCAAAAATTGGAAATAAGGTATTGTCATACTTTTATAATTTTTTTGCCATCTTTATTTTTCTAGGGTCTAAACCTAGCTGAAATATAAATAAATAATGATGCAAAGTTGGCTGAATACAGTTATACAAAGTTCGCTGAATACAGTTCTGCAAAGTTGGGGCAGCATTCATCGTCTCAATTAGTTAATCATACTTTCCGTGCTAATATCCGATCAGACGATGTTTCAAAGACTTCCCAACCCGGGAATTTTCAGGTCCTCAATCTAAAAAAAAACAGATGCATCTACGATCTAATAGAGAGGTTCGAAGTCATGAAATAACTCAAAAATCAAATCAAATCAAAATCATTGTAAGCTCCTAATAAGCAACAATTGTTGGTACCTAATTATTAGGAGGGAAAGTAATTATAGAAATTTAAGCTAAAGTAAGCCACAAAGGGAAAAGCAATACAAGGGAAGGTGAAACTGTGGTGCTTGATCACAAGAAATAAAAAGATTGAGGAAGATCAAACATTTGCGCCTTGGGAATTCATTCCCAGCTGTAAGGCACACTCCGCAGCGGAAAGGAATTGTCGAGAAACTTAGATCTGCGAGAGTTGCCATGAATGTGGAGATGCATAAACTGGAATTGAGAATGGGCATTGTTAAAGGCAAATCAAAAATGGATATTCACATATCATTACTAACAGTAAACTATACTTTTTGGAAATTAATAGGTGCAAACAAATCTGTTTACGACAAACTGATATTGTTAACAACAAATCAAATTTAAAATTAGAAAATTTGTTATTATTTTCCAACCATTGAGAGGGTTTTAAGGACAGTTGCCAATCAAGGTGACCCAAAGAAAAAAAGAAAGTAAATGATGAGTTCTTGCGTCTATAAAAACATAAAAGATTGTTCACCTAGTTTAGCTTTTTGAATAACCAAGGTCTAATCCAGAAAGAAATAAAAATTCTGATTTCGGCATTCATGCTTTAACCACAGAATTTAACTGACAATCTCAATTTATGTATCAGTAAAGTATGATTATTAAATTTTCTGCACAATTTTTATTTTTATTTTCTGACACTGTAGTCTTAAGAGCCGTTTGTTATGTTATATTACCCTTTGAAAATTTCTGAAAGATAAGAAGATGATTATATATATGCATCTTACTGCACTTCTTTGTCGATTAACATTTATTGTGTATGCATATACTGAATAAACAAATCATTACATAATGCGAGAAGATTTCGACTCAGCGCAAGAGGGAATCAGGGTGGGTTTTCGGCGCTGGCGTGCGGCTTATGGTTTGCCCGTAGAAAATTTATGAACTAATTTTAGATGAGAATTTTAAGTTATGTTGGTGTGCAGATAACAGTTTTTTAATTTGCCTTTAAAAAAATCGGAACTAATTTAAAATGAAGATTTTAAGTTATGTCGGTGTGCAGATAACCGTTTTTGGTTTGCCTTTAACAATGCCCTTCGAGAATATACTATTCTTTGGTGGATAACATATAACCTTCTAATATCACCAGTCAGCAAGTAATTGATTCATTAGATTATATGGTTAGCCATTCTTCTCAAATTTGACAACAAAGAGGTATTCTTAGTAATTTGTCATTTATTATAGCTCTGTTTGGCGCTGGCGGTCGTGAACGCGGTGGTTATGAACCGTCATTCGTGAACGCTCTATCTCACCTAAGGAACTTCATCCACTTTTATATTCAAGACTAGTTTTTTTTCTTGGTGGTGGTCATAACCGCTGTCATGCCAAACATACATTCTATGATAATAGCGTTTTTAACTCACCGTAGCAAAAAAGTTACGCCAAACGGAGCCTATATTTTCAACTTTTTTTTTATTACTGAACACTGCTCCTTTACTGTTGTTGTGGTGGTGCTTTGATCTATCACTATGATTTCTACTTTTGTTTATTTTCAGTTGAATGTGTCAACTCCTGAATTATTACAATAGTTGCATGAACAAAACATGAACAAAGGTGTAATTTCCTATATAATTCATGGGTAGCTAGCCTTATTTATGCTGGGAAGCCAGCAGTTTCTTTTTTGCCAGACATATTTGCAATTTCCTTCATTACCCTCCCCATATGTTTGGGAGTTGTATGTTTTGAAGCTAATATTTACTGTTAGTTTTGTGAAGTAAGCTAGCACCGGCGCTAACGCTACCGCCGGCGCTAGCGCTGCCGCCGGCGGTAGCTCAGCTTCTAGAAGGTCTCTCCCTGCCTATAAATAGGAGGACAGTACCCCCCCCCCCCCCCCCCCTCTTCTTATGTTAGAGAGTTAGAGAGTGTGAGAGAACTCAGAGAGAGTTTCTTGAGCGAGAAGGAGAGAGAGCACTCGCGAGATAGCGCGGGCGCTAGTGCTAGCGCCGGCGGTAGCGAGAGCGAGAGTAGCTAGCGAGTGGATCGAGTGCGAGTGTGGCTAGCGAGCTGCGAGTGCGAGCTAGCGAGTGCGAGGTGTGAGAGAGTACTCGCGAGATAGCGCTGGCGTTAGGGGTTAGCGCCGGCGGTAGTGAGAAGTGGAGGAGAGCGGACACTGTCTGCGACCAAATTTTTTATATCTTCTGGCTGTTGTGAATCAAGTCGTATGCAACTTGTATTCATCTTTATCTCTTGTAAAGTGTAATCATGTGCTAAGTAATACAAACAGGTCTTTTGTTCATTATTTGGTGTGCTTGTCTTAGTGTCCTTAGATTCGGAAAAACTTCACATTTAGATGAATGAAAATTTGGAGTTCTCCCGGCTCTTCTAAGGCACCATCAGACGGAATCAAAAATAAGTTCCTGGCTTGATCATTGTAAGCTTGATCGTGGTTTCACCTTGTCGGATCATCTGAAATTTGATCGTAGGAGGTTACAATTGTCACCGACAACAACAATTATTTGGCTAATTCAATCTCTTGATTCTATGACAAAAATATATTTATAACCTAGCACCTCTTTATATAGATACAGGATAAAACCATAATATATACATACAATGTGGGACTAAATAAAGGACGGGAAATGGAAATACATATTTCCATGTTGGAATATTTAGAAAATTCACCGAAAAAGTATATATATATAGAGAGAGAAAAATACAATGAATAATTAATGGAAACCCGATTTCTCTTGCTCGCCGCCAAGTGTGACTTACATCGTGTCAATCACTGCACCAAGCACAGTCGAGGATGAAAAGAATTGAGATCTACATTACTTGGGGATTTTTATGAAGTTCTGGTAATCACTGCAACAGAGAGGATCGTATACTTTTAGTTGCAGGTAGACAGAATTGTAAGTCTAGAAATGTTTTGCAGGAAGCATTGTGGAATAAATCACTAAAGATTTTGATGAAGTTCGAGATCTTGAGAAGGGTAAATGTGAACAAAATCTAAACAAGTATCAATTTCATAAACAGAGAGGAGATGAAATGTCTGTGAAGACCTTTGAAATTTGCGCCATTATGCCGTTATTAGCTTTGCTTTAATGTTGTCGCCCCCTCTCTTTAATGTATCTCATTAAGTTTTAACCCCTACTTACCATCTGCCCTCTTCATTGCTATGTATCTCGATCATTCCCCTGTTTGCCTATTTATATGTATCCCTGTTGTACCTGAAAAAAGAAGGAAGAATCTTTTAGTAAAATGTTTTAGCATTTGCTTTCTCCTCTCTGTTAAAATTATACTCGAATTACTTTTCTCACAGTGGTATCAGAGTCACAGTAATATTTGTTCGATTCATTTTTCCCTTCATTCTCATTCCAATGGCTTCATCATCTACCAACTTTGCCCCTCTCTACACCCATTCCACTATTCCATTCTTTTCTGGATACATGTATGGGTTTTGGAGTGACAAAATAATAACCTTCCTCAAATCGCAGGGTCTTTGGGACATCGTACGGGACGGCCCTCAAACTTCCACAAAGGCTGCTGATGGTGCTCCAGCAAAATTCAGCAAATAAGAAACCCAACGTTATGCTCTTGCCTTGCATTTGATACAACAGGGAATTGCATCCCCCATCTACCCTCGTATCATGGGGTCCCAGACGGTGCAGGAGGCATGGCAGAGGCTTGAAAATTAGTATAAAGGATCCAAGAAGGTACTAAAACTTAAAATATATTCATTACGACGACAATTTGATTCTATTGTCATGCGTGAGGACGAAACTACTCGGGATTTCTTTGCTAAAATAACCAGTCTTATGAATCAAATTAGAAGTCTGGGTGGTGTTATTGAATAACAACAAGTAGTTGAAAAATTACTTAGATCTTTACCTAAAACCTATAAGCATATTGTATCATCAATTTTGGAAGCTCATGATCTTGATACCTTAACCGTTGTGGAATTCATGAGCTCCCTTCATACTCATGAAGATCTTCTCTTCCAAGATAAACCAATTCTTGATAAAGCTTTTCAAACAAAGATGCAGTTAAGAAGTAGACCTTTAGAAAAACCGAGAAATGAAGCAAACAGAAATAATACTGCATCAGGAAAAACCCATCCTCCCTGCAACATTTGTAAGAAGACAAACCATGAGATGAAAGATTGTTTTTGGAGATGTAAGAGATATAAGAATCCCAACCACTCTGATAAAAACTGCTGGCACAAACCCAAGGAAGAGGCCAAACTTACTGAAATTGACTCTGAACAATTTCTGCTCACATGTAAGAGTGAACAAATTGAGCCTGCCTATACAATCACAAACCATCAACAATCCCCCTTTTCATGGATTGTAGACAACGGCTGCTCGAGTCATATGGTGAATAACAACATCGTTTTTGCCTCCCTTTATGAAACTTTCAAATCTGCAGTTATTCTAGGGGATGGGAGAAAAGAATAGTAGTAGAAGGAAGAGACATTATCCTTGTAATGTCGCCTAAAGGCAAACCCAAACTCATCTCACACGTTCAATATATCTCAACTCTCTCTCAAAACTTGCTCAGTGTTGGACAACTCCTAATGTTGAAACCAGTTTCCCGGCTTCATCGTTCGAAAATAGGGGTAGGCAGCTTGCCCTTACTTATCTCATGTACAGTCGAACGGTTAGTCACTTAGAGCCTAAGAACCTCTCTACTGGTGGATTCAGGTGAAAACAGACCCCGCGAGCTGCAGCGAGGAGGTCCCGCCACTAACCCAAAAGACCCGAAGATCTTCCCCTCCCAAGCCAATGCTGAGCCTGGGCACCTCGGAGAGCACTCGCAACACCTGACCGTTGGCCTGAAAGACTTGGCGAACGGAAGGCAGGGTCACTAGCTAACCGAACACACTAAGGGGGTGGGAGTTAGGAGATGCCAACCCTCCCCAAGGTGCCCATGGGGGTCTATTTATAAATTTCCGGAAAATGGGCTACGGATAGCGTGATAGGTCTGTTAATAGCCAGGTTCCGGTGTTTGAAAATACCATCCGCACCCCACCTGGAACTTAACCGCGCACCGGATGGACGAGCCAGGGCCGACTCGCCCTAAGACGTCGGACGCGAGGTCCGACCGGGCGAGGGGACCGCGCTCACCCTTCTCGGGCGAGCAGGCCCCTCGCCCCTCCTGGGCGAGTGGGCCATTCGCCCCTCGGGCGGGTGGCCGACTCGCCCCTCGGGCAAGTGGCCGACTTGCCCCTCGGGCGAGTGGACCACTCGCCCCTCGGGCGAGTGGACTCCACTCGCCCTTAGGGCGAGTGGGCCACTCGCCCCTTGGGCGAGTGGACTCCACTCGCCCCTTCTTGGGCGAGTGGAGCCCCATTTGTCCTCCCCTTCCCCTTGGGTGCCGGGCGGGTGGACTCGTCCATTTGGCTCGGGCATCGCTTCTCCGCTTTCGTTGGTCTCGGTCTCCTTTACTTACAATTTGGACTTGACGAAATATGGGTAATACACACCCCCCACTCGCCCGCGAAGGGCCGAGTGGGTGTTCCCCTACTGGTCCTGCCGCTCTCTTTTACTCTCGTCCGGAGTTATTTCTGCTTTGACTGATTTCGGGCGCTCCCGAGCGGGCATTTTCCTCGTTCACCTTGATCTGCCTGAGTCCGGGCTGATCAGACCAGCTCGGCGAATATGGGGGTTGTACACAATCTCCGCTCTTTGCGAGCTTGTCTCAAGCTCGGAAAGAAAGTCCAACCCTCTGATTTGACGAGCTGGTAGGATCTTTTAAAGAGAATATTTGAGCGGGTCCCACCCGTTGGCTATAAAACCTCAGGATGGAGAGGGGTGAGCCTCTACTCAAAAACCTCTCCCTTCTCATTCCTTCCCCTTAGACTGGTCGACATGCAACCCCCCTTGGACATTCGCGCCCGCCTCAAAGCCGTTTCTGGAAAGAGCCTAGATGACCTGGCGGAGCTTAGGTCTGTCGTCATGGAGCATTCGCTTCCCTCTTCGGTGCAGGTGGAGGGACCTATGCCTAAGAGACATCACCCTGAGCCGGCGGGTGGGACGTCCTCCTCATCCGCATTAATGTCCGAGTTCCATAAGCACCTGGGGGCAGTTGACGTGATACCGAGTCGCGGTGGGAGGGACAGGTCTCTCGAGGCAGCTAAATCAGGGAGTGTGGGTACCCAGACAAGTCCCCCTGTCCGCTCCCCGATCCGTGGTGAGTGACCTTACCTGTGCTTGATAAGCATGCTCATGCCCATACTAATGACTCTTCTTCTTCCTCCCTATTTCGCAGTACCTCCCTTCTCGGTTGCGGAGGGCTCCCCCAGCATGCCGGCGGACTTATTCCCACCCCTGCGTGAACCGAGCAAGCGACGTACTCCCGAGAGACCCCCTTTTAAAGCTGGTGCAGGAAAGTCCCTGGGTCTCCCACCCGCTGTCACCTATGGCACACTGCCGGGGTACCCCTTGGGGAAACGATGCGAGCACTCCTCTCTCCACGGGAAAGAGCTGAGGACCCCGCAAGGTAAGTCTTCTCCAAGAAGGATCTGACCATGTCGGGGATCTAGGTAACAAGCTTACTAAACCTGCAAGTCCGGATGATGCTTCGACCGGCAGGTCGGGACAGATGGGAGCGCTCTCGCCGCCTCTCTCTCCTTCGGCAATAGACGAGCTCGTCAGGCACCCCTCTAATGTTTTGGAGTTGAGGGACCGCTTGGTTGACATGATTCAGAGGCAGGGGCGTTTCCTTCATGAGCTTCGGGAAGGGCGAGGGTTCGTTGAACCGAACCCTTTCGCACATGCCCGCACGATGGAGCAGCGGATGGGGGCGCTGGAAGCAGATCATGCCCTGCTAGTAGAGGAGGTTCGGCTTTCTTCGGGTGGCCTGATGGAACCGGTGGCGGACCACCTGCGCCGAGTGGGGGCTAATATGCGTGTCGCGAATGACGAACTCGCCCTGACTCAGGAATGTGTCGGATCCATGCGTGGACTGACAGCCCAGAACCGAGGTCGAGGCTTTTGGAAGTGGACTCAACTTTGAGCGGGGCCAGCCCGACTTCTCCTATTTGCCGCTTTCAGCTTACCTTTCTGCAGTGTGATGTAATAAAGTTAATATGTGTGACTACTCGACCTGCTTTGTGCGGTTGCGATTATATTTTTAAGCTATTTGTTTCGCTTGCGACGCACTTACGTTTACTTAACTGAATTGCTTCTCTCACGCGAACGCAGCCGCTGACATGCCGAGTGCGAGAGTCGAAGTTGGAGCGAGGGGTTGAGTGGGGACGAGCGAGTGAGAGGGAGTGGGGGGGGGGGGGGGGGGGGGTGAGTGGAAAAGAGCTCTTACTTTTACTTATAAATACCCCTTCTCCCTTTCATATCCTCTTACCTTGATATCCTTGCTTGCCCTTCCTGATCTACCTCTCGCTTCTATACTCGTTCATCCTCCTCCACCATTAGTGATGGCTCCTAACCGCTCCTCACCTACTAAGAATGGGCGAGAATAGTGCACGGTGAACTTCTCTGACCACCCCTTCCCTGTTGGGAGGGTGTCGGAGGAGGAACTTCTTGCCTTTGAGAGGTCCTTCCTCCCCGAAGGGCTGGTTGCTCGCCGACCTACAGAGGGAGAGATAGTTAACTCCTTCTATGATAACTGGCTCGCCTTCCCGCTATCTCATTTCAAGTTTGGGCTTCGGCTTCCTCTTTGGCCGGAAGTGAGGCAATTCCTTAGATACTTCGGGATTGTCCCGGCCCAACTCAACTCGAATGGGATATCTATGTTGGTTGCCTTCGCTTGTTACCTGCGCGAGGAGGGTATTGAGTTTAACCTGACAGTCTTCCGAAAGGCGTTCATCTTCCGTGCTACTGCCGATGGGGTGTGCTTCCTCACTGGCGCGCATGTGAAAGTTTGTGAGGGTGCTAACAAGGTTCATCACTGGAGCGACAAGTTCGTTTTTGTCCGGGGTGACCTTGGGAAGATCCCTACTCCCCTGTTCAGAGGTCAGAGAAAGCATACAAGGCTCCTCGCGTAGATGGCGAGGCGGCCGAGCTGTATAAATTCCTTGCGGGAGTGGGTTTTGAAGTCGAATTCCTGCGGAGGAACGTCGATCGCCTTCCCTATATTCTGCCGGGGACAGGTACCCCCCTTCTCCTGAGCCCCCCTCTTATTTCCCTACCTGCTTACTTAGATCTCCTCACCAATCCCTCATTTTACTTTTACAGGTGAGAGGAGCCTTCCCAGGAATCCTCCACATGCCAGGAGGAGCTCCTCCTCCCCCACCCATCAGCTGGCTCAAATGGCTACAGCCGCCTGCTCTTCCGACCAGGAGGCTCCAGTGCTAAGGCAACGGAGGGAGAAGGAGGCAGTGGTCGAATTGGACTCTCCCCCCCCACCCGCCAAAGGAGCCGAAGATGCGTCGGGGAGAGTTGTCCGTAGGGGAGGCGGGTCTCGATCCGCCGCGAGAGAGGAGGAAGGAGATGATGACCCGGACGCGTTGGCTTGCCACCCCAACTTTGAATTGGGGGGTAATGCCAAGGACCAGGTTGGTGAGCCTTTCCTTCGCTGGGATGAAGCGACGAATCGTGTCTCGATGTATTCTCGGCAGTCTTCTTGGGCCGAGGGAGGGCCGATTAGCAACGCTGCATACGACATGATCTACGGTTTGTATGGCAGGTAGGATGCGTCCGCCTTCCAAGAAAGTTCCACGCGTGACCTTGCTTACCTGAGCTCGCAAGCGCAGCTCCGTGCGACTGAGCTTTCTCATATGATGGCTCGCCGGAGCCTCAGACTCTCTAGGCGACTCACTCAGGCTGAGGCGGCAAGGAGGGAGGCTGAGGACAGAGCTGCCGACCTGGCTACTCATCTTGAGATGACTGAGAGGCTTCTCGCGCAGTCGTCAAGGGGCCTGGTTTGCCCTTATTCGAATGGAGACCCTCTTTTCTTTTTGTTACTTGTTTTTTTTCTCACTTATACGGCTTTTCTAATGCAGGGACCCGACGCTGCCAACTCGGTTAGGAGGAGGGTCGAGGACTTGGAAAAAGAGGTGGAGAGTCTGAAAGCTCAGCTTGCTGAGGCTCGCGCTACAGGGCGAGAAAGACATGACGAGTCTTCGCGGGCGGCAGATCTTCTCCACTTTACCCCTGCCGAGGTTGAAGTTGCCCGCAGGAAGACTGTGGTGACGACGACTAAAGCTGTGGTCAGCTCTCTTCACAATGTTGGTGCGTTTTGGGGCGAGTGGGAAAACGTCACTCCTGACATGGTGCTCCCAGAGTACTTTCCTCCCGCCCCGCCCCTTGGTTCGCCCTCTTGCAGCCATGATTATTCACCTTCCTCCTAAGAGTCAAAAGGGCCTCCCTATGCTTTAGTTGGCTATCTTCCCCCTTATGTAGGCGAGTTCACTTTTTATTTCTTTTTTATGTAAGGGTCAGCGGGGGGATGAGATATCTCAACTTTGTAATCTTCTTTTTTGTAAATAAAGGCCTTTCTTCTACTGTTTTTCTGGTTTGCACATGATCTTTGTCATTTGAGCGAGATCCGCTGTTTTGCCCCGGCATGGGATCCTTTAGATAAAGATGAATAGATAACCTACCTTTCGGGGTGGATTCCTCCGCTCTGCCGGCATGAACAATCCCGGTCGGCGGTCTATTCTCGGGGCCCTAACCAATATGAACATCTCGCCTCACCGAGTGAGTTCTCCTGCCCTGCCGGCATGAACAAGCCCGGTCAGCGGTCTCTTCTCGGGGCCTTAATCATCATGAATCACCTGCCTCGCCGAGTGAGTTCTCCTGCCCTGCCGGCATGGACAAGCCCGGTCAGCGGTCTCTTCTCGGGGCCTTAATCAGTATGAATATCTCTGCCTCGCCGAGTGAGTTCTCCTGCCCTGCCGGCATGAACAAGCCCGGTCAGCGGTCTCTTCTCGGGGCCTTAACCAATATGAACCTCTGCCTCACCGAGTGAGTTCTCCTGCCCTGCCGGCATAAACAAGCCCGGTCAGCGGTCTCTTCTCGGGGCCTTAACCAATATGAACCTCTGCCTCACCGAGTGAGTTCTCCTGCCCTGCCGACATGAACAAGCCCGGTCAGCGGTCTCTTCTCGGGGACTTAACCAATATGAACCTCTGCCTCACAGAGTGAGTTCTCCTGCCCTGCCGGCATGAACAAGCCCGGTCAGGGGTCTCTTCTCGGGGCCTTAACCAATATGAACCTCTGCCTCACCGATTGAGTTCTCCTGCCCTGCCGGCATGAACAAGCCCGGTCAGCGGTCTCTTCTCGGGGCCTTAACCAATATGAACCTCTGCCTCACCGAGTGAGTTCTCCTGCCCTGCCGGCATGAACAAGCCCGGTCAGCGGTCTCTTCTCGGGGCCTTAACCAATATGAACCTCTGCCTCACCGAGTGAGTTCTCCTGCCCTGCCGGCATGAACAAGCACGGTCAGCGGTCTCTTCTCGGGGCCTTAACCAATATGAACCTCTGCCTCACCGAGTGAGTTCTCCTGCTCAGCCGTCATGAACAAGCCCGGTCAGCGGTCTCTTCTCGGGGCCTTAACCAATATGAACCTCTGCCTCACCGAGTGAGCTCTCCTGCCCTGCCGGCATGAACAAGCCCGGTCAGCGGTCTCTTCTCGAGGCCTCATGAAACATTGTCACTTCCATTAGTCAAAACCAAATTCATTAAGATAAGGTGTTCAAGGTTCATTACAGATACATAAAGAAAAAGATAACTGCCCTTGATGAGGCGCACATCCGGACCTCCTCGGGGTCCTCCTTGCTCGATTCTCAGCCGTCCTGCGCTGCTTCGGGCCTCCTGTCCTCGTTGCTGACGACTTCTTATCCCTTCACCTCCTTCGACACCTTTAGCCCGGCCAAGGCCTCTATCGCCTTTTCCACTTCCTCTGCGTCTTCCTTCCGAGTGACGGCGTTGACGGTCGTGATGTAGCACTGGCGGGCTATCTTGGGGTCCCCGCGGATTCGGATATGCAACCCTTCTATGCTGTACTTCAAGCATTGGTGGTAGGAGGAGGGCACACACTTGAAGGTACTAATGAGGGGGCGCCCAAAGATGGCGTTATAGCTGCTCGGTGCGTCTACTATGACGAACCGACAGTTTTTTGATGTCCACCCCAAGGTGACCAGGAGCTCGACTCCCCCTTCAACTTCTTTTCTCTCGCCCGAAAAACTGAAGAGTGGTCCATCTGACGCGGCCACCCTCTTCTGATCCACCTTCATCTTGTCGAAAGCACTCTTGAAGACCACGTTAACCGAACTCCCGTTGTCCACCAGGATTCGGGAGACCGTGAAGTTCTCCACCGCAGCCTCGATCACCAGGGCGTCACAGAAGGGATCGTCGTGCGCTGGCATATCTTTGGATGAGAAGGTGATCTTCTCTCCTGAGGGTGGGGTTCGGGAAGTGGAAGCGACGCCTCGTCGGTAGATAGCGTGGAGGCTCCCCTTTTGGGTGGCCTCAATTCCTACCCCTCCATGGATTACCCCGATCCGGCCTAGTGCTCCCGCATCCGCCCGATCTTCACACCGATCCTCCTCTCCTTTTTCTCTTCTCTCTTCCTCCCCTTCTCCCCTTCCGTCTCCTATCAGCAACAACCCTTCCCCTGTGGGGGGTCCTCTTCCCTCCCTAACCTCCAGAAACTCGGGGCAAGTAGTTGTCGCGTGACCTTCCACTTGATGGAAGTCACAAAAGGGGGACTCCCTCCTACCTCCTCTTCCTCTTCCGCCGCCTCTGCCACCGTGGTTTTTTCTCCCTCTCCTTCCTTGGCCTACGGCCATCGCATGTTGGGGCCTTTTCCCCCGGTAGTTGTCACCTCCCTGGAAATTGCCTCTTCCTTGGCCCTGGAAAGTTCCCCTGCCGGCCTCCACGCCGGTCGGTTGGTCGGTGGCTGGGGTCTTCACCCTGGCTCCTGCCCCACAGGAGGTCCTTGCGGACCTTGCCTTCTCGGCTCCTCCTTCTTCGTCAGCTCTGACTGTCGGGCCTCTCCTGACTTCTCTCCGCCTTCCGTCCATTTGGCCATCTTGGCCGCGAACTCTGGGTTTGTTGCCTCCACTTCGATCTCCCGTCCTGCCCGCTCCATCAACTCCTCGTAAGACAGTGGAGGGTCCCGGGACAAGCCCATGCGAAACAACCCCTGCCGCAACCCGAGGGTAAGGGCAAGTTGCAAAGTGTGTCCAGGGACCTCATTGACGAGAAGGACCTCTTCTTGGAACCGATCCACGTAGCTTCCTAACGACTCTTCTGACCTCTGCTTGATCATGAAGAGGGCCTCCGCCCCCTTCCTCCTCTTTTTGGACGTAGAGAACCTTAACAGGAAACTCCGTTTCAAGTCCTCGAAACTATAGATGGATCCGGGAGGAAGTTGATGGAACCAATCTCTAGCTTTCTCCTGAAAGGAGATAGCGAACATCCTACACTTGAAGGCGTCGGTCACCTGCCTGATGGACATGCCATCCTCAAACCACTGGAGGTGCTCCTGAGGGTCATCTTTGCCTGCGTAGTGGGACATGACCGGCTCCCTAAACCCCTCCGGAACCGGGGCGGTCAGGATCAATTCGCAGAAAGGGCTTCCCCTTCCCACCTGGCGGATGGGCATCACTCGCCGCGCCTCCTCTAGGTGCAAAGCACTCGCCGGGCTAGGAAACAGCACCCTAGCCTGAAGAGTTCTATCCTCCTCCACCCGCGCTTCCTTATCAAGTTGCCCTGCTGGTGCCGTCTCACCTAGAGTAGGTGAGGTGAGGATAGGTACCGGGGGAGTCGAGCACTCGCCTGTGGGGGTGAGTGCAGAGTGCAAGGTCTCCATGATCGCCTTCTTGAACTCATCGAAGTCGCTTTTCCTTACGTAGTCGCCGGGAGGGGGTGGGTTCTCTAGCTCTTCACTTCCAGCCATTCGACCTACTTGAGGTTTTTCCGAACAAGCTGCGTTCCACGCTCACCGCACCAGAATGTTGAAACCAGTTTCCCGGCTTCAGCGTTCGAAAATAGGGGTAGGCAGCTTGCCCTTACTTATCACAGGTAAAGTCGAACGGTTAGTCACTTAGAGCCTAAGAACCTCTCTACTGGTGGATTCAGGTGAAAACAGACCCCGCGAGCTGCAGCGAGGAGGTCCCGCCACTAACCCGAAAGACCCGAAGATCTTCCCCTCCCAAGCCAATGCTGAGCCTGGGCACCTCGGAGAGCACTCGCAACACCTGACCGTTGGCCTGAAAGACTTGGCGAACGGAAGGCAGGGTCACTAGCTAACCGAACACACTAAGGGGGGTGGGGGTAAGGAGATGCCAACCCTCCCCAAGGTGCCCATGGGGGTCTATTTATAGATTTCCGGAAAATGGGCTGCGGATAGCGAGATAGGTCTATTAATATCCAGGTTTCGCTGTTTGAAAATACCATCCGCACCCCACCTGGAACTTGACCGCGCACCGGATGGACGAACCAGGGCCGACTCGCCCTAAGACGTCAGACGCGAGGTCCGACCGGGCGAGGGGACCGCGCTCACCCTTCTCGGGCGAGCAGGCCCCTCGCCCCTCCTGGGCGAGTGGGCCATTCGCCCCTCGGGCGGGTGGCCGACTCGCCCCTCGGGCGAGTGGGCCACTCGCCCCTCGGGTGAGTGGCCGACTCGCCCCTCGGGCGAGTGGACCACTCGCTCCTTGGGCGCGTGGACTCCACTCGCCCTTTGGGCGAGTGGGCCACTCGCCCCTTGGGCGCGTGGACTCCACTCGCCCTTTGGGCGAGTGGGCCACTCGCCCCTTGGGCGAGTGGACTCCACTCGCCCCTTGGGCGAGTGGACTCCACTCGCCGCTTGGGCGAGTGGACTCCACTCGCCGCTTGGGCGAGTGGACTCCACTCGCCCCTTCTTGGGCGAGTGGAGCCCCATTTGTCCTCCCCTTCCCCTTGGGTGCCGGGCGGGTGGACTCGTCCATTTGGCTCGGGCATCGCTTCTCCGCTTTCGTTGGTCTCGGTCGCCTTTACTTACAATTTGGACTTGACGAAATATGGGTAATACACACCCCCACTCGCCCGCGAAGGGCCGAGTGGGTGTTCCCCTACTGGTCCTACCGCTCTCTTTTACTCTCGTCCGGAGTTATTTCTGCCTTGACTGATTTCGGGCGCTCCCGAGCGGGCACTTTCCTCGTTCACCTTGATCTGCCTGAGTCCGGGCTGATCAGACCAGCTCGGCGAATATGGGGGTTGTACACCTAAGAAGAGGCTTTCAAGTTGTTTTTTGATCATAAGACCTGGACCTGCTTGGTTAAAGAACCAGAGTCTGACAACATTATTATTTCAGCTAAAATGAATGATAACATCTTTACTCTCTCACTACCTCCAGCTAAGTCAAGCATTTTTTCCTGCTCAAACATCTGATCAAACTCTGAAACCATCTAATGGCATCACCGTCTTGGCCACCTAAATTTCTCATCACTCAAAACCATCCAAGACAAACACCTTGTCCATGGAATGCCAAACTTCCCCATTATTACTCAAAACTGTGATTCCTGTGCTAAGGGAAAGACTCATCGTCTACCATTTCCTTCCATTGCCTCATCTAGATCTACTGAACCTCTTTCTCTCCTTCATATGGACCTATGGGGCCCTTCCAGCACTCCGTCATTTGGAGGAAGATTTATGTGGATTTATCACCTTGCACAAAAATCTGAGACCATTGACTACTTCAAAAAATTCAAAACACAAGTTGAGAATACATTTGAGAGAAAGATAAAAATGATCAAAAGTGATAGAGGAGGAGAGTTCTTATCCACTCAATTTGATCTATTATGTAACACTGCTGGAATCAGTCGTCAGCTCACAACTCCAGGCAGCCCACAACAGAATGGAGTTGTCGAGAGGCGCAATAGAACTATTGTTGAAATGGTAAGAACGATGCTCATTCACAAATCTTGCCCAAAATCTTTATGGGCTGAGGCTTCCTCTACTGCAGTGTATATCCTGAATCGAGTTCCTACAAAAGCACTAAATGAGGTAACACCATATGAGGCTTTGTATCTGCATAAGACAGACATCTCCTATCTTAGAGTCTTTGGATCCATAGCCTATGCTCATAAGAATTTGGAACGAAGAGATAAGCTTGATGAGAGCAGCACTAAATGTATCTGCATTGATTATAGTTCAGAAAGTAAAGCATACCATCTACTCGAGCCAATAAGTAATAAGTTAATGATTTCCCGGGTTGTTATCTTCCATGAAGAAGCATCATGGGACTGGGCATCAGATCAAGATCAACATCATACTTCTGGGTTGTTGCCATTGCCGGTTGAGCAGGTTACTTCACCAAACCCCATCCATTGCAATGGAACTAATCCCGAGCCTCACATTGATGTCTCCAGTCCTGAATCATCATTACCCACCATTTATGATCAGAGTTCTCCTTTACCGATCAAAACTAGATCACTGGATGATATTTATCAAAACACTGATCTTGCTATGACAGTCATTACCCCATCAACATACTTTGAAGCTCAGAAAGAAGAGAAATGGAGAATAACAATGAGAGAAGAGTTAGAAGCCATAAGAAAGAAATAAGACCTAGTCACTTGTACAAAACCATCAAATCACAACGTCATTGGACTTAAATGGGTATACAAGACCAAAAAAACGAAAAAGGTGATATCCTGAAGTTTAAAGCTCGACTGGTAGCCAATGGTTTTAGTCAAAAACCTGGAACTGATTTTGATGAAACCTATGCCCTCGTAGCCATACTAACAACCATTAGATTTATCCTTGCATTTGCTGCCCAAAATCAGAATCCCATCTACCAATTGGACGTGAAATCAGCATTTTTAAATCGGGAAATCTCCGAAGAAGTGTTTGTTAGTCGGCCACCTGGGTATGAAATAGAAGGAAAGGAAGGATGTGTGTATAATCTTCATAAAGCTCTCTACGGCCTAAAACAGGCACCACGGGCATGGCACCAGAATATTGATACATATTTCTTATCCACCGGGTTCATCCGTAGAATCAGCGAACCAACACTCTACACCAAATCAAAGGATCAAAACTGTATACTGGTAAGCCTATATGTTGATGATCTTATTGTGACAGGATCAAGTATGACTCTTATTCATGAATTCAGAGATGAGATGAAGAAGAAGTATGAAATGACCGATTTAGGAAGCCTGAAATTCTTTCTGGGGCTTCAAATCAAGCACCTTTCGGGTGGCATCTTTCTATCTCAGGCTTCCTACACTCAATCATTACTAAAGAATTTCAGTATGGATGCATGCAATCCCACCTCAACTCCAATGGCAGCTAATGAAAAACTCACTGCAAAGCAGGAAGGTGAAGAAGGAACTGATAACGAAGAATACATAAGTCTAATTGGCTCTCTGATCTACCTCATGAATACCAGGCCCGATATAGAAAACGCCGTCAACATGCTTGCCAGGTTCGTAAGTAAGCCATCCAAATCTCATTTCTTGGCTGCAAAACGCATTTTACGGTATCTGCAGGGAACAAAGGAGTTTGGAATTCTCTACAAAAATGAAATAAATGCGATTATCACGGGTTATTCTGACTTCGACTGGGCCGACAATCTCGAAGATAGAAGAAGCACCAGAGTATTCATGTTTTTCCTCGGTACCAGTCCTATCTCCTGGAGTTCTCGGAAGCAGCAGACGGTGGCCCTATCTACTACCGAGGCGGAGTATATTGCCCTCAACTCAGCGGCATGTGAAGGGATTTGGCTGCAACGACTAAAAGACGAAATCTGCAACAACTCAGCAGATGAGAAGGGGGAGAGAAGGATCAAGATCAACTGCGACAACACCTCGGCCATTGCCCTATCCAAAAATCTCGTATTTTACGGAAGAAGCAAACATATTGACATCCGACACCATTTCATCCGCGAAGTTGTTGAGAAAAAGGAGATAGAGATTTCCTACTGCCCAACCGAAGATCAAGTCGCCGATATCATGACAAAACCTACCTCCAGGCCTTGTTTCCTCAAGCTAAGAGAAATGCTCGGGATGAAGGATGGCACAGATTTAGAGGGGGTGTGAAGACCTTTGAAATCTGCGCCATTATGTCGTTATTAGCTTTGCTTTAATGTTGTCGCCCCCTCTCTTTAATGTATCTCATTAAGTTTTAACCCCTACATACCATCTGCCCTCTTCATTGCTATGTATCTCGATCATTCCCATGTTTGCCTATTTATATGTATCCCTGTTGTACCTGAAAAAGAAGGAAGAATCTTTTAGTAAAATGTTTTAGCATTTGCTTTCTCCTCTCTGTTAAAATTCTACTCGAAATACTTTTCTCACAATGTCCACCTCCTTATAGCGACATGAGTTGGCACATCATCAACAATGAAGACGGGGATGTGCCCTGGCCCGTCGGAATGATGTTGGAGGAGGGTGAGGGATGCAAGCGACAACAGAGGCTTCTAGCATGCGCGACGACACCAACCTGGATTTTTTTTCACCAAATCAGATACACTATTTGGAAACAATATAAAAATAGGAAATTGTAGATAGGATGAGAGAGTGTCTCCATTCATGTAGCTTAGTCAAGCGAATATTTGGATAGGGCACCGCAGAACGTCAAAAAGATGGGGTGGGACTTATGCGTCGAGATGGGAGGTCGACATGCGTGGATGTGAGGGACGGGTTGTGCGTTGGTTGTGAGCAAATCTAATGTTACAATCGGGTCGGATGAGAGAATAAAAGGAAAACTTTCCTTATAAAGCTATAATATATAATCGGAACGGATGAGAGATGTAACACCCCAAAACTTTGAAGCAGATTTGGGCTGCTGGGAGTTAGCGCAAGCGGTAGTGCTACCGCCTGGCGCTAGCCATCTCAGCGGTTGCTAGCCGTCGGGACGAAAGCTTTAAGTGTCGGCAGACGCTAGCCGTCGAGACGGAAGCTAGCGCAGGCGCTAACGCGCGATACAGATCCGTGATTTGAAATCGTGGCCGTCAAATCCTTATGTTCTTAGATCCGATGGTTGGGGTTTAATCCAGGATTTCTTTAGCCTTGATCAGAGGAGATATTCTCTTTATTTCTAAAGTCTTATCTCTCTTCAAGCTTGAGAAAGAGGAAAGCCAAGGAGGAAGAAGAAGGTGTCTTCCACCATTGACGGAGCTCCGAAGCTCCGAATCGCGAGCCGTTTACAGATCCACGGAGAGCAGCCCGGTGCGGTCCTTTCCATCCGATTAGAATCTTGGATTCTCATGGTGAACAAGAAAACGACAAGGGTAACGATCTTCTACTTGGACAAGTGAAGTCCTCCTTTTATGACATGTTTGCATGGAAAATCCCCCACCGATTGGTGGAAAAAAGGAGTTTTCCAGCGGGTTGATCGTTTCGATTCCCTTTGGTTACTTGCATTAGCATCCGGAATCGTAGTACGGATATAGGCATTGTGTGTGAAACCCATCCGGACAGGTTGGTCTGGATTGGTGATGGCCATAGTGATTATTTATGCCAGAGAAGACTCCGTGTTTTGTTTGCGCTATTTTCGGGTTCTGTGTACAGTAGAGTACTGCAGGGAGTCCTGGTGGTAACCTCCAGGAAATACCCGAAATTGTGGGTGGATTCGGAGATCTGCCACTACCGCCCGGCGCTAGGGCTAGCGCCGGCGGTAGCTCCCAGGGAACTGGTTGTGGAGGTGTGAAACCACCTTTCGTTATTCGGGCCGAGGTGAAGCTGTACCCGCGTCGCGACGTTCGATTCCGACGATTTGAGCACGGGCATAGCTGAACCGAACCCGCTCCCATACCGAATCGGTGAAGAGGTGGCTCCTCGGTGCACCGTATGATGTTGGGATTGGTCCGTAAGACAAGTTAGTCTTGACGGTCAAAGCTCATGCGAACTCTTTGTTTAAGGAGTTGTTAGGTGTAGCTCGGAGAGTACACCTGAGAGTGCCTTGAGAGCATGAAACGTGTGGCCGTGCGTTCCCATGTTGGTGTTGATTGCTTGTACATGTGGTGTTTGAATGTACCTTGACAATCTATGCCTATACTGTATGCCTGCAGGGAAGGAGTACCACCACCCCGGCTTTAGGGGTGGGGTCGTTATAATTTTGGTCATCTTTAGCTGATCGGTTACCTGTTTTGTCACGTTTTGGTGGATCGTTATTGCAGGTGCAGGTGAGCCAAGCGGGAAATAGCGGGCGGTGGCCCTATTGCTGTGTTGGCCCTCGAAGTCCAGCCTCTTTTCTGCTTTTCTTGTATTGCCGGCCTGTGTGCCGAAGTATGTTTTTGGAGTTTTGTACATTTTTGGAATGTAAGGCCTTAAGGCCGTAACTCTACACTTTATTGTTTCATTCCTGTGATAGTGGACTATTCTAAAAAGAAATGTTAAATCTTTATGCTTCTGCTTATATTTAGTATACTCTGGTGTAGTTCTTTTCTGTATATCTCCTTTTCACGCCTAGCTAGTGTGGTTAGTATAGCGTGGGGTCTGGGCCGGACCTACTGTTATATTATCCGTACTGGAAGGGTGTTACAATTTGGTATCAGACTTAGGGCGTCGATCCGTAGTTTAGCGAATTCGGGACGAATTCCTTTTAAGGGGTGGTGTGCACGGGATGTGCATTCACCTAAAACGACAAAAACTAATAAGAATGTCCACTTAGGAATGGAAAAACATACTTGTTTGCGGAACCTGAGCGTTCCATGATTGTTGTTTGATAGGTTTTCGGTCACTAAATTGTGTATTGCACGATTATAGGTGACTAGGAGTGCTGCGGGGCAGTCTCGACCCCGTAACACCGCTGAAAGTAGTGTGTCGGCTGAGGTGGCAGCGACCACTCCTCCTGCTGAGATGATCAGGTTAATCGCAGAAGCTGTCTTCGCGATGATTAATGCTCAACCTCAAAGGCTTGCACAGCCTGCTATGCCTACTCCGGATGCGGCCCCGGTGATCGAACCTGCAGTGGAACCTGCGGTGGAACCGAGGATGGAGACCCTTGTGCCAGTGGTTGCAGTGGAACCTGCGGTGGTGCCAAGGGTGGAGCGTCGTGTAGAGCATGTAGCTGTTGCGCGAGCGCGTGATCAACAACTGCAGCACTTTCTAAGCTTCCACCCTCCAACTTTCTCGGGGACCAGATCCCCAACGGAGGCGGAGGACTGGCTGTCAACGGTTAGAAAAACTCTAAAGGCGACAGCAACGGAAGAAGCTATGATGGTCACCCTAGCCACCTTTCTCCTTAACGGAGAAGCAGAGCTTTGCTGGGCCGAGCAGGAAGCGCATAAGTTTGAAGGTAAGGATATTACCGAGATCACTTTGGCAGGTTCTCAAAGTCGTTTCTTCATAGATATATTCCTTCTGCCCAATGCATTGCATTGTAGAACCAGTTCTTGAAGTTAACTCAAGGCGATAGCTCGGTGGACGAGTACTTGCACGAGTTCACTAGATTGGGCCGCTATGCGGGGTTTTTGGTGGAAGATGAGGAAATGAAGACGAATAAGTTTTATGAAGGTCTTCGAGATGAGTTGAGACTGCTCCTTGCAGGCCCAATGACGTTTGGCTTCCATGTGGTGGTGCAAAGCGCCAGATCTCTGGAGTTGGACATGAAGAGAGTGCAAGCACAGGGCGTGGCAAAGAAACCCGAGTTTCTTACGGCGGCCTCTCAGTCCAAGTCGGAGTTCAGGAGGAACAAAAGGAAGTTCAAACCGGCGGAGCCAACTCGCTCAACTGTGTCGGGAGCTACGATTGCACGTGGTCCAATTACAAGTTTCACTTGCGGAAAGGTGGGACACAAAGCAAATGTGTGTCGCAGTGGTCCCCCGAGGCCAGAGAACCGAGCGATGGACTATGCTCGTGCTGCGAGTCATGCGGAAAAGGGCAAAGCTGCGGAGTCTGCTGCTTCCCAGCACATTCTGACCCAGCCGAGAGTTTACTCACTTGGCCAGCAAGAAGTCATACGACAAACTGATGCCGTCACAGGTTTCGTCCTAATTTTCAACTATCCAGCGAGAGCTCTATTTGATACGGGAGCATCGCACTCTTTTCTGTCTACGGGCTTCGTGGTGTGAATCGGAGTGCCGTCAACCTTAGCAAAAGATAGATTGGAGGTGGTGCTACCTAATGGGTCTCGCATGAGTGCGGATAGGAAGAGCCGTGTGAAGGTGCGGATCGGAAATCAGGATTTCGACTTGGAAGCGTCGTTATTACCGTTAGCTGAATTTGATGTGATCTTCGGCATGGACTGGTTCTCGGAGCAGCGAGCATGTATAGATTGCAATTCAAAGGAGATCACTATAGGAAAGAACACCGAAGACGAAACCACGTTCGCAGGTATGCGAGGAGCGAGCAAGACACTGATGTCTGCTCTCCAGGTGGTTAAGGCGGTGAGAAAGGGCGCGGAATTGTTCTTCACTCTGTTGGAGGCTTCGGAGCCAAAGCCCAGGTTATGTGATGTCCCAGTTGTAGCGGAGTACGCCGATGCGTTTCCTAATGAACTCTCTGGGGCTCCGCCTCAGCGGGAGATTGATTTCTGTATTGAGCTGGTGCCAGGTGCCAAACCTGTGACCCGCTCACCGTACCGGATAGCACCAAAGGAATTGGCAGAGCTGAAGGTCCAATTGCAAGAGCTGCTAGAGTAAGGCTACGTACGTCCAAGTTCATCGCCTTGAAGTGCACCGGTCCTCTTTGTGAAAAAGAAGGACGGGAGCTTGCGTCTATGTATCGACTATCGAGAGCAGAACAAGTTGACCGAGAAGAACTGATACCCGATTCCAAGAATCGACGACTTATTCGACCAACTGGTTGGGTCGACGGTATACTCTAAGCTAGACTTAAGGTCTGGCTATTACCAACTGCGTATAAGGGAATGTGACATTCCAAAGACAGCGTTCAGTACCCGCTTTGGGCACTATAAGTTCACCGTTATGCCGTTCGGTTTATCTAATGCACCGTCGTTATTTATGGACTTAATGAATAGAACGTTCCGAGAGTATTTGGATCAATTTATGATCGTCTTCATCGACGACATTTTGGTATACTCTCAGTCGGAGGAGGAGCATGCAGAGCATCTGCACGCAGTTTTGAGCACCCTGAGGAGGAGTCAATTATATGCCAAGTTCTCCAAGTGCGAGTTTTGGCTATCGTCAGTAGCATTCCTGGGTCATGTTGTTAGTGGGGATGGAATTGCGGTTGATCCGTCGAAAATAGAAGCGATCCGAGCGTGGCCTGTGTTGAAAAACGTAGCGGAAGTCCGAAGTTTCTTAGGACTTGCCGGCTATTATAGGAGCTTTGTGGAGAACTTCTCGAGGGTCGCACTCCCTCTCAGTAAACTGACTAGGAAAGATCACAAGTTCGACTGGTCGCCCGAGTGCGCTCGAGCTTTTGAAGAACTGAAGAGCCGTCTGACCACGGCGCCCATTCTATGCTCGCCATATGGTACGGAAGGCTACGAAATTTATAGTGACGCCTCGGGGAGTGGTTTGGGTTGCGTCCTAGTGCAGTTCGGAAAGGTAATTGCCTACTGTTGAAACCAGTTTCCCGGTCTCAGCGTTCGAAAGGGGGTTGCGACTAACCCTTACTTGACCTAAGCCTAGACCCTTGACCGGTCACTAGGAACTGAAAGACTTGAACTTGATGAACACTCGAATCCACCAATGAACCCCTTAAGCTGCAGCGCGGAGGTCCCACCACATACCCGGAAGATCTTAGAGCGCTTCCCCTCCCAAGCCAATGCTAAGCCTGGGCACCTTGGAGGGCACTAAGAACCACCTCACTGTCAGCTGAAGGATGACAAGGGAGGGGGGTGCTTGCTCACAAGACCACGCGAGGAAGGGGGTAGAGACCAACCCTTCCCAAGGTGCCCATGGGGGTCTATTTATAGACTTTCCCAAAAATGGACTGCGGATAGCCAAAATCAGACTGCGAATAGCAAAAATCAACCACATGTGAGGGGGCGAGTGGGACTCGAAGTGCCCACTCCCCCCCTCACGGGAGGTCATACCAATCTCCCCACCCATGCCGGGCGAGTGGGAGGACCCCTCCCACTTGCCCCCAAGATGGCCGGCGAGTGGGGGGGTGTCCCTCCCACTCGCCCAGCGAGTGGGAGAGCTCTCCCACTCAACCGGCGAGTGGGAGGGCTTCTCCCACTCGCTCGGCGAGTGGGAGGGCTTCTCCCACTCGCCGGGGGGAGTGGGAGAGATCCTCCCACTCCTCCCGCAAAGGGTCGGTGAGTGGGAGGATTTCTCCCACTCACCCAAGGGTGACTGGCGAGTGGGAGTTTCCTCCCACTCGCCCAAAGAGTGCCGGGCGAGTGGGAGGATTCCTCCCACTCTCCTGAAGAGAGTCGGGGTAGCGGGTGCTCCCCCCGCCTCTCCCGCGGCTTCTCTTTGCCTTAATCAGTTTCGCCGTCTCCACGCGGTCGTTTTGTCCGTCTCGGTCACCTTCGTTATCTTGGCCTCGTCCGGGTCGGGTCACACCGACTCGGATAATATGAGGGTTGTACACAATCCCCGCTCTTTGCGAGCTTGTCCCAAGCTCGGAAAGAAAGTCCAACCCACCTATTGGACGAGTAGGTGGGTCCTTAGGGGAATCCACCTGATGGCTATATATAAAACCCCTCGAAGAGGGGGGTAAGAAGAGCACCATTCCTGAGAGCCCCCCTACTCCACCTTTCGAACAAGATGGATCCACCTCGAGATTTCAGGGCTCGCATCAAAGCTCTTGCTGGGAAGGGTCCGTCCGACGTGACGGAGCTTAAAGCTCTAATCCATGGCCCTCCGCCTTCTCCTACCCGGTCCGCGGTGAGATCACCTCGGAAGAAACCCCGCCCCGAGTTGGTGAAGGAGGTTGCGTCGTCATCCTCTCATGGGGCGACCGAATTCGTTCGGGGCCTGGATATGGATTTGGTATCGATTCTCCCCTCATCTCTATTTCACCCCTACAGTCATGTATGCCCATAGTGACGTGTTTCTTAATTGTCTACAGCTTCTCGCGGAGGACCTCGAAGGGGTCCGAAGAATGGTGGAGGGAACGGATGTAGATGCCCGGGTGAGTCCTGTCTCTCTCGCTCGGGAACCCGCCACCCTCTCGATTGCTCACGACAACTCTTCTGCTGGAGGGAACCAGACTTCGACGGGTCAATCGAGCCGAAAGGAAGTCTCGACGCCACCCCGCTCTCCAACTGCAGTCGTGGAGCCCATCGGGGACCGATCCGACGTCTTCGAGCGTCTGAGGCGTCTAGAGACCCTTACCCAGGAGCTGCGGGAGGGGAGGCTGTCTTCTGGACCCGACCCCCTCGCCCGTGTTTGCGTGTTGGAGCGTCGGGTGGAAAGATTGGAGGCTGAGCTCAACCTCCTACGGGGAGAGGTCTGGCTTGCATTTTGGGGCATGACGACACCGTTCGAGGATCACTTCCGCTGGGTGGAGGCCTCCGTGCGCACCATGGGCGAGGAGCTCTCCTCTGCCAAGGCATGCTTCGAGTCCACGCGTGTGGGGGGGGGGGTCCCTTTCACCCAGGACCAGGGCTACTGGAAGTGGACGGCGCGTTAGTTACCCTTTTTCGAGGATCTACTATTTGTTATGCAATAATAAGGACCGGCTTGTTATGGCCGTTCGTCTGTTTCGCGACCGGACTGTTTGTTTTGTTATGTCGCCCTTACGTTCGCTTCAATAACCCCGCCGATTCATGTCTCGCCTGAGTTGCTATCTTTTGGTTATAACTAACATGCAGGGTGATCGTAATGAGGCTAAAACAGTCAACTAACGGGCGGGAGGCAAAGGCCTCGAAAGGACGATCCGGGGACGAAGTGGTCGGGTGGTGTCAGGGGAAGGTGTAGATGAAGGGGACCCCTTGGTCCGCATACTCACACCAGGCGAGAGGACCGCAAGGCCCTCCCTCCTCTGCCGGGCGAGTGGACCATGAGGTCCACTCCCATGCACCGGGCGAGTGGACCTCCAGGTCCACTCGCCTGTGCTTGGGGCGAGTGGGCCTTGCGGTCCACTTGCCCGGGGCGAGTGGACCTCCCGATCCACTCTCCCTTCATGCCCTTGGGCGAGTGGACCCATGGTCCACTTGCCTTCTCTTTTATCCCCCCTATAAATATGCCCCCTTCCACCTCTAGGTCCTCACCTTCCTCTCTTCCCTTGCCTTGCCTTCCTCCCATAGCCAGCTCTACCCCTTCCTTTCACTCCTGTAAGATGGCATCCAACCACCCACCCGTCAAGAGGAATGTCCGGGAGCAGAACGCGGCCAACTTTTCAGGGTGTTCTTTCCCTGTGGGGAAGGTATCCAAGGAGGACCTCTCGGCCTTCAGAAGTTCCTACCTCCCCGAGGGGTGGTCATGCAGACGCCCGTCAGGGGGTGAGACCATCAACTCCTTTTACGATGATTGGCTCGCATTCCCCCTCTCTCACTTTTAGGCTGGGCTACGGCTGCCCTTGTGGCCTGAGGTGAAGGAGTTCCTGGACTACTTTGGCATAGTCCCGGCTCAAGTCAATACGAATGTGATTTCGATGTTGACAGCTTACGCGTGCTACCTGCGGGGGGAGAGGGTGGTGTTCGACCTGAGCGTGTTCCGCAAGGTCTTTATCTTCCGATCAACAGCCGATGGGGTTTGCTTCTTGACCAGCACACACGTGGACGCGCATGAGACCTCCAACAAGGTCCATCACTGGAACGACTCATTTGTGTTCGTTCGGGGTGATTTGGACGGCATCCCTTTTTCCCCCCACATAGAGACCTGAGAAGGTCTGCAGACCCCCCTTGCTACGTGGGGAGGCCACTGAGCTGCACCGCTTCCTTAAGGGTGCTAACTTCGAGGTTGATCACCTCCGGAGGAACATTAATCGGGTCACCTACGTGGAGCCGGGGACAGGTACTTGGACCTTGCCAACTCGTCTCCTTTATGGTTCATTTCTTCCTATGGTTGCTTATCTCATCCTAACTTGTGCAGGCAAACGGTCCCTTCCTCGACACCTCCCCTCTGCGGGGGGAAGTTCCTCTCTCGCCCATGGGCTCGTCGAGGAGGTCGCAGCTGCCTCTGCCTCGGCCCCGAAGGTGTCCGGGTCGAGGCAGAGGAAGGATAAGGAACAGATGGGAGAGGAGGGAGTGCCCTCCTCTCCACCGAAGGGACCGAGGATGCGGCGAGGGAAGGTCGTCTGCCGGAGGGACTCCGGGGCGCCGGCCATGGAGAGGGGGGAACCGAGTGACCCCAATGCGTTGGCCAACCACCCCAACTTCGAGATGGGGGGGAAGGCCACTGACCTTCTCGGCGAGCCCATCGTCTATTGGGATGAGACGATGAACCGGGTCTCCTTCTCCTCCCAGCGACCCTCGTGGGCCAAGGGGGACATCATCGACGACGCGGCATACAGCTTCATCTTTGGCATCTACGGTCGGCAGGACGCCGCATCTTACAAGGAGATGTCCACGCGTGACCTTGCGTATGCGAGCTCTCAGGCCCAGCTCCGCGCGATCGAGCTCTCCCACATGGCCGCCCGCCGAGGTCTTAGTCTCTCGTACAGGTCGGTGCGGGCGGATGCGTCAAAGCTGGATGCGGAAGAGAAGGCTACTGACCTTGCGGCTCGCTTGGCCATCGTTGAGAGACTCCTGGAGGAGTCATCCGGAGGCTTGGTTCGTGCCCGCCTTGATGACTTTTCCTTTTCTCTTTTTAATCCCTCATTGTTCGTGGGTTCTAATTCACTTGCCTTGCCGGCCTGCAGGGACCCTGTGCCGCCGACTCGCTCAGAAGACGATGCGAAGAGTCGGACCAGGAGGTGCAGGACCTGAGGGCTCAGCTCGCCGAAGCTCATAGGCAATTAAGGGAAGGGGGAGGAGAAAGAAGTGCACCTTCGAGGGTGGCGATGCCGGTACCATCTCGACCTGCTGAAGTCGAGCGCGGTCGGAGGAGCATCATAGCGTCAACGGCCTGAGCCATGGTGAGTCGCCTTCATGACGTGGATGATCTTCGGGATAGCTGGAGGGGGGTCTCCGCCAGCGACATCCTGCCTGAGTTCTTCCCTTCACCTGGGCGATCCGGCTCGCCCCCTAGCAGCGGCGGCTACTCTCCACGGTCGTGAGGGTGGCCTGCGACTTTCCTTTTCTCTCGTTCCTCATGGGATCTATGTACTTCTTGTGTTTGCTTTTCTTCTTCAAGCCTGCGTGTACTAGTAAGAATGAAGTAACAATTCATGTAGTACACGTTATCAACGAACCAGTAGTTATTTAAACGAATTTCCTCAGCTTACTTTCTTCCTTTACTGCTTGAGGAATTGATACCTTACTTGAATCGATCACCGAGTCGTTGATTGGCCCGATGAGTCTCCCATCTGCCGATATGACTGAGTCTGTGGAGTGGTCTCTCTTAGTCAGGGATCCTACCGATTGGAGGTGGAAGTACCCCTCCATGTCCTGGGAGTCTTAGCTCAACCGGGGGTGAAGGAACTCAACGCCTTCCCAATCCGACTGGAGGTGGAA
This sequence comes from Dactylorhiza incarnata, assembly GCA_033032865.1. NCBI lineage: Eukaryota > Viridiplantae > Streptophyta > Magnoliopsida > Asparagales > Orchidaceae > Dactylorhiza > Dactylorhiza incarnata. Next base: position 1,303,729 of record JAWHQI010000268.1, on the reverse strand, counting down.
GCACCCATCCACGTCCTGGGAGTCTTAGCTCAACCGGGGGTGGAGGGACTCAACGCCTTCCCAATCCGACTGGAGGTGGAAGCACCCATCCACGTCCTGGGAGTCTTAGCTCAACTGGGGGTGGAGGGACTCAACACCTTCCCAGTCCCCTTGTCGATTGGAGGTGGAAGTACCCATCCATGTCCTGGGAGTCTTAGCTCAATCGGGGGTGGAGGAACTCAACGCCTTCCCAATCCGACTGGAGGTGGAAACACCCATCCACGTCCTGGGAGTCTTAGCTCAACCGGGGGTGGAGGGGCTCAACGCCTTCCCAATCCGACTGGAGGTGGAAGCACCCATCCACGTCCTGGGAGTCTTAGCTCAACCGGGGGTGGAGGGACTCAACACCTTCCCAGTCCCCTTATCGATTGGAGGTGGAAGTACCCATCTATGTCCTGGGAGTCTTAGCTCAACCGGGGGTGGAGGAACTCAACGCCTTCCCAATCCGACTGGAGGTGGAAGCACCTATCCACGTCCTGGGAGTCTTAGCTCAACCGGGGGTGGAGGGGCTCAACGCCTTCCCAATTCGACTGGAGGTGGAAGCACCCATTCACGTACTGGGAGTCTTAGCTCAACCGAGGGTGGAGGGGCTCAACGCCTTCCCAGTCCAGTTACCAAGCAATGAGTTGACCCGATGCGTCCCTCATCAACTAGCATGACTTAGCCCGACGGAGGGTCTCTAGCCAGGGATTTTGAACCTGGATATCCTTCCAGAACCCCTTTCCCATTCATAGTTCTCACCTATTACAACTTACCTATGCTACGACCCTTTGGGCATCCTGTTACACCTCGCCCTTTTCTGGGCCCCTCCTTACATCTCGCCCCTACCCGGGCACTTCACTACATTTCGCCCCTATCTGGGCACGTTGTTACACCTCGCCCCTCCCCGGGCACTTCCTTACACCTCGCCCATTTCGGGCTCACTATGTCGCCTACTCCTTGGCCATCTCTGCCATCGCTTCTTCCCTTCTTCAGCTGCTTGCATCCATCCGATCGTGTTGACCGCAGTAACGTAACACTGACGCGCCTCCCAGGGATCCCCCCTGACTCTCCCTGGAGTTCTCCGGAGTTGTACTTCAAGCATTGGTGGTAGGAGGACGGCACGCACTTGTACGCGCTGATGAGGGGACGTCCGAAGATGGCGTTGTAACTGCTCGGCGCATCCACGATGACGAACCGGCAGTTCTTTGAAGTTCCCCCCAGGGTGACGAGGAGTTCGACTCCCCCCTCCACCTCCTTCCTCTCCCCGGAGAATCTGAAAAGTGTCCCATCCGATGCTAGCACTCGCTTTGCGTCAACCTTCATTCCTTCAAAAGCCTTCTTGAAGACCACGTTCACCGAGCTCCCGTTGTCGACTAGGATCCAGGAGACGGTGAAGTTCTCGATCGCCTCCTTGATGACCAGCGCGTCGCAGAAGGGATCCTCATTCGCCGGCAGGTCTTGGGTTGAGAAGGTGATCTTCTCGCTTGAGGGCGGGGATCGGGAAGTCGAGGCGACGCTCCGACGGTATATGGCGTGGAGGCTCCTCTTCCGGGTGGCCTCTTTGCCCGCTCCCCCGTGGATGACCCCGATCCCTCCCAGGGCCCCTACATCGACCCTCTCTTCACATGGATCATCCTCTTCCTTGTCCTTCCCCTTCTCCCCCGCCCGCGGTCCCTCCAGGCACAACTGCTTTCCCCTGCTGGGGCTCTTTCTCCTTCCCTCATCTCGAGGAACTCTGGACAAGCTGCGGTCGCGTGACCCTCCTGCTGGTGGAAGTCACAGTATAACAGCGCCAGCTCGCCCCCCCCCCCCCCCCCCCCCCCCCCGCTTCTCGCAACACTCCTTCTTCCTTGCGCCTCTCTTCCGGCCGATGGCCATGGCTTGCAGGGGCTGGACTTGCAGTGGCCCCGAGTTCTGTTGCCATCCTGCCGGGTGGAACCGCCCGTGCCTCCCCTGATAACCTCCTCCTCCTTGGAAGTGGCCCCTTCCTTGGCCCTGAGGGGGACCAACCTGTGACCTCCAAGCTGGTCGGGCGGCTGTCGGTTGCGACTTCCAGCCTTGCTCCTGCCCAACGGGAGGTCCCTGTTGTCCCTGACTCCTCACATCCTCCTTTTTGCTTCCTCAGTGTTCTCTCCTTTCCTCTTCTGCTACCTCGGCTAACCTAGCCACGAACTCCTGATTGGTAGCTTCACACTCGGTCTCACGATCAGCATGCTTCATCAACTCCTCGAAAGACAGGGGAGGGTCCCGAGTCAGACTCATCCGGAACAGCCCGGGCTGCAGCCCAAGGGTGAAGGCTAGCTGCAGGGTGTGCCCGGGTACTTCGACGACAAGAAGGACCTCTGCCTGGAACCTATCAATGTAGCTAGCCAACGTCTCCCCTGGCTTTTGCCTGACTGCGAATAAGGCCTCCATGCTCTTCCTCCTCTTCTTCGAGGTAGAGAACCTTAGCAAGAAACTTTGACGCAGATCCTCGAAGCGGTAGATGGTTCCCGCCGGAAGCGAGTGGAACCAATCCCTCGCCTTTCCCTGGAATGTGACGGCAAAAATCCTGCACATGAAGGCGTCCGACATTTGCCTGATCGAGATCTTGTCCTCGTACCACTGGAGATGCTGGAGAGGATCGCTATCCCCCTCGTAGTAGTACATGGCAGGATCGCAAAACCCATCCGAAACGGGGGCTGACATGACCAGCTCGCAGAAAGGGCTTCTCCATTCTTCTTGATTGGGGGGGAGGCGTTCCCACCACTCCCCCGCCGGGGCAGCTGGTCCGGGGTGAACTGTTGAAAAGCACTCGTGCCTGGAGGTTCAAGCCCTCCTCCGAGGCTGGCTCCTTCCCTTGCTGACTGCTTCTTACTTCCACTAGGGGGAGTGAGGGGATCCTAGGTGCAGGTGGTGTTGAGCACTCACCGCGAGCGGAGGATGCGGCCTGCATGAACTCCAGGATCCTCTTGCTGAATTCGTCAAAGTCGCTCTTCTTCACATACTCGCAAGGTGGAGGCGGGTCTCCCAACTCGTCGCTTCCAGCCATGAGACTTGGCTCAGAGTTTTCCGAACTAGTCGCTTCCACGCTCACCGCACCAGAATGTTGAAACCAGTTTCCCGGTCTCAGCGTTCGAATGGGGGTTGCGACTAACCCTTACTTGACCTAAGCCTAGACCCTTGATCGGTCACTAGGAACTGAAAAACTTGAACTTGATGAACACTCGAATCCACCAATGGACCCCTTAAGCTGCAGCGCGGAGGTCCCACCACATACCCGAAAGATCTTAGAGCGCTTCCCCTCCCAAGCCAATGCTGAGCCTGGGCACCTTGGAGGGCACTAAGAACCACCTCACTATCAGCTGAAGGATGACAAGGGAGGGGGGTGCTTGCTCACAACACCACGCGAGGGAGGGGGTAGAGACCAACCCTTCCCAAGGTGCCCATGGGGGTCTATTTATAGACTTTCCCAAAAATGGACTGCGGATAGCCAAAATCGGACTGCGAATAGCAAAAATCCGGCTATCCGCAGTCCAACCATGACCGCAATCAACCACATGTGAGGGGGGCGAGTGGGACTCGAAGTGCCCACTCCCCCCTCACGGGAGGTCATACCAATCTCCCCACCCATGCCTGGCGAGTGGGAGGACCCCTCCCACTTGCCCCCAAGATGGCTGGCGAGTGGGGGGTGTCCCTCCCACTCGCCCGGCGAGTGGGAGAGCTCTCCCACTCAACTGGCGAGTGGGAGGGCTTCTCCCACTCGCTCGGCGAGTGGGAGGGCTTCTCCCACTTGTCGGGGTGAGTGGGAGAGATCCTCCCACTCCTCCCGCAAAGGGCCGGTGAGTGGGAGGATTTCTCCCACTCAACCAAGGGTGACTGGCGAGTGGGAGTTTCCTCCCACTCGCCCAAAGAGTGCCGGGCGAGTGGGAGGTTTCCTCCCACTCGCCTGAAGGGAGTCGGGGTAGCGGGTGCTCCCCCCCCCCCCCCCCCCCCCCCCCCGCCTCTCCCGTGGCTTCTCTTTGCCTTAATCAGTTTCACCGTCTCCACGCGGTCGTTTTGTCTGTCTCGGTCACCTTCGTTATCTTGGCCTCGTCCGGGTCGGGTCACACCGACTCGGATAATATGAGGGTTGTACACCTACGGCTCCCGACAACTGAAGGTTCATGAAAGGAACTACCCGGTCCATGATTTGGAGCTAGCGGCCGTGGTTTTCGCCCTCAAGCTTTGGAGGCATTACTTGTATGGCGTGAAGATCGATATCTTTACTGACCACAAGAGCCTCAAGTACATGCTAGATCAAAGGGAGTGGAATATGCGTCAGAGGAGGTGGATGGAGTTCCTTGGGGACTACACCTTCGACATAAAATATACTCCTGGTAAGGGAAATGTAGTTGCGGACGCGTTGAGTCGTTGGGCTCCTGCTCAAGTAAATTGGATTTTGATGCACGATGAGCGTCTAATCCGCGAGCTAGAAGTTATGGAGATTATTTGCGTCGATAGAAGAGCGTCTCCTTCAGCATGCTTGAACTAGATGGAAGTTCAATACGACCTTGCCGACCGAGTTCGACAAGCATTGGAGCTGGATGAGAGCATGAAATGCTATAAAGCGGAGACCGTTGATGGGTCAAACGCTGATTTCTCTTTCGAAGATGGCCTTATGTGGAAGAATGGCAGAATGTGCGTCCCAAATGTTGGTACTTTGCGGGCGGAGTTGATGTACGAGGCTCATCTTACCAAGTACTCGATCCACCCTGGGAGCACGAAAATGTACATGGATATGAAGAAACTCTTCTGGTCGCCGGGTATGAAGAAAGACATTGCCCTCTACGTGGCCAAGTGTCATACTTGCGCGTTGGTGAAGGCGGAATGTCAACGTCCTGGCGGGTTTCTAAAGTCTTTGCCAATTCCAGAATGGAAGTTCGATGATATTTCGATGGATTTCGTGCACGGATTGTCGAGATCGCAACATGGAAACGACGCCATCTGGGTGGTCGTGGACCGATTGACGAAGGTATCACACTTTATTCCGAACTGGAAGGATGATTCTGTGAAAAAGCTAGCAAAGTTATACGTTAATAATATCGTACGGTTGCACGGGATTCCCCGTAGCATCGTCAGCGATCGTGATGGGTGGTTCACATCAAATGATTGGAGGCTGATTCATCAATTATTGGGTACCAAGCTAAAGTTTAGCACGGCCTTCCACCCGCAAACGGATGGACAGACCGAAAGGACCAATAGGACGATGGAGGACATGCTGAGGATGTGCGCCCTGGACTTCGGAAAGAGATGGGAGGACCATCTCTATATGATTGAGTTTGCTTACAACAATAGCTACCAAGCAAGTATAAAGATGACACCATTCGAGGCTCTTTATGATAGGAAATGTCGCACGCCGTTATCTTGGGCTGAAACAGGCGACACTAAGTTGTTAAAACGCAAGGACGTGGATGAGGCAAATACATCAATTCGGGCTATTCGGGAGCGGTTGCTCATTGCCCAGGATAGGCAAGCAAAATACTACAATGCAAATCACCGGAATGTCGAGTTCGTCGTTGGCGACTGGGTTTATCTCAATATCAAACCGTTCAAAGGAGTAACGAGGATCCGACGCTTGAAAAAGCTAAGTCCGAGGTACTTAGGACCGTTCGAGATCTTGGAGTGCATCGGTGAAGCTGCCTACCGACTTGCTCTATCTTCGGAGCTAAGCGGGCTTCATGACGTATTTCACATTTCTGTTTTGTGGAAGGCTGTGAAAGAGCCTACTCATGTTGTTGCGTTCAGCGAAGTGTCGGTAGATGGTGGGCTAGCGACGAAAGTCAAACCCATCTGCATTGAAGACACTGCGGTGAAGCAGTTGCGGAACAAGTCCATTCGGATGGTGAAGGTCCGTTGGAACAACTGCGGAAATGAGGAACTCTCTTGGGAAAGAGAGCAAAGCATGCTTACGGAGTACCCCGTGCTTTTCCTTTCAGGTATAATCTTTTTGTACCTTTCTGTTTTCGGAATTTCGGGCCAAAATTCTGTTAAGGGGGGTGGAGTTGTAACACCCCAAAACTTTGAAGCAGATTTGGGATGCTGGGAGCTAGCGCAGGCGGTAGTGCTACCGCCTGGCGCTATCCATCTCAGTGGTTGCTAGCCGTCGGGACGGAAGCTTTAAGTGTCGGCAGACGCTAGCCGTCGAGACGGAAGCTAGCGCAGGCACTAGCGCGCGATACAGATCCGTGATTTGAAATCGTGGCCGTCAAATCCTTATGTTCTTAGATCCGATGGTTGGGGTTTAATCCGAGATTTCTTAAGCCTTGATCAGAGGAGATATTCTCTTTATTTCTAAAGTCTTATCTCTCTTCAAGCTTGAGAAAGAGGAAAGCCAAGGAGGAAGAAGAAGGTGTCTTCCACCATTGACGGAGCTCCAAAGCTCCGAATCGCGAGCCGTTTACAGATCCATGGAGAGCAGCCCGGTGCGGTCCTTTCCATCCGATTAGAATCTTGGATTCTCTTGGTGAACAAGAAAACGACAAGGGTAACGATCTTCTACTTGGACAAGTGAAGTCCTCCTTTTATGGCATGTTTGCATGGAAAATCCCCCACCGATTGGTGGAAAAAAGGGAGTTTTCCAGCGGGTTGATCGTTTCGATCCCCTTTGGTTACTTGCATTAGCATCAGGAATCGTACTACGGATATAGGCATTGTGTGTGAAACCCATTCGGACAGATTGGTCTGGATTGGTGATGGCCATAGTGATTATTTATGCCGGAGAAGACTCCGTGTTTTGTTTGCGCTATTTTCGGGTTCTGTGTACAGTTGAGTACTGCAGGGAGTCCTGGAGGTAACCTCCAGGAAATACCCGAAGTTGTGGGTGGATTCGGAGATCTGCCACTACCGCCCGGCGCTAGGGCTAGCGCCGACGGTAGCTCCCAGGGAACTGGTTGTGGAGGTGTGAAACCACCTTTCGTTATTCGGGCCGAGGTGAAGCTGTACCCGCGTCGCGACGTTCAATTCCGACGATTTGAGCACGGGCAAAGCTGGACCGAACCCGCTCCCATACTGAATCGATGAAGAGGTAGCTCCTCGGTGCACCGTATGATGTTGGGATTGGTCCGTAAGGCAAGTTAGTCTTGACGGTCAAAGCTCATGCGAACTCTTTGTTTAAGGAGTTGTTAGGTGTAGCTCGGAGAGTACACCGTGAGAGTGCCTTAAGAGCACGAAACGTGCGGTCGTGCGTGCCCACGTTGGTGTTGATTGCTTGTACATAAGGTGTTTGAATGTACCTTGACAATCTATGCCTATACTGTATGCCTCCAGGGAAGGAGTACCACCACCCCCGCTTTAGGGGTGGGGTCGTTATAATTTTGGTCAGCTTTAGCTGACCGGCTACCTATTTTGCCACGTTTTGGTGGATCGTTGTTGCAGGTGCAGGTGAGCCAAGCGGGAAATAGCGGGCGGTGGCCCTATTGCTGTGCTGGCCCTCGAAGGTCAGCCTCTTTTCTGCTTTTCTTGTATTGCCGGCCTGTGTGCCGAAGTATGTTTTTGGAGTTTTGTATATTTTTGGAATGTAAGGCCTTAAGACCGTAACTCTGCACTTTATTGTTTCATTCCTATGATAGTGGACTATTCTAAAAAGAAATGTTAAATCTTTATGCTTCCGCTTATGTTTAGTATACTCTGGTGTAGTTCTTTTCTGTATATCTCCTTTTAACGCCTAGCTAGTGTGGTTAGTATAGCGTGGGGTCCCGGCCGGACCTACTGTTATATTATCCGTACTGGAAGGGTGTTACAAGAGATCAGCTTGAACCTTACTACTATGCCTTCAAATGAATACCACAGTTCATAGGATGCAAGAGGTAGGTTGATGAACCACATGAATCTACATCGAAGAGAATGGAGTTCATTATCTCACAGCATAAGGAAAAGAAGAAACTCTTCTTCGCTGGTACATTCTTTCTCCCTATGGCTTTCTAGTGTCTGAAACTGTTTTTCATGTATCAAAAACATAGATATAAATGGAATGGAGTTCATTACGAGACTGCGAAGGAGGTCTGGGCACATCTGGAGAGACTCTATACTCAGTCTAATTTTGACAAGCGGTATCAATTGGAGATGGATATTCGTGCGCTTTGATAACTTCTTGAAAAGAAGTTATTTTCACTACTAAATATGATTTTATAACACATTTATTCATGGATCATGTATTTAAAAAGCATAATACTTCGATATTTCCATTATTAATTTAAGTGTGGATATATTCATTTTGTTGCTATGTTTTCATTATAGAAATGATGGAGGTATCATCCCTAAGAAAAATGCTGAAGAAGCCATCCCGAAGAACTGAAGAAAAAACAGTTTTTCTGTCCAAGTAAAATTGTTGCAACAACTTTTTTTGGGTTAAAAAGTTGTTGCAACAAGTCTGGATCCAAAATTACAGATTTTAATTCCGCATTTTATGATTGCGGCGGTTACAAACATGGAGAGAGTGCGTCTTTTTCAGTGGATTTTCGAATTATAAGTGGGGGAAACACTGAAGGTAGTTATTTTATTATTGGACAAGAGGAGAGAGAGAAAGTGGGGGAGTTATCTTTCACGCCAAAGAGGAATTCCTGGACAGAATTTATTCATGTGGTTTTACTGTTCACGCAAGGAAAAAAAGACAGATTTTTCGGCTAAGGGAAGAAGGAGGTGGATTTTCCTGCATCGTTTTGGGGAAGAAACTCTTGCATCTTTCTTCTTCTTTTTAATCATGTCTAGTAAGATCTTGACAATTGTGTGTTCTTTTTCCGTTATGAACTAATTTTCTTTGTCTTGTATGTTGAAAGTACTTTGTTTGTTGTGATGTTTTGATTTTAATTTTCTTGTGGATATTTGAAATACTATCTTTATTGAATTTATGATTTTGTTCTTGGAAATTTTGGCTTAAGTCTCATCTTTAAATTTGCTTGGCAAGATTCGAGAGAGGAGTCGGGCTAGATTAGTGTTCTATATTGCGCGGCAAGATTCGAGAGAGGAGTTGTGTAAATTTGTCACCAAAGTTTCCGCCTTTATACTGCGTTGCAAGATTCGAGAGAGGAGTGGCGTAAGTGCAACATAAATTTAATATATTGAAGAAGGGAGAAAGAGATTTCATCTTCTCGGTAGCAACATTGATTTGTGTACTTGATGTTATTCTTTATTGTTACCTAAGTTAGAGATAACTAGGGAAATAGGGGGTAAACAGATTTCATAGATCGAGAGATCATGTTTTCCACTTTCAAATCGTTGCATGTTAGTTATTTTAGCATCCATATCGAATCACTTCAAGTGAACATCACAATAAGCAAAGGAAATCAACGCACAAGATTTTTTCTCTAAATTGTTATCAAAAGTATTTTTAGTCAATCGTTGTTGTAATCTTTAGAAGTTATTATAAGTAGTTTTCAAAACTAATCATCTCGTTAATTAATCAACTTGAATTTAAAGAAAAGGTTAAGCTAGTAATTGCAAGCGTTAGATTTTACACTTTCTCGTGGGAACGATATTTACTTACACTTTATTACTTGAACCGACACGTGCACTTGCGTATATATACACTTCTCGAGTATCACGCTTCAGCAGAACAATATGAGTATTTAGGAGTTCTATTCTGTCATGTCCTCGTTGTGGGATCAGTTTGCATTGACTGAGTCGGCTGCATTGAGGGCAGTGGCGGCTTACATATCTCAGCATGAAGATCAACGATTGGTTCAGTATTTTATGGTGCTTCATGACGACTTTGAGGGATTGTGCGGTGTGATTCTTCACCGCAACCCTCTTCCTTCTGTTGATTCTGTGGTCAATGAGCTGCTGGCCGAAGAGGCTCGCCTCAAGTCCAAGATTGACAAGGAGACTCCACCACCCGCAGTGCCTGTTGTCCTTGCTGTCCCATATCGGTCGTCCGGTGGTAGTGCGCCCAAAACATCGATGACGGTCCCTTTGGATAAGTGTGTCTTTTGTAAGTAGAAGGGGCATTGGAAGGCTCAGTGTGCAATCTTGTTGAGCAGAGGCAAAGCGCAGCAGCAACGACCACCCCAGCAACAACGTCCACCCCAGCCTCAGCAGCACCTGACGGCTCCATGGGCACCTCGCCAACTCAGCTTGCCATCAAAGCTCTCGCCAGCTCACCAATGTCATCTTGTCGTCGGTTTTGGGGAGATCAAATCAGGACCGCGAACCAGATAATATCGAGAGGATCCTGGTCCTACTTGATTTGGGTGCCTCTAACCGGCCATATGTCTCCTCACTTTCCATCTTTTGTGTCACTGTCTCGTCATTCATCTCTTCCCATTATGACCACTGATGGCACCCCTATGTCATTGGAGGGTGTTGGTTCTTTTGTCACATCTCATATTTCTCTTTGTGATGTCTACTATATCCCCAGTCTTGCTCTAAATCTTGTGCTAGTCAGTCACATGTGTGAATCTGGTTTCTTAATCACATTTTCTTCTTCTACTTATTGTGTTCAGGATTCGCGATCTCAAACGGTGATTGGGACAGGCCGTAGGCAGGAGAGACTCTATGTCTTGGATGAACTCAAAGTATCGGATGTGGCTGCCTCTAGTGTGGATTTATCTTCTTTTCGTTTGAGTCATTTGTCGTCTGACTTTTATTTGTGGCATTCTCGTTTGGGTCATGTTTCATCTTCTCGTTGGCATTTTTTGGTTTTTGCGGGTGTATAACCCGTAATTCGTCGAGATCAGAAATGCATGAGGACAACGCAAAAGACCTCGCCCACCTGGGAAAGTACAGAAGACCTCCCCCATCTGGGCGAGTATAGAAGACCTCCCCCACCTGGGTGAGTACAGAAGACCTCCCCCACCTAGGCGAGTATAAGTGACCTCGCCCACCTGGGCAAGTACAGAAGACCTCGCCCACCTGGGCGAGTACAGAAGACCTCCCCCACCTGGGCGAGTACAAAAGACCTCGCCCACCTGGGCGAGTACATAAGACATCCCCTACCTGGGCGAGTACAGAAGACCTCCCCCACCTGGGCGAGTACAGAAGACCTCCTCCACCTAGGCGAGTACAGAAGGCCTCACTCACCTGGGCGAGTACAGAAGACATCCCCCACCTGGGCGAGTACAGAAGACCTCCCCCACCTGGGCGAGTACAGAAGACCTCCCCCGCCTGGGTAAGTACAGAAGACCTCCCCCGCCTGGGCGAATACAGAAGACCTCTCCCGCCTGGGCGAGTACAGAAGACCTCCCCCGCCTGGGCGAGTACAGAAGACCTCCCCCACCTGGGCGAGTACAGAAGACCTCTCCCGCCTGGGCGAGTACAGAAGACCTCCTCCGCCTGGGCGAGTACAAAAGTCCTCACCCACCTGGGGCGAGTACAAATTTCCACCCCTTCAGAAGGCGGGAGCAGCTATTCGCAGTCCATTTGGATTTGCCTATAAATAGGACCCCAAGGCACAAGTAAAAGGCACCTTCACCCCCCCCCCACCCTATGGTGGGCGAGTACCTTGCCTGCCTCTCTTGTGCCGAGCTCATCATTGGCTTTAGGAGGGGAAGTTCCTATAGACTTCCAGGTATGTGGCGGGACCTCCTCGCTGAGCACGCGGGTCTTGTTTATAGGCAGGTTGGAGTGGGTTCTTATGCTCTCTAGCTTCTTATCACTTTGTCTCATGTGGGTCGACTGCTAAACGAGTAGCCTTTGGTCACCCCCAAGTCTCGAACATAGTTGGACCGATATCCGGGTTCCAACAATGGGAGCTTTAGGGCATTTGAACTCCCAAGATATTTCTGATTGTAGTGGTTGTAAACTTGAGAAATTTTTAGCTTTACCTTTTCAGAAAAGTGTTTCGTCCTCTCTTGCTCCCTTTGATATTGTGCATTGTGATGTGTGGGGACCTGCTCCTGTGTCTACTAAGGGTGGTTCTAGATATTACATTTCATTTATTGATGATTTCACTCGTTACACTTGGATTTATCCAATGAAGCGCCGATCTGATTTTTTGGGCATTTAACGTGATTTTAGAGCTCTCGTAAAAACACAACACTCTACTGTAATTAAATGTTTTCGTTGTGATTTAGGGGGTGAATATGCTTCTAACGATTTTTGCCAGTTACTTGCTTCTGATAGGAGCACTCGTCAAACCTCATGTACTGACACGCCTCAACAAAACGGTGTCGCTGAAAGGAAACATCGTCACCTTGTTGAGACCACTCGCTCATTCCAATTGTCCATCGAGGTTCCCAGTATTTTTTTTGGGGGGAGGCTATCCATACCGCTGCCTATGTCATAAATAGAATCCCAACCTCTCATAATTCAGGTTTGTCCCCTTTTGAAAACAATTGACAATGTACCTGATTATGCCTATTTGCGTGTGTTTGGTTCCACTTTGTGAGAACTTGAAAATAACAGAAATTTTATTTCCAAAAATCTAAGTATTACAAGGGTATTGCCTCCTTTATATAGACTAGGAAGGAAACAGTAAAATACAAATATACGATGTGGGACTAAATACAAATACACAGTACACAAGAGAGCAGGGCGGTCTGGGCGATCAGGAATATTGAGACCGCAGCGACCTCTGCGATCTGGAGTGAGATCGGGCGGTCACACGACGGGAGGAAGGTCGTGTGACAGAGGAGACCGTCGGACGGTTAGATCGTTCTGGCGAACACTCCCCCATAAGGGAGAGACCGGGAGGGCCAGACCGCTTCTCTTCATAAGAAGCGATCTGGTATATCCGAGATGAACTGGCAGTCTTGAACTTGGAGACCGTTGAGACCGCTGGCTCTAGACCGCTTGGAGAGGCGGAATGATGCTGACCTTCACAAGAAGCGACCTCGCATACTTGAGGAGAAGTGGCGGTCTGATGCTGGGAGACCGCACAGACCGTGGTTATCAAACAGTTGTCTGATAGAGCTGGAGATCGCCGACCTTCATCTGGCACGATCTCGCATATCTGAGGAAGAGCAGCGGTCTGATTTTGGGAGACCGCACAGACCGCGCAACTTCAACCCATCTTTATCCGGCGCGATCTGGTACATCAGAGGAGAAGCCGCGGTCTGATTATTGGAGACCGCACAGACCGCTGGCTTCAGATCGCGCGGCTTCAATACTTCGAGACTGCTTGGCTTCAACACTCCCCCGCAAGCTGGAGCATATATATCAACCATGCCTAGCTTGTTATACACATCGGAGAAGGATGAAGATATAGGTTTGGTGAAGATATCAGCTAGCTCTTTATCCGAAGTTACGAAGGGACTGCAGATTTGTTTCTTCAAGATTTCTTCCCTGATCAAATGACAGTCCACTTCAATGTGTTTGGTTCTCTCATGAAAGACTGGGTTCTGAGATATATAGATTGCAGCTTTGTTGTCACAGAACATTGGCAATGGATGATTGTAAACTTCTCCTAAGTCTAGAAGGAGAGTTCGTAACCACTTCAACTCGCATGTAGTTTGGTCCATGCTCCTGTACTCGGCCTCAACACTTGATCTGGATTGTTGAAACCAGTTTCCCGATTTCAGCGTTCGAAAGAGGGTTGCGACTAACCCTTACTTGACCTAAGCCTAGACCCGTGACCGGTTGCTAGGAACTAAGAGACTCAGACTTGATAACAACTGGAGTCTAGGAACAGACCCCTTAAGCTTGAGCGTGGAGGTCCCACCACATACCCGGAAGATCTTAGAGCGCTTCCCCTCCCAAGCCAATGCTGAGCCTGGGCACCTTGGAGGGCACTAAGACCCACCTCACCGTCAACCTTCGATGACAAGGGGAGGGGGGGTGCTTGCTCACAAGACCACGCGAGGGAGGGGGTAGGAACCAACCCTTCCCAAGGTGCCCATGGGGATCTATTTATAAACTTTCCCAAAAATGGACTGCGGATAGCCAAAATTGGACTGCGAATAGCCAAAATTCTGCTATCCGCAGTCCGACCATGACCATGAACAATCAACGTATGAGGAGGGGCGAGTGGGGTTTGGAGTGCCCACTCCACCCCTAGCAGGAGGATCGGGAGGGCGGAGGGAGGGTCACCCCCACTCGCTCCCCTAAGGGGGACGGTCGAGTGGGGGGGACTTCCCCAACTCGCCTCCCACTAGGGAGGCCGGCCGAGTGGGGGGGGGGGGGGGGGGGGGGCTGCCCCCACTCGCCTCCCATAAGGGAGGGGGCCGAGTGGGGGGGTTGCCCCCACTCGCCTCCCTCAAAGGGGGTCGGCCGAGTGGGGGGGCTTCCCCCACTCGCCTCCCACAAGGGAGGGGGCCGAGTGGGGGGTTTGCCCCCACTCGCCTCCCTCAAAGGGGGTCGGCCGAGTGGGGGGGTTACCCCCACTCGCCTCCCTCAAAGGGGTCGGCCGAGTGCGGGGCTGCCCCCACTCGCCTCCCACAAGGGAGGGGGCCGAGTGGGGGGGGGGGGGGGGGGGGGGTTGCCCCCACTCGCCTCCCACAAGGGAGTGAGCCGAGTGGGGGGGTTTCCCCCACTCGCCTCCCACAAGGGAGTGGGCCGAGTGGGGGGGGGGGGGGGGGGGGGGGGGGGGGGGGTTGCCCCCACTCTCCTCCCACAAGGGAGGGGGCCGAGTGGGGGGGGGGGGGGGTTCCCCCACTTGGCTTGCTTAGCTATTTCTCCCTCTCTTGGGTCATCTCCCGGCCTTACTCGGTCTCGGTCGCCTCCGAGAGGTCGACCGGCTTGCCACGGTTAGCTTAACCTTCGATTTGGTCTTGACGGATTACGGGTAACACAGCAACCCTACTCATGTCGGGTCACACCGGCTCGGAAAATATGAGGGTTGTACACAATCCCCGCTCTTTGCGAGCTTGTCCCAAGCTCGGAAAGAAAGTCCAACCCACCTATTTGACGAGTAGGTGGGACCTTAGGGGAATCCACGAAGGGATCTGCCATCGGGGAACCTCTGCCAAGCCTTTCGGCTGAAGCCATCTTGAGACGAAGGGTGAACCCTTCCCCACTAAACACCCCTCCGACGAGCCGAGCTCGACAGGAGGTGGAGAAAGCTCAACACCAGAGGTCGGACTAAGCCCAACCGAAGGTGGACGAAAACCCGATACCTCTAGTCGAGCTGAACTCGACCCGAGGTGGGGAACGAACCTTTCTCCACTAAACACCCCTCCGACGAGCCGAGCTCGACAGGAGGTGGAGAAAGCTCAACACCTGAGGTCGGACTAAGCCCAACCGAAGGTGGAGGGAAACTTGACACCTCTATCCGAGCTGAACTCGGCCTGAGGTGGAGGAAAAACTCAGCACTTCTGGTCGAGCCGAGCTCGACCTGAGATGAGAGGCAAACCTTTCTCCACTAAACACCCCTCCGGCGAGCCGAGCTCGACTGGAGGTGGAGAAAGCTCAACACCTTAGGTCGAATTGAACTCGACCTGAGGTGGAGGAAGAACTCAGCACCTCTAGTCGAGCCGAGCTCGACCTGAGGTGGGAGGCAAACCTTTCTCCACTAAACACCCCTCTGGCGAGCCGAGCTCGACTGGAGGTGGAGAAAGCTAAACACCTTAGGTCGAATTGAACTCGACCTGAGGTGGAGGAAAAACTCATCACTTTTGGTCGAGCCGAGCTCGACCTGAGGTGGGAGGCAAACCTTTCTCCACTAAACACCCCGTCGGCGAGCCGAGTTCGACCGGAGGTGGAGAAAGCTCAACACCTTAGGTCGAATTGAACTCGACCTGAGGTGGAGGAAGAACTCAGCACCTCTAGTCGAGCCGAGCTCGACCTGAGGTGGGAGGCAAACCTTTCTCCACTAAACACCCCTCCGGCGAGCCGAGCTCGACTGGAGGTGGAGAAAGCTCAACACCTTAGGTCGAATTGAACTCGACCTGAGGTGGAGGAAAAACTCAGCACTTCTGGTCAAGCCGAGCTCGACCTGAGGTGGGAGGCAAACCTTTCTCCACTAAACACCCCGCCGGCGAGCCGAGCTCGACCGGAGGTGGAGAAAGCTCAACACCTTAGGTCGAATTGAACTCGACCTGAGGTGGAGGAAGAACTCAGCACCTCTAGTCGAGCCGAGATCGACCTGAGGTGGGAGGCAAACCTTTCTCCACTAAACCCCCCTCCGGCGAGCCGAGCTCGACTGGAGGTGGAGAAAGCTCAACACCTTAGGTCGAATTGAACTCGACCTGAGATGGAGGAAAAACTCAGCACTTCTGGTCGAGCCGAGCTCGACCTGAGGTGGGAGGCAAACCTTTCTCCACTAAACACCCCGCCGGCGAGCCGAGCTCGACCGGAGGTAGAGTATGCTCAACACCTTAGGTCGAATTGAACACGACTTGAGGTGGAGGAAGAACTCAGCACCTCTAGTCGAGCCGAGCTCGACCTGAGGTGGGAGGCAAACCTTTCTCCACTAAACACCCCGCCGGCGAGCCGAGCTCGACCGGAGGTGGAGAAAGCTCAACACCTTAGGTCGAATTGAACTCGACCTGAGGTGGAGGAAGAACTCAGCACCTCTAGTCGAGCCGAGCTCGACCTGAGGTGGGAGGCAAACATTTCTCCACTAAACACCCCCCCCCCCCCCCCCCCCCCCCGGCGAGCCGAGCTCGACTGGAGGTGGAGAAAGCTCAACACCTTAGGTCGAATTGAACTCGACCTGAGGTGGAGGAAGAACTCAGCACCTCTAGTCGAGTCGAACTCAACCTAAGATGGAGGGAACTCAACATCTCTAGTCGAGTCAAACTTGACCTGAGATGGAGGGAACTCAACATCTCTAGTCGAGCCGATCTCAACCTGAGATGGAGGGAACTCAACATCTCTAGTCGAGTCGAACTCAACCTAAGATGGAGGGAACTCAACATCTCTAGTCGAGTTGAACATGACCTGAGATGGAGGGAACTCAACATCTCTAGTCGAGTCGAACTCAACCTGAGATGGAGGGAACTCAACATCTCTAGTCGAGTCGAACTCAACCTAAGATGGAGGGAACTCAACATCTCTAGTGGAGTCGAACATGACCTGAGATGGAGGGAACTCAACATCTCCAGTCGAGTCGAACTCAACCTGAGATGGAGGGAACTCAACATCTCTAGTCGAGTCGAACTCAACCTAAGATGGAGGGAACTCAACATCTCTAGTCGGGTTGATCTCAACCTGAGATGGAGGGAACTCAACATCTCTAGTCGAGTCGAACTCAACCTAAGATGGAGGGAACTCAACATCTCTAGTCGAGTCGAACATGACCTGAGATGGAGGGAACTCAACATCTCTAGTCGAGTCAAACTCAACCTGAGATGGAGGGAACTCAACATCTCTAGTCGAGTCGAACTCAACCTAAGATGGAGGGAACTCAACATCTCTAGTCGAGTCGAACTCAACCTAAGATGGAGGGAACTCAACATCTCTAGTCGAGTCGAACTCAACCTAAGATGGAGGGAACTCAACATCTCTAGTCGAGTCGAACTCAACCTAAGATGGAGGGAACTCAACATCTCTAGTCGAGTCAAACTTGACCTGAGATGGAGGGAACTCAACATCTTCCAGGGAGCAGAGCTCAACTGGAAGTGGAGGCAGCTCAACAAGAGCCCACGCGCTGGTTTCTCTTCTCGCCTGCTGAAGCCCAAAGACAGCTAAGGGAGAAAGGAGAGAGAAATAGGCGAACCTTCGAGGGCAGCGACGGCTGCCCCACCTTGCCCTGCTGAAGCCGAGTGTACTCGCAGGAGGATTGTGACGTCAACGACCCAAGCCCTGGGGAGCCGCCTTCATGAGGTGGATGCTCTCCGAGACAGCTGGAGGGGAGTCTCTGCCGATGACATCCTGCATGAGTTCTCCCCTTCTCCTGCGCGACCAGACTCGTCCCCTTGCACCGGTGGCTATTCCCCCTGAACGTGAGGGTGGTCAGGGACTTCTTCTCTTCTTTGGATCCTTGTAGGAGCCATGTATCTCCTGCATACCTGTTTCCTTTAATCCTGCATGCACCAATAGGGGTGAAGTAATGACTAATGTAACATATGTTATCACTGAACCAATTACCATTGTAATGAATTTCTTAGCTTACTTTCTCCCTTTACTGCTTGAGGATTTGATACCTTACTTGAACCGATCATTGGGTAGTTAATCGATCCGATGAGCCTCCCATCTGCCGACATGACTGAGCCCGGAGAACGGTCTGTAGTCAGGGATCTTACCGATTGGAGGTGGAAGTACCCGCCTGCACCATGAGTGCTTACCTTCACCCGGAGGCAGAGGAACTCAACGCCTTCCCAATCTAACTGGAGGTGGAAGTACTCATCCACGTCTTAGGTGCTTAACTCACTTGGAGGCAGAGGAACTCAACGCCTTCCCAGCCTGACTGGAGGTGGAAGTACCCATCCACGTCCTAGGTGCTTAGCTCACCTGGAGACAGAGGAACTCAACGCTTCCCAATCTCATTGGAGGCGAAAGTACCCATCCATGTCCTAGGGGCTTAGCTTGCCTGGAGGCAGAGGAACTCAACGCCTTCCCAGCCTGACTGGAAGTGGAAGTACCCATCCGCGTCCTAGGTGCTTAGCGCACCTGGAGGTGGATGTAACGCCCCAGGTTTTCTCTTATAATTAATCTAAGCGGTTATGTGAGGGATGATAGTGGTTTAAATGTTAAATTTATCGTTTCGTAGTGTTAATGCGAGGGGGCGTTACCTTTTCGGAACCGTCGCCGTCGTCGTCCGGCGAGTTAATCCTAATTGAGTCTTATACGCAGACATAGATATAAATATTCATGTGTAAAGGTTCCTGCGGGTAGGTGCATACAAATATATATATATATATATATATATGCGTTTGTGTACCTGTATGAAGTTTTTCTTTTTATAAGTTTATACATGTATGGGCAAACATATAATTATGTATTCATATAGAAGGGTTTGCATGTAGGTAGGTATATACGTATAATTATATGTATGTATAAGCAAAAAAATAAAATAAAATAAAGAGGTTTTATATAAAGGAGTACATTATATATATATATATTTCATGTGTACAGGTTGTATAAAAAGTATATATATATATATATATTCATACATGATATATATGTGCATTTGTTATATAAATATATATATATAATAAAATTTTTCTTTTTATATATATTATTTACTTATATTATTATTGCATATAAAGTTTCCCGATGGGGAGGAGAGACAAGATCAGCGATTTTCTTTTCCTTCCCTTCCCGATGCCGCTGGTTCCGTCGAGGAGGAGTCAAGGTGAGCTAGGGTTCGCGCCGGAGTCGCCGGGCGTCGATGGCGTAGGCCATCGGAGGAGTTCTGGAGGCGGCCGGGGCTCAACTCCGTCGCCGGGGCTAGGTTTCCTGCGAGTTTATCACGATCCGGAGGTTCTCCGGTTGATTTCGAGGCAAGAAAACTCTTCCTCCTCCTCCCCTTCATCTTTTTTTTTTTGTATTTCCTTACCGATTGTTGCCCTGATACTTTGGAGTTTATGCTAGCAAATGTTTTCCTAATTCCTGTTGTCCGATGCTGGGGTTTATGCTAGCAGTTTATCCTAGTTTCCTGTCATCAAATGTTGGGGTTATGATGGCAGATCTTTTTCATTTTTTTTTCTAGTTATGTTAATAGATTTTTCATTCCTGGTCTATCCTAACTAATCCCTGGCTGATTTTTATTAATTCCTAGGTATATGATTATGCTAGCAGTTTTTCTTTCAATTCCTGTTAACAGATTATGGGGCTTATGCTGGCAAATTTTTTCCTAGTCCTTTTAGCAAATTGTTTTGGAGAGTTATGCTAGTAGATTTCCTACCTTGCTATCAACATTTCTGGACGTTATGCTAGCATAATTCCTAGTTTATGTTTACAGATATGTTATGGAATTTTGCTAGCAGATTCCCTAGCTTTTGTTATCAAAATTTCCTGTTTTATGCTATCAAACTCCGGGCTGGTATTAGCTAATTTCGGTGTATGTATTTATATATATATGCTAGCAGAATTTCGGAATTTATGCTATTGAATCCTGGACTCCTGCTTATGTGGGGTTGCTCGCTTGGTTTAAATCGGCTAGTTCCTGATTAGTTTCGTGGCTAATCTTGCATATTTCATCAGCGATGGTTTTGCTAAAAATCTGGATTCATTTATGTTTGGTTTAATTGGCTAGTTCATTTATGCGAGGCTAATCCTGCATAATTCTTTAGCAGAAAGCTTGGTTGGGTCTTCTTTTTGTTGTTGTTGCTAAAATCTGCACTTGTCATTCTCTGCACTATCCAGTTGTGGTTTTAATATGGGTACTGCTAGGCTTTAAACCAATTGGGGGTTTCAATTTTATTTGGGGTTGCTATGTATATATGATCTTCCTTATGGGTGTTAGGATGATGTTTATATAAGCCACTTTAGGAAGCTATCCTCGAGTTTTTTGTTCAATTGCTGTTATATAAATTGTGGGTCGACTTCAGGTTGCAAGCCTCGATAATTCAAGTTGTGTAATTGATTCATAGCTCAAGCTTATTCTTGTTATGTGGCATTCAGTTGCTTCGGTTATATAGCTTTGGTTATAAGAGAATATGGATGTCATGTTCAGCAATTATACTTAAATGTTGGTTGAGTTACAAGGTCATTCATATTCTCACACTAATAGCCTAGCTGTTGAGGTCTTTTGTTTGCTTTTTTCCCATCCCTGGGCTTGTATGTTTCTTCAGAACTCTAAATCTTCTTTATATATATATATACATATATATATGTATATATCTTATTGATTGCCCTTTTCTGCGGGCGAAGTTCTTTTTTTTTGTGTTCTTCCTTGGTTCTGATAAATTCTCTCAGAAAAGTCGTTTCCTGTGTATTCTCGGAAATCAAGTTCCTTCTTATGCATGTTGATTTCTATTTATACCATGGGCTTGTTTAGAAGTTCTCTCGGTGTAGTTCCTGAATTTTCTAGCCTTTTCGTCTAGAATTTATTAAAACATCTGTCATGAAATTTTTAGTCTTTCTGTCCAGAACTCTCTGGTTTTCTATGTAATCTGCCCTTTATTTTCGGGTATTTTTAAACCCTTCCAGACTCAGTCTTCCCCGTAACTTTTTGTGTTAACTTTCTCAGTGAAGGGTAATGTTTTCTCCTCACTGTCTTAGCAACCTGATTGAATGTAAATATTTCTTTTCTTGTGGTTGTGGGCTGCAAATAGCAGTCCTTCTCCTTAATGATGGGTTTCTTGAAGCTTGGTTATACTAAGCCCTCTTGTTGGTTGTGTCCTTCAAGTAGTAGTAGTCCCCTTGACTTGATTTTGCTAGGTAATTCGAAGTCCTTCATTTCAGTCCTTTCTTCTTCCTTGTCTGCCTAACCTGTTGATCTTTTAGTTAGTGGCTATTGTGTTGCCCTTTTTGGGTCTTGATTGGTGCTCTGGGTTCTTGATTCCTGATGTCATCCACTTGGAATCGGGATTGCTTCCTTACCTATTTAGTTATGCTACCAGGTAGTCTGATATGGCTTCCCTAGGTTTAGAAAAGTTTGCTCGCCCTAAGATCGTACAATTACTTCTTCTTTAATGAAGTTTCTCGTCGACTTTGATATGAGTCTTTCTCGTCGACTTTGATATAAGTCTTTCTCACCATGTGTTTTCAAATGAATCGTTGAATAATGTTTATTCCTTTGTGACCCTATTCTTAGGGTGTTATGGTGCTGATATCTCGGGTTACGTCCCGTGTCTTAATTAAAACTTAATTTGATTATTTAGAACCTTTGTCTTAAGCCTTGCACGATGGGTAGTTTTGAGTGGCAGTGGATAGAGTACCACCACCCGAATTTGGTTTTTGGGTGGCAGTGGATAAAGGACCACGACCCTGTTTTGGGCTGCGGGCGTTGGTGGAAGATACCACCGTCGCAGTGCCTTCTTTTGGGGGACGCTTTTCCCTCGAGCTGATCAGTCTCAAGTTCTTAAGCACATATGCTTATATATGTGTATTATGATAGTATATGTGTGACCATCACCTCTGAGCCGCAAAGGCGGACACGTGGTGGGCTTTGATTGTGTTGACTATTACCTTCGGGTGCAGGCTTTTCTTCTTACCGAGTGCACTCGTTTGAGCTGGCTCGGGTTGTTGTAAGATTATAGATGTTTACCTGCTTAGTTTTCCTTTCTGCACTCTCTTATTTCTCTTACTGCTAATCTTGGTTTTCTTGCACCCTCTTGGGCTGAGGCATTCTTTTCTTATGAATGTCTCAGGTTCAGGTTTTTAGCCGCCGCAGGAGTTAGGGCGGCGTCGTTCATTGTTCCTGACGAGGCCCTTCCCCTCTTAGGTAAGGGGCAGTTGCTTAGTTGTTGTCTCTCCTTTAGCTGTTTTTCCTCCTTCCGTGCGGGTTCGTGTCAGCTGTTGGCGCCCGTATGGCTTTTTGTTTAGATTACTTACTGTTTGCCTTGCTGTTACTTTGAGTACTTTACCTATTTGCTCTCTGGGAAGCCTTTTCGCTAAGATGTAGTAGTTACTTTATTGATTATAAAGAATGTCGTTCTTACATATCATGCTTTTAAATAAAGATCGCATACTTTGAAATTCGTAGAAAAATCCTTTCTTACTATACTAAACCTAGATATGTGCATATCATATCTGGAAATGTTTATTTTCTTGCTCATGTAGGCTAAAAGAAACAAACCTATTTTCCGCTGCGTATGTATAGTTTTCTACTTGTGGATTAGATGATCCACCAGACCGAGGGACGCGGTCTTAAGCTAAAAAATAAAAATTTCTCTTTTAATCCGAACACGGATATGTCTTTTATAAAATTATCGTAAGGAGTGTTTGCCTGAGCGTCTGTAGTCGTCTCCTGCAGGCGTGGCATCACGATGCGTATTTTCCCGTTGCTCTGATAATACGTATTATATTCTTGGGAAAATGCGGGTTGTGACAGTGGAGGAACTCAACGCCTTCCCAGTCCCCTTACCGATTGGAGGTGGAAGTACCCGTCCGCGTCCTAGGTGCTTACCTTCACCTGGGGGCAGAGGAACTCAACGCCTTCCCAATCTGACTGGAGGTGGAAGTACCCATCCACGTCCTAGGTGTTTACCTTCACATGGAGGTAGAGAAACTCAACGCCTTCCCAGTCCCCTTACCGATTGGAGGTGGAAGTACCCATCCGCGTCCTTGGTGCTTACCTTCACCTGGAGGCAGAGGAACTCAATGCCTTCCCAATCTGACTGGAGGTGGAAGTACCCGTCCGCGTCCTTGGTGCTTAGCGCACCTGGAGGTGGAGGAACTCAACGCCTTCCCAGTCCCCTTACCGATTGGAGGTGAAAATACCTGTCCGCGTCCTAGGTGCTTACCTTCACCTGGAGGTAGAGGAACTCAACGCCTTCCCAATCTGACTGGAGGTGGAAGTGCTCATCCACGTCCTAGGTGTTTAGCGCACCTGGAGGTGGAGGAACTCAACGCCTTCCTACTCCAATTACCAAGTAGCGAGTCGACCCGACGAGTCCCCCATCTACCGGCATGACTAAGCCCGGAGAATGGTCTCTAGTCGGGGATCTTAGATCGGGGTATTACCCCAGAACCCTTTTTTCATTCCTAGTTCGTCTATTACAACTTCACTACCCTACGCCCCTCCAGGGCACTTCATTACACCTCGCCCTTCTTGGGCACTTCACTTACATCTCGCCCTTCCTGGGCACTTCACTTACATCTCGCCCTTCCTGGGCACTTCACTTACATCTCTCCCTTCCTGGGCACTTCACTTACATCTCGCCCTTCCTGGGCACTTCACTTACATCTCGCCCTTCCTGGGCACTTCACTTACATCTCGCCCTTCCTGGGCACTTCACTTACATCTCGCCCTTCCTGGGCACTTCACTCGGCCGCATGCTCCTTGGCCGTCTTCTTCACCACTTCCTCTGTCTCCTCAACTTCTTCTTGGTCTTTCCAGGTGAAGTTACTCCCCCTTGGTTGGACGGGGGCGTTCCTATCACCTCTCTGCCGGGGTAGCTGGTCCTGGGCGAGCTGTTGAAGAGCACTCGTGCCTGGAGGTTCAAACCCTCCTCTGAGACTGGCTCTCTCCCTTGCTGACAGGTTCTCCCTACTTCCATCAGAGGTGGTGAGGCGATCCTAGGCGCAGGTGGTGTCGAGCACTCGTCGCGAGTGGAGGGTGCGACCTGCATGAACTCCAGGATCTTCTTGCTGAATTCGTCGAAGTCTCTCTTCTTCACATACTCGCAAGGCAGAGGCGGGTCTCCCAACTCGTCGCTTCCAGCCATGAGACTTGGCTCAGAGTTTTCTGAATTAGTCGCTTCCACGCTCACCGCAACAGAATGTTGAAACCAGTTTCCCGGTTTCAGCGTTCGAAAGAGGGTTGCGACTAACCCTTACTTGACCTAAGCCTAGACCCGTGACCGGTTGCTAGGAACTAAGAGACTCGGACTTGATAACAACTGGAGTCTAGGAACAGACCCCTTAAGCTTCAGCGTGGAGGTCTCACCACATACCCAGAAGATCTTAGAGCGCTTCCCCTCCCAAGCCAATGCTGAGCCTGGGCACCTTGGAGGGCACTAAGACCCACCTCACCGTCAACCTTCGATGACAAGGGGAGGGGGGTGCTTGCTCACAAGACCACGCGAGGGAGGGGGTAGGAACCAACCCTTCCCAAGGTGCCCATGGGGGTCTATTTATAGACTTTCCCAAAAATGGACTGCGGATAGCCAAAATTGGACTGCGAATAGCCAAAATTGGACTGCGAATAGCCAAAATTCTGATATCCGCAGTCCGACCATGACCATGAACAATCAACGTATGAGGAGGGGCGAGTGGGGTTTGGAGTGCCCACTCCACCCCTCGCAGGAGGATCGGGAGAGCGGAAGGAGGGTCACCCCCACTCGCTCCCCTAAGGGGGACGGTCGAGTGGGGGGGACTTCCCCCACTCGCCTCCCACTAGGGAGGCCGGCCGAGTGGGGGGGGCTGCCCCTACTCGCCTCCCACAAGGGAGGGGGCCGAGTGGGGGGTTGCCCCCACTCGCCTCCCTCAAAGGGGGTCGGCCGAGTGGGGGGGGGGGGGGGGGGGGCTGCCCCCACTCGCCTCCCACAAGGGAGGGGGCCGAGTGGGGGGGGGGGGGGGGGGGGGGGGGGGTGCCCCCACTCGCCTCCCTCAAAGGGGGTCGGCCGAGTGGGGGGGTTTTCCCCACTCGCCTCCCTCAAAGGGGGTCGGCCGAGTGGGGGGCTGCCCCCACTCGCCTCCCACAAGGGAGGGGGCCGAGTGGGGGGTTTCCCCCACTCGCCTCCCACAAGGGAGTGGGCCGAGTGGGGGGGTTGCCCCCACTCGCCTCCCACAAGGGAGTGGGCCGAGTGGGGGGGTTGCCCCCACTCGCCTCCCACAAGGGAGGGGGCCGGGTGGGGGGGGGGACTTCCCCCACTTGGCTTGCTTAGCTATTTCTCCCTCTCTTGGGTCATCTCCCGGCCTTACTCGGTCTCGGTCGCCTCCGAGAGGTCGACCGGCTTGCCTCGGTCAGCTTAACCTTCGATTTGGTCTTGACGGATTACGAGTAACACATCGACCCTACTCATGTCGGGTCACACCGGCTCGGAAAATATGAGGGTTGTACATGGATACTACTGCTTGTTTCTTGCTCTTCCAGCTCACCAGATTTCCTCCCACGAAGGTACAGAACCCAGATGTGGATTTCTTGTCTCCTTTATCATCAGCGTTGCTAGCATCTGAATAGGCTTCTATCTTGAGATGGTTGTTCCGTTGGAACAGAAGTCCCTTCCCAGGAGATCCCTTAACGTATTCTAATATCTTTAAAGCAGCTTGAAGATGACATTCCTTCGGAGCTTGCATGAATTGGCTGACCTTCCCAACAGCATAGCAGATATCAGGTCTTGTTACAGTTAGGTAGATGAGCTTGCCTACAAGACGACGATATCTAGTGCTATCAAGTAGAGGAGGAGAGTTGTCAGTCCAGAGTTTGTCGTCTCCAATTGCCATTGGATATTTAGCAGTTTTAGCACCCAGAAGACCTGTTTCCTTTAGAAGGTCAATAGCATACTTCCGTTGTGAGAGTACAATGGAGTTATGCTTCCTTGAGATTTCAATGCCCAGAAAATACTTGGGAGTCCCCATATCTTTGGTCACAAAGTGTTGGAGGAGATGTTTATTTGTAAGGGAGAAACCTTCAACATCATCACCTGTGAGAAGGATGTCATCAACGTATACAGCCAGAACAACCATTCTATGAGATGTATTGCGAATGAAGAGAGAGTGATCCGCAGAACTACGGACAAATTCAATGATCTTGATAACTTCGTTAAATTTTTCGAACCAGGCGCGAGGACTTTGCTTAAGACCATAGATGGCCTTCTTTAGCTTACATAAACGAGTCTCCCCCGGAGCAACATACCCTGGAGGTTGCTCCATGAAAACAACCTCTTGAAGATC
The DNA here is from genome assembly GCA_033032865.1 of Dactylorhiza incarnata. NCBI lineage: Eukaryota > Viridiplantae > Streptophyta > Magnoliopsida > Asparagales > Orchidaceae > Dactylorhiza > Dactylorhiza incarnata. The sequence continues at coordinate 1,277,431 of JAWHQI010000268.1, read as the reverse complement.
ACCATAGAGAAAGGCATTCTTGACATCCAATTGAGAGAGTTGCCAACCTTTGTTGACGGCCACAGAGAAGAGGACCCTGATGGTTGTAAGACGAGCGATAGGTGAGAAAGTGTCAAAGAAGTCTACTCCATATGTTTGAGTAAAACCTTTGGCAACCAAGCGAGCTTTGTAGCGGTCAACAGAGCCATCAGCACGATATTTTATCACAAAGACTCATCTACATCCAACAACATCTATCCCAATAAGTGGAGGAACAAGAGTCCAAGTGCCACGGTCCTGAAGGGCGGAGATTTCATCATCCATGGCATCCTTCCACTGTGGGATGGCAAGAGACTCCTGATAACTGGTTGGGGTGGCAGTATTTGTAATAGCAATTACAAATGCCCTAGCAGAGGGGGTAAGTTGAGCATAAGTTACAACATCATGAATAGAATGTTGCGTACATGAGCGAACTCCCTTTCGAAGAGCAATATGGAGGTCTTCAGTGGTGACTGTATCTGCAGGAGAGTCATCATCGGAAGAAGATAGTGCTGGCCCAAGAGTCGGGAGAGAAGGCCCTGGAGTAGGAGGACAGGTGGAAGGAGATGCTGGAGGTGGTGGAGGGAAAGGAAGAGGTGGTGGAGTTGGGAGAGTAGGTGGTGGTGGTGGAGAGTAAATGAGCGGTGTTGTTGGACTAGGCGCAGGAGGCAGCTTGGTGGAACAGTTAGAAAAGTATAGAACAGTTTCAAAGAAGGTGACATCAGCGGAAACATATTGTTTGCGAAGAAGGGGATCATAGCATCGGTACCCTTTTTGAGTTGGAGAATAACCAACAAAGATGCATTTAACTGCCCGAGGAGAGAGTTTGTCCCGACCTGGGGAAGGAGTGTGGACAAACGCAGTACAACCGAACACCTTGAGAGGTAATGAGAAGGGTTGTGAGGTGGGATATAGTAGAGAGAAGGGGGTGGAGCCTTGAAGAAGGGTGGAGGGAATGCGGTTAATGAGATAGCAGGAGATGAGGATGGCATGACCCCAATAGGTTTTGTGCATATTCATCTGGAAGAGTAAGGTGCGAGCCCTGTCGAGGAGGTGACGATTCTTACGTTCCGCTATACCATTTTGTTGAGAAGTATAAGGACAACTAGTCTGATGTATAAGACCATGATTCATGCAAAGCTCAGAAAATTGATGAGAAACATACTCTTTAGCATTGTCAGTGCGAATAGCCTTGATAGATACTCCAAACTGAGTGGAAATTTCATTGTAGAAAGTTTTGAAAACAGAAAAAAGTTCTGAGCGTTCTTTTAACAGATACACCCAAGTAATCGAGAGAAGTCATCAATAAAAGTAACAAAATACAAACTACCCCCACCTACAATCTTGGTAGGAGAAGGACCCCAGATGTCCGAGTGGAGGAGATCAAAGGGACGAGTAGAGCTACGTTCATGTTTGGCAGGGTAGGAAGCCCGATGTTGTTTTCCTAGTTGACAAGCTTGACAGTTGAGAGGAGAGGTATCTCTGGTGAGGTGAGGTAGAAGTTGATACAGCAGCCGAGGTGGAGGGTGACCAAGACGGAGGTGTCATTGATGGAGAGAATCAGAGATGGTAGAAGCAGAATGAGCAGCAAGAATGTCAAGGAAGTAGAGACCTCCACTCTCAGTCCCAGTAGCAACTGTCTCCTTCGTATGAAGATCCTGAAAATAACAGTTAGTCGGAGTAAACATAATAGAGCATTATAATTGTTGAGAGAGTGCCTTGACTGATAGTAAGTTGCATGGAAAAGTAGGCACATAAAGAGTGTTCTGAAGAGAGATAGTCGGAGTGACTTGAACTATTCCAGTACCACACACATGTGAGGGAGAACCATCTGCGGTTAGAACCGGAGGTAAATTCTTGTGCTCTAGTAACTGGGAGAAAAGGTGAGGGTTCTCTGTCATATGATTTGTTGCTCCAGAATCAATAAGTCATTTACCTTCAGTAACCACGTGCACGCTACCTAAGGAGGTAGCAACAGAAGCAGACGGTGATTGATGGGAAATTTCAAAGCACTAGAATTGCGAAACAATATAATAAACAGTCCATGAGTGAAGTTGATTTAGTGCAACAAAATTTCAAGTAATAAAAACCGCAAGTGCACGGTGTACGATTGTAGTACATATGCAAGTACGAGTCGGTCCACAGAGAAGGTCTAAATTCTACTATAATCCAGGCGAATTATAAATAAAAGGTTGGATTGATTTGTTTAAAAATGAGATCTTAATTTAAGAAAAATAATATTTGATAAATATGTCTCGGGTGCAATTTTATTAAAATATTTAATATATGATTTAATGAATAAGACTTCATCGTGATATAATAATGATATATAGAAGTTGGGGTGCGCATAAAGATCTTGTTATTTTATAATTCACAAAAATATTTTTATATTAATCGCTTTCCACATATTACATCAAAATTTCTTAAGCATGTGATATATGCGAGCGAACTAAGACAAAAACTTAAGTGATAAAACATGATTTAGAGCTTCAAGAAGGAGTCCGAAAGTTTGCTTAAATCACTAAGAATATTCTGTATGCACTCACGCTATATAACATCGAACTTTCGTAGGAAAATATGCGCATTAGGCTACACAAAATATCAAAGCTTCTCTTTACAATTTCGGATATAAATATTGCTGAGCGATGAAGAATTATAACAATCATATAATTAAATAAATAATTACGTTGCACCCGAAACAAAAATAAACTACTCACGCATGATTTGTTTTACAAATATTATGGGAGAGATCATCGTGAAAGAACAAAAAAGAAAATTAAGTATTTTATTGATTCAAAAATAAAGACTTACAGACTTGCGCGAAACGCATACATAAGTTTTCTCCTCTTAGACAATGTCCCTCATAAATTTCAGCTCCCAAAATTCTCCTCTCCCCTCTCAAAATATGATGAATTTATAGAGGAATCCATCCAAAAAATTCCATCGACAAATTTGTGAAAATAATAATAATAAAAATATGTATATTTTTTAAAATCAATGAAAAGTAACGCCAGCCTTTATGGCTGGCGTTTTCTTTTGCTGCCAGCGCTGATTAATCAGCGCCCATAATGGCGCTGATTAAATCGGCGCCAACTGTTGGCGTTGGATAAATCGGCGCCAAATAAGCGCTGGTTTGATCGATTCGTTTTGGTTGATTGCTCGTGATCTTGAGTTGTGCCGTTCTTGTAGCTGGTTTTTGCGTATTTCAATATCCATTCTTTTGCTATACTTTTCGTGTTTCTTTCTGCTATTGCAACCTGCACATACAAGCAAAAAAATACCGTGAAAAGCATAATTTTTAAATAAAATTAACATAAAATATTATAAAATAAATGCATTTTGGTGATTTCATCAGTGATCTAGTATCGGGTTGAGAAGCAGCAGCCAGAGGGCGAAGGTGAGGATGCTTGAGATAGCAACGATCAATTGTGTGACCCTTCCGACCACAATGAGAACAGATGTACCGCGGAGGTCCACGGCCACCAAGAGATCCACCACAGCCACCGGGGTGACCACGTTCAGCCCGGTGAGCAAAGCTCTGTGGAGGAGGAGGGGAAGACAACAAGGGTCGTTGGAGAAGGGAGATAACAGCAGAGACCCGAGCAGCAGTGACATCAAGAGTTGGAGATTCAGCTTCTCCAAGGATTTGTTGTCGTATCATATCATAGGACTCCGGAAGACGGAGAAGGTAACACACAACCAGGAGCTCTTGGAAGTGTTTATGCTGTTCAGCAAGATCAGCAGAGAAGGGGCGATGCTGAAGGAGTTCAGCCCCAAGGGCCTGAACAGCTTGATATGTTGTGGTGGGATCCATGGTTGGGCGGGCAAAGAGATCAGCATATAAGGTGTAAATGCGGGAGGTTTTGGCGCCTTTGGAGTAAAGGGCCGCAAGATGCTCCCATGCTGCCTTGACTGTCTCATCATGACGAATGATAGGAAGCACTCATCAGAGAGACTGTTAACAAGCCAGGTGCGGACAAGAGCATCGCTAGCATCCCAATCATCAAAGGTAGCAGATCCTGTGGGAGGAGGATCATCGGTGAGATGGTGGCGTTTGCGTTGAGAGCGTAAGAGAAAGGTGAAGGAGACACTGCAATCAGGATAATTAGCGCCAGTGAGCTTGGATGTGGTGCCAAGGTTGCCCGAGGAAGAGGTAGAAATAGCCACGGGAGTGGGCAAGGGGGTGAGGTAACATTCACAGAAGGGGTACCCATGAGGAGAGAGATCGCGCGGTCTCGCGGATATAAGGGAGATCGCGCGGACTGGAGGAGGGAAAGAGAGACCGGTCAAAAGGAAGAGAGGAGATCGCACGGATTGTGCGGTCAGAAAAAAAAAGAGTCCGGTCGAAGAGATCGATAGCTCTGATACCATGTGAGAACTTGAAAATAACAGAAATTTTATTTCCAAAAATCTAAGTATTACAAGGGTATTGCCTCCTTTATATAGACTAGGAGAGAAACAGTAAAATACAAATATACGATGTGGGACTAAATACAAATACACAGTACACAAGAGAGCAGGACGGTCTGGGCGATCAGGAATATTGAGACCGCAACGACCTCTGCGATCTGGAGTGAGATCGGGCGGTCACACGACAGGAGGAAGGTCGTGTGACAGAGGAGACCGTCGGACGGTTAGATCGTTCTGGCGAACACTCCCCCATAAGGGAGAGACCGGGAGGGCCAGACCGCTTCTCTCCATAAGAAGCGATCTGATATATCTGAGATGAACCGACAGTCTTGTACTTGGAGACCGCTGAGACCGCTGGCTCTAGACCGCTTGGAGAGGTGGAATGATGCTGACCTTCACAAGACGCGACCTCGCATACTTGAGGAGAAGTGGCGGTCTGATGCTGGGAGACCGCACAGAATGTGGTTATCAAACAGTTGTCTGATAGAGCTGGAGATCGCCGACCTTCATCTAGCACGATCTCGCATATCTGAGGAGGAGCAGCGGTCTGATTCTGGGAGACCGCACAGACCGCTGACTCGAGACCGCGCAACTTCAACCCATCTTTATCTGGCGTGATCTGGTACATCAGAGGAGAAGCCGCGGTCTGATTATTGGAGACTGCACAGACCGCTGGCTTCAGATCGCGCGGCTTCAATCCTTCGAGACCGCTTGGCTTCAACACACTTGTTTCGTACTTTGACCCCACGTCAAGCGCGATAAATTGTCTCCTAAGTCGGCTTTGTGTGTCTTTTGGGTTATGGTATTGGTCAAAAGGGATATCATTGTTTTGATCCGGTTAGTCAGAAATTGTATGTCTCTCGTCATGTTGTGTTTCTAGAGCATATACCTTTCTTCTCTGTTCCCGCTAGTTCTCATCACATGACTCGGGATGACCTTATTCATATTGATCCTTTTGATATTGACATCGATGAGGCTATACTCACTGATACTTTGGTTCCCGAGACAAACACACCTCCGACCTCCCCTACTACGCTTGCTCAGCCATCGCTCAAGATTGCGTATCATCCTCCTCTACGTCAATCCACTCGTCCTCGTAAGTCTACTAAACTTCCCGACTTTGCTTATTCTTCATACTCTACCTCTTTTGTTTCTTTTCCCGTGTCTCTTCACTCCTTGTCTGAGCCTTTGTGCTATAGAGAGGTTGTTGTTGACCCTCTTTGGCAGATTGTTATGGCTGAGGAACTTACTGCTCTACATCAGACTCACACTTGGGACTTCGTACCGTTTTCGTCAGGGAAGCAAGCCATTGGCTCTCGTTGGGTCTATAAGATCAAGACCAAATCTGATGGGTCCGTGGAGCGGTACAATGCCCATCTTGTTGCTAAAGTCTATTCACAAGAGTATGGTATGGATTATGAAAAGACATTTGCGCCACTTGCGAAGATGACGACCATCCGCACTCTGATCGTTGTGGCTTCTGTTCATCGGGGGAAGATATCTCAGATGGATGTGAAGAATGCTTTCTTGTATGGTGATCTTGAAGAAAAGGTCTACATGACACCCCCTCCGGGTGTTGCGCATCAGCCTGATCATGTGTGCAAGTTGCGCAAAGCTCTCTATGGTCTCAAACAAGCTCCCCGAGCTTGGTTTGAGAAGTTCCCCGCTGTGATCACTTCTCTTGGTTTTCTTCCAAGTCAGCATGATTCTGCTTTGTTTGTCAAGCGTACAAGTACAGATCGTATGCTTCTGTCCTTGTATGTTGATGATATGATTATTACCGACGATGATTATGATGGGATTGAATCATTGAAGTCTGACTTGGCTCGATGCTTTGCTATGAAAGATCTGGGTTCGTTGCGCTACTTTCTGGGTACAGAGGTGGCTTTCTCTCTGAAGGGATACCTTCTATCTCAGTCAAAGTATATAGCAGATCTTTTTGAGCGCGCTTGTCTCACTGACAACAGGATTGTTGATACTCCACTTGAAACCACTGCTCGCTACTCTCCATCTGACTGGTCTCCTCTGCCCAATCCTAGTCTATACTGCACGGTGGTAGGGAGCTTGGTTTATCTCATGGTTACTCGTCCCGATATTGCGCATGTTGTTCATCTTATCAGTCAGTTTGTCATTGCTCCTACCACAGTTCATTGAGTCTCGTTCTTCACATTCTCAGGTATCTTCGTGGTACTCAGTTTCAGAGTCTACTGTTTCCTTCCTCGTCTTCGTTAGAGTTGCGCGCCTACTCTGATGCCGATTGGGTTGCTGATCCTACGGATCGAAAGTCGACCACTGGATTCTGTATTTTCCTTGGAGATTTACTCATCTCTTGGAAGAGCAAGAAGCAGGATGTCATTTCTCGCTCTTCCACTGAAGCTGAGTATCGCTCTATGGCCACGACTACACGTGAGATTGTTTGGTTACGCTGGTTACTTGCTGATCTGGGTGTCTCTCTTCATCATCCTGCGCTGCTATACTTTGATAATCAAAGTGTCATCCAGATTGCTCGTAACTCGGTCTTTCATGAGCGAACCAAGCATATTGAGATTGATTGTCATGTCACTCGCCATCATTTGCATAGCTTGATATGATCGCATTGCTACATGTTCCCTCATCTCTTCAGATTGCTGACTTGTTCACGAAGATTCACTCCACTTCGCGCTTCCGCTTCTTAGCTGACAAACTCTCAATGTTTATTGTTGTAGCATTGTGAGTTTGAGGGGGATATTAGCATACTATATCTCTCATTATTATATTTATGTAGGGTTATTTTAGTCTTTCCATTATTTGGTTGTATTAGGGTTATATATTGTAACACCCCCATCCGTTAAGAAGCATATGACAGAAGGTCCGACCGGGGCCCCACGCCATATACTACCAAACAAACGGGAACGTCACTTAATTGAAATATCGAACGACTCTAAACAAAGAACCTAACTCAGAGCATTTTATGCGGAAGCAAAAGAGAGAGACGAAATATATAAACCACCAAAACCTGAACCCGGGCATGTCCACTTCTAATAATAGGAATAAAAGGCTTTACACAACAAAAGAGGCACGACGGCCTTACAGTTTACCAACATCGGCGCGCAGGCCGGCCATACATGAAAAGCAAAAAAACATAAAAAGGCCTTCAAGGGCCGCAACAGCACCAGGGCTTCAGCCCGCTATTAGCCCGATATGTTCCCGCTTGGTCCAGCACCTGTACAACAAGCCCACCAAAAACGGTGGTAAAACAGGGCAACGGTCAGCTAAAGCTGACCAAATTATAACGACCCCACCCCTTCGAGGGGGTGGCAGTTCTAATCATCCCTGCAACACAAACTCAGCAGCATATATATAAGAGTGCGACTAGCAAAGCCCACAACAGAACATACATATGCAACAATCACAAACGTGGGAATGGCCTCCACGTCTCGTGCTCTCAGGCACTCTTTGGTGTACTCCGCCTTCCACCACCATCCACACTGGATGGCTTTGCCTTTCGAGGCTAAATTCGGTGGCCCGAATACCAGGGCTCTCCCGTGCTTTAATTGTGAACAGAACGTAGTCCGAAGACTCTTTCCCAACGCCTCCCGACATGCTATTCGAGACTTACTAATCAGGTGCTGCGATGGTGCGGTTTCAGGTTCGCCAAATGCCCGTTGTTCACAGCTCTCGTTGTACAACACGAAAAGCGGGTATGGCGTCCCCTCAGCCCAGGTATTCTCAAATAGCCGGCTTCACGGGCCGCTAAGTCATCCACCAGGACACCCTTACAGGTCGGGCACACAGGCCTCAGGTCCTTTCAACAGGTGGGCACAACAACATCACCAGAACTCAGTCTGGGAGCTGTCGCCTGGCGACATTCAATGTCGCCAGTGACAGTGAACAAAACCTCATTTTGGCTTCTAGCTGTGGGTGCTTCCCGGGGCACACCCCCAGACATTGCTGCACATGCAGTAGCACTCCCACTGCCTTAGAACGTCCAAAATTCACCAGATCCAAGTCTGGGAGCTACCGCCCGGCGATAACGCTAACGCCGGCGGTAGTGAACAGAAACTCCAATTCTGTTTCTAACTTCGGGTGCTTCCCGGGGCACACCCCCAGGCGTTGATGCGCATGCAGTAGCACCCTCTAGTCCTACGAAGCAGTATATCTACACGGAGTTTTCCCCGGCACGCATAATACCAAAAAGCATCACCAATCCGGACGAACCGTCTCGGATGGGCTTCACACAGCGCGCCTACGTCCATTTCACGTATGGACTCTACATGTATGCAAGATTTGACGGGGATAACACGAATCGACCCGTCGGAGGCCACGACCTCACCCTTTTGGGTGGGGGCCCTCAACGATGCAAGGAACGGACTAGAGCGTGTCCAAATGAGAGTAAAGAGAATCGTTACCCTTGGCGCGCGTTTCGAAACCATGGAGCACGATCGTAGCGGCTGTCCACGCACGAACTTGACGGAGCACAACAGTAGTGGCTGCTCCTACACGGATCCGGCTTCCACTCGAAGATTTGGAACCCTAAACCACCACAAAAGCCCACAAAGACGGCTGCTCTTGCTCTTGGTCGACGGGGAAGAGAGGAGAGGGAGGTAGATCTCGGGTCCTCCTTCAGGTCGACGAGAGAGAGAAGGATAAGAGAGCTCGGGGGCAGCTCCTCCTTGCTCCAGGCCGACGGGGAGAGAGGGAGAAGGAAGCTCCCGGGCGGCGTTTCCTGCTCCAGGCTGACGGGGAGGGAGGAGGTAGGGCTCGGCTCGGGCTATCCTTGCCTCAGGCCGACGGCGAGTGAGGGAGGAGCGACGGGAGAGAGGGGCGACAGGGGGAGAAGGAGATCGGGAGGGAGGCGAGGGGCTCGGTGCGACGAGAGGGAGATCGGGGAAGAGGGTTTGCGGCTGCTCCTGTGCGAACGAGAAAGAGGGGGGGGGGGGGGGGGGGGGGGGGGGAGATCGGGATCTAACAAAACCCTAAACGAAAAAGGCTATCCGCACCCCCACTTGGCTATTCGCACACTAGACTCCTAACCGCAGCCCAAACTCCTCTAAACGCACCCCAAACTCATTTTATTGAAATTAAGGCGTTACATATATAACCCGGACTATTGTATTTCTTTGAATAAGAAGACTCTCTTTTCTCTGAAAACTCTAATGTTTCACAAATATGTCTCCTATTTTTACCTAAATCGAGAAGGAGTTTCAGACACAATAGATTATGTGTAGGATTATGCCAAATGTCTTTTGTTGTAACTATTAGGGTCTATTTGGTAGGGCTTTTTAGCTCCTTTTCGTTTTTTGAAAAACATCACCCCACCTAAAAAATCGTTTGGATTTTCTACGGGTGGTAAAAGCTACCGTGGAAAACTCATTTCTCTTCTCTTTTTGAAAAGTCACTTGTCTCATACTTTTCATCCTTTTCGAAAAGCACGTCCTCATCCTGATACAAGTTTAGCGCATTTTTCACCCGAGCGCAAATTTTTCCTCTGTGCGAACATTTTTCTGCCCGGGCGAGTATTTCTTCGCCCATGGGCGCATTTTAGGCCCAAACGCAAATTTTTTGCTCGGTCGCGTATTTTTTTCCCGGTCGCACATTCTTCGCCCAAGCGCGCATTGTTTCGCCCGGGCGAGCATTTTTCGCCCGGGCATATTTTTCGCCCAGGCGCGCATTTTTCGCCCAGACGCGCATTTTTCGCTCGAGCACACATTTTTCGCGCGACACCCATTTTTCGCCGGGCGCACATTTTCGCCCCGACGCGCATTTTTCGCCCGGACTTGCATTTTTTCGCCGGGGTGCGCATTTTTCGCTGGGGCGCGCATTTTTTGCGCGAGCGCACATTTATCATCGGGGCGCGCATTTTTTCGTGCGAGCGCGCACTTTTTCGCGCGAGCGCGCATTTTTCACAGGCCGCACATTTTTCGCTCCGGGCGCGCTTTTTTCGCCCCAAGCGCGCATTTTTCGCCCGTGCTCTCATTTTTCGTCGGTGCACGCATTTTTCGTCCAGGGGTGCATTTTTCGTCCGAGTGCGCATTTTTCGCCCGAACACGCATTTTCGCCCGACAGCCCATTTTTTCACCCTGACGCTCATTTTTCACCCAGACGAGTATTTTTTTACCGGGCGCGCATTTTTCTCCCAAACGCCTATTTTTCCCCAAACACCCATTTTTCGCCCGGACTCGCATTTTTTCGCCCGAGTGCGCGTTTTTCGCCCAGGCGCGCATTTTTCGCCCGGACGAACATTTTTCGCCCAAACACATATTTTTCGCCCGGTCTCGCATTTTTCGCCCGGGCGCGCATTTTTTCGTCCGGACGCGCATTTTTTGCCCGGACACGCATTTTTGCACGGGCATGCATTTTTTTCCTTGGAGAGAAGTTTTCGCCCGAGCGCGCATTCTTTTGCCCAGGTGCTCTTTTTTCTTCCGGGCGAAAAATGCGCGTCCGAGCAAAAAAAACACGTTCGGGCGAAAAATGCGCGCCCGGGCGAAAAATGCGCTCCCGGGCAAAAATATGCGAGCCCGGGCGAAAAATGGGTGTTCGTGCGAAAATACGTGTTCGGGCGAAATATGCGCGCTCAGACGAAAAATGCGCGCACCGGCGTAAAATGAGAGCATGGGCGAAAAATGAGCGCCCGAGGCAAAAAATGTGCACCCCGGAGAAAAATGCACGCCCGGGCGAAATATGCGCGCCCGAGAGTAATATGCTCGCTCGGGCGAAAATTGCACGTCCGGGTAAAAATTTCGCGCTCGGGTGCTCATTTTTCCACGGACGCGCATTTTTTTGCCCGGGCATGCATTTTTAATAAAAAAAAATTACTGCAACGGAGATTTGTCAAACAGTTTATAAAATGTTTCTCATTTTTTAAAATCTCTGCAAATGGAGTTCACCCAAACAGATCTTCTTTTGCAATAGACATTTTCGAAAAGCACATTTTCCTACCATTCTTTTGTCACCACTTCTTCTCCTTTCTGAAAAGCCCTCCCAAACAGGACCTTATATGGCTTGGGCTATAAATATACCTATTGAGCTGTAATAGAGATTATGAAAAGTTTAATAAAGTTTTGCTGCCCTCTACATACACAAAATACATTCTCAAGTGCTTTGGTAGCAGGTTGCGGCAGACCTCATTTGGCGTTCGTGCTCGATGTGAAGGAGGATGTGAAGGCGTGATTTTTGCCCTTCATACTTGTAGGAGCAAAAAGGGAAGCCTGGATGGAGCAAGATGTAGAGGAGGACGGCTGGTAAGTCCGGGTCTCGGACCGACCGAGACGACTGATTAGCCACCACATAAGTCAGCTCGGGCTCACGCGCAAAAATGTATGACATAATTTGTATTGTTCCCACACCTGAGATGTCCTCGGGCAGTGACGGAACTATGATTTCAGGTGGACCCGGGCACCACACAAAAATAACTAATTATGTATTTTTTTAATTAAAAAAAAGAGTTAATCAAAATAAAAATCAAATTACATACCAACTAACAAACTACTTTTAGGGTACACATATTTTGAAAGCAAAGAAGATATGAGTTTCAATTTAGAAGCTATGAGTTTCAATTTAGAAGCAATATTTACCTCTAACAAAGAAGCTATGAGTTTCAAGCAATATAACTGTATAAACCATGCAGTGTTCCGAGGCTTCCGCCCCTGACAATCATTAATGGTCAATGGTTCGAATAAGATGGTTATCTTCTCAGTTGAAGAGGTAAACAACTTAAAAAAAAAAAAGACATTAAAATTTGTGAAATGAAATCCCCTAATTAGACAACTCAGAAAAATAGTGGCTTGCTAACTAATTGAAAAACAGTAGCAATGATTAATTGAACAAGTAGAAATGACTAAAAATGACTGCCGACTACCTGCTGGAGTTTGGAGGGTGGACACAGTGAGCTGAGGCAGTCAGGCAGAGCCGAGGTTATGCGAAAATGTAGAGCTTTAGTGCCTGAAATGGAGACTGGGGGTCGGCCGGTCGGCCGGTTGGGGGATGCGTGGAGCGGTGGAGGGGCGGCGCCGGCGAGTCAGTGACTAAATCTGGGTGACAATGCGGCGAATGCGGACTGGCGAGCCGCGAGATTTGGGTCTTCCCCCTTCTTTAGAGTGTCGCTCAAGTCTTCAGGATGGTGGGGAAGGCCTTGGGTGTCCGGATGGAGGCCACAAAGACTGCCAGAAATGTCACAGTCGGCTCTGAAATGGAGGATCAAAGAAGGGTGGACCGGTGGCTGCGTCGGCGAGCAGAACCGGCGGAGGACACGTCACTTGACTCGGACGGGATCACTGGAGGAGACCTGGCTCTGATGAGGGCAGTGGAGCGACTCAGCAACGGGAGGAGAGCAGGCTGGGGAGAGGGAGAGAGGGAGAGAGGGCGAGAGCCGGGAGGGCCAGAGGGCGACTGTGGGGTGAGGCCTATTGCGGCGAGAGGGATTTAAGGTTTTAGGAAATGAAAATGGCATGCCCATTTCACGATTAGCGGAAAGGCGGAAAGGCGGAGCGGCTCGTGAGATTTAGGCGGAAATAACGTATAAATTTTGTATCTAAGTATAGAAATATTATACATAAATAATTATAAATGGTTCTAAATAGGTCTACCTACTATTTTTTCGCCAAAATTGAACCCGGGCAGGTGCCCGGGTGTGCCTCTACACAGTTCCGCCCCTGTCCTCGGGATGTCCCGTTGTAGTGCAAATATGTATCCCCAAGATGTCCCGGACCCCGAAAAACCTGGGTCCGGGACCCTGACCCAAAAATCTCGCCTCGTCGGGAGCTCAGCTACTTTATTGTACAACCCAGTGTTCACTGACTCGCGGAGGAATCAATCACAGACAATTCAGGGAGTGTTCGCAGACTCGCGGCGAGTACCTTGCCAGGGCTGGGCGAGGCGAACCAGGGTTCTCGCTCGCGAGTAGCGAGAGGCGAGAGGCGACAACATGAGTCTGTTCTGAAGACCGCTCTGAGGTGCATTTAGCCAGAGCGAGTCAGGTAAGGTCTCGCAGAGTCGGTCCGGCGAGGCGAGTGGGGGCATACCCCTACTCGCAGTAGGAAGCCTCGCGGGCCCAGCTCGCAAGGAGGCTAGCGAGTGGCGCCTTCAGGGGCTGCAGGTGAATTTACCCTGATACCCCTGGTGGGCTGCCAATAGCCCTCCAGAACAGCGGAGTTTGGCTGTTAGCAGACCAATTTGGGGTGCGTATAGCAAAATCAAAAGGCATAATCCCGCTATTAGCAGACCAATTCAGAAAGGCTGTAAATAGACCCTTTGGGGCACCTTGAGAGGGCATGCTAGATCTTTGCTTCTCCTTAAGGTCTCTTTGGTTAGCTTCCTCAGCTCTCCAAGGTGCCCAACTACAGCCTTGGCTTAGGAGGGGAAGCACTAAAAAGATCTTTCGGGTGTGTGGTGGGACCTCCACGTTGTCGCCAAGGGTCGTGTCTTTCGTTCTGAGTCTTCGGTCAGGTTCCTCCGTGGGATCAGTAAGTGCTAGCTGCCCCCCCCCCCCCCCCCCCCCCCCCCCCCCCCCCCCCCTCCCTTGCAGGGGTCCGAACTCCTCGTTGGGCCAAATAATGGTTCCAACACCTATGCAGGAGGAAATTTTGGGACCGATCTCCATTTCCAAATATTCGTCTAGGACGTATGACGAGGGGATGTCTGACATGCACTTTTTGCGCGTGGGCCGGAAAGAGAGTTGGTAATTTAGAAGATTAAATTTTGAAGAGGAGCGGAGGTTACGGATCCCAAAAATTTCACAGAATGGAATGCAGGGAGGGTTTTTTTTTTCTGGATTTTGGAGCAGGATCCCCGCGCCTCCTTTTTTTGGTTTGTCGATTACATTGTACAGTCAAATGTAAGGAATCCGGTGAGTGCTCTCCTCAATGGAGGATGCGAAAAACAGCTTTCACGGGAGTCGAACGCGGGGGCTGGGCGGATTCAGAAAAGAGCCTTAAAACAACGCTCTATTAAAATTGATTCTCACTCAGCTATGTATAAGAAGCTGTCTCAAACAACTAAAAAACAGTTTTGACGGTTAGAATAGAGCTTTTCCATCCGTCAGAGCTGTCCCAAACAGAACCTAAATAGTTATACAAAACAATTAGATCACTGGCATCTCACAGAAATCTAAGTTTCAATCTATTATGAGAGAAATCAAATTAGATGTGTAAAAGAAGATTTATTAAATATTAAAATTTAAAGAAATTAATAGTAGCATACAGGAGGTGTCAGGGAGTCATACATATGGCATGTTTGTAAATAGAGGAGTAGTCATGTTGTGGCTATAAATATAGCCTAATGCATTGTAATGAGATACGAAAGAAATAATAAAGTTTTGAGTTGCTTTAGTTGTCTCTCTCTTGCCTACTTTCATTCGTCTCTACCCTCATGCGTAGTCTCTCTTCTCCGGCCAACTCTCCTCCGGCCTTTCTCTATGGTAAATAGTTTACAATTCTAGTATCGGCGATCTCATCGGTGAACTCGTAACGACTTGGATCGTTACAATGGTGCTCTAGTTGAGATGAACATGTTGGAAATTTTTCCGTTAGGTGAATATATTCTATCGAGACGAACCGTTAAAGTCGTACGCGAATATTTGAGTCTATTCGGACTCCTACGAGCGTGCGTTAATTTAGTCGCCCGAACGATCGAAGTCTGTGATAGGTGGGCAAGATTGTCTCGTAATTCAGGGCGCGAGCACGGTCTCACCCTTGGAACGAAATTTGGCATGATATGAAATCTATCTAATTTATTGGTTTCACATTTTGAATTTAATTTGAGAGTCATGAGGATTAATTAGGGCAATTGTTATTAGCACCGCACTTTTGGCTATCCGCAACTATTTGATATCCGCAAACCAGTGATTTTCAAAATGGATATCCGCAAACCAATTTTTATGAAAAATAAAAAATAAAAAATAATTGCAATAGTAATTTAATCAACATAACTAAATTAAATTACTTAATTTGTGGTATATTTCATACCATGCACAATTAAACAAGATTGTTTGTAATCGTTTGTCATATATGACATTTCTTCTCTCGCACAAAATTTAAACCTACAATAAATTGGTGGAATACACTTAAATAATTGAACGGATTGTGCTATTAAATTGATGGAATACAATCGAGCTTTGGATACAATTGCAATTTCTACTTCGCATGAATGAATCAAAATACATGTTGATTCGAATGGCATTGGTGTTCATCATTTCCCCAACCATCAACATATTGCAATTTCAACTTTTTTTTGAGTTTCTGGTATAATGTTTAGGGTATTATGTCTGGTATGATTTCGTGGAATACACTTACTATTGGAGTAAGGGATTATGTTTTGCTCGAGTAAGGGATTTAAAATACCCAAACTAAATTGTGATTTTTAAACCAAGGAAACGAAGCATACAGGTGGAGACAAAAAATCAGAGCAATGGAGTGACGGGTACCTACGTCGGCGAGTGCGAGATTGATGCGTCGTAGGCGGCGTTCCTCCTGGGCGTCTTCTTCTACTGGGCGTTGGCGTCTTCTTCTACTGGGAGTCTTCTTCTATCATCAACCCTGAACCTGCGTCGGCGTTCCTCCTTGGCGTCGACGGCGTTCCTCATGGGCGGCGTTCCTCCTGGGCGTCCATCTACAGGGCGTTGGCGTCGGCGAGTGCGAGGAGGGTGTCGGCGTCGGAGCGAGTGCGAGGAGGGCGTCTCGGGCGTCGGCGAGACGCGTTAGAATGAGAGAGTGCGGTTAGGGTTTTTACAGAACCCTAAAAGATAATTTTAAATGGGTGCGAATAGCCAAATGTGTGGTGCGGTTAACAATTGCCTTAATTAGCCTCATGATTTTGGTAATTCCTAAGGGCTTCTCCTATTAAGGCCCATATGTGAAATCATATCATTCATTCTATGAAGCGTGAACAAGGGACGATTCCATCGTGCTCTCCATCTTTTGGTAACTGAAGTTTATTTTAGGTTTTTCCTGATCTTCCTCTTCATCGGGTGAAGAAACCGCAGCCGGCGATCACCGTTTTCCTCCTGTACATGCTTGCAAATCCGGCGATCTACATCTTGACCACCGGCGAACGGACCTCTTCCTCCCTCGTACGATCCAGCAGCGTTCGGCGACCTCACACCTCTTCAGAGGTATTCCTGTTCGCACGCAGGAGGAAAGCAGCTGGTCAGATTCCCAGATCAATGGGAATCTCACGGATCTCATACAGCCCATATTGAAATGATAGATCTGATCTAAGCAACAAAGAAGAGGACGTCATTAGGATTTCCTACCGTTTTTTTCCTCTTCTTCTCTGGATCTGAAAAGAGTAGCACCCGATCTTATCACTAACACCAAACGTGATTTTCTAAAACCAGATCTGGGCCTTTTGTGATTCACCTTCTCAGGTATGATCATGGGCTTTCATATGGTAGAATTCATTTATATATATACTCTTATTTAATAAGAATTATGGGAGCCCAGATCTGACATTCTATTGAGATTTTAAGGTTTTTCATCTCCCATTTAATGGTCCATTGCTTTTAAGATTTTAAGAATTGTCGTGAGACTTGTTTCTTTTTTTAACATTGCATCTTCGTACTTGTTTGTTTGCGCTAACTTTCTTCATTGCAGTCCAAAGTTTGAATATTATTGTATGTTGAAAGGATCTACGAACGCGGCAGAATTCATAAGAACAATACGTCTCAACTGTTGCGTATATCCGTCATTATGAAACACGAACAAGAGTCAAAAAAATGGTATACATTAAGATTCCGCACTTCAGTCGTATTTCCATTTAGTTCATAGTTTCATTGTGCGTGTTCTTCCTTTTTAATTATTTGGTTAATTGGAAAATAATTATGCATAACTCCTTTTAGAGATTGATAGTATTTAGTTAAGACGATCCTGTATTGTATCGTCGCCACTTTAGCTTTTATTTTGTGTTGTCCTTAATTTTTGATTGCATAATTATTGGTGACGCACATACAACATTTTATAACAGAACATTCATCCAACGGCGTTGAAGATCGACAACAATTTAAGGCCATTTCTTCTATCAAGCAATTTCAAGAAGTTCGGAGAGGTCCTCCCATCATCTCCGGCCACCTCAAGAATGTAGTCACCCACAATCAAGAATGCCGGTGTTACGATTAAAGGGGCTCATCCAACGGTCTCAGAACAATTTACACCATCCAACGGTGCAGCGCTTAACAGCGCAAAAGAAGGATCCACGGCTACAAATCATCCAGGGATAATCAACGAAGATCCAACCGACAGCAAATCCACGGATCATGAAGCCCAGTTCATCATAGACCAAGGAATCCCAGCCATTTAATAAAGTCAGTGGAACAGTTCCTGCCAGCGCCGCATCCATCAGAGCCCATGCCTTTTTATATTATTTTTATATATCCAAAAGCACCGTGTTTCATTTAATGCACCGCACGCGCCCTCGTCTGCATGTAACGGTAATATGAAGGCTATATAATGCCTTATGTATCTGCATTTCGTTTTTAAGCATGAATTAGTAAGTATTTTCCAGCCTCTCTATCCTCCTCCTCCGTCGTCTCTCTACTCTCCGGCCACCTCTAGGCCTTCTTCTGAATCGTCCCAGTAGGATCATAACATCTTTGGTGCTCTCCTTGAGTCTGTACTCAACATGGGAGACGGCCTCAGATCCATCGCCGAGCTCAAAGCAGCCAGTCACGCGGAACAAACCAGCCGAACCAGCCAGATAGAGGACATCCACCAGAGGTTTACATTGGAACTAAATCAGCAAACACAGCAAATGCGCCAGTTCTTCTCCACCGAGCTGCAAACCAAGGAAAATTTATTGGCACGACAAATCCTCGAAACCAGGGAACACTCCACCGACCACGTTACAGACCAAATCGCAACTCTATGCCGGGACATACTTACACATTTTGAAACACTCAGCAAACAAGGAGCGCCGGCCGACCAACGAACGATTATCATTGAAGAGGCCCTCAGTAATCAACCTCGACAATTGGATAACCCGTCGGCGCAATCAATCCAAGGAATACTAGGAGCCGCACCGGTCCTTGCACCCACCCAGGTAGTTTCTCAACGACCCAGTAACTTAGAAATTACATGCCCCCGGTTTTCGGAAGGGGACCCCACGGACTGGCTTTATGAACTTAAACGCTATTTCAAATATAATGAGATTCGAGTTCAAGACTATTTACTAATTGCTGCATTTCATCTAGACAAACCCGCTTCAAAATGGTACCAAGCCACCTTAGAGGATCACCCCGCACTAAACTACCAAATGTTTATCGATGCAATTCAAAAAAGGTTCGGACCCTCACCCTATGTCAAACCAGCCGGACTGCTAACCAAGCTCCAACAATTAACCACAGTCCTCGCTTATAAAAAGGAATTTGAAGAATTAATAACTAAAGTTCCCGGCCTCACACCCAGTTTCATCGCCGATATGTTTGTTTCGGGACTAAAAGAGAATATTAGGGGACAAGTCATGTTGGCCCGGCCCACCGAAGTGCATGATGCGTTCGCCATTGCCCAAATGTATGAGGACCAACAAGCCCTGACCTTCAAAACCCGAACACCATACCAAAACAACAACAATCCGTATCTAGGACACAAGCCCACACATAACTTCACCCCTAATAATAAACCAAAGTTTCCACCAATTAATCGCCTTTCACCGGCTGAGCTACAAGCCCGTAGGGAAAAGGGTTTATGCTATAATTGCGATGAACGCTACCATGCAAACCATAAGTGCAAAGGTAGAGGCGTCCTCCTCTATCTAGGAGGGACAGAAGAATCGGACGACGAAATTGACGACCCACCCGACATAGGGGGAGATGAGGGAGATCCCACAACACCCATATGCCTACACGCATTAACAGGAGCTATCCCTGACCACGGGTTAAGGATGACCGGCCACATTAATGGACAACCCTTAGAAATTTTCATCGACGGAGGAAGCACACACAACTTCATATCCCGACGGATGGCGACATATCTTAAATTACCCATACTCCACATCAATGAATTCCCGGTATTCATGGGCAATGGATCAACCGAAACGTGTAAAGGAAAATGTAAAGACACTCAGCTGCTCATCCAAACCAACAATTATAAAGCTCACTTATATGTCCTCGACATCGAAGGCACGGATCTCATCTTAGGCCAACGGTGGCTAAAAACGCTTGGTCCGGTAACCACCGACTACACCAAACTCACCTTGACCTATTCCAATTCCGGAGGACAAGTGACCTTAGAGGGACACCAAAAAGGGACCCATGTTGGACAAGTTTCATCATCGCAGCTTCGAAGGATGATCGCCCTTAAACCCTCGGCATTATGCCTTATAATGGGTAACCAAATAACAACAACCAAAGTTTCCACTGTCACAGATTTAAAACACACCTTAGCTCCACCAATTTACAAAATACTTAAAACCTTCGGCCACTTATTTGAGAACCCCACAACTTTACCACCCTCACGAGATATCGACCACCAGATCAGCCTTATCCCACAATCGACCACACCAAATTTAAAACCCTTCCGATACCCATACCACCAAAAAAACGAAATCGAAAAAATGGTGGATGAAATGCTCCACAACGGCCAAATCCGACCATCCACTTCGGCTTTCAGCTCACCAGTCATATTAGTGAAAAAGAAAGACTGCACCTGGCGATTCTGTGTCGACTACAGGGCTCTCAACAAACTCACAATTAAAGATAAATTCCCCATACCTACCATTGAGGAGCTACTCGACGAATTGCACACCGCACGTTTCTTCTCTAAAATCGACCTCCGATCCGGCTATCACCAGATCCGGGTCGCCGAGGAAGACATTAACAAAATGGCTTTCCGAACCCACCAAGGACATTATGAGTTCGTCGTTATGCCTTTTGGCTTAACGAATGCCCCCTCGACATTTCAGTCCCTAATGAATTCCATATTCCGACCTTACCTCCGTAGGTTTATCGTGATTTTTTTTATGACATTTTAATCTTCAGCCCTACCGAAGCGGACCATCGAGACCATCTCCGAACTACCTTACAGATTTTAGAAGAAAATCACCTTTTTGTTAAATTATCCAAATGCTCCTTCGCCACCCCAGAAATAGAGTTCCTGGGGCATACGATTAGAGCAGGACAGGTTCTACCAACCCAATCAAATATTGAGAGTATTAAACATTTTCCTGTGCCAAAAAAACAACGCGATGTACGAGCTTTTTTAGGCTTTACAGGCTATTACAGAAAATTCATACAAGATTATGCCAAAATAGCTTTCCCCCTCACAGAACTCCTCAAACGCCAGACGTTCTCCTGGAACAGTAAAGCCCAAGACGCCTCCGAGCAACTACGGACTAAACTGATTACATACCCCATATTAGCCCTCCCCAATTTTCACGAGCCATTTATTTTGGAAACCGACGCATCCGGCACCGGCATCGGCGCAATACTAAAACAAGCCAACCAAACCATTGCGTATTTTAGCAAGAAATTGTCCCCCGCAATGCAAAAGAAATCCACATATAGTCGCGAAATGTTTGCTGTTACGGCTGCAGTCAGTAAATGGCGTCAGTACTTACTGGGACATCAATTCACCATACTCACCGACCACCAAAGCCTCCACCATTTGCTGACACAACAAATACAAACCCCCGAACAGCAAACATTCCTATCCAAACTCTTAGGATATGATTTCATCATTAAATACAAAGCAGGAAGAAAAAACCAAGCAGTTGATGCTTTATCCCGATTGCCAGAACAACCAACAGAGCAAAACTATGGCAGCCTCAACATACTTACCACCATCCACTCCTCCTTATTAGACGGGCTAGCAGATGCCTACCAACAAGATGACATAGCAAACAAAATATTCACAGCACCACAGTCCTATCCTAAATGGAAGATAATAGGTAATTACATCACACGGCACAACAAAATTTACATTCCAGAGCATTCCAACATCAAAACTAAAATTCTAAATGAAGCTCATTCGAGCTTAGGGGGAGGGCATTCAGGGATCCGGGGCACAATACACGGATACAACCCCAATTCTTTTGGCCTAAATTGAAACAGGACGTCACCACCTTTGTTAATCAATGTGACATATGCCAAAAATCTAAAGCCACCAACCACCCCCCTTACGGCCTACTACAGCCTCTCCCCACCCCCAGCAGATTATGGGCAGATATAACCATGGACTTCATCACTCAACTCCCAAACTCTAAAGGTTACACAATCATACTCGTCATAGTCGATAGACTCTCCAAAGCCGCACATTTTGCCCCATTAAAACATCCCATCTCAGGGCCTAGTGTGGCCACAGAATTTTGGGGCTGTGTAGGCAAACTACACGGCTTACCCGAGTCCATCATCTTCGATCGGGACACGATTTTTTTAAGTAACTTTTGGACAGAACTATTTAGGCTACAAGGCACTCATCTAAAATACAGCTCTTCGTTATCACCCCCAAACGTACGGCCTAACCGAACGGATTAATCGATGCCTAGAACAATACCTTCGCATTTTCTCACATGAACACCCAAATAAATGGACTGAGTTCTTAAATTCCGCTGAATTTCATTACAACACCTCGTATAATTCATCGACCAACATGACCCCGTTCGAGGCCATGTTTGGTCGACCACCTCCTGGTTTGCTCCCTTATGTTACAGGTACCACCAGCAACGAAGCCGTGGAAGATACCCTACAAACCAGAGAAGAATTGCGTCACTGCCTTAAACAGAACTTAACCAAGGCTCAGCACCGGATGAAAACTCAGGCCGACAAAAAACGAAAAGAACTCAAATTGGATCCAGGCGACTGGGTCTTACTCAAATTACACCCCTACAGGCAGCTCACAATGACCCGACCAAGAGGAATGAAATTGGGGCTCAAATACTATGGGCCTTTTCAGGTCACAGAGGTCATCGGAGCAGCGGCATACCGCCTGCTCCTCCCCACCGACTCCAGAATACACCCTGTCTTCCACGCATCCATGCTCAAGCCATACATCGGTGATCCAAAAAAACAACCCATCAATTTACCTGCCCTAAATTGGAAGAATAATCCTCTACACCCACCTATGGCGGTCGTCAGCACATGCAACATCATTCGACAGGGAGAAAATATTAATCAAGCACTGGTTCAATGGGAGGGATTGCCTCCCACCGACAGTACCTGGGAGGACACATCAACACTAGACGCGTTCCTCCAGCTAAACGCAGCGCAACAAAATGGAAACCACAACAACACACTACAATGGTCCAGGAAACAACAGCGAAACCCCCGCCGACATCCCGCATCAACAACACCGGCCACAGCAAAATGGGGAAGAAAACAACAAAGAACAACCGCCACAAAAGCACACGCAGGAGAAGGAAGCCACCTACCCTGCAACCCCCGGTCCTCAGCACGAACAGCGAGCGGCACCCCAGATCCAGACTCCTCACAGCACAGGAACATGACTGCCCCCTCTGAAGTTCCT
This sequence comes from Dactylorhiza incarnata, assembly GCA_033032865.1. Taxonomy (NCBI): domain Eukaryota; kingdom Viridiplantae; phylum Streptophyta; class Magnoliopsida; order Asparagales; family Orchidaceae; genus Dactylorhiza; species Dactylorhiza incarnata. The sequence goes on along the minus strand of JAWHQI010000268.1, from coordinate 1,254,578 downwards.
ACCAAGGACCACCAGGCCACAACGCCGGCACCTCCACCGTCGTCGGACGGCATATCTCCCACCCACCCAGAGCTCAACCTAACACAAAAAAAAATGAAGACGCTGGGGACAGCGTCTTGAAGAAGGGAGGTGATGTTACGATTAACGGGGCTCATCCAACGGTCTCAGAACAATTTACACCATCCAACGGTGCAGCGCTTAACAGCGCAAAAGAAGGATCCACGGCTACAAATCATCCAGGGATAATCAACGAAGATCCAACCGACAGCAAATCCACGGATCACGAAGCCCAGTTCATCATAGACCAAGGAATCCCAGCCATTTAATAAAGTCAGCGGAACAGTTCCTGCCAGCGCCGCATCCATCAGAGCCCATGCCTTTTTATATTATTTTTATATATCCAAAAGCACTGTGTTTCATTTAATGCACCGCACGCGCCCTCGTCTGCATGTAACGGTAATATGAAGGCTATATAATGCCTTATGTATCTGCATTTCGTTTTTAAGCATGAATTAGTAAGTATTTTCCAGCCTCTCTATCCTCCTCCGTCGTCTCTCTACTCTCCGGCCACCTCTAGGCCTTCTTCTGAATCGTCCCAGTAGGATCATAACAGCCGGCGACCAAGAACGGACCACTGGTTTGGAGCACCGTTTCACTGTCGGCTGAAGCAAGCACTGTCCAAGGGATATCAAGTCCGTCCGTCAAGAAGAAAAACGGCGAACTCGCCGGAAACAACAAGAATAGCGGAGCACGGTTTCATCATTAAGCATTGATCCATCATCTCCGGCCATCTCGCCGGAGCAGCCATCAAAGTTTTTCTACAAGAACATCATCCGAACAGCCATCGGTGTCTCCCGTCATCGCCGACCATCTCGCCGGAACTACTCCTAGCCACCGGCGATTCCGTGAGCGCACAAGATCTGCAATCTGCTCTATTCTCTACTGCAAAAAGATTGTTGAAAGAAGATCTTCGTCCACCTAAGCCAGAGTTCATCTTCAACAAGCAGCGGAAGGAAACAGGTGCTCTGTTCATCTATAGTTCATCACACAAAGTGACAAGAGTTCTATCCAGACGAGTTCTATCTGTTGAAGATTGAACCGGACTGCGCTTTCCCCGAACCGTTTTTCTTAATAAATGAATCATCAATTGTAATCTATAACCTTTGGAAATACTGCTCATTTATGAACCTTCTTTATTCTAGTTCTGATCTTTCGTATCCTCCTTCCTGCAACTATAAAAGGAAGAGATTATGTAAGCACTATGCAATGAAGATGAATGAGAAAAGTCCATGAACTTCCAGTCTTTCCATTTTTACGTTTTCCTTCTCCACTTCCTGCAATGGTAACATTCAACAGCATTATTTTCTATCAGTGGTATCAGAGCCACAAATCTCTGCTAGCATAGCAGTTCATGTTCCTGTTCTTTGAACATCATGGGCTCATCATCTACAACTCTTACTCCCTACTCTCACCACATTGCCCATGTATTCAATGGAGAGCTCTATGATCATTGGGCCGTGAAGATGGAGACATTGCTGGATTCTCAAGACCTCTGGGAGATCGTCCAGGATGGTCCCCAAGCCTCCGAGAAATCAAAGGATGGTAAAGAAGCAACAATACTCCAAGCAGGCAAGCAGAAAAACTCTTTGGCATTGCTCACCATCCAAGAAGCAGTCTCCCCAATCATCTTCCCAGTCATCATAGGAGAAAAAACAGCAAAGATTGCATGGAATACACTCAAAGAGGGAGAAGAACTTGCTGACGAACACGCGACCTGACCTAGAGCACTCTGTTAATCTCTTATCTCGCTTCGTGAGCAAACCAACCAAGCTGCACATGGAGGCCGCAAAACGCATTCTCAGGTATCTCAAAGGGACTGTGACCCATGACATCCACTACACCAACGATCTCAACCCAAGGCTCACAGGTTTCTGTGATTCCGACTGGGGAGGCTCAATTGATGACAGAAAGAGCACAGAGGGGTACATTTTCTACTACGGCACAAACCCAATCAGCTAACCCAATCAGCTGGAGGTCAAGGAAACAACCTACTATCCTCCCGTCATCTTTCAACCATTAAAGTTCCTCCCGCCGGCGCCCGAACAAGATCAAGAACTTTACATTGGCGGAACAACTGTTGATGTGTTTCCTAGCCGTCGACAACATATAATCCCTCGCCCACTCTGGCAATCAAGAACGGCCCAGCTCCCTGAGATTCCTGAAACAGAGCCTCAGTTCAGTGAGATCTGCCACAACTTTAGGAATGTATGGACAGTCTTCTACTGGACTATGGGCTGCACACCCACAAATCTTTGGAACGCCACCAGCCAACACTCTTGGACCGCCACCCTCTATTCCAGGCGTTTTTTGGTCACATGCCGTCCTCGCTCCAAGTTTTTACGGCACCGCCACTCCAAGTTCATATGGCGCCGCCGTCGCTCAAGGTTCATAAAGTACTCAACAATCCTAAGGGGAACAGTACAGTCAATTGCAAAAGGACAAGTGTCTTTTAAAGCCAATGCAAATATCGTCTTTTTTTTTTCTCTTCTCTCTCGATAAACGACTAAACGACGAGGTCGTCGTTTGATGGGCAGGGTAGGAATGTAAGGGAGTCATACATATGGCGTGTTTGTAAATAGAGGAGTAGTCATGTTGGGTTATTAGGCTATAAATATAGCCTAATGCATTGTAATGAGATATGAAAGAAATTAAATAATAAAGTTTTAAGTTGCTTTAGTTGTCTCTCCCTTGCCTACTTCCATTCGTCTCTACCCTCATGCTTCGTCTCTCTTCTCCGGCCAACTCTCCTCCGGCCTTCCTCTATGGTAAATAGTTTACAATTCTAGTATCGGCGATCTCGCAGGTGAACTCGTAACGACATATGTATGACTAAATGGAGCATAACGTGAGCGATATTTGGATGCATAAGAGAGTCAGCCTATTTTTATGAATGGAAAGCACAAACCCCTTAAGTTCATCCAAACTAGGAAGAGAGAAAATCATCATATTCTCATGCGAGATGCAGAAACACAGCACAGGCATTCAGGCGAGTGTTGTTGGTAGAAATAAGCACTCCGACAGGCTAGGAGGCGACCGGCGAGGGGGCGAGGCAGCTAGCGGCGAGGGGGGAAAGGAAGATCGAGAGCGAACGAGAGGAATTAGGGCAGGGTCGTGAGAATTCGCATATTTACATTCAGGCGTGCGTCTGGGAAGCTCGTCTAACTCACGCGAGAGAGAGTTCCCTGCGCACGCGCGCCGCGGGGGTGCGGCGGCGGCCGCGCAGCCAGCACGCACGCGGGAAAGTTCCCCGTGTGGGGGCCGCGTGGGTGCAGCCGCGCGTCGGGGGTCGCACGGCCGATGCGGCGGCAGACGCACGATAGCGCGGCGGTGGCCGCGCGGCTGACGCATGCGCGGGATAGTTACCTGTGCGCGGGCCGGGCGGGTACGGCCACCGCCGCAGGGTTTAATAATAAAAAGATATTTTATACTAATCATTTATTACACATACAACTAAATATTACATAAATCCTAAATAAGCACGTTTAATAAGGTCGGAAGCGAAAAACAAAGATAGCGAATGAGTGAAGAATCGTGAATGGGAGGAACATATTTGCAGTGGCGAGGATGAAGAAAGGCAAATCGCAAATGGTCAGGGCGTGACTTCTTAAACCCCCGAATAAAAGAGGAAAAGCTGAAAGCTTAGAAAACGGTTTTAAGAAAGCAGAGAAAATGTTTTTAGAAAGCCATATTGGACCGGCTGCTCAAAAAAATCTAAAAATATCTTTCTTAAAAAAACTCTTTTGAAAAAGCTCTTCATCTAAACAACAACAAAAAGACGTGGCGGTGGGAATATAGTTTTTCCCACCTCCACCCCAAACAGAGCCTTAAGATTGTTGAATAAATTGATCGTATTAGAATCAATATTTAGCTTTAAGATTGTTGAATAAATTGAAGCATGCGGAACATAAGGCTATATAAAATTGGAAGAATTACGAGAATAACGTGAAATGTGTTGCACATTGTCCTTAAAGAGAGATTTTCACCTCTCATGTTATTTTTCGGTGCACAGGTTGTGTTTTTTTTTTGCGTTGATCTGCACGGATCTTCGTAGTACCAAAGACATCAAACTGTTGCGCCCTTCAAACAATACTCAATGAGAGAATCGACGAAGAGAAGAAACAGATATATCAGTTTTTTCATGTATCATTGTTGTGCATATTAACGAAGAATTTATAAAGTAGAGAATAGCCCTTTCACAATGAAAAAAAAAGAACTATAGAGATTCCTGGGAATGGATGCAAGTAAAAAGAAGTAGCCCTCCTCAAAACATAAGCATCAATGAAAAAATCATTTCCTAAAAGAATAACAGATGTTACAGATTCATATGTCAAAATGGTTTAGACCAAAGAAATTTTTAAAAACAATTACTAGCATCAAATAAGTTATTGCACCTCCCTAAGAGGTGCAATGCCAGCACACACACTAGGTTAAAGAGTTTTTGGCCCAACTCTGAGTCAGTCTTGACTCAATTTGCTTGCGCAAGGTCTCATCTTATCTCAGTCACCTTTCTCATGAACACGCCAAACGCTCCTAAGGGGGTATAGAGGTAAACTATGAACAATACGTGACTAGTAGGTTTAGCTTTGAAGAAATAAAATTCAAAACCAACTCTATATGTCAACTAATTAACGAGAGATCGCGGATCAACACCCGCAATCTCATTTGAAGACAATAGCACCTTATTTCTACTAAAGTGAGTGAACTCAGCATTGCATTCAGTTCTCAAACGATTTCCCTCTTGCATCGTTCTGGGTTTATAAAGGTCCCCCTCCCCCTGTTTTGCAATTATGTTCAAAACGATGTCTAAGGTGGAAAATCGATCCACTAACTGAAAAAGTAATCTCAACTCAATTATAGGAAGCGAAATAATTATTTGGTAGTGATGAAAAGGTGTATATGACAAATAACTCAATCAAAACAAGTGCATGCACTAGATAAAGCGCGACACATCAGCTATGATGACCGTGGGTTATTATAATTTGTGTAAAATTGATAGTGCTTGATGAATGGCGATCCACCAATTAAACAATTTTAGTCTGTTCTCCCGGTTGATCTTCTCATAAAATTATTTCCTGCTGGAACAGAACAATTTGGATTCAATAAAAAATATCGATTACTTTCCTGATCGCCGGATCAGCTGCAGCTATAAATAGAATGATTAACATCGAAGATCAACAAAAGCACTCCAAAGTTACGAACCAATGGCGACCGACAATAATCGTAAATCATACACGAACCATCATCATCCACTATAATAAATCCCCCTTCCACAATGCATTTATACAAACACTGTCGCACCATGGAGATATATACAACACCGTCCCAGCACACCATTCCTCCAACCCCACCTCTGCCCGTCGCCGAGGCAGCCCCAAGGGAACACGCAAGAATACCAACGTCGCTCATCCCCGTCCAGCTACCATCCCGTCAGTTCCTGTCATCGTCCTTCTCCAGCCAGCTCCTCAGATTGCAGAGTGCTTCCCCCGACAAGCTGCAGTACCTCAGCCGCTGGGGCGCCTGCTGCGGTCTCTGCCGCTCCGGAAGCGACGAGGAATCCCGATGTTCGGAAGTGAAACAAACCACGATTACCGTGAGATTGTCGAACGTGCGGAGCCTCAATGCCTCCATCACGAGCTCCCGGGCACAGCGATCCGGGTCATCGTGCCGCCGGAGTCCTCGGCGAACCACGCCGACGGCGTGCTGGCTCGACATCACGTCCCATATGCCATCGCACCCGATGATTAGAAACTCGTCTTCCTCCGTCAGAACGACCCTCTTGAACTCCGGCTCCGCGATCAGGGGAGACATAGATCCACGGGGAAGCTTCATATCCCAGTCCCCCAAAGCCCTCGACACCGAGAGGACTCCGTTGAGGTACCCGTCCTCGATATACCCCCCGGATTCCTGGACCCTCCTGCATTCGACCGCGTAGATGGGCCTATGGTCCTGCGACATCTCCATCGCCACTCCCTTTCGACACAGCACAGCTCGGCAGTCTCCGGCGTTCGCCACCAGCAGAATCCTGTTAAGAATAAAGGCGAAGATTCAGACGAGGGCAAGCGTGTGAAATAGCAATCTTCGTTCCTCAATCGACGAACCACACCTTCCCAATATTAGCGCGGTGAGCGCGGTGGTTCCGGAAGAAGTGCTGACGGCGCAGTCATCCGCCAAAGCGAGGTCGGCCTGAAGAAATGCCTTCCGGAGGGAATTCTCCACCGATTCTAGGAAGGCTGTGTCGGCCTTTGATGCCCGCGGGAATTCGGCGTCTTCGAAGAATAGCTTCGTTGCGTGGCGCTTGATATACGCCGCTGCATCTTGGCCGCCATGGCCATCGAAAACCTGAACGAAAAAAATTTGATCAGCCATCGAATTGCATTAGATGGAGAGGCTCGATGGGATGGATAGATTAGTTACCCCGTAGAAGGCACTAGGTGTAGGGCAAGTGAACACCGATCCCAAATGACCTGATAGATTGTCGATTCGTATGTGCTCATCCTCCATGAATTTGCGAGGTCCAATATCTGCAAAGCTTCCTGATCGGATGCTGGGAATGAATTCAACGGGTGTTGATTTTTCTGGGAAGTCCGGATCCTGCACGAGAGTAGCAAATGTACAATTTCAAGCTTACTATATCAAGTAATTGAGAAGTTTAGAAGATCCACTTGGAAAGATCTGCAGATTAGGTGAATTTGAACTACGAGATTTCCATAATAAAATCAATATAATCGTCAACTTGGAAATTTTAAGGGTGAATCAAATGCTGTTGAAAGTGGAAAATACTAGCAAATCACATCAATCTAGCATCTGAAATCCCCAGCTCAAACAGAAAACCCCAAGATACGCTCTCATAGGTGTCCATACAAAACCAGTTAATCTTTTCCGACCAATTGAACATCATCGTGGTTTGTGAATTAGAGGGTAACAGATTCAAAACCTTTTAAAGTCTGAAAATCTCTCATAAAACCAGATATGAGATGTTTATTTTCTTCCCTCTCCTTAATTCACAGTTTCTTCCAGTATTTCTTAACTAGTGGACATAATTTTCTTTTGATTTCAAGAATTTAACAATGGAAAAATAAATATATCACATAAAAGGATTCATCAAAAATATACAATTATCAAGCCACAGAAAAATATACAATTATCAAGCCACAGGTAAACTGTATAAGAGATCCCTTCGATCTAAACTCAAAAATACAAAAACGCAAACCCTGACTCCCCGACTAAACTTTAAACAAGCCAAGCCTATTCAGATCAAAGAACAGAGAAATCATAAACTTACCCGCTCCGACACCGCCCCCATCGACGTTACCAGCGGCGTCATCGCCGCCACCGCCGCCGTGGCTGACAAGTCGACGATCTCATCAATCCTCTTTGAAATACAGCGGTACTGAACATCAAGAACCGAGATACTCTGGTGCATAACATCCGCTCCAGCCACCATCTCGAAGACACCGATCTGTCTCAGAAATTTCACCCGCGAACTCAAAAAATCTCGTTCGAGTAGAATAATCTAGGAGCTCCTCGATTTCCGTATAGAATCCCCTTTTCTCTCTCTCTCTTTCAGGTTTCTCGATCAAACTAGCAGGTGAAGACAGCAAAGAAATAAAGAGAGAGCCGGTGAAGCGACATTTATACGAACGGAACGGCCACCGGCGGCCAGAGGGAGAAGCGGTGAGCAAAACCGGCACGTGTACCTTCGCAGGGTCTTTTAAAATCAGGCGTCAGCGTTGCCGACGCGTGGAGGCTACACGCTTAAGCGGAGTCGCGGGCCAACTATTATTACAGTGTTAAAATAATAATTTCGGGGGGAAACGCAGATTTGGCAAGTCAATACCTTGTAGCGTACGAGCCGTCTTATGCACGGCGTTCATACGGGATAATGAGAAGCTAACTTCGGCAATTATGATTGTAATTCACTAATTTGTATCCACTAATTTTTAAAATATAAATCGAACCAATCATGTGAAAAATATATTGAATTGGAGCATCTGTGCCTTTGTGGATTCAATTTTATGTATTATTATGTTTAAAATACATATTTTTGATGGGGGCTTGTATAACGGACTCTTATTTATAAGCCGCAATGACAGCAGATATTTCCAAAAGCGCTCCCCCCATCAGTTTGGCAGGGGATCCAGGGAAATAAAGCTAGAGTTGCCATACGGAGCCACGCCGAGAATGGCAACGGGACCGCCTCCCATCTTGAAGCCGTCCCGCGCAACCGCGCCACCTCACGGGGCGCGGCCGAGCCGCACGCCCGCAAGGGGTGCGGCCGAACCCGGGGTGCGGCCTCGCCGCGAGGCCGCACCCCCCTCGGGTGGGGTGCGGCCTGGCCGCACCCCCCTTGGGGTGCGGCCCGGCCGCACCCCCCTTGGGGTGCGGCCCGGCCGCACCCCCCCCCCCCCTTGGGGTGCGGCCTTGCCGCACCCCCCTAGGGGTGGGGTGCGGCCCGGCCGCACCCCCCTCGGGTGGGGTGCGGCCCGGCCGCACCCCCCTTGGGGTGCGGCCTTGCCGCACCCCCTCGGGTGGGGTGCGGCCTTGCCGCACCCCCCTTTGGAGGGGTGCGGCCCGGCCGCACCCCGCTTGGGGTGCGGCCTGGCCGCACCCCCCCCCCCCCACCTTGGGTGTGGCTTGCCGCACCCCCCTTGGGTGCGGCCTGGCCGCGTCTCCCGGGAGTGCGTCCCGTTCGCCTTCCCTCTCTGCGGGGGAGGGTGATCGTTTCCTCCCCCTCCTTCCCCCCTTTCTGACAGGGGGACTCACGGGGCGCCTTTTCGGGCGAGCTCCTCGCCAGGAATGACGGACCCCGTTTTCCTTCTCGGATCGCGACCAATCGCCTCTCCGTTCGCTCAGAGCGCTCCCTTGCTCGTTGCGCGCTCAGAACGCTTCTGAGCGCGCACTTCTCACTTTTCGTCTTTCTGACTTCTCACTTTCTGTCTTTCTGACTTCTCACATTTTGTCTTTCAGGCGTCTCACATTTTGTCTTTCAGGTATCTCACTTTTCAGGAACGGCCAGTCGCCTTTTTCGCCTCCAACAGAGCTGCCCGAACTGCCCGAACTGCCCGAGCCGCCCAAGCTGCCCGAAGGGCAAGGTGGTCATTTACGAAAAATGGCGATCCGTGTGCCCCAAACCGGAAAATATGATTCGTCCACCAAGCATTTATGGAAACTGCCAACGACAAGATTACCAGACTACCCCCGGCCAAAGCTATAAAAAGGGCCCTGGGGCTTCATTTGAAGGGACCTTGACTTCGGGACCTGGGAGAGCTCCTTGCAGACTTTTGCGGAATTCTCCTTCGGAGCTTGAAGATTTCCTTTCCGGACTTGAAGATTTCCTTCATCCCGAAAGGCGACGCAGCAGCTCACTTTTGTTCCCCGGAGCAGCTCACTTTTGTTCCCCGGAGCAGCTCACTTTTGTTCTCAGGAGCAGCTCACTTTTGTTCCCCGGAGCAGCTCACTTTTGTTCTCCACCTTTCTCAGAAGGAGAAAAAGACTTAGTTTTTCCCAAGAGGCGGTCTGTCGCCTTCGGATCTCTCTATCTCTCTACTACTGTAACGAGTTGCGGCCTGTCGCACTCGAGTTCTAAGTCTCACTTTGTAACCCCCCTGAAGATAGTGGAATTTGGTCGGCACAGCTCCGACCACGTGATTTTTTACCCTTTCCGGGTTTTCCACGCTAAAAAGTCCCAGTGCAATCAACGAATCTCTAATTGATTGTTTGCGCGCTTAGTTCGCTCACGAGCTAAGGTGGTTCAATCGAACCGGTCTACCAAGAGCCCTAAGCGTTCCGCAACAATTTTATTTAAGTATTTAGAATCACTTGCAATTTGAAAAACGTACAAAATAGTTTACAGCATTTATCTGCTTTCTTTATTTATATTTATATAGTTTACAGCATTTATCTGCTTTCTTTATTTATATTTACTACACTATACTGTGTATTACAAAATAGTTATATTTAAAAAATAATAATTATCATAAAATAATAAAATAACATGAATAAACGAAAAAAAAATTGAAGGATGAATTTCTTTAATATATAGTATTGAAATATACTATATTTACACGCAATATGTAAATATTTATTTTTTGATTCGGGGGATCATCATGAACGCAAAGGGTTGATCTATAACAAAGAAATGTTTATCTCTAAAAGTCTGTTCGGCGCGCAGATAATGGCTTTCTGGAATTATCTTTGACAGCAAAACTAATATCTGCAGGAATTGGTTTTGTGCAGAAAACAAATTCTGATGTTCGGTTGCATGATGGAATTCAGTGAACAAAATTGGAATTGATATTTGTAAGTTGTTCGGCTGCACAGTGGAATTGGCTTTTTGGAATTGAAATTCTTAAAATTGAATTTTTTTTTAAAATTGAAGTAGCAAATTAAAGTACCAATAATAATTGAAGATCAAAATTATAAATAAGTTCTACTGCATAATCATTGTCCATAAATAAAAATACAAAAATATTATATGAAAAGAAATCAATCTAGCGATCAAACTGCATTCGCAGTCATGTGTCATTCATATCTTCAGGTAGCCTCATGAATATGTCACGTTTGACACTATCATGACACAGTATATCCATCGCCCTGAGTAAATCACGATTGTGTAATTCAACCATCTGTGTACAATCCTCATTCTCCGATGGTGGGCCCATTCAAAGCCACGTAGGCAGAAGTCAAGGTCAAAAGGTCAACACAGAGGTCAGCAGTCCAAGACCCAAGAAAGTTCAGCAAGCAGGAGCAAAAGGAGGCCTAGGCGAGCATGGGCGAGCTCGCGCGAGTAGCCCCAACACTCGCCAAGAGGTGGGCGACCATAGGTGATACTCGTCTCTTCCCGAGCGAGATCGCCTCAATGTCATCGGTCGCCGAGCTGGGTGGGGTATAAATAAGCCCCCCCCCCCTCTTTGGTTTTCCTACAAATAAGACCTCAGGGGTACTTAAATTGGCACCTGAACTTGAGCTTTTGGAACCCCCACATTCAAATTCTCGGACCCGTCATCCTTGGTCGTTACTCCCGGTACTAGCCAAGTCGGTGCCTTCCTCGTACCCTGCTCGGCCATTTTTGGTTGTGGAGGGGAAGTCTCTTCTGAGCTTCTGGGTACGTGGTGAGAACACTCTGCCGCAGCGCCCGGGGTCCTATTGTTCTTTGTCTTAGCCCTTTTCGTCGTTGTCAATCAAGCCGTCTAGCCGGACCGCTGGGTGAGTAGCCTCCGGCTGCATTGATCCAAATTTTGGAGCCGGGATTTTCCTGGCTTCAACATTTTGGTGCGGTGAGCGTGGATCGTAACCAGATGGAGAAAATTTGGTGAAAATGCGAGATGGTTGTAGTTGGTGACCATGAAGAGGTAGTCGGTAACTCGGTCGGCGGCGGTGAGTTCGTGACATTGGCAGCCTTTGAGGAGTTCGCGCGGCGACTCGAAGGGACCATGCGAGCAGCTCTGCAACCTCGCGCGGAAGGAACGGCGACCTCGCCTCATCGTCCGATTCTGACCGAGGAAGGTGTTCCCCCTCAACGAGCAGGGAAGGATCATGAAGAGGAGCCAGATCGACCAAGAAGGTCGCAGTTCTACCCGCAGGTCTCGCAGGGAGCAGGCGAAACCCGATTCCAAGAGGAGGAGCAGGCAAGGTACTACGGTACTCGCCAGTTTGGCGAGTATGGAGGTGGGTGGGAGGAGCCCATTCTGTGAAGACATCATTGCTGCGCCGGTGCCGGAGGGGTTCAGAGATCCCGTGATGAATTACTACTCAGGGAGGGATGACCCTATCCGACACATCCAGTGGTTCGAGGATGTAGCCTCCATCCGAACAATGTCAGATGCCTTCAAATGTAGGCTCTTCGTTATCACCTTCCGAGGGAAGGCTAGGGACTGATTCCACCAGTTGCCAACAGGTTCGATCTACTGCTTCGAGGACTTGTGTCGGGGGCTGACGATGCGGTTCGCCACGGCCAAGAAGATGAAGAAGGAGGCTACAACCCTCTTCCATCTGGTGCAGGGAGCAAAGGAGACGTTGGGGCATTACATCGATTGTTTCCAGGAGGAGGTGTTGGACATCCAGGAGGTGGATGGTCCCACCTTGCAGCTCACCCTAACGTTCGGCCTTCGCGAAGGTCTCTTCAAGTTTGAGCTCGGCAGGAATCCTCCTTATTCCTACGACAACCTCATTGAGAAGGCCAACAAGTTTGTTCAGGGTGAGACTTCCAACCGCGGCTTCCTAGCCAGGCTCACCCGGGTGACCAGGGAAGATGAGGAAGAGGAAGAGAAGACCCCTGAGAGGAGGAGGAAAGAAGAGCCCATGAGGGAGAAGAAGCAGAAGCCTGAGGAGAGGCGAATGGAAGAAAGGAGGAGGAAAGGAGGAACCCAGGAAGGAGGAGCCAAGGAGGAACGATGAGAGGATGCTCATCGTGGCTCCGGAGTGCCGGGAGGAGGAGAGATGCTATCAAGTTCCCGTCAACCGGCCATCTTGGAGGCCGGACAGGGGAGCTCAGCGTCAGGATCAGGGAAGGAGATCCCCGGAGAGAAGTCGCTTCGACCGGTCAGACAGGCGTCAGGAAAGAAGAAGGGAGGAAGCAATGGCGGTTGCCCGGCGAGGCAACCGGCAAGGTCGGAAGAACCGGCAGAGAAGGCCGCAGCCGGAGGAGATTCCCTTCTACTGTGATCTGCACCAGGTAGAGGGGCACGATGTAACATCCCGACTTTTATTGGGTCACTAGACCCTAGTGAGCCCAATAAAAGTATGCTCGAGCGATAGAAATGACGAGATATAGGATTGTGTACCAATGGACTACGGTTTGACCTCCATCAGTTTCGTTAGACTCATATAATCGATACGAGTGTAATGGAGCTCATTTCATTTCAATCCGAAGTCGTTTGGAGAAAATGACCATTTTGGGTATTATTGTGCGCCGCAACTAAGTCATTAGGGTACAGTGACCAAATGTATTCTGATCTGACCTTCATCGGTTCCGTTAGACTCATATAATCGATACGAGTGTAATGGAGCTCGTTTCATTCCAATCCGAGGTCGTTTGGAGAAACGACCGTTTTTGGTTTTATTGTGCGCCGCAACTAAGTTGTTGGGGTACAGTAACCAAATGTACTCCGATCTGACTTCTGTCAGCTCCGTTAGACTCATATAATCGATGCAAGTGTGATGAAGCTCGTTTCATTCCAATCCGAGGTCATTTGGAGAAAACGACCGTTTTGGGTATAATTGGGTGCCGCAACTAAGTCGTTGGGGTACAATGACCAAATGTACTCCGATCTGACTTCTGTCAGATCCGTTAGACTCATATAATCGATACAAGTGTAATGGAGCTCATTTCATTCCAATCCGAGGTCGTTTGGAGAAAATGACTGTTTTGGGTATTATTGTGTGTCGCAACTAAGTCGTTGGGGGCACAGTGATCAAATGTACTCCGATCCGACTTCCGTCAGCTCCGTTAGACACATATAATCGATACAAGTGTAATGAAGCTCGTTCCATTCCAATCCGAGGTCGTTTGGAGAAAACTACCATTTTGGGTATTATTGTGCGCCGCAACTAAGTCGTTGGGGTACAGTGACCAAATGAACTCCGATTTGACTTCCGTCAGTTCCGTTAGACTCGTATAACCAATATAAGTGCAATGAAACTTGTTCCATTTCGATCCGAGTTCGACGAATTCAGTCTTCCAGCCAGTTCAGCAGATTTTCTCTCAGTTCGACAAACTCCAGATTCAGTTCGACGAACTCAGCTTTGTGTTCGACGAATTAATTCAGTTCGACGAACTCTAGCTTTCAGTTCGACGAACTCAGCTTTGTGTTCGACGAATTAATTCAGTTCGACGAACTCAGCTCTCAGCTCGATAAATTTTCTTCTCCAGCTTGACAAATTCCCGAAGGATCAGTTATCAATCTTCTCTGAACTCAGATCGACTATTCAGCAACGGATCTATTCAATGCTTATTCATTTATCAGATAAGTCAAAATTTGATCTTTCCTTTAATACTCTATTCACCCCCCTCTAGAGTAAATCTAAGATCTAATACCTCACTTTCAATCATCATGGGGTCTAGTAGGATTGGGGATGTTACAAATCCCAATAAACAAACAAAAATAATTTCGTCCCCAAAATTTAAGCTCGGGTCTACGGAATTCTATACAAGATGAGAATAAGGTGTATAAAGTCATGCTTATGGTATACCTGAGGTGAATAATCCAAGGTATTGCTGTTGCATGAGGTCCCTCGGTTCCCATGTGTGCTCCTCTCGCCCATGATTGGACCATAGCACCTTGACAAGAGGAACCTTATTCCTCCGCAGAACTCAGACAGTTGTATCGTCGATGCGGATGGGCTCCAAATGGACTGATCGGTCAGGTGCTATCGGGCCTGCTGTAGTCGTAATATGTTGTTCTGGCCGAAGTAAGGCTCTCCGAAGTGAGGAGACGTGGAAGACGTCGTGTAGGTTTGCTAACTCCTGTGGCAGCTCCAGCCTATAAGCCAAGGGGCCGATCCACTCCAGGATCATATAAGGCCCCATAAATCGTGGGCTGAGCTTCTTCTGTCCTCACACCCGCGAGACGCCATGCACTGGTCGTATCGTCAAGAAAACCCTGTCTCCTACCTGGAACTCCACCTTCTGATGCTTCGCATCATAATTCTTGGCCTGCCGGATTTGAGCTTCCAACATCCGGTCGCAGATCATTCGTACCATAGCATCTGTATCATCTACATACTCTGATCCAAGTGCCCTTGGATCCTCGTCCTGGACCCAAGACAATGGTGTCCGACACTTCCTCACGTACAGAGCCTCATATGGTGTCATCCCAATGCTTGTCTGGTGGCTGTTATTATAGGAAAACTCTATAAGTGGTAACAGCCTCTCCCAGGGTTTTCTCGTATCCAGAATGCATAAACGTAGTAAGTCCTCCATAATCCTGTTGGTGCGCTCTATCTGGCCATCGGTCTGTGGATGGAAAGTTGTGCCAAAGGTAAGCCAAGACCCCAGATATGCCTGCACTGCCCTCCACTCCCTCGAAGTAAAGCGACCATCCCTATCTGAGACAATCGTCCTGGGCACGCCGTGTGTAACGACCCAGAAGCCGACGTCCGATCGGGACAACGTCCACCGATCTAGACTCAACTGGCCTCGCTACCGGGCTGCAGCCCAAGCACCCCAAAGCCTCTCCGCGCCACTATTTCTCAGCAATGGCGCATTGTTGAGGCCAGGTCTCAAACCCGCAACCTCCTTGATAAGGAGTTTTCAAACCACTCCTCATCACCAATTGAGTTGCAGCTCAATTGGTGATGAGGAGTGGTTTGAAAACTCCTTATCAAGGAGGTTGCGGGTTCGAGACCCGGCCTCAACAATGCGTTGTTGCTCAATTGGTGATGAGGAGTGGTTTGAAAACTCCTTATCAAGGAGGTTGCGGGTTCGAGACCCGGCCTCAACAATGCGCCGTTGCTGAGAAATAGTGGCGCGAAGAGGCTTTGGGGTGCTTGGGTTGCATCCCGGTAGCGAGGCCAGTTCAGTCTAGATCGGTGGACGTTGTCCCGATCGGACGTCGGCTTCTGGGTCGTTACAAAAAAAGTGCACTTTTTTATTGTAACGACCCAGAAGTCGACGTCCGATCGAGACAACGTCCACCGATCTAGCCTCAACTGGCCTCGTTACTGGGCTGCAGCCCAAGCACCCCAACCCCTCTCCAGCCCACAGGCGGGTTGTTGGTGGCCACAACCTCCCTTTGATGAGCCAAACTCGATAGTCAAGCATGCACCACGGGGACTTCCCAGGAGGTCACCCATCCCAGTACTACTCCAGTCCTAGCACGCTTAACTATGGAGTTCTTCCACTTCTCTGGAAGAACTCCATAGTTAAGCGTGCTCGGGCTGGAGTAGTACAGGGATGGATGACCTCCTGGGAAGTCCCCGTGGTGCATGCTTGACTATCGAGTTTGCCTCATCAAAGGGAGGTTGTGGCCACCAACAACCCGCCAGTGGGCTGGAGAGGGGTTTGGGTGCTTGGGCTGCAGCCCGGTAGCGAGGCCAGTTGAGGCTAGATTGGTGGACGTTGTCCCGATCGGACGTCGACTTCTGGGTCGTTACACCGTGGTACCTGACGAACTGCTCTACAAACAACCTCACTAAGATAACAACTGAAGTGTACTTCCGGACCGGAATGAATCTGGACACCTTGGTCAACCTGTCTACAATGACCCAGATGGAATCATTCCCAGAATGAGACTGCGGTAGCCCATGCACAAAATCCATGGCTATGTCTTTGAACTTCCACTCTGGGACTGGTAGCGGCTGTAGCAATCCTTCAGGGCTCTTGCACTCTGCCTTCACCCGCTGGCAGGTCTCGCAATGCGTCACCCAAACTATGATCTCCCTCTTCATCCCAGGCTAGTACATAGTCTTCCGTAGGTCCGTCGTCATCTTGGTGATTCAGGGGTGCACTGAGTACCGAGTGCAATGTGCCTCCCTGAGTATGTCCTCCCGGATCCCTCCCCCTGCGGGTATGTATATACGGCCCCGGAAATGAACGAGGTCATCCCGAAATGAGTAGTCTCCTGAGATGTACTCTCCTAAGGCTCTGAATACCGGCTCCAGTGCTGCATCCTATCTCTGTTGTGCGCTGATGCGGTCTCGGATATCACAGGTAATGCTCAAGGCAGCTAGATACTCTCTATAGGCCTCAGGCTCAGCCCTGGATACCAATGTGATCTCCATGTCCTCCAACATCTTCACCAGCTCCATAGCCATCACTCGGGGCTCCAGTCCAGATGTACCGGCCCTCCTACTCAAGGCATCGCCACCGTGTTTGCCTTTCCCGGGTGATAATACATGGTGTAGTCGTAATCGCATAGGAACTCTAGCCACCTCCGCTGGCGTAGGTTCAGGTCCTTCTGAGTATCTATTTACTTGAAGTTTTTGTGATCTGAAAAGATCTCACAATGAACCTCATAAAGGTAGTGCCTCCGTATCTTCAAGGCGAAGATCACGGCCCCGAGCTCTAAATCATGTACTGGGTAATTCTTCTCGTGCTTCTTCAACTGCCTCGATGCATATGCTATGACGTGCCCATGCTGCATCAATATCACACCCATTCCCTGATAGGATGCGTCTGTGTATATTTGAAATCATTCCTTCCCCGATGGAAGGGCAAGGATCGGGGCTGATGTGAGTCTGTCCTTCAGCTCCTGAAATGCTGCCTCGCACTGCGCTGTCCAAGTGAATGTAGCATCCTTCTTCGTCAAAGATGTAAGCGGGAGGGCGACCTTTGAGAATCCATGTACGAACTTGCGGTAATAACCCGCCAGTCCGAGAAAGCTTCGCACGTCTGATGCTGATCTCAGTTGCGGCCACTCCCTAACTGCTTGCACCTTGGCCGGGTCTACTGCCAACCCAGCTCCGCTGATGGTGTGCCCCAAGAATGCTACATCCTGCAGCCAGAACTGGCACTTCGAAAACTTGGCATACATCTGGTGCTCCCTCAGCTTCCCCAATACCAGTGTCAAATGCTGAGTATGATCCTCCTTGGTCCTAGAGTAGATCAAGATGTCGTCGATGAAAACTATGACGAAGATGTCCAAGTAGGCCTCAAATACACAGTTCATCAGACTCATGAAGGCGGAGGGCGCATTCGTGAGCCCGAAAGGCATCACCGTGAACTCGTATAATCCATAACGTGAGCTAAACGTCGTCTTGGGTATATCCTCCTCCTGGATCCTCAGCTAGTGGTACCCTGATCTCAGATCGAGTTTGGAGAACCAGTGGGCTCCCTGAAGCTGATCAAATAATTCGTCGATCCTCGGTAGCGGGTAGGTATTCCGCATCGTTAGTCGGTTCAGCTGTCGGTATAATTAATTTATCATTTTAATGAACCAATACAACAACTAATTTAATAAAGTTAATGAAATTTATACCTTCACATAGTTAGCCCACACTTCTTCACTATCCACCTTGACCATATTTCTTTGCCAATCCCATCCAAATCCGCTAGTGTCTAGCATTGCGCTGACTTCTACGTAGTACTTGTTCCAAGTTTTTAAGCGAGCCATTAACTTCTCTTTGCTAGTTTCTACACCACAGATTGTGTATCGCAGACATAACCTTTTGAGCGGAGAATATCACAAAGCTCATTGAAAGGTGATTTACCCATACGTAATTGGCTAAAGCAGTTAACCTCATGTCCATCATATAACCGTTTTAATAAGATATTACGTAGAGCGTCTTTGTCTATAACATCTACCGGTTGTCTGGGAATGTAGTCCATAACCACAACAGCTACGCCATAAGCTGCTGCAACTCCTGACTTTATAATAAATATCCATCTTACGTTTATTTTGCAGCTGCACATGATCCATGACATGCCTAGACTTGCAAAACTAATATATATTAAAAGTTAGATATTTGGACAAAGCAAAAACATTCATATGATACACTGATCAGGTTCAGATAATTGGAAAATAACATAAGTCATTGGAAAAAAATCTACATGATTAATATGAAATTAACATTGAAAATCTACCTGATTAATAACAGAGATCATTGAATCATATGAAAAATCATAGTAAACTATTCTTGGCACAAACCAGATCTTCCATTCCTGTATTACTTTGTGCAATTTCAGATCTACCTGATTACTTTCGTATACATATTTCAGATCTACCTGTTGTATACAAATTTCAGATCTACCTGATTACTTTCGTATACATATTTCAGATCTACCTGTTGTAAACATTTTTCAGATCTACCTGATTACTTATATTACTTTCGTATGCAATATCAGATCTACCTAATTACTTTCGTATGCAATTTCAGATCTACCTGTTGTGCAATTTCATATACATATTAACAGATCTGATGAAATTCCTCATGAATATTCTTGGCAATGACATTGTGAAAGAGAGCAGATCTGAAATTTCTTATGGATCATTTGAAAATTTCGTATACATATTAACAAATCTGATGAAATTTCATGTTTCAAAATCTGAAATTTCTTCCAAGAAATTTCAGATCAGAATTTGCTTGGCCACGAAATTTCAAATCTGAAATTTCTAATAAGAGGGACGATGATGGGCGAAGGAAGAAGAAGACGAGGAGGAGGAAGAGAGGCGGATGAAGAAGAAGAGGTGGAGGAGTAGTAGGGCGCAGACGAAGAAAAGGGGGAGGAAGAAGAGAAGAGGAGGAAGAGGAGGAAGAGGAAGAGGAAGAGGAAGACGAAGAGCAGGACTAGGCGGCTGAATCAAGGTGAAGAAGAAGAGAAGAGGAGGAGGAGGAAGAAGAGAAGGAAGTATACCTGTGCAACGTCGAAGCTTGGAACCGGTGCTCGCAAACGATCGGGAGGAGAGCTTTCCGTCGGGGCTGCGATGGGGAGGACTGAAATCACCGGAAACTTAGGTAATGGGGTAAGAATTTGGGGCGCGTCTTTTTAGGTTAGAGCTAAAGCCGACGACTTTGGGTTCAAAGCCATTTCCTGGTCATTTCCGTCCCGCCGAATGCAGGAATTGGCTTTACTATTTCCCAAAGCCAATTCCAGAATGTCATTGCCTGCGCGCCGAACGAACCATAAGGGTCCGTTCAATTGGACGACATCAATATTCAAGAATTAGCTTTGAGAGTACGAAAATCAATAATGTTGTTTGGATCAACGGTTTTAAGGCGGAATTGGTTTTTGGGTCCAAACTCCAAAGCCATCGATATTGATGTAAACCTAAAAAACACTCCGTCGAATGTTTAGGTCCCGCCGTCGGTTTTAAGATTGGGAATTCCGAAACTGCGAACTCACTCGGACGCGCGTTTCTCGTTAGGGCACGATTTTTTTCACCCGATCGTGTATTTTTCGCTTGCTGGCGTATTTTTTGCCCATGCGCACCATTTTACGCTCAAATTTCGCCCGAACATGAAAAATCTGAAGACACATTTATAGATAAGTTATCATTTATAGGGAAATCGTCGTTTAGATCAAGAGATGCTGGAATAGGTATGAACTTTGAATCGATTTTGCGAGAAGAAGGGTCTATTAAGTTATGCTCCTTTGGTTGTTTAGACACGTTAATTATCGTCGACCATTTACCTTTGACAACGCATGTCCTCTCTGTTTGACATTAAAAATGTTTAATTAAAATTCAAATAATTAAATACAAAAAATAAAATATGTCATGTTAACATTACTTATTTTTTTAGCGGAGGACTCACAATAATTCTTCAAATGTGTGTTTGATGCCCCTTTAGCTTGCATTGATGGTGAATCATTTACAATAGTTTTTCCTTTGTAGTTGTTTTCAAGGATTTCCTTCTTAATCTTCTTATCGTTGTCAATCATATCTTCTAGACTTTTACCCACATCGTTCATTACATTCACAAGATAGTCCTTCGCTAGTTGACAAATTTTAATTTGATGGCATAAGTCATAGGTGAACTACATCATTTGGTTTTTGTAAAGTAGATTAGAATCATAGTTATTTGAGGTTGTGGACTGTGAAAGATAGATTACCTTCTTGGCCTACTATGTAAATCTCTTTAGGATGTACTTTGGTTGAATATGCTTCACATTATAAATATTATACACTTGTAAAATATATTTGCATAACAAACCCTTTGTTTGAAAACCTTTACGAGAGCATTTCACATCATTAGTACTCTTTGTATCTATTGTCGCAATGTCATGCGTTGTATACCGCCTTATCTTGGACGTACCTTGTCTCCTCTACAACCATCAAACCTACTGCACCCTCCATAAAAGCTTGCTCAAAGATTGAATATATTTTCTTGGTATAAACCTTTGACATTTGCTTAAGTAATAAACAATTTTTGAATTTAAGGGTGATATTGTCTTGTTTATATTTGAATTATTCATCATATTCACTTCAACTCCAACCTAAAATTATTTTTTCCATTCCAACGAAGCATTCATCAACTTGTAAACTTGTAGCTTTTGAGCATCCATGCAAGCCATTATTAGCCGATTCACTATGTTGAGTGGATAAAATCTAATACTTTTTTATTAAATCCAGTGGACCACTTCATTTTAATCCGGTAAGGATCATGCAGTCATCGGTTCTCATGCAAGTTACCATTTGTTATCATCTCTCTTCAATGTACCTCAAACTCTATTTTACTATCACATTTGCTCACGTAAATATAAATAAAGACGTAATCTGCTTGTCATGGTTGAAAGTTGATACTTTCGAGGGTGTTTTTTTAAATGTGGCATTGACACAAACGATGTTGAGTGATAGTGAAATCCCTCTCAATAGCAACTGTCATCGCCTGATCTTGGTCCATAAAATGGTAGTTGGTTGTTTACCGCCAATAAATCTTAAGAATGTCTCAAAAACTCAACAAAAATATTTTATCGTCTCCTGTGCTACAAATGCCCCCCAACATAAATGTTCCGCAAGTGGTAGTTCACCGCTATGATGGGAACACACATGTCAAATGGTACTTGTTTA
The DNA here is from genome assembly GCA_033032865.1 of Dactylorhiza incarnata. Classification (NCBI taxonomy): domain Eukaryota; kingdom Viridiplantae; phylum Streptophyta; class Magnoliopsida; order Asparagales; family Orchidaceae; genus Dactylorhiza; species Dactylorhiza incarnata. Next base: position 1,233,072 of record JAWHQI010000268.1, on the reverse strand, counting down.
GCCTATAAGTGATGTCAAAAATGATGACGTCACTAAAATAATCGTAATCCAATTTCCATGTCCGCCAATCCAAAAGAAACTGTGCAGTCTATTTATTTTCATCTTTATGCACATCAAAAGAGAACATGTTATCATCCAACAGTTTCTCTTTAAATATTTCAAGCAACCTTGCAAAGTCTCTGTTTTATATCACCGCTCTTTTTTCGATGTACAAAGTTGTATGCATATGTTTTTGAGAACCCGACATTTTGAACACCACAAACTTCTTCCACTAAGAAGTTGAACGCATCAACGATTCATATACTCACTTATGTCATATCTTGATAAGAGATGCTTGACTATCAAACATATGACGATACGATCTCAACAAATGCGTATCTTTCTTTAATGCGAGCGGATGATTGTGCTCTTCAACAAATTTAGAGACATCCTAGTTCATCCCCTCTTGATCAACCGTGAAGTGTATGCACACCAAACATCCAGTGGGGTTGTCGAGTTTGTGAAATTCTGTTTGTACATCAGTCGCCGACTTTAAATCTTATAACCTTCTTTGGCACAAGAATACTCTCTTTCTTTGATGATCCTTGTTTGGGGTCCAATAATGAAGATGTTGTTTTCAAACACTAAATTCATTGTTATGAGCATACTCAGAGTACGCTGCATATGCCTCTTCATTAAAATGAACAATAGGGAAAACTACATCATCCTTGTTGGTCTGCAATAAATTGATGACAAATACGAACAGTTTAGCTAAATATCCAATCGTATTTTAACGAATACGAGTGCATTAACGCAATTTCAGCCGTTTGTTTGACAAATCCGATCATTTTGTTTGAAAATCCGTCTGCTTTGTTTGACAACCAACAAGCATCGGGAGTATAAACAACAAGAGGAGTAAGTATCTTACAATATCCATCACCTCCTTAGTATTCCTGGCTGGCAGTTCGTTGCTCGACATACTACAAGATTAACTTCTGACAGAAGAGAACTGAGGATTTGCTTTGAGAGGTATGCTACATATTCCGGGGAAAGATGAGCTGTAAACTTCCCGAATCGTCAGGCAAATGGGCGTTTTGTTTGACAAAGTCGAGGAAGATGAGCTTTCTTCTACGTGCATTAGTCGGGAGATGACAATTTTGAGCAGGAGTAGAGTATTTAGAGCCACGATGAAAGCCCGTTGCCGGTGATTGAACTCCATAGCGAATTGTTTGTGGATTTTTTGGAGTCTCACTCCACAAAGTTATCAATTAGAGATGTGCCAGTGGTGGCAGAGTTCAAAGATGTGTTTCTTGATGAGCTTCCTGGAGTACCTTCTCAACAGGAGATCGACTTCACAATAAAGTTGACACACAGTGCGAGGCCGATGTCACGTGCTCCGTCTAGGATGGCACCGAGAGAGTAGGTCGAGTCAAAGATTTAACTGTAAGAACTTTAGAGCAAGAGTACATTCGACCGAGCTCTTCACCGTGGAGTGTGCCAGTACTGTTTGTAAAGAAAAAGAATGGCAGTATAGGTCTGTGCATAGACTACCGAGAGAAAAACAAGCTAATTATTAAGAATAAGTGCCCGATTTTGTACACTGACGATCTTTTTAATCAGTTGATTAGGATATTTTCTGTGAACAACACAAGTGACAGTACTACTACTATCAAAGAATATACAATGTGAATATTGAGTAAAATAAGGCGATTGCTACCGCAACCTGATTTTGGCTTGTGGCACCCCAATGTTAACCGCAACTCAGAAATTTGAATTTTTTTAAACGCAACCCGATATTTAGCTTGTCACAACCCGAATTTTAATATGAAGATGATTATTATTGAGGTTTTTATTGCTAACGTAACATGTAGAATGAGATTTCTACATAGCCGGCTTTATAATAGGAGATAAATCTCATTTTACATAGCGAATGCTAGGATTTTAAGATCCAGATTGAACTTTAAAAAAATTGATGTTCTTTAAAATTTTGAGGTGTAAATATCCAAATACGAGTTGCCTTTAACAATTGCCTCTAAAATAGTTGTATTATTTTTGTCGAGCTTGATTATAAATGGAAAAATCAACGGTATGATCACAAATCCCCTGTGCATTGCATTGAGAAAAATTTGTAGATGAATTACTCTCACCTAAGATCATAATGAGAGGAGCCCATCTAAACCATTGACCTGAGATCATACGGTGGTATTTAGGCACCTAAGTTTCTCTCTTGCCTAAAATAGTACTCTTTTATTTTGAGTTCTTCTCCCACTTATATCTCAGGCTCTCAGCCCACTCCTCTGGCATTGTCGTCGATCCAAAGCCCACTGTGCTACACGACCTGCGACGTTTCGCTCGACGGCGTCTCCCAAAGGGCCTCGCCATTCTCGCATCCACCACCTGAGGCCAGACGAAAGTCCGATACCGCAATCCCTGCGGACCTTCGACGTCGCCGACCCTCCCAAGGTTCGACCGAGCTATTCCGCTCACCGCCGAATCCGCCCGAGCGTTTTGTTTCCGTCGACTGCACTATTTCTTCTCCTTCGCCAGTTCAGACCATTACCGCCCATCCCTGATCTAGCAGGATATTCTCCGACGTCATTCCGTGCCATTCCAGGTGAACTATTCCCTAGTTTTTCCGTGAACCTCTGCCATCCTTCAAAGATTATGATCCGTCACAGTGACATCTGACCTTCCCTACCCTCATTTCTCCACCACCAGCATCCCCCTTGCCTAAACCAGAACCCTACCTCCTAAGCGCAGCCGAAATTTGATTTGAACACTCCTCTAGTACAGTGTTCACCCGGGGTATTCTCAAAGCAAGGTATTTTCTCCCGCTCATTTTCTGTTAAACTTATTTTATGCAAGAAAATTGAAGTGATCAAAAGACAGAGCTTGCCTGTTTTTTTTATCCCCATTGTCGTTAATTTTCAATATCATTGTGTGCATCTTTTTGTGGAAGAATTAACCACGCTGGTGCTGTTTTTGCTAAGTCCATAATAAGCTTTACAAAAGATTCGAAGTTAAATACCAAGTTTGTAATAATCCGCTGGGTTGGATTTACGCAACTTAAAAGCAAATTTCAATGACTCCAATAAATATTTATTGAGTTTTGCCGGGTTTTACCATGCACCTTTATCATTGCATACTCATACAAGGTAAAATATTTCTTACTCGGTACATCCATGTATCTATTTTTTTCCACATTGGTTGTCACATCAAAACTAAAAATATTTACCTTGGCTTCTACTGGATTTCAGATTCCATGATTAAGCACATGTGAGGATCGAACGTTTGTACATGTAGCAAATATGCTAACAAGCTCACAGAAAGGTAAAAATAAAGACAAAAAAAACAATTTTGACGGGGTAAACCCCAATTAAAGTAAATTAAAGTAAAAAAAAAAAACTAAGGAGGATATGCATCCAATCCAGAAGGCCTTCCTTAGTAAAGTTTGCAAAATAACAAACATTTAGCACGAACACCCCCCAATTCCACAGACGAATAACTACAATTACAATTGAGGTTTAACATGAACGTTTAACACCCTCCTGTTCCACAGATGAATAAAGACATAAAATGAGATATGGGATATCGATGGAGATGACCAAACTGAGTAAATGTGATTCTCTCAAATTGTTTCCTCGAACACTTCTTTGGACCTACACCGATATTTCTCTTGCTTATGATGTAGTATTCCATTGCTTACGACACATGACGTGCACAACCTTCTTTGATAAATCCGCAACCCTCTAGTAGGTTGAACATAAACCAAGGCTAGGATGCATCTCTGCCATTCTGCACCTTGATTCAAATATGTCTTGTTGCTCTAAATGCCCTTAGCCCATACATGAGCTCACTCAAGTTAGAATTCGACGACTATTTCATAGTTGTCCACTGCCCATAATGCCTTTGGTGTTGTTGCGGTCTATGCTCCTCCAAAGCTAAGTTGGTAGCTACACATACACATGTCGATGCCTCATCAATGTCACATTCCTTTGCACCACTACACCACCGCCCCTGCAGTTTGACTGGTGATTCCGCTGCTCTGCCACTGTCTGCACATTCAGTCTCAAATGCCTCCTGGGCTCCATCCAATCATAATTCCCCACCCATGTTACTCATGCTCAGTCATATACACCAGGGTATTTCTCCTTCTCTTGTAGCCCAACAACACCCTTCCATTCATTTCCTTAGCGGCTCAGCCTGTCGTCTGCAACACCCAACCCCCACAACAATCATTGGTTGCTCTGCCCTTGCGCAACGCCACCCACAACCACACACTCCTCCTGCTACATGCTACTCCAACTGCACTCCGCACTTCCTAGCCAAATTTCCACCCAACTCCCATCTAACCAAGGTTTTTGTTGATGTGCCTCGACAAAGGTTGCTGACAAGAGAGAGATCGCGGAAGGAAGAGATGGAGATTTGTGCGAGTGATGAATCCCACAATTATCGAATACGAATTAGGAAGCAAATGTGTTAGGTGCATTTGATAATAGATAAAACCTTGCATATATATGATCAACCAATATGAGCCATCCAAATGGAATCAATCAAATGCGTCCAAATTGGCTCCCAAAATGGAATACGAAACAAGATCAGTTCGATGAAACATAGCCCTACCCTCTCGGGCTCTCGGCGCTTGTCACTCATCACCGCGGGTTTTCTACCTAGGAAGGTAGGCTGAATCCAACAACTTGTTCCTTGAAAGGTTTGTTTTTTCTTCTTTTCCTTGGATGAAACCAGATTCTCGTTCTCTTCATCTTTACCCATGTTAACTACATTTTCCTGTTAGATGTTAGTTGATGGAGAATGAAGGTTGTGGTTGGGGTTATGTAAGTATCTTAAAGATTTATTTGTTATCCAACTCAGTGTGGCTGCCATGTGCACCGCCAATCTAGCAATTTACTTGACTATAATAGGTGGAGCATCATTCAATGCCATTTGTTCATTTGATTTCTCTTCTCAATTTTCTCTTTTCTTTCTTTGGAATTTTCAAGACAAGAAATGACTCTTAAATATTGACAGGGTCCTTTTGGTTTTATCATGGATTTTTATCATGTAATACACATACGAGGTAAAATACGTCTCTATCTTGTCTATCCATGTATATATTTTCTTTGCATCTAATGCTCCATCAAAATAAAAAGGTTTCTACCTATGATTCCTTAGAAGTTCTGTTATTTTTTCATTTCCTTGGATGACTGCTGCATTCTCATTCTCCTCATCTCTAATAATGTCACCAAACTTGTTAGACATTTGTTGAAGGAGAATGAAGGTTGTGGTTATCTAAGCCCCTTGAAGATTGCATTGTCATCCATCAATTTGTACGATCATAATGGGCGGAGCATCCTTCTCCGCTATTTGGTCATTTGATATCTCTTCTCAAATTTCTTTTGGCTTTATTAGGAATTTCTTGTGCAAGAAATGACTTTTGCATCTTGACATCCTCACATTGTTTTTATCATGCACCTTTATTGCTGTACCTGTACGAGGTAAAATATTTATCCACTTGGTCAATCTATGCATCTATTTTGTTTGCATCGATTGTCCCATCAAAATGAAAATATCTACCTTGAAAGATCCATCCCTTCTTGATTTCCTTTGATGCAAACACACCCTCATCCTCCTCATCTCTACCCATGCTACCAACATTTTCTTGTTAGGTATTAGTTGAAGGAAAATGAAGGTGGGAATTGGGGTTATTCAAGTCTCTTGAAATTGCTTCCTCCTCCACTCCATCATGCCCACCATTTACTCCGTCAATCTAGCTACTCGAATGACTATAATAGATGGAGTATCATTCTCCTCCATTGGTCGTTTGATTCCTATTCTCAATTTTCTTTTGTCCTTCTTTGCAATTCCCAAGGCAAAAAAATGATTCCTTAATCTTGATTTCTCTCTTTGTTTTTTGCCATGCACTAAAAAACCATGCTTGGATAAGAACTTGATCCATATTTAACATCAATCATTTTGGTCAAACCTCACTACAGTGGATTTGATCCAATAGACGGGGTTATTGATTCTTTTTAGGGTTCCCTAGGTTTAAATTGAATTTTAAAAGCCCTTTAGGTCTTCTGGACGAAGAAAACCGTTGTTCTTGACATATACAAAAAATAAATATTTATAAAGAATTCCCTATACATATAAGGCTATCCAAACAAAGAGAATATAAGAAAACCTGAACAAAATACGTCTCCTTTATTTCTCTATTGCCTTTTCTGTTTTGCTTTGAATCAAGAAAATCATTGTTCCTTATTTGTACACAAAATAAATATCTATGAAGATTCCCAAACAAAAAGAATATACCAAAATATAAACAAAATCTAAACTAAATCTATCTCCTTTATTTTTCCTTTGCTTTTTCTGTTTTACTTTGAATATATCGTATCACATTGTTTTAAACTTGTAATATGACATCATTAATCATAATGAACTGAGGCTGGTTCCTCCTTGAAATCTCTCCTTTGAGAGATCCCAAGTCTAAATGATCGCCAAGATACTCCTGATACACCTTAGCCTCCTTATATAGGATGGATGCTCACATATAGTTTACCAAAACATCCTTCATAAAGAAAAAATACACAAATGATTAAAAATAAAACATTCTCGATTGTCGTCCGCGCATGCGTAGCAATATATCCCGCCTGAAAATCGACATTGACCCCAAGGTAGAAGCGCTGCCTGCCAGCTAGTAGTGGTACGCTCACCGATTGGCTATTGCTGAGGTACTCGGGGCTGTCTGGTGATGCGTCAGTGATCTCAAGGGCCTCAAAGTCAGCTATGTCGATCTACTCCAAGTCACAGCCGATGATGGCACATAACTCTTTGACAGGACAATCATGAGTAGGAGAGTAAGGTTGTTTGCAAAGGAAGCACAAACCCTTACACCACAAATTGTGATACTCTTGGTTCGAAAGACGGTGAGTAGGGATATGAAGGTTGTTGCATGGAGGAACGATGGGTGAGTGAGGTAGAGGTGTTGTTGTTGTTGGAGGTTTAGGATTATGGGCAAAGTATGGTCAGTAAGGGGCTTGGATGAAGTAGAGGTAGAATGAGGGTCCGTGGAGGTCACCAAGAATTTGGCCTCCATGTGTAGGAGGTCCAGGGATTGGTTGATGGTGGATGGATGGAGGGTGTGTAGGCGAGCGCGAATATGAGGTTGTAAGCCATTGATGCACACCGTGTGGAAGTTATTGTTATTTCATTTTCACATTTTCCAGTTTTCACATGTTTGTTTCTACTTTGTTTTATTTACGTATTTTGTTATGTCAGGTGACGTACAATTTACACACATACATTTTGGTTTTAACTTATTGTTCCGACCCACCAACAAGATCTTAAATAAAAAGGCCCGGTAATGAAGGTTTGGACGACAAGCAAGGAAGCTAAATTAAAATATACGTTGCAAAATTTCTTAACTTTGAAATTATTAATGCAGCGAAAATAATTTTGACACATTGTTCAAAGCTGAATTAAGTATTAAAGAGGAAACCCCAAAAGCCTAAAGTGACTCTTTGGGCTCCCTTATGATTTTTTTTGCATCCTCCTCTCATTAAACCCTTTTTAAGACATAATTCCTTATATAATTCCCCTCAGCCTCGTTTCAAAGACAGATTGAACAAAGCCTTTTGGGAATCGAGACAATTTTTCGTTCTCAAAAAGGCGGAACCAGCACATCCTCCTCCTCCCCTCCTAGTGTCCAACACGTCTTCCTCCTCGCCTCCCCTATTTTATCGTCTCCTCACCTGCATCCCCCCCATCATTGAAGCCAATCGAATACACTGTCGAACTCGGCTTTTCCACTGGAAGGTCGGTTGACGATCAAAACACTATTCCCTACCTTCCCTCTGATGATCCGAGTCTCTCGAGCCCTTTCGCCTTCCTCCGGGCAAAACCAAAAAGTCTTTGTTCCCGCGTGCCTGCTTTTTCCCGACTCATTCCTGTTATCTCTGTTAATGCTCCTCCCATGTCGTCTACCCCACTTGTATCACCTCCTCCACTACCACCAGCCAGTGCCTCAAAACCTCACCGTCCCCTTCCCAATAGCCCATTTCCGGATTGTTCTTCCCCTCCCCTTCCTGACAACCTACCTGTAGTTTTTTCCGCTACAATGTTTTAGCCGTCGTTTCCCCATTTCGCACAGTCGTTGAATGCACTGGACTGAGGATTGATGTCGTATTAAGGGTACCAGAGAAAAGCTTTGCAAGGTAACAATTTCGCTCAAGTTTTGTTTGGTTTTTTATGCCATGAAAATTATCCAACTTTACTACTGTTATCTTCTCAAACTTCTGCTATATTACTTGTGCATATTATTATGAGATTGTTTTGTTAGTGAAAAAATGGAATCATTGTTTAAAGTTCTCTCGTTGAACCACTGATTCAATCTCCGGACGCTACATAAATTCTGACTCAACGTTTGAACACCTGTCAGTAATTTGGCGCATCTCGTTTCAACATAGCTTACATCAGTTTGGTATCAGTGCGGTTTGATTCACTCTCATCTTGAGTCAAACGATCCTTTTATTTTTTTTATTTTAAAAATCTGTCTAAGTTTTAAAGTTAAAATTTATTTTGAATTAATAGCTATTTTCTATTTAAAAGATACGTTTATTTAATTAAGATTTTCTAAAAAAAGAGGAAAAAAGAGTTGAGTTATTTGAAGTATTTGAAAGCTAAATTTTTTCTCTCAAATATCAATTTAAAATCATTTAAATATTTTAAAAAAGTTATTTTTAAAATGGACAGTCGTGTTGAACATTTAGAAACGTAGAAACGAGTGTCGAAGATTTGAACCAACGGGAAATCTCATGCAATTGGTAGAAACCCTCGCCATGAATATGGGAAATATCAGCCAAGTCATGAATGAATCAAGAACCACCATTAATAACATCAAAACTACCATCCACTTAGGAAGGGATCGTGTTCCATCGCCACATGAACCCCCAAACCCTAGAGTAGAGGAACCCATCAGCCAAAATCCTGACCCTCGAAACCAACCACATTGGGATACCATTGCCAAATTAGATGTGGGAGATTTTGAGGTACGCGTGGAACCTGAGGGATTTGGGCTGGTGTGAGCGTCTATAGAGATTCGTGACATGAAAACAAATGCCTATGAATTATCAAGTCGAATATGCTACCCTTAGACTTAAAGGACCAACATTTGTCTGGTGTGTTCAGTTAGAGCGAACATGTTTTAGCTTAGGACTGACCCCGATAACCACATGGGTAGAGTTTAAAAACCACCTTCGGAAACGATATGTCCCATCAGACTATCTACAAAATATATATTGCAAGTTCTACAACCTTCATGAAGATAGACTATCGGTTGATGATTATATTAATGAGTTCTTAATTCTGTAGTCAATGGAAATACAAGATGAAGATGACATGACGATGTCTCGTTATCCAAACGGGCTCTGTTATGCTATTAAGGAACAACTCGAGTTATTCAACTTTCGAGACTTAGGCGAAGTATCAAGTAGGGCCCGCCGTGCTGAGTCCTCCCTTCAAAAAGACTTTTCAGATTTAGAACTAATGATAGCCCCACTTCTATGCCTCACCTTAGTGCCACCCATAAGCCCCCCATAATTAGTCATCCTACGTGAACCACTGCTACTCTTGTACCTGTTCCTACGCCCTTTAAGGGTAAGGAAGTTATGGGTTCTCGACCCAATCCTGGGGTCTTTAGAAGTTGTACATGTATGGAGCCAGGACATAATTTTTCGAATGTGCTCACAGACAATTTGTAACAGTTGTAGAGAATGTGGACAACTAAGAGCCTGGATATGGAGTGTATCTCACCCAAGATTGTAAATATCGGATGTCGGCGACATATCAGATTATGTTTTTAAATGTCAGATGTCAGAGACATGTCAGAGATATTTTAAAATATTAGATTTCCATATGTTATAAAAAAGTATTTTTATTTTATATTAAGTATAATTATACGTTCTAAAAGGAATAAAAATTAACATAACAAGTAAAAAAATGATGAGTTATCTATATCTCAAAATAAATTCGAAAAATATCCAAAATAAAATATTATAATAAGTACAAATTAGTACAATGTAAAATATATTTAATATTATATAAAAATTTATTTTGTTAGTACTAAGTTTTATAACAAATGAAAAAGATTTAAAAGCTAAATACCCTTGATTGATTATAAGTCTTTCCATGCTTAGTAAGTTTATGTTAAAATCATATAAATAATAACTAATAATTATGTTGAACTGTTTCATATTTTTTTGTAATATGAAATAAGAAAAATATAGTGTGAAATAATTATACAAAATTGATTATAAGAATAACACATTAAAAGAAAGAAACAATAAGTCTAATTGATTTAAACATACATAATAAGTCTAAGTGATTTAGACGTATATGCTAGACTGGTAACATAAAATAAAATAAAATAGCGGATGATATGTTCAAAAGTCATGTCGGACGATATATCATAAAAAACCGGATATGTCGGCCTATATTTTACAAAAGGACAATCAATTTTTTTATAAAAAATGTCGTTTTATAACACGACATGTCGGAGCACATTTAAATTAATGATCTCACCGATTCCCAACCTGATCCCGTAGTAGAGAATGAATTAGAAGTTGAAGGAGAGCAAACTGAGCATTTAAATTAATGATCTCATCGATTGATCCAGTCCCACGGTTCCAACAGCCACTGCGTGCTCGCTCGTCCCGATCCACAATGCTCGCTCATTCGTCGATCGTGCCAGCCGCTGCTGTTTTCGTCGACCGATTCCTTCAGATACGCAAGCACCCGCTAGATCCAGCCCCCTCGCTCATCCGTCGATCGTGCCAGTATGCTCGCCGACGGTACTCCAGCCCAGATCCGCCCACCCCCTCCAGGCGCCTTGCTGCACTCTGCGTTCGTCGATTCCAGCCCGAATCCACCGAACCCGGCCAGCTTCGCCCACTTCCGACAGCCACCCCCAGATCCAGCCCCCATGACTCCCAATCTTCGCTCCTCCGGTGAACCCGCTCTGGATACCGCCGCCGATTCCCTTTGACTCCATCCAGGCGTCTGCCGCCGCCGTTTCCTCCGCGTCCGGCTCCGGCTCTCCCGTGGACGACGACTCTCTCCTCGGCGTCGGGCCGCCCTCATCCCCACCGGGACCACTCCTCCGCACATTCCGGGCCGGTACGCCCTCTCCTTCGACATTCCCTCTTTTACTTGGCTTTGACCCGATGAGTTAGTTCGCCAAATCGGAGCAATATTTCGACCTCAACTACACACCGGAGCAGGACAAGGTGTCTCTGGCCTTGGTTGGCCTGGACGGCTTGGCCCTCCAATGGGCTTGGTTGCTCCGCTAATCCAACCCGTTCCTCTCCTGGCTCGAGCTCAAGCAGGAGATGGTACGACGTTATGACACCCGCTACTCGGGCTCCGCCATAGAGTGGCTTTGCGGCGACCGCCAGACAGAAGGCTTGGATGACTACATTGATGAGTTTGTCGCCTTGGACACCAACGTCCCCGGCCTTTCGCTTGACCATTACCCGGGCTTCTTCATTCAGAGCCTGCTTCCGCAGATCCGCTCTCGTCTCCGCATACACCACCCTCGAACGGTCGCCGACGCCCTTGACTTGGCGCGTTTGGTGGCAGCCGACCTCTTCCCTAGACCTCCTGCTTCTCTAGCCGGCCACCCCCCTCCGCAGACACCTTGGCTTCCACCCACCCCGGCTCCTCTGCCATGCCCTCCGCTTGGGGGACCCTGCCCAGGGCGGCCCTCCACCCATCGCCTCTCAAACAGTGATTACAATGAGCTCCGCAGTAAGGGCCTGTGTTTTCGATGCCGTCAATCCTACTTCCCCAACCATGAGTGCTTCGTGAAGGAGTTCCAGGCTATCATTAGCGACGACGACCCTGAAGTTACCCTTGTTGACTTTGAGGCCCTGGAAGTTTCAGCGGAGGGTCCTCCATTCGACATCGCCACGTTCCACCGCTTGGAGTTATCTTGTGCCTCGGTTGACGGGCTCTCCGGACCGCAGACCATGTAGTTCCAGGGCATGCTTCGTGATCGCCCGATCATTGTCGTGGTGGACAGCGGCGTGAGCCACAACCTTATTTCTGAGCGACTGATGCAGCAACTCCAATTTTCCGCAGTTCCATCTCCAAAATTTTCGATTCGCCTTGGTGATGGGCGACGCAGAACGACGCAGGGCCATTACCCTGTCATGACTCTCTCTGTGGGGTCCTGTTCCGTGACCGCGGACTTTTTCGCGTTCAGCCTCGGCGATATCGACATCATTTTGGGGTGGCTTGGCTCCGCACGCTTGGCAATGTGCGCGTCAATTGGGTGGCTATGTCCATGTAGTTCCTCCACGAGGGCCGACCGTGTCGCCTCGACTGTGACTCCGCCCTCCGGTCGCCCCCTGCACGATCTAGCGGACCACGAACGCCGACCTTTCCGCGGGGCTGCGACCCCTCTCAGGACTGTTCGAAGTGCCTTTCCTGTCCCCGCCGAACCTTTCGGAGCTTCCCACCGCGCTCGACGTCGTCCGGCCTCCGACAGTACTACCATCGGCCTATTCGACCGACCACGCCTTTTCCCTCCAGCCCAGGACCACAGCAGTCTCAGCGCCGCCGTACCGTTCTGACCAGGTGCAAAAAGATGGACTCGAGCATCTGGTGCAAGTGATGTTGATGGGGGGCCTCATCCGTTACGGTGCGAGGCCATTTTCCATCCTGGTCCTTCTGGTCCGGAAGAAGGACGACAATTGACGCCGTACTACCCCGCCCAACTACTTGCTCGCCGCTACCACTTTCCGAGGAACTCTGCTTCGAAGAAGGTTCTTGTTGCTTGGCTTACCCGTCCGGAGTCAGAAGAGTCCACCGACTACTGCCTTGAGGACAAGACATATTTTCCAGATGGCGACATTGTTACGGTCGCGCACGCCGACGAGATGCGTGCACACCGACGGGACGCCATGGCGAGTCTACACGCGTAGGAAGACGACGGATACTGACCCACCAGTCGTGGAAGAGACCGGCGAGGAGCGCACTACTTGATTAATTCTATTTCGATGTTGCTATAAGTTTTACTACTGGCAGACCACTTTTGTTATTCGCACCCGCTGCTATAAGGGGTGATGTGTGCCTGTATTATTTGACATCTTTGGATGAATGTGTTTTAGGGTTGCTCCTTAGAGTTCTCTTAATCTCTTCCCCTCTCTTTCTCTCCTTGCCTCCGCCGGCCCTTCCCCTCGCCGGATTTCTCTCCGAGAACGTATCACTAAACTTGTTATCCATCAATGCTTAATAGAGTTTTCCATAGGAGATACCTACCAGGATTCTCTATGATGTCATGTCGCCACTACAGAGGTTTGTCACATTTTTGTAGGGTGTCCATGGCTGTTCGATAGATGCATGTGCTTCATGACGGTGCAAAGAATTCACATACCTTTGAAAGTATTGAGCGTAAAGTCATTTTTCTACCACAATTTTTTTTCTTTTACCCAAATCCATAGAACAATCATCAGACATTAGTAGTGCACCCGCTCCTATCGCTTTCAATCTCGTTCACTTCAACTCTTATGCTTCTTTCTGGGACCTAATTTCAGGAAGAAATGAAGGAGTGTGAGGTTGTTAATATATTAGCCAGGTTAAATTCTATCTTTATTCCTACCTATATCCCCATTAAAGTTTGCCCCCTCATTTACTAAATTCTCAAGGATTATGCCTGATGAGCTACCAGACCAACTCCCACCTATGCGTGATATTCAACATTGCATTGATCTTATGCCCGATGTTAGCCTTCGTCACTTAGTCCATTATTGTATGAGCCCCAAGGAGCATGCAGAACTCCACCAAATTGCGGATCTGATTAAGAAGGGACACATTAGGGAGAGTATGAGTCCTTGCGTTGTTCTTGCACTGTTGCTTCCCAAGAAAGAAGGAACTCGGCGCATGAGTGTCGATAGCCAAACCATAAACAAAATTACAATTAAATATAGATTCTCAATTCCCTATTAGACGATATGCTTGATATGCTCAGCGGATCACAAATTTTTTTTCCAATAGACCTTAAGAGTGGCTACCATAAGATCTGGATGTGACCCAGAGATGAATGGAAAACCACTTTCAAACTAAGGAAGAGCTATACGATTGGCTTGTGATGTCTTTTGGTCACTCCATTGCTACCTTTCTGCCCGATGTTAGCCTTCCCCCTCGATAGGAGTTTGTGTGTTCGTTTACAAAATTCTCCCCCTTGATAGGAGTTTGTGTGGTCGTTTACTTCGATGTCTCGATAACACGGATCCCGACCAACATATAATTCACCTTCGGCAGGTTCTACAAATCCTTCTAGAAAGAAGCTCTATGTAAATCTTAAGAAGTGCACCTTCTTGACGGATAGTTTGACCTTCTTAGGATATATATCGTTTCTTCCAAGGGTATCAAAGTAGATCTTGAAATGGATTTCACGGTTTAGCTTCATTTTATCTTTGGTTCATTAGGAACTTCAATTTCACTGTCGCGGTCATTTTATTTGGACCGACAAAGCAGAGCGTGCTTTCACTTTCGTGAAAGATAAATTGACTAATGCCCATTTAATATCTTTGAGGTAGACCGCGACGACTCAAATATTGACATAAGAGCCGTTTTGAGTCAAGAAGAACGCCCCATCACGTTCTTTAGTGAGATATTGAACGAGGACAAAACTCGATATTCCACATATGATATTGAATTTTATGCCATCTTGTTCCTCAGACACTGGAGACACTACTTGATTCAACGTGAGTTCGTATTGAATACCGATCTCGATGCACTTAAGCATCTGAACTCACATAAGGAAGTATATAGATATGCCAAGTGGGCCGCTTTCCTTCAGGAATTTTACTTTTCATTTGAATCACGAACCTGCCGCCGGACACATATCTTAGTCACCATACAACCACATATCATCAGTTTAATGGGACTGATTTCACTACACAATATGTTATGAGTGAGGGATTTTTGTTTAAGGGAACCCATATCTGTATCTGCGAATGCCATTACGAGAGACCTTACTTTGGGTGCTTCACTCGTTAGGGTGAGGAGGTCACGTAGAACATTCTGAGCTTCTAGATCTCGCTATTACCCATTTTTATTAGCCCAAAATGAGAGGGCGTTGTTAATTTGGTAAGTGGTTATTTTACTTGCCAGTTATACAAAGGGTACACTCAACACACGAGCCTTTATACACCGTTGTCCATCCCTAAAAAACCATGGGACGAGGTGTCCATGGACTTCGTTGTAGGATTATCACTCACAAAAAGAAAGGTTGATTCCATTTTTGTCGTTGTTGATAGGTTGGCAAAAATTACACACTTTATACCTTGTAGGAAAACCTCCGACGCAACAAATGTGGTGAACCTTTTTAATAGAGAGATTGTACGCTTGCACAAAGTTCTTAGAACTTTTACATCCGATAAGGATACTCGTTTCAGGCTTGCACAAAGTTCTTAGAACTTTTACATCCGATAAGGATACTCGTTTCAGGAGTTTCTTTTGGAAAACACTGTGGTAAATTGAGAACTAAACTCGAGTATAACTGCGCCTATAATCCCCAAATGGATGGACAAACTGAGGTAGTTAACTTAAACAATTTTCTTAGTTGTTTAGCAGGTGAACACACAAAACAACGTGATTTGACTATTCCACAAGCAAAAATTGCATACAATAGTTCAAAAAATTGCTCCACCTCCAAATCCACTCTGAAATCGTTTATGGTTATCCGATTCCATGCTACTTGATCGCCACTCCCTCCTTTCTTTTGAACAAACCTCTTTCGATGCTCTTTCTTACATTGATCACTTAAAATCATTGCATAAATTTATTGTTAACAATTTGCGAGCATCTTCTGAGAAATGTAAAGCTATGACAGATGCGCACACTGAGGATTATATTTCTCAAAAGGAGATTGAGTTCTAATTTGTAAGGAAAGAAAGGTTTCCCACATGCACGTTTCATAAACTTCGACAATGGAGGTTTGGTCCCTTCCAAGTAAAGAAACTACTTGGTGAAAATGCATATCTCCTTTACCTCCCCACCGAATACAAAACCTCATCCATTTTTAATATTGCTAATCTTATACCTTTTGTTGGTAGCCCACCTTCTTCCCCTCCCCACCCTCCTGACTTCCTCTCTGATGACCCTTCCCTCCCCAGATTTTCACAATCTACACCTACCTCTTCCCCTCCCCACCCTCCTGACTTCCTTTCTGATGACCCTTCCCTCCCCAGATATTCACAATCTACACCTACCTTGGAGGAGATTGATCAGGTTTTGGATGTACAGGTATTTCAAACACGCACAAGAGCCTATCAACGATATCTAGTATCTTGGAATGGAGGGAGTGATGAAGGGTAGGTGGTCAATGTGGATGTGCTACAATGCAACCCTAAATGGAATGCAATGTGACTACCAAAAACCCTAATGTAGATGCAATTGAAATAGTTAGAATAAAATTATTAGTAAGTAGTTAATGAAATAAACCCTATTCAGGAGCACATTCGTTCATAAAAATTAAATAGAAAAACATGCATTAATTCACGCTCAATTAAGGCTCAAAATATCTCAAGCGCGCAACGGATAAACCATGTAAGTCAAGCTAGTTCATAGAAACCATATATATAATAATTGCATTCAATAAATGTAGTGCGTGCATACAATAATAGAAAAACAGGATACCAAAATATGACTTACGCATACAGGCGTCGGTGAAATGTGCTAACAAAGGAGATCCGAGGGCTGCCGGCTCCAACTGAGATTGGGTGGTGAAGATGGCTCAAGTGGGCCTTGGGGCAATGAGGGGAGGGGTCGGGGTGTGGATGGAGGAGGACGTAGGGGCTTGCGGGACTGTGGATGGAAGCAAGGAATTGGGCAGAATGGCAGTGGGTAGCCGTGAGTGGAGAAGGCGGCTTATGATACAATAAGAAGGCTACAACAAGCGGAGGGGAAATTGGCTGGAGGACGGATGGCTTGCATGGTGATGAACGATGACGGGAGGGGGGAGTCGTAGTCATGGAAGGCCGGTGAGGGGAACAAAGAGGGGCTCTATGGACTGGGAAGGAGCGTCGAGTGGTTGGGAGACGATGTGTCGTGCGATAAGGATGCGTAACCGTGCTTGTCGGTGGAGGAGGAAGATGTGGGAAGAAACGGGGATGGGCGATGAAGTAGCGGGTGAGGATGGTTGTAAGGAGAACGAAACTCTAGGAGTCGCACCAACGAGGGCTCTCAGAGTCGCACCATGAGGAGGAGACCGACAATTTTTGAAATTAAATCAAAACCTCGATACTTTCCAAGGCAACCTGCACACATATATATGGGGGGACGTCTAGGACACCCGAAATTGGACTTAGATCGCCAAATACAACTTAAAAATAATAAATAAATACATAAAATATACTTGGACCGACCATCCAGATGCATTCATGGACTTAGATCGTCTGAACGGGTAGCGGATCACCGCCTTCTGCGGGAATAGATGTGTGTGGGCCAACGATCTCCCTAAACTCCCCTCGACTTGAAATTATTCATCTCAGGTGAATGAAGATGGTTATACTCTCCGCTCAAGCTCCGTCAGAGAGATCCAAGTGTCATACGAGATCGGACGACGCTCCAACAAACAAGATATCTTAGTGTATCTCACCCACCCGTGACTGTGAAGTCATGAGCAACAATCTGAACAATGTCTCCTATAGTCGCTGGTATCTCTGAATTAGATGTATCTCCGTTTGACAACTGAACTGGTGGTGCCGTCGGTGGTGCGAGGTGGCTCCCAAG
The DNA here is from genome assembly GCA_033032865.1 of Dactylorhiza incarnata. NCBI lineage: Eukaryota > Viridiplantae > Streptophyta > Magnoliopsida > Asparagales > Orchidaceae > Dactylorhiza > Dactylorhiza incarnata. The sequence continues at coordinate 1,215,300 of JAWHQI010000268.1, read as the reverse complement.
ATGCGACTCATCATGCTGAGATTGGGGTGGGGGTAGGGGAGGATAGGAAAGAATGTGGCTCAGGCGTGGTGGTTGAGAAAAGGTCCACAAACGCTCTCTCCTCGTAATAAGGAGCTAGGGTCTTTACATTAAATACTCGGTTTAGCCTCATATTTCGAGGGATATCAATTTCATATGCGTTCGTCCCAATCCTTCGTATGATTGTGTAGGGGCCTCTATGAGGATATGTGTCAGATCAATGAGCTTTCTAAAGTTATAACCTAAAATAATGCGAAATAGACTCAAACCAGTAATCCTATTGACCGAACTATTATTCTCAAATTTTTCCATGGGCATAATAAAATCCCAGGTGGCGAGTTTATCTCCTACTAAACATCACAAAAGCGTTCCTGAGTTACGGTTGGTAACTTCAGTCCGCCAATCCGTTTGTGGGTGATAGACGATGGAAAACTTCAGTGTCGTCTCAGTTTCTTCCACAACGTTTTTCAAAAATAACTCATAAATCTAACGTCGCGGTTAGAAATTATAAACATCAGTAACCCGTAATTGAAGACCTCCCTAAAGAATAGAGCCGCGACATGGGAGGCGTCAACGGTCATTTTCGAAAAACGGTCCACCACGACAAAAATAGAATCGTGCTTCCTCTTAGTGCGAGGGAGTCGGAGTACAAAATCTATACTAACGTCAGCCCTGGGTCTGTGAGGGACAAGGAGGGGAGTGCATAAACCAGTGGACTAACGTGTCCCCTTCACGGTATGACAGATTAGGCCAAAAGAAATGATCTTCAACTAACATAATTGTTTTATCTCGATCGAAATGCACCGCGCCGCTGCCTGCGTGTTGCTCCCAGTCTCCCAGATAAGGAAATTTCGAAGGGATGCCTGTGGCACAGAGTCAGGAGACAAAATAGATAACCATTAGAAACCATATAACCCTCCTGCGGCAGGGGGATCTCATGCCAGTGCGCTATAGATGTTGCCAAAATCAAGACAGGACACTCTAGGTAATCATATACTAATCGCTCATAGCCTACAATACGAGTGCTCATGGAGTCATGGTATGCATAAGGCTCACCTGACGACTCAAGGCGTCAGCTAGCTTGTTCTCAACACCTGCTCGGTGCTTGAGAACATAATGGTAGTCTTGCATAAATTCTACCCATTTTGCACTTTGCCCAATTTCTTCGGCAAATCAAGGTATCGTACGACTTGATGGTCAGTGTATAAACCAATTCCTTATGCAGGAGATAGTGACCCCACTAGTGAAGTGCCTGCATTACGGCGTAAAACTCACGGTCGTAATTCGAATACTTTTGTTGGGCGTCATTTAACTTCTCACTAAAGCAAACAACCGGATGTTCCTGACTGAGCACTCCACCAATACTAACTCATGATGCATCACTAGTCATGTCAAATGCTTTGGAGAAATCTGGGAGACGCAGAACGGGGGCGGATGATAACTTCTCCTTAATTTATTCAAATGCCTGAATGATCGCCTTCGTCTATATAAATTCTCCCTTACGGAGGTAGCTCGTAAGGGGCCTATAATTGAACTAAAATCTCTGACAAGGAATAAAGAATAGAAAACTATGGGCCTCGTAAATATTTTTAGGGATGTGCCACTCATGAATGGACTTGACCTTGTCAGGGTCAACAAATATGCCAGAAGTAGACACGATATATCCTAGAAAGTGGACAGACGCGAATAAGATGGAACATTTCTACATATTGATATACATATGCTCCTTCCGATGGAGGTCGAATACTAAACGAATATGGTTTAGGTGCTCAGTGCGGTCCTGACTATATATTAATGTATTGTCAAAGTATACGACCAAGAATTTACGTATATAGGGTCATAAAATCTGAGCCATCAATCTTATAAAGATGCTATGCGCATTCGATAACCCGTATGACATGGCTAACCACTTGTATAACCTGTCCTTCGTTCTAAAGGCCGTCTTCCACTCATCCCCCTCTGAAACTCTAATATGATGGTACCCATTACGCAAGTCGATCTTCGAAAAGATTTGGACACCGACGATCGTGTCCAAAAGATCATCGAGGTGGGGTATCGGAAACAGTATTTCACCGTGATCTTATTGACTGCTCGGGTATCAATGCACATGCGCCAACTCCCATCCTTTTTCGGGGTAAGTAGGGCGGGTATTGCACAAGGGCTCAAACTCTAACATATGAAATTCTTTCGAAGAAGATCATGGACTTGTCGCTTCAGCTAGACATGCTCAATCAGGTAGCAATAATGGGGAAGATTCAGCAACGAAGCCCCATGGACTAAATCAATCGCGTGCTTGATGTCTCTCTTGGGAGGGAGCAAATCAAGGAATTCCTCAGGTAAGATATCAGAATAATCGTCCACAAACATCGAATGCGCGGATCAATAATCATAGTGTCAGTAGGGGTCTCAGTAGCCAGGGTGGCTGCCACTACATAGATAACCTCATTGTCTACACTCTCTCGCAGGAAGTCACCCCTCCTTAATGTGTAACAATCTAGACTACCCCAGACTAACGGAAGATTCGACTCCACCCAGTGGTAAAAACTGCAAAAATAAAAAATAAATCGAAAAATATGAAACAAATACATTAATATGGCAAAAATTATACAAAAGTTGCACATACAATAGTAAAAAGATATAAATAACCTTGCTTACAAGACTCCTCTTCGAGCTTTCATGTTTTGAAAGCATTTCATTATGTCCTCATTGTTGATGGTGGAAAATATGTTTTTTTCAATATATGTCACTAGGCAAACATTCATCTATTCATCACCCATCCGATAACGTAATGATGACTTGATAATCTTCATTGCTGAAAAAGCTCTTTCTACAGTTGCAGTTGTGACAAGTAATAATAGTGCTAACTTCACAAGCAAATATACCAATGGATAAAGAACTTCCTTCTTCAATTTAACTAGTCTTTGGGCTAATCCTCCAAGCCCAACCACCTCTGAGAAGTCATCATTTAAGCGGACGTCTAAAATATAACATTCAAGTTGATTATCAAGGTCCATTAATGCAATTGGAGAGAAGTCCATGAGATAATGTTCAGCAAATCGAATCAATTTGTGCTTATCAAATGCAAGAAATTTATTACTTGGATTTAATCTTGCCAGTTGCCATCATAAAAGCAAGTCTGTGCTCACCTCATCAAATCGATTATTTAGCTCAATATGTTGTAGATCTATCACTGCATAAAATATATCGACACGATAAACATGAAGGTTTGTAGTTTCTTCAGTTTTATATTTTCATCTCCCTCGAGCAACGAATTTGTCTTCCATATTCGGAACGACAATTTCATGTTTGTTACAAAAGAGAGTTACCTTATTAAATAGAGAATCCCAACGAATAAATGTGTTGTTTTTGATTCATCAAGTCAAGGCAAGACTTCAAACACTTGTTATGGATGCTACTGTGGTTTCGAACATGAACGTCTAGTCTGTCTTTATGCTTCCAATTTGTGAACCCCCTACTGACAAAAGAATCTCCGCCGCCTTGGTCACCATAAGCAAAATGCAGCGTCTTTCACTATGCTATACTTCAACCAATAACTGTATTCCTCAAACCATGAATGAATAAATCTACGCGGATCTTTTCCAATAGGCCTTGTTCGGAAATTATGATTTTTAGGTTGGAAAGTTTTTTTCTGTAAATACGATCTTCAAACTTTCTCCCTCTTTTTAGGATCATATTCATAAATACTCTTCCGTAACCCTGGGTCCGCAGGTAGATCATCTATATTGAGTTATAACCGTGGATGATCATCTACTTTGTCCCTCTCATTAGGTCTACTAGAAGAACTAGATGATCATTCACTTGTTTTTCTTTTAAAAAACTTTTCCATAGCAACCTAACATAAATTATAAAAATGATATTCAGAAATCATCGCCTAAATGCACACATCAAGCATCGCCGATCCGGGCCTATCGCCACGGGTAGGCTTCACACATCATGCCTAAGTCCGTCTCGAGCGGGCCTCTAATGCAATTTAATGCCGGGGACGAATACAATCCGGTGAAAGAGATCGTTACCCTTGAAGCGTGCCTCAGAGCAATTGAATCAACCGTAACAACTCCCACTTTGCTGATCCGAACTCTCCTCAACGTGTCATGGCTGAAAATTATAAAAATGGCAATCTCCTTATCTCAACATACAGGAAATTATAAAAATTGCCGCCAAAAATGATGATCTATGTTGATTAAGCAAAGCACAATCCTGCATTCTTATTAGAAGCTATATACCTTCAATATAGAATTAATTTGGTGCAGGAGAGCACAAACTACGGGAAAAAAATCTATTTAAAGCTGTTGACAAACTGAATAATGCTTCAGATCATAATTTCTAAACATTGCTTATAAATATAGCATGCAAAGTCATAGCCCCTTTTATGCATCAATTAGTATGCTTCAATGGAAAAGCTGCTTGTTCATTAGTTCATATGACCAGCCACTAGAAGAAAATTCAAAATCCGGAGGCAAAAACTGTAAAATCATTAAAAATAAAATAAAAAGAATGACATTTGGAAGAAAGAGGGTTTGCAACACCACTAGAAAAAAAGAATGGATTTAAACTACCTCCCGTATCTAGATTCTGGAGAACTGGCCGGCTATGCCAAAGCCAGAGATTTTGGCGATGCCGGAGAGTTGGAGAGGTGGGCGATGTCGGACAGCCGGAGAGGTCGGTGATGGCGGAGAGCTCCGTGATGCAGGAGTGGTCCGCAATGGTTCTGAACTTCTGATAAGTGATGGAAATATCAAGAGAAATATGGAATGATGGGGTTTTGAGAGGCACAAGACAAGTCCGTCGTCTCTGAATTTTTGAGATCTATGCCCAATGAGGAGTCGAGGATGGAGGAAAGAGCTCATTTTCGCCTTCTGACGGGAGCCCGATGATGAAACGAGAGGAGGCGGAAGAAGTTTTCTGCTGTCGAAAACGTGACGCTCTCGCTTATGAACCCTAAAAAAGGGCAGCCCGGTGCACAACGCATCTCCGCTCATGAACCCTAATCTTGCGATTTTTTCCAGTGTGGGCGACCACCCACACTCGCCCTATATTGGGTCCGACCCTGACTCCACCCTTGGATGCCTTTGGTTGGGTTAGAGATAGAGTAATATTTCGTCCCTTACCAAAGAATACACACGTGTTAGATCGATCATAACACGTGGCATCACAATCGTACAACCAAGGTCGCCTAAGTAATACGCATGCTATGTGCATAGGCCTAACGTTGCACCAGACCTTGTCCTCATGGATGCTAAATGAATATGTACTATACACCTCTGTGTAACCTAGTTGGTAGACTTGTCTACCCAAAGAATGCGGTATGGATGTGGGTGTGGCTCGACTGTAAGCTGTATACGCTCCAGACCCTTCTTAGAGGCAATATTGATGCAACTACCACTATCGATAGCGAACTTGCAGGGACCCTCTGTTAGAATATAGGAAAATGGAAATAGAAGATGCAATTTTATTCATCTATATAGGGGACACTTTATAGGAGTACAATAAGACACAAACTTATCCCACGGTGTGTGACTAAACCTTAAACATATTAAATACCTAAATATAATAACTCTAACACTCCCCCTCAAGTTGGAGGTGAAACCTTCAGCTTGAACACAACATAAAAAGAGAGGTAAAAGGTGGTTGACAATGTGGGACAAAACAGCAGCCACTGAGGCCCAACCACGTGTCACCAGGGATACTTCAACCGGGCATAAGCCACACGACGTTGGTCCACAAACCGACCATGATCACGCTGGATGCTCCCGGTGTTGAAACCAGGTCAACCAACAAAGGCCAAACCACCCTACCTAACATAGAAGAAAAAGATGGGGAGACACAAACAACATACGAAATATGCCTGAAGGCCGTGTGTGACTAAGACAGGAGTCGGGAAAAGAGGCATCCGAGTCGCCGTTATCACAAACGCTCCCCCTCACGTGGAATACGTGCATGAAGGCATAAACTACGCCTGAAGGCCGTGACGTACACTCCCCCTCACGTAGAACACGTGCATGAAGGCATAAGTCGCATGGAGACACAAACGAAGACCACCACAACAACATACATAAAAAAACTTAACATAAAACAACTATGGATAACGGTTGCCGGCAAGACCACAATCCGAGATGCAGTGAGCAAAGCACAAGCCAGCTGCGAGCAGAAGGCTCAAGCGGCTGCGAGCAGAGTGCTCAAGCAGCGACGAGCAAAAAGGCTCAAGCAGCGGCGAGTGAGAAGGGAGCCCGACAAGGAAGAGAAGCATCGACCAAGAGGACAGCAACACAGGAAGCTATCGTCCATAGCAGCAAGCAACTGGAAACACAGTAACAGGAAAACAACAGCGACAAAAGAGCTCGCCCCGAAGACAGGAAGCTGGATCCAGGATTCTGTGGAGAGGAGTATGCGCAGCCGACACAAGAAGAACAACCAGCATCGACGGGAGCAGGGACAGGAAACTCAACCGGAAGAGAAGATGGAAGCATCGTCAATGATAGGATTCGGAGCCGCCCTCTGTCGAAGGGATCGTCGTCGACCATCTGCGACAAAAAACGCAGTCAAGAGGAGTGGCGCAGGCTGGAGCAGAGTCTCTACGGGAGAAGAAGCTCCATCGGGATGTAGCGGGAGAAGTTGCGACGAAAGCTGTAGCAGACGAGCTCGACGGTATACGACGTTGATGACGCAAACGGGATCACGGCTGGGGAAGGACGACGACATCAACAGATTAGCCCTCATCCTCGTCGAGGGGAATAGACGCCACTCCCGTCGAGGGAATCAAACGACGATTCCGTCGACGGGAGCGGGAAGGGAGCCGCTCGACGGGGGCGATAACAGCGCAGAGACCGATTCGTGAGGAAATGCAGTAAATCAGAGAGGAAGCCACCGAGAAATTAGGTCGCCAACAATTAGGACGACGGAATTTTAGGGAAGAGTCAATTCCTGCTCTGATACCATGTTAGAATATAAGAAAATGAAAATAGAAGATGCAATTTTATTCATCTATATAGGGGACACTTTATAGGAGTACAATAAGACACACAAACTTAACCCACGGTGTGGGTCTAAACCTCAAACATATTAAATACCTAAATATAATAACTCTAACACCCCCTGCACTAGGAAAATATGTGTAGAAGATAGTAGTAAAAGGCTTCTGATGACTCCAAGATCCTGCGACCTCTTAGCGTCTCTCTCTCATCCGTCCTCCACGGTGACTGTAATCTTCTCAACGGGGGTGTCCTCAACCTCAGTGCTGGGCTCACCCTCCTCAATCAGTAAATTCCTTGTCGGGCATTCCGCAACCATGTGTCCCCTGCTAGAGCATCTGTAACACTGGACGCCCATGGCTTGGGAGTTTTAGGAAGAATCGCTTTGTCTTTCGCATCCGCGGGTGTGTGAGGAGGCGCTGTGGCAGTGGTCGTGGTCGGGGAGGGCCTTCTAAATGCGGAAGTATCAGGTCGAGGGGTGACCTGTCTCGGTCCAGCGATGCCCATATACTGCTCATACTCAAGAGTGAGCCGAAACACCTGCTTGTCCGTCTCTATCCTATGAGGAATCAGTTCTCTCTGAATATCAGATCTGAGTTCGGTCCGAAAGCGGGATGCGGTTGCAATGAGCTTCTCTAATACATCGCTTCTAACCATTAATTTGTCGAATCTTGACATGTACTCAACAACAGATAGGGTTCGATGCCGAAGGACGTAAAGTTGATCTTTGTAGGAGGTGGGAAGTTATTTGTCCTTCAGTCGTTGTTTCATCTCAGCTCATCGGGTAATGAGGTAATATTTATCCCGATCAAGAGATCTCTCAAGGCTCGTCAAGTAAATCTTGGCTTGCTCATGCAACTTCATCTTGACAAACCGTACTCGTCTCTCGTCACTCATCTCATACCACTTAAAGTAGTGGTCCTTATCCAGAAGCCAATCGCTAAATGCCTTCAGGTCCAGGTGACCGTCGAAGGATGGCTCGTCGATGCAGATGCGCTGGGTATTGTCATCTTCGGCTGGGGCGTCTCCACAATGTGGCTTCTGATAGTCATCGCACTAATTGTCATGGTCGTAATCGTGTCGTTCTGGTGGAGCACGACCTCTACGTGCTGGTGGAGGGGGAGGATGAGGTTCATTAAGAGGGTAGCGATGACTCAGTGGAGGTGGGCCCTATCGGTACTCGTAGGCATGCTTGAGATTCCTTCTCGCGGGAGGAGTGGGATCTCGATGAGGCAGGTCTCTAGCATGTCTTCCAGGGGTGGTGGAGCATTCCAAGGATCATCCGGTAGATCATCATGAGGTGGGGGTGGGGTCTGACCTCTTGGTATTTTTAACAGATCAACTCTCGTGCTAACCCCAGCGATGTCATCCATAATGGTGTCGAAATGAGCTCCTATCTACTCAAATAGATCAAGCACGAGCCTCTTGAACTCGGCGGAACATGTACAAATTCGAACTAGCAGTCCGGTCGTCGGCGAGGTTCAGGTCATGCATAGATGATCGTAAAAATCTATCACTACGTAGCATATAATGTGGCCAAACCTATCTCTGATACCAATTTAATGTTGGGTAGGTGGTGAATGCGGATGTGCTACAATGCAACCCTAAGTAGAATGCAATGTGACTTCCAAAACCCCTAATATAGATGCAGATGCAATTGAAACAGTCCGAATAAAATTATCAGTAAGTAATTAATTGAAATAAATCATATTCATGAACATTTTCGTTCACAGAAATTGAAAAGGAAAGCATGCATTAATTCATACGCAATTGAGGTGCAAAAAATCTCAAGCGCACAATGAATAAACCCTGCAAGTCAAGGAGTTCACAGAAACCACACATATAGTAATTGCATCCAACAAAATATAATACGAGCATACAAAAAAAAATAGGATATTAAAATGTGACTTATGCGTCCAGGTGACGACAAAATGTGGCAACAGAGGAGATCCGAGGGCTGCTGGCTCCAACTGAGGGTGGACGCTGCCGATCAGGATCGAAGATGGCTTAAGTGCCTTGGGGAAGTGAGGGGAGGGGTCGGGGTCTGGCTAGAGGAGGACGTGGGGGGATTGTGTTACTGTGGATGGAAGTGGGGAGTTGGGAGGAATATGAGGCGGGTGTTCGGGGCTCGGGGTGAAGGAGGCGGCTCAGGAGACAATAATGAGACTACAACAGGCGGATGGGAAGCCAACTGGAGGCAGGATGGCCTGTAGGGTGATTAATGACGACGGGATTGTGGAGTCATAATAATGGAAGGATGGAGAGGGACAGGGAGAGGGGCTCCATGGACTGTGCAAGAGCGTCGAGTGGTTGGGAGGCGATGCGTCGAGCGGTAAGGAGCCGTAACCGTGCCTGTTAGTGGAGGAAGAAGACGTGGGAAGCGACTGGAGGAAGAAACTTGGTTGGGCGATGAAGTGGAAGATGAGGATGGCTGTATGGAGAACGAAGTCCTAGGAGTCGCATCAAGGGGGGCCTCTCGGAGTCGCACCGCGAGCAGACCGACGGTTTCTGAAGCTGAATCAAAACCTCGATACTCTCCAAGGTAGCTTGCACACACATATATATATAAGGAACGACTAGACACCTGAATCAGACGGCCCATAATATCCATATCGTTAAGATGTCAAATACATCTAAGAAATAATAAAAAATTTATAAAACTGACTCGGACTGACCATCTGGATGCATCATGGACTCATATCGTCCGAACGAGTAACAGATCACCGCCTTATGCGAGAATAATAGACGTGCATGGGCCGACAATTTTTATCAACTGCAATTTGATGTAGGATAGGTGGTGAATGTGAATGTGCTACAATGCAACCCTAAATGGAATGCAATGCGACTATCAAAAACCCTAATGTAGTTGCAAATGCAATTGAAATGGTCAGAATAAAACTACAGTAGTAATTAATTGAAATAAATTCTATTCAGGAGCACACTCGTTCACATAAATTGAAGAGGAAAGCACACATTAATTCACACGCAATTGAGATGCAAAATATCTCAAGCGCGCAACGAATAAACCCTGTTAGTCTAGCGAGTTCACAAAAATCATACATATAGTAATTACATACTGTTAGAAGAAATAAAAAGGAAATAGAAGTTGTATTTTATTCATCCTCATAGGGGCATTATAAAGGAAATACAGAGATTCATAAAGACGAACACAAGATGTGGGACTAATACCACATAGACTAAAAGACTTACTTAATAATATAAAACTAATATCTCAACACTCTTCCTCAAGCTGAAGGGGGAACCTTAGCTTGAACATCATAATAACGACAATGGAGGTAGGCGATGTGGGACAAAACAACAGATAAGCTACCGGGGGAAATTCCGAACTGGGGAATCAAGTCGGGGACATAGACACACATGATGTAGACCCACACACGATGCAGGTCCCACACACGACGTGGACTCACTGGAAAAAATCAACATACGAGTGACTGGGGATACTCCCACACGATACAACCTGCTGGATAGAAAGTTCAACCAACATCATCTACACACAACATGCAGAAGGGAACAAACGATGTGGGGATAATCATCAAACGAGCAACCGAGGATAATTCGTCAGTGATAATCTGTGAGGGATAATCCGTACAAAGGGAGGTCCCACACGACACAGTCCCGCACGACACGGTCCCACGCGACACAACCCGTCGAGATTAGAACACCAACATCAGTCGTGTCCCAACACACGACCAATCGAAAGAAATATGGGGACACATAACAACATACAACATATGCCTAAAGGCCGTGTGGAACGAAGACGAATGGTCGGGAAAGATCATCCGAGTCGCCTTTGTCCCAAACATTCCCCCTTACGTGAAAAACACATGCATATAGACATAAAACACAAACATTACGACGACAGTAACAACAATACTGCAAAGACGTTTAAAGAAACATAACCAACAACCAAACTAACAGGAGGCTCCATCATTGAGAGGTTACCACCCTAGAAGGGGATGTAACAACTGGAATTGACTGGAATCATCAGAAAAAATAGGGCAGCGGCAGGAAGCATCCGGAGCAGAAGCAACACTGCAACAGAGTGGCCGACATCAAAAAAGGAAGTGCAGGGGACGACCGAAACTGCAGAGGAAGCCATCTTCGACTGGATCAACATATGCGGGATTGACGACGGGAGGAAGTAGCAGTTGACGGCATCTGAGACAGAAGCAGCTGTCGGGATCATCAATGGAAGCTTCAGATTAACAACAAGCGTCATCGGCAAAAAAATCTCAAGGCAGGATCAAACGTTGATGGATCGTCGACTGGAACCGATAGAATAACCAAGAATATCGACAGGAACGTCGCACACAGATGCGATCAGGAGCAGCAACGGTAACGTCGTCGTTGATCAACGATGGGCTCGACGGGTCCAGAAGAAGCGGAGCCCTTCGTCGACGAGATGGTCAGTGGAAGAAAAAATCGTCGATGAAATCAACAGACGCAGTCGTCGCCGGGAACGAAGACGAGGAGCAACAATAGGACCATTGCCGTCTGCGTATGGAAGCGACGAATACGCTGATAGGAAGTGAGATCATCCGTAGAAGTGCAGCCGAAATCGACATGGGCCAGCGGAAGTCATCGAGGAGCCCAGATGGATTGACGCTAGCGGGAGATTAGAGGTTAGTAGGAATCGAGAGAGGAAGCCACCATGAAATGTACGTTGCCCATAATTAGGGCAGCGAGATTTCAGGGCGGAGTCAATTCCACCTTTGATACCATGTTAGAAGAAATAAAAAGGAAATAGAAGTTGTATTTTATTCATCGTCATAGGGGCGGGATGGCCTGTAGTCTGATGAATGACGACGGGATGGGTGTGTCATCATTGTGGAAGGCCAGTGAAGGACTGGAGGGTCTCTATGAACCGAGGAGCGTTGAGTGGTTGGGAGGCGATGCTTTAGGTTGTGATAAGGCGTAACTGTGCCTGTCGGTGGAGGAGGAAGATGTGGGAAGCGGCTGGAGGAAGAAACGAGACTGGTCGATGAAGTAGCAAGTGAGGATGACTGTAAGGAGATCAAAACCCTAGGAGTTGCACAAAGGGGGCCTCTCAGAGTTGCACCGTGAGGAGGAGACCGACGGTTTCTGAACTGAATCAAAACCTCGATACACTCCAAGGCAATCTGCGCACATATATATGGGGAACGACTAGGGCACCCGAAGCAGCGACTCATAATGTCTGAATCGACCGTATGTCAAATACAACTCAAAAATAATAAATAAATACATAAAATAGACTCGACCGACCATCCGAACGTATCTGTGGGTTCAGATCGTCCGAACGGGTGGCGGATCACCGTCTTCTGCGGAATAGACGTGTGTGGGTCGACGATCTCCATCAAAGAGTAATTCTGATATTTCTTGGATCAGTGCCACCGAGCTTCGCCGTCAACGACCCGACCTCGCCATATCAGGACTTTGTAAATCTTCGACCCCGGGGGAATTGATGCACCTGCATGATATCCTTTTAAGTTATTGTCATTTCATTTCCGCATTTTACCGTGTTCACATGTTTGTTTTCTACTTTGTTTTATTTACGTATTTTCTTATGCCAGGTGACACAGTTAACATGCGTATCGTATTTTGGTTGCCTTATTGATCAAACCCGCAAATAAGATCTTAAATAAAAAAGTCTTACAGTGAAGGTTTGGACAACGAGCATGCAAGCTAAATTAAAATATACGTTACAAAATTTCTTAACTTTGAAATTAGTAATGCAGCGAAAATAAGTTTGATGGCTTGTTGAAATCTTTATTTCAACATTTCACCCTTGTGGTGGGACCCTTCCCCGGACCCTCGCTGCGCGGGGATTCTTTGTGCACCGGGCTGCCCTTTCTTGTTGAAATCTGAATTAAGTTTTAAAGAGGGAACCCCAAAAGCCTAAAGAGACTCTTTGGGTCCCCTTATGACTCTTTGAATCCTCCTCTCATTAAACCCTCTTTAAGACTTAATTCCTTATATAATTTCCCTCAGTCTCATTTCAAAAACAGACTTGACAAAACATTTTAAGAATCGATATAGTATCTCGTTCTTGAAAAGGCAGAGCCATCACATCATCTCCTCGCCTCCACTATTTCCAGTGTGTCTTCCTCCTCGACTTCCCTATTTTCTCATCGCCTCACCTACATTCCCTCTGTCGTTGAAACCAACCGAAGGGCCGGTCGAACTCAACTTCTCCACTAGAAGGTCTTAATACGACCCAGCTACCCCTGTTGTAACACCACACGCATAGAGGAGATCGCATATGCAACACCACAGAACCCACAAAAAGGAGCACAACCAAAGATATATAAATATATATATAAATATATATATATATATATAGGAAGATAAGTTAGCACAAGATCAATCCTAAGAAGAATAAGCACCTCTGAACGGAGGATCACAAGCAGGAAGGAGTTCTTCCGCATGCCGCACACCACGATCGGCCACAGTCAACTTCAAAATGCATAAAAGACGAATATAGAACCAACAACCTTAATAACAAGTTCTAGGTGTGGTATTACACATTTGCCCATACTAATACTTACTAGCTAATTACCGGCCTACCCCCCGCTCTGATTTGGACTGCATCATACCTCCCTTTTTCACCAAATCCTTGACCTCACGGATTGAAGTGGGGATATTATTTTTGGAACGATCAAAGGTCCTTCCATGTGGCCTCATCCGCTGAGCCGTTGGGCCATTGCACCAGTACTTGCGTCACTACTTGACTGTGCTTGGGAACAATTCACCTTTCCAAAATGGCAAAAGGTGCGATCATCAAGTTGCCCTCACGGTTGGTCTTAGATGGAAGCGGAATCTACTGCTCCGGAACTTCACCCTTGTGTTCACGGAGTTGATATATGAAAGGTGTGATGGATCTTGGCAGATTCCGGAAGGTTCAAACGATACGCCACACAACCCACCTTCTCCACCATCTGAAATTGGCCAAAAACTTGGGCGAGAGTTTATGAAAATGATGATTCCGTATGCTGATCTGCTTGTAGGGCTTGATGTGCACATATGCCCAGAGGACCCGACTGCTAGGGTCCTCTCCCTACGCTTGTTATCCTCCAGAACTTTCATCCGGTTTTGTGCTTGACCCAGGTTGAGCTTTAACAGATTAGTGATTTGCTCCCTAGTCAGTAAGATCCAATCTGCCTCCTCCACGAAGGCTGAACCGGCAATATATGGATCATGCATGGTCAGTTCCTGCCCATTTACCACCTCAAATAGAGTCATCTTCGTGGCACTTTGGAAGGTCATGTTGTACCACCACTCAGCTAACAACAACCACATGACCCAAGTCCTTGGTCGTTCAAAGCACATGCACCACAAGTAGCTTTCCACACACCGGTTCATCACTTCCATTTGGCCATCCTTTTGTGGATGATACACGGTAGAGAGATTCAACTGAACTTGCAAGATGCTAAATTGCTCCTGCCAGAATTGGCTAACAAAGATCGCGTCCCGATCACTAACGATCGATTTGGGCATTCCATGTGATGTAGGGTAAGGCTCAAATGAAACCTAGGGCTTGATGCAAATGTGATGACCGGCGAATTCAAATTTGCAAAACAACATTTATAAATTATAAACTTGATTCACCACAATTAAAGTAAAAGTATTTTAAAATAAGGGAACAAAGAGAGGAGTATTAGCGCGAGAGTGCGTGAAAGTAAATACTATTTAAATAGGAAATCACAAAGACGAAAATGACTGAAGCAAAACTTACAAACCACTATCTCTAAGAGTAGAGAACAAACACACGATCCAACGATAAAGAGAACAACACACACACACCTTGAAATAGCGAAACTATAAAGAGGGGATGGCTGGAGGTGCTTTCAGAGGGATGTCTGGAACTGATTTCAGCACGCAGAGGTTGGATGAGCTGTCCAGAATTTGGGACAGCAACTAGGAGCTGTGCGGGGAGGTAGTTTCAGCAGTGGGCAGCAATTGTCCAGGCTGGAGAGCCGCTGGATGGGCAGAAAAGAGGGGAAAACAATAACCTGGAATATTTCTGCAATACCTTTGGTGTATTAGGAGGTGGCTCCACGTAGAGGGAGGAGATGGAAGGGGAAAAAGGGGGCGGCTGACTGAGGGGATAGTGGCGGGATGGCTGGGTTTGATTGGAATGTGGCTCCACGTAGGGAATTATGGGGTAGAGAGAGGGAGGGGCAGGGGAGAGCTGGCTCGGTTCAGCGAAGGAGTGGAGGAGGGGATTGGTTAAGTGGGGATAGTGGGCTAAGGTTTCACGTGGGGGTTGAGAGAGGTTTGAGGAGTAGGGGGT